>NW_004624743.1:22409169-22538519 GCF_000247695.1 Heterocephalus glaber | reverse complement strand
GGTGGTTGAGTATCAGAGTGTTCCATCTCATTTCCCTTTGGGGTTGCTGTAGGTGATCTGGAAGTCTGGTTTTGAGACTTATGTATGTGTTTTCTCATTTCAACTGGGGCGCGGGGCTGTTAGCTCCTGCACGGATTACCTCCTCTGAGCTCGGTGAGGTGGGGCAGGGGCCCGGGGGCAGCGGTAGGGATGGTGACCCAAAAGCCCTTTCCTGTGGGCTGGGAGCAGCAGGAGGGATGGTGGCCAGGAAACCCCTTCCTCTGGACCAGGAACAGTGGGATGGTGGCTCAGAAGCCCCTCCCTCTGGTCCAGGAGCAGCAGGACAGAAGGTGGCCCAAAAGCCCTTTCCTCTGATCTGGGAGCAGTGGGAGGGATGTTGACTGGGAAGCCCCTTCCTCTGGACCAGGAGCAGTGGGATGAAGGCTCAGAAGCCCCTACCTCTGGGCTGGGAACAGTGGGACTCAGTACCTTGATCTGGTGGTCTGGTGTCCTCTGCATTTTGTAGTGTGGAATCAGGTGGCTGCCTATCTGCAGCGGGGTGATTTGGTGTCTTCAGCGTGAATCAGGACCTTGGTAGGACGTGCACAGACCTGCCTGGCTGCAGTGGGCTGATTGGGCCTGTGTTCCGCGAGACTGGGGACCTCCATAGGGTGTGGGCAGACCTGCCTGTCTACAGCGGGGTGATTCAGGGTGTTCTGTGCGACTCAGGACCTGTCTCTCACCCAGGTATTTTCTATTAGGTAAAGTGTAGTGTGAATAAATAATAACATACTATATTAACCGTGCTGCCTACCATAAAGAAAATACAAAATATGACAATCTATCTGTTCAAAAATACAATAATAAATCCTGTTCGGGAGATAAAATTTCTTTGACCTTTGTCTCCTCATTCTTAATCATTGCTGCGGTATTTTCATACCTTTTAAATATTAGAGTCAAATTTTAGTTGATTACCAATGAATTGAAAGTAAAAAGTTTTGTGTTTTTTTTTTAATTCCAACGTTTATTGAAATTTAGATTACTCACAAAGCTTTCCTTCAGGTAAAAATTAAACCAGCAAACAGTCAAACAAACAAACAAAAACCCCAGAAAATAAATAAATATTAAACTATAGTATTCTGTTAAAAGATACATTGTGACACTAAAATATGTAAACAAAGAAAATGTATAAAGAATTCATCTTTGTTCTGCTAATTTAATAGTTCGAGACAGACTTTTAAACAAAGTTGGAAGAGCTTCCATTTCAAGTGTTTTGTGTTCAAAATATGGAATATCCTTTGAAGCCAATTTTGTGGGAAATCACTAAGATACATAGGAAAAACATGTCTTTAAGGATTGTAGGTAAAGTTCACATCTTGTATTACCATTCTCATGCTGTGCTTTGCCTGTGATTGGCAGCCCAAAGGCACCATTTTGAGTTTAACCATATTGCTCAGTAGTAATAACTGATGCTGTTCTGCTACAAAGCAATCAGTAATATACCAACCATTGGACAGGGGAGAAGAAAAGTGGAAAGAGGTGCTAAAATGCTATTATTTATGATATTAACAACACTAAGAGGAAAGATATTTACAGTAGTCTGAAAAGAAATCATATCAACTGTTAGAAAATGTTTTACATGCATATTTATTTCCTCATGGTTTTTAAGAAAAATATTTATTTTGAAGCATATATTTAAATAGATAAAATATAGGAAAAAGCATAATATGTATATGTAACTGAAAGCTAATGGAAATTGATTAATGTTGATAGACTGACTGTACAAAGCTGTTATAACCCCCCCCAAAATAGTTCTGTCATTTTATTAAGACTTTTCTCAATAACATTAACTGTAATCAATATGGTTAAGATTACTTTATACTTATGTCACAAAGATAATTTGATCATTTGATTTTATTAGTTGATACTTCTCAAGGCTTTTAATATGTTTAATATCAGCTTAATAAATAATGCCAAGAAAATATACCTTGAAGAAGACGAGCAAAATGCCTTTTCCGGAGAGCAAGGATTTGCTTAAAATCAAACAGTTTTCATTTTAAAAAATTTTGTTTTCAAGCTTGAAGAATAGTTTTAAACAAAATGCCAATGAAGAGAGTCTGGCTATCAAGAGAACCAGGTTCAGATCCTGAACAAGTTTCTTAACAACTCTTCATGTTGTACTCTCTCTTCTAAAATAAAAATATATAGCGAAATAATCGCATGATTGTGTCCTGTGACAAAGTTTCCCTATCTTATGTCTACTTGCTAAACTCTGCGATCTAATTTTTGTATAGATTAATTGTGCTTTAAAAATCAACTGCCACAGGCTGGGAATATACTCAGTGCCTGGCTTCAAACCCTAGCACAAGAAGAAAAAAAATGAACTACCAGAAACTTTTTTTATGGGAGCAGATGAAAATATAGACAAGGCAACATTGAAGATGAACATTCAGTAGACCAACTATCAAGTACATCTATATAAATATATATTATTTATATTTACATTAATCTCCTTAATCAGAGGAAATTCCTAATGAAAATTCACTTTAAAAACTACCAATAATGAAATTATGACAAAGTTTGTTTTAATGTTGCTTTGACCCAATTTTGAGACCTTAATTAGAATCAAGTCAGCTTCCTATTTTGAACAATTGACCAAATTCTAACCCAACCTTATTTGTGCTCCTCACACTCCTGGGCCTATAAAGACCAACTCTAATCACTCTTCCGCCAGGTACCAACAACTGGGATCACCTTCTGTTTCCTTGAGCCCAGAGAAATTATTCAAAGTAACTAATTCATAGGGCAACCTTGCTCACTCTGCCTCCTTTGTCATACCTAAATTACCCTCCAAAGTACCAGTTTGCTCTTACTCTCTCTGCTGTGCCTGGCCATCTTCTTTCCTTCAAAACATAGTTTGGCCATTCAATTTTTCAATGTCATTCTTTGTATTGTGTCTTAACATCCGAAAAATCTCTAAATCTTGTAACACACCTGGATCCATGATAAAACAGTGTGGTCATTATCAGTAACTCTGCTAGCATCATGAGTTGACTGCCTTACCTTACTGATTGGTTCCAACTACTGCATAAGCAGTTTAGAGTGGATTTCCCCAAACTGCCACTCTTGTCATTATCCAAATACCTTGATAATCTTCAAAATGAAGAGAGTGCTACTTGGCTAAACTCCCCTACCTGGACAAGATACAAGTCAAAGAAATGTCCATTTGAAATCAAGAGGAGTAACAGGCACTTAAACCAATCTTTCTCATATTTGACATTCACATGTGTATAGGAAATGCAATGTTAATCATGTTTGTCAGTTTGACTGGATTAAGAAGTATCCAGCAGATTAGAACAACAGACATTGGGCTGTGTCTGTAGACATGTTTCCACAGACAATTGACATACAGATCAGCAAACTGAGGGGAGAAGACCTGTCCTGATTGTTAGTGGCACCATCTAATAGACTTGTAGACCATATTGAATGAAAAAGGGAAGAGGAAAAAACTTGGCCTGCATTTGAAAAGATCCATTCTGCTTGACAAGACCTAGCTTTTACTACCACCATTTTATGATTTAGATCTAGGTTATCCAGGGATGTTTATTGGATAAGTTTATAAGATTGTCCTTGAGAGAAGTTTAACTAATACAGAAGAGGAACATGTGTTTACAAAAACTTGTTCCTGAGCTCTGTTACAATTCAGGTAATGATAATTCTTTATTATTACTTTTGGCAAAACCATAATTTGTTTGTGTGTCTTCAGTGACCTCTATGAAGGGAAGTTTTGGTTTAGATTCCTAACTTACAGAAAAAAAGTATCCTGTTTACCTTATTTACATTTATCACAAGAGGGTATCTGTCTGTCTTTTTCACCCCTGCATATATTGTTGCTATTACCAGAAGAATTCATGTTTCATACTTCCAAGGACTATAATGAAAGTACTATAAACTAGGTCTTTTGTTTATTTATATTTTTTAATTTCTTTTTTTTGTTTGAAACATGGTCTCATTAAGTTGTTAAGGTGCTTAGACTTGGTTTGACCTTGCAATGATCTTCCTACCTCAGCCTGTGTACCAAAGCCTTCCTGCTGCCTGTTTTTGTTTTTTGTTTGTTTCTTTGTTTTTTTGGTACCGGGGATCAAACTCTGGTCCTTCTGCTTGTGAGTCAGGCGGTGAAACCACTGAGCTAGATCCCTAGCCCACTAGGTCTTTTATAAACAATGCAAATGTATTTCTTATGGTTCCTGCAGGCTCAGAAGTTCAAGATCGAGGTGCTAGCATGTTTGATTCCTGGCAAGGTACTACTCCCTAGTTTGTATGTAGATGGTTAACTTTTCACTATGACCTAATATGGTCAACTGGGAGGGAATTCTCTTGGAACTCTTTTGTTATTGTACTAATCTCATTAATGAAAGTTCTCTCCAGCAGGACCTAATCAGCTCCCTTAAGGTTTCAACATATAAAAACTAAAATGACACAAGCATTCAGTCTATAGTAATAAGGTTAGATTGATATAGGAAAAAGTTGCAAATAATTTATATTTAGAAATACATATTTAATATTGTAACATTTAGCTTTAAATCTTCCAACTCAATTAGCTTAAGATCCATCCAGGGGATAAGTAAAGCATACACCTTTGTGTGTCTGGTCTGCTTATGCAAGTCTGCCTTCAAGTACTATACATGTTCCCAGGCCCCTTCCGCTCTGGCACTGCTCCTATGATCTGATTCCAGAGCTATCATGAACTAAGTACTTTGCCCCACCATGTCATTTCTGCCTTGGAGTAGCAAATCATGGACTGAATCTTCCAAAAATGTAAGCAAAATTAAGCCTTTTCACTTTTAAATTGTTGGTATTTTTCCCCAATGACAATGACAGGAAAGCTAACTAAAATGAAAGTCAGTACAAGGGCAGGATTGTTGTGACTGTGACTATACCTGTGTTCAGAAGCCTTTGGTTTGGAGGAGACAGAGATTATAGATGGTGAACATCTAAAAGCCCAACATTTATTGGATAGCCAGTATCTCTGAGTACTTTTACCCAGATTTATGGTGAATATGGTGTTGCAAAATAAGGAGCAGAAAATTTTGAAAAAAAAAAATTTGGCCCAAAAGGAACTTCATTTAAAGTTGTAGCCAAAGCAGATCTCATTGCTGAAGAAATTAGTGTATTGAAAAGAATTCAAGTAATTTGTGCAGGGACAAAAAGCAAAATACCTTGATGGTATCTAAGAAACAAGCAAGACTGTACTAATCTCAGTCTTAAGGGTGCAAAGGTGTCAAAATTTCATTTGAAAAGGGTGTCCCTGGGATCACTGCTCAAGAAGGCGTCCCCAGGATTCATTGAACTGTGCTCAGCATCCAGGTCCTCAAAGATTGCTGTAGCATTGTCCAAAGAGGCCTGGCTACTGCCCATTGTTGTGGCAGACCTTGGCATCTTCCATGGGATTTGGGTTTACTTACAAGAAGAAGCTGAAAGACATAAGGTCACAGGGGCTTCCATGCAGACTTCAAAGGAAGACCTGTGAGACCAGGGAAAGAGGGCCTGAGAAGAAAGTATATGAAGCTTTGAGAATGAAGCCAAGGTGCAGTGGCGAGTCACGAAGACACAGATGGCAAGAATGTGCAGCATCTCTGCTGAGGAAAGCTGCAGGCCATGAGAGGAGCCAATCCAAGAGAAAGCTGGTGTATAATGAAAAGAGCAAGGCCATAATAGTGGGCCATGGAAGCCCACTGGAGCTCATATCTCATTACTCTGCGCCTTGGTTGCTGGACATGAAGATACAGAATTTAATGTTCGCCCTGTTGAGTTTTGGTTTGGCTTTGGTCTCAGTCTTTTCTAGCTCTGTATTCCTCCTTTCGGAATTGGAATTACTCTGTGCCATTGTACCTTGGGATTTTGTGACTTGTTTTTAATTTTTATATGTGTTCAGAGCTGAGAGTTCATTTTGAGTCTATAGAGACACATTGACTTGGACTTTTGAAAAATGCTGAGACTGCTGAGACTTTGAATAAGGCGTTATTGCATTTTAGTTATATACAGGATAGTTGTATCATTTTAGGCAGAATAATGAACTTGCTATTGTTTTTATTTGCAGTTTAAGTATTGCGTTAAGGCAATGTGTTTTGGCATCCAGTTGACAAGGGACGGAATGTAACAGTTAACCTTAATCACATCAGCTTGGTTGGCTTGCGATCCACCCGAGGAATTGGTAAACCACATTTCTGGGTGTGTTTGCCTTGTCATGAAGACCTGACATTGAGCATAATATGTAGAGCCTGACATCTTCCTCTTGGGAACTATTCCCTATTTTGCTTTCCAGGTAGCCTTGAACGGAGCAGCTTTGCCGCAAAATGTTTCTGCCATGATGCTTCTGCCTTGGAGCCAGCTGCATACTGAACAAATCTCCTAAAATTCTGAGTCAAATAAAACCTCTTTACCTTGTGGACCTGAGTTATAGTGTTTCAGGGACAAGAAAGCTGACAAACATAACATTAATATATTTATGTTAGTACATATGTTGAACAATATTGTAAAGAAATATATAGTTCTATAAATAAATATATATTTTATATTATATATTATATAATTATATTATATACATTATATATGATATATATAGAAATATTTATATAGAAATGTATAAATAATATATTATAATTGTATATAATATATTATAATCATATTCATATATATTATACTATATATTATGATATAATATATTGTATAATAATATAATGTATAATATACCATACATATTGTATATATTGATATATAATTATATAATTGGTATATTATTATATATTATAATATAATCATATATATTAGGATATTCCCTAATTCAGTATAATTAATGTCATAGAAAAGATTAGAACAAATACTTAAACAGAGAGAAGTTCGTGTGAAGAGGAGAAAGATAACCACTTATAAGATAGGGAGAAGAGCTTTGGGAAAAACAATTAATACTGAACAATTGACACATTTGATCTCCAGAACACAATACTTCTTTACTAATCCACTTATGGAGAAAATTCTGCAGCCTTTTCATGACACACTACCTGCCCAGATAAGATCTAAACTTTATCTATCTTTAGTGACATAGCTATGACATTGCATTAAAAATGTTCTTCCTTAACAGGAGTGTCATTGAACACCAATACATTGTTATTAAGGATAGCAATACAACATGATGCATTCTAGAGGCAATGTATGCCTCACTCAAAAATGCTACTTAATCAGATTAGTACTGTTTCTTACAAAGCAGTCCATCTTACAAGGAGTCCCCTTCACCAAAAGATTCTAACGTCTACTCAATTAAAAATCAACAGACAATTTTCCTACTGCCATCAGAGAATCTTTTCCTGTTGAGGCTTTGATAATCTCTTTTCACTTCTCCTAGAGTCTCTGGGCCAAACATGATGAACATCATTTGTCCATGAGACCTGTCTGTTGTGTCCCTGTGTAATATATAAGAGGAGTAGAAATTACTGTCCACCTTCCTGGCTTTTCTGAAAATAACTCACAAACCCTAAGTCTGTGATCCTCCTTCCCTATTTGACTGTTACAACTTGAGTCATGAAAGTAATGTGCTATCAGCTCACCACTGAGCTATTGAGGGCTTCTTCATACAAGATAGTGCCAAATCTGGACACTGACAGATTCTGCCTGAAAAGATTGGAATGCCAGAATGTTAAAAGCTCACATGATTTCTCTCCAAATCTCATAACTCCCCAAGAAATCCCTTGAAATTAAGTGAATTAATAGTGGTAGGAATTTATTTTCTATATGGATGGCTTTATAGCAATCATAAGTGATGAATCTCAGTGAAACATTGCTGATTTCCATCCCTTAACCAAGATGACCTGGAAAAAGCACGGAACCTAAAGATCAACAGGACTGATCAAATTTCACATAGTGATTTTAACAATAGATTCGCTGGTCAGCAAATGGCTCATCTGTATCTTTTTGCAAACTCTTGGGTGAATGCCTAAGAATTCTTCCCTTGGGGCAGGAATCTCTTATCTCATAGATCATTGAAATATAAATCAAGGTCATACATGCCTCTACATATTCTAAGACCATGTCTTCACCAGGACACATACTTCCTTTATAATTTCAGACATTACTGGTAGTAATCAACAGACATATTTCACTTCTCAAAATACACATTTTGAGCTCCTGTAAAAAGGAGCTCCTGTAAAAAGCACTGAAGGGAACTTTTGTTTCTTTAGCAGACTCTAGGCAGCTAGTTTAGTTAAGAGACCTACTGAGATCTTAAAAGAACTCCATTTGAGTAATAAAATGACAAATTACCCCTAAATGTGTCTCTATTTTGTCCTAGGTATTAATGAGTCTTTACTTAAGGCAACTTACCTGACTCATACCTCACAACAACCTTAAAAAAATCTTCTCATCACTTACTCCTGTATATATATTTGCCTTAAATAAATTTCGATCCTGCCCACACCTCATGAAGCTGAGAGACCAAGCCAGATGGAGTTTATGCACCAGTCAACCATAAATTGTCCCCATGGGTCAAGCACCTGCTCATTTGGTATATTCATTGAAAACTAAAATCTTCCTCAATATTTAGTGTTTAAGGGGCACGTGCTCTTTTTCTGATCCCCTCTACAAAATTAAAATTTCTATTCAAGGTTATTTTTCCAGACAGCATGAGATACCAAGAAGAGGGATTAAAGAAACTCTAGCTGGGAAATGAAAACTACATTTGTTGCTAATAATGAACTCAACACTATGTCCCACAATGATGAAACAAAATGATAAATTCTCTTCATAATAATACATACCACTGTGTTGGGATCCACTGTGTGGCTCAGCGATGAAAGTGTTAGATCACTATGTGTCTATTAAGGTCTATGTTCAGTCTGCAAAACTGAGGGGAAGAGGAAGAGAAGAAGGTGGAGAGAAGGGGAGGTTTATTTATTAAAGCAGGGAATGGGGTCCAAGGCCTGTAATCTCAGCACCCGGGGAGCTTGAGACAAGAGGATTTAAAATGTAACCCACTCTGGGCAATTAAGCAGTTTAGTGCTACCATGTCTCAAAATAAAAATAAAATTTAAAACAAAGGGGGTGGGGGTACAGCTAAGTGAGGTAGCCCTGTGTTTAATGTCCTATACTGAAAAAAAAAAAGTGTTTTCCTTCCAGGTGCCATTTGGGTTGTATTTGGTTCCAGCTTTGACATTCAGACTCCAGTGCAGGTACCTGGCTACATTGCCCACTTTCGTCCTTCTTCTGCTTACTCTTCTCTATGAGAGACCTTGCCTTTTTCCATCTAGAGTAAGGTCTTGTTGCTAAGTGGGGGAAACACATGGATTGAGATGTCATCAGAGCCGAGTGTAGCGGCACAAAGGCAATCTCAGCATTCAATGAGGCTGAGGAAAGAGGATTGCAAATTTGAGCCCAGCCAGGGCAACTTGGTTACTTAGCCAGATCCTGACTCAAAATTTTTTTAAAAAATTGTTTCTTTAAGAGCTGAGGATGTAGCTCAGTAGCAGTGCACCCCTGTGCTCTATCCTCAGTGCCACCAAGGGGAAAAAAACTTACACGTTCACAACACAGATGTTATAACATGTGTTGTTGTATTTGACAGCCTTTTGCCAACTAGAAAACTCAACATTAAACGCCAATGTACTTGTCCTCAGGCCAACCAGTCTGCCTGAGAATCCCTAGGAGAGAAGCACTTCTGTTAGTAACCAAAGAAAGGACAAGAGGAGTCCCTGGGAACTGCTACAAGGGAAAATGAAGAACAACAGCATGAGAAACAGCTAGGAATGAAAAGCAGTCGCCAGTCACACACTGCAGCTTTAGGGTGGTAGTTATCATTAGCTTCCAAAATTCTTAATGCTTAAATTCCACCACTAAACAACAGCCTTTCCAAAGTGATCCTGGCAACAGTTTGTGTTGTTGTTGTTGTTGTTTGGTTTTTAAATTATTTCCCAGAATGCATCCAAGGTTGAGACTCTCGGCCTCAGGTAGCACTTCTTAAAGAGTTAGATGCTCATACATCAACCAGATGTGGTGGTGTGCTGTCAACCTAGCACAGGGGAAGCTGAGGAGGAGGCTAAGGCAAGAGGATCACGTGAAGTTTGAACCCAGGCTAGGCTACATAGTGAGACCCTGCCTCAAAGTCAAACAACAAATAAACAAACAAAAAACCATCTGAATTACCTGGCAAAATTATTAATCTTTAATCGTATCCTTTTCCTCCCTCCTCTACTCTTCCTTTCGTGCTGGAAGTCAAACCTTGTACTAGCCAGGCAAATCCTCTAAGGTACACCCAAGATGCAGATTCTGATGCAGTAGGGCTGAGGTGAGGCCTGAGATTCACTATTTTCTACCCACCTCCCCAAAATTGCCTGAGCTATTGGGAGAGACCCTGGCCAGTTATCAACTTTGGACACCAGCTGACTGATTCTGAATAATGATTTCAATGCCTACTATTAAGTCAACATTCAATATTTGAGTAATATACATTTAAAAATATAAATTCTGAAAAGTCATCAAATCTAGAGTAAAATTTAAATCACTACAAAAAAGACTGATGTCAGAGAAAATCAACATCAAATAACAAAACTTTTCAAATATAGCTCTATGTCATTCTACTCACTGTTGTTTTTATTTATTATTGGCCTGGGTAGTTCTGCTGATATGTGATTCAGAGACTTAAACACTGCACATTTTATCAAAACACAGCAAATGCTGATGCTCACATGCCACTGAGTTTGATTAATCCAAGACCTGCAGCTCAAAGATGGGTTAGCTTGTCCATCAGCAACCAAACTACACTTCAAGGAAGGGCCCATAGTCATTGGTCAGATTGGAAGACAAACATGTTGGCTCATGCTGAAGCTCCACCTTCACCTATAGATGCTTTAATTGGCAAATGGCTTGAAATTTAATACCAATATTCACTTAAATAAGGCTATAAGATTTAAAACTTATTTCCTACGGAAAACCTCTTCTCCGGATACATCCTTGAGGCTTTTAAATCTTTTTGATTTGTCTACCTATAACTAGTACTTACATTGTTCCAGTGAAGTTCAAGTGCCTTTTGTTTATTTACTATTGTATCATGAATTCTGACATCACTTTGGTTAGATGTATAGTTACAAAGCCTTCTGGCTGAAAAGACGTTTGCAAGTCAAGCTCTCAGGCCCAAAGATTCATTAAAATTCCACAAGTGAGTTATTACAATGCCTTAGAACCATAAGACTGTGACCAGCAGCAATCAAACTGTTATCCACTAGAGAAAGACACCACAGTTGCAGTCAAAATGCCACTGCCTTGATTTAGTAGCTTAGCACTTGAGATGACATCACGTAAGAAAAGCTTTTTCACCAGTGGTGCTAGCTTACATCTGAAATCCCAGCACTCGGGAAGCTGTGGCAGGAGTATAGCTTGACTTCAAGGATAGCCTGGGCTACATAGGGAGTTCAAGAGGAACCTGAACTACCTGGGGAGACTGTGTCTCAAAACAAGACCAAAAAAAAAAAAAACAGAAAACATTTTCACTGTTACAGAAATTACAGATGACTTCGCCCCCTCTGTGACAGATGTCTTATCCCACCCTCCGTGACAACCCCTCCAGCCATGCCCATAGGGCTCTTCTACAAAGTTGAATACTCAATCAGATGGCACATTTATGGATTTCAGTTCTTTGACATTAGGGATTCCATTACATATCTTGACTTTCCTTTTCACTCAGCCCTTGATCCTTATATATTTCTTCCTCTATCAAAATGTACCTCTCTACATTCTGATGCATTAAGGGAAATCTGATGGAAGTTAGTACCATCTATACCTTTATAAAATTAATGGAGATGATTGCTTTTTCTAAGAGGCACTTTGTCTTTTGGAAATCCACACTTGGATCCCTTGGGAAGAGGCCTCGCCCTCTCAAATTTGCTCTCCAGCTCTCCATCAAGGCCTCCCACATCTCCAACCATACCTTCCACAACCACTCCTTCCCTTAGTTACAAATACTGCTACTTAACTTACTGACTCATAAATTAATGTCCTCCAATTAAACAACTGCAACACCTTCCAACTTAGCCTAAGGAATACACTAAGACATTATTGTCATAAAATGTATCTCTTATATTTTAATACAATTTAAAAGTCCAACAAGGTTGTATTGGAGGCTCCAAAACCCCATACCTCTTTTCTGAGCTAGTGCCATATAGTGGCAAATTTAGTTTTATTTCTATAAACTAAGATGTCTCAAATGTAACCTCTACATTTGATCTTCAAACTTTACACACCAGCTTTCCGCTCTTTCACATAATATCTTAGTCTGATGTAACTCTTTCTGATGATTAACTGTAATAAATTCCTGATTCCTGAGTATCACTGACTTGAAGATAATATTGATAAATGTTATATGAAAAGAAAAATGTATAAAGGTAATTGTTTCATTTTTATACTACTTCAAAATTATGATGGTGCATCTCTTTGACAACATAAAAATGTCTAATTTAGAAATGGAACAGAAAATGCATATGAAAAGTATAACAAATGTCATTAGGGAGGGCCTTTTTAATTTTGGGTCTAAAAATGATTATATTTTGAGAAACTTGTAAGACATTGACATATAAATAGATTGCTCATATCCCTTCATTATTACCATAATATTAGCTAAATGAAGTATATCTCAATCCAAGTGTTTTTATATATGAACAGTTATAACTACCCCAAGGATTGTTATAAATATTAAATGAATAGTATAGGTAAAGCATTTAGTGAAATTAATAACACATAATAACTATTGATAACATTAATAACTATATCTTTGATGATTCCTTAGTGACCAAAATGAGTTACTTTATAAATATGAACCAAATATGAATAAGAAGTATGTATGTCAAGTACGCATGGTTCAGATCAAGAGTGCCCTGCAAAGTCCTTTTACACTCATAGGCTAGATTTTGGAAGGTGATTGAACCATTGGGGCTATATAGCTGGTTTGCTGTTAGGAGGGGAGATCTGGTTACAAGAGGCAGATCACTGCAGATGTGACATTGAAGGGTATTTCTCCCCTACTAATTCCTTTCTCTCTGTTTTTTTGGCTTAGGTGATGTGAGCACCTTTCTTTCACCAGACTCTTTCACCACTCTTTCCTGCCTTGTAGCCAGCTAACAGTAGACTTAATCCTCTGAAAACCATAAATCAAAATAAACCTTTCTTCCTTATTGTAAGATTTGTAGGAGTCTAGCATTGTGTTTCAGCAATGTGAAAGTAATTAAAACAGATTTTGGTACTGAGACTGTGGTCATTGCTGAGACTACTTGATCATGAATTTTAGAAGCTTTTGAAACTGATTCATTGGAAGAGTTTGGAAAGGTTTGGAAATGCTGGCTAGAGTAGCTCTAGAATACTGTAGGCTAAGCTTGATGACAGATTCTGTTCAGAGCACAGATGACCACAATGTTGATAAAAATGCACCTGGTAAAGATTAATCTAAGAAGATTTCAATTGGAACCAAGGACAACATTGGCAGTTGGGTTTGACATCATGTGTGTCATGCTCTGGTAAAAAGTTTGTCTACAGTTTCTAATATCCTGAAAATTTGCAAGGGACTGAGATTAAAGGCAGCAGATTAGTTAATTTGGTGGAGAAAACTTCAAGGATGCTAAGTTCAGGCTGTGGCATGAGCACTGCTTGGTGCTTTCAGAGGAATTTACACTGAGAAACAGGAACAAAATCTCATTTAAAAAGTTTTCACTTCCCCAGAAAGAAAATGCCTGTGAAATTGGAACAGAGAAGAGCTTAGTTGGTAAAAACATTTGCATTAAAAAGGCTAGTACTCTACACACACACACACACACACACACACACACACACACACACACACAAAATCTTGCTTGAGGTCATATCAAGAAATTGCAGACCTGCCCTTCTCAAGCTCCAGGGTTCGAACATGAAAAACTTTGCTTTGAGGAGAAAGTCTCTGGTTCTTCTCCTCAAAAAAGGTCTGCCCAAGGATTTTTTTTGAGGGGGGGGCATTTTGTTGTTGTTGTTGTTTTCTTTCTTTGTTTGGTTCACAACACTCAGACATTCAGGTACTCAGAAGCCTCTGCAGCCATGATCCAATTGGGGGGTGTGTGGCAACTGCTCAAAATGGCTACAGATCTTGGCATCATCCATGTGGTGCTGGTTTGTTGTGGGGTTACAAAAGCTTCTACCAAATTTGAGAAGAAGACCTGGGAGGCCAGGCAGTGTACCCTTGAGCAGACAATGAATAAAATTGTGAGTGAAACTGAAATTGCAGTAGAGGCCCCAGGAATTTAGAGAATACAGGAATGTGAAACCTCTGCTGAGGAATGCCACAGTGAACAAAGCCATTCCAAGAGAGAAATCATTACAGCTGCAAATGACAGTACAATTGGGGTAGGTACATTCAAGACTTTTTTGAGTCCACATCTTGTCATCATCTGCTGCAGGTACTTTACATGGAGCTACAAGATTTAATATTTGCCCTGCTGTGTTTCAGTCTTGTGTTGGTCCCATTCCTTTCAGTTCTTCTAATTCCCCCTTTTAGAATGAGAATGCTTAACCCTATGCCATGTCTAAACATTGGCAGTGTCTGCTTTAAAATGACTGCCATATTGCTAAAGAGTTACAAACATTCCAAGAAACATAATAAAAGAAATCTCTCCAGAATGGTCTTGTGTCCTTGAGAAATCTCCAAGTTCAAAATGAACAAAAGCTATGTTTCATCCAATATAGTCTGAATTATAAGTTTAGTTAAACCCAAATCTAGACTTCTCTGTAGATGGTTAGAAAAACTGATACTATTTTTATGCATGTTTCAAATGTATATGATATTTAAAGAACACATCATCATTGGATTTAACTGGACAATTTTAATTTCCTTTTGTAGTTTAGGTTTCTTTCCTATTTTTAAAGTGTATTTACAACTACGCATATTTTCTTATATTTTTACATCACTCACACAAGCTTTAATCATTAGGAAATGATTAGTTTTTCTATGTATCAAAATCAGACCTACTGAGAAAATGTATTCATAGAAATTGAAGGCTTGTAGTATTAGTTATTAATATTCCATGAATAAATACATTCATGAGAGTATGATTTGAAGGCATAGTCCGTCTTAAAAATAGACAAATAAATTATTGTTTATTCGTTTTAGTTTCAATGAAAGAATATTTTGATATTCACTAAGATAAATGATCTATGTGAAAGTACTAAAATGATATCTATGCAATTATGTATAATATTTTGTCAAAGCAATAGAGCTCCAAGACAAATATGTTAAAATATCAAATAAAAGTTAATTTTTATATAAAAGCTCAACTACTCAGTTTCAACCTATCTTTGTTAACTTATTAGGAGAATTCTAACAAATATCGATTTTTCTATCATGTCATTATCATGCCAGATAAAAGAGAGTACACAATATAAATGCTAAAAGTACTTAAGAAGAGAAATGAAGAAAATGAATGAGTATATTTTTAAGTAAAAAATTTATGGAATACATATATAAGATGTACTGCTAAATTGACACCTAACCTCACTTTCAATATTCATTAGGAGAAATGAAACTATATCTCAGACTTTTACTTTTTCCTTCATTCAAGGATATGTAAATATTCTTAATTTTAATAAATATTTTAACTCCCAGTTAAACTGTTTATATCAATTGCCTCAATGTTGTTATTATCTTATTAGACTTAATAATTACATTGTATTAATCAGAGTTCTACAAAAGCACAGAACTAAGAGCCAAGAGACTGGTTGTATGGGCAAGAGTGGGGAAGAGATTTTAAGGAATTGGCTCGGGTCATTATGAAAGCTGAGTAAGTCCAAACTCTCATAGAGAAAGATATCCAACTGGAGACTAAGGAAAAAGTTGCACTGTGAGTTCAAAATGGTCTCTAGAAAACTAGGAAAAGCCAGTGATGAAGATCAAGTCTACAATCATGGGATCTTACATCTATGGAGGTGTTTTAACCTGAGGATACAAAAATTATGTAGATACTGTGTAGTCAAGTTGTCTCAAGTTGTCCTTCGTGTGCCACATTAGGCTTTCTCATATGGCCTCACTATGAACTTGGACAATGAACTTGGACTATCGACTTGAAATTCTCTTACTCTAAAAATAATTTTTTATTCCAGATAAGCCTTTTGAACATCAGTCTTCATGCTTATTTCTGCTCACTTTGTCTAGGTATACAGACATCTGCTCAGGACCATTTCCTGTTCCTGGTGGATTTCAAAATTCCTTCAAAATTGTAGAGGTTAATTTTAGTTTGCTCACATCATTCCTATACATTTTATAGTTTGGATTTTTTCTTTTTTTTTTCTTTTTTGTATTTTAACTTCTACACTAAATTAATGTCCACAAACACTTTTCTATAAATATTCATTCTCATTTTCATGTGCACATAGTTAGGCAATTCATGTTTCCATTGGAGTATGTCCTTTTTAATTGGAAATCTAGATCTTTCTGGGTCCGCAAGGTGCTGGCCCACTCTGAAAATTGGACTTGCCAGCAATTGTGTGGGACACACACACACACACATATATGTGTGGGTATATATATATATATATATATATATACACCCACACATATATGTGTGATATATATATATAAAAATATATTTGGCATGGACACATCAAATATATATGTTCTTAAATACTCTTTCTAGGAACACAGAAAAAGTTTCAAGCCATCAATAATTATTAAAAACATTGTTTATAGATGCATGTAATGTACAAATGACTATGAATGATTAACATAATGAGCTTGTAAAGAAATAAGATGAATGCTTCTTGAATGTTTACTACATACCAAGTATTTTCTAAGTATTCTTCCAAGATACTCCTAGAATATTTAATGCAGTAGTCACTGATCATGTGTAGCTATCAATTAAAATCTAAAAATTTTAATTATAATTTGTCTTAGTCAAAACATCATCATGGCAGAGTTTCACTGGAAACCTGGCACCACTGCAATGTCCTCTGAACAGGTAAGCCTACTTTTGTACTTCCTGCCCTGGATTCCCTTCTTCATTACAACCAGAGTCATTCTGTCATTCTTTCAAAATAAGATTTATTATATTTGTGTGTGTGTGTGTGCGTGTGTGTGTGTGTGTCTGCTAATAAAACCAGGTGCTGCTCGATGTCCAAGTCATTACATGACCTATAATGTGTAACAGACATGCTTTAGCTGCCATTCTGGCTTAATCTTCTATCATTCTTTTCCTTACTCATTTACCTCAAGTCATGTCACGCTCCTTGCTTTACCTCAATTTTTCCATGACACTCTGCTCAGAGCCTTTTCACACGCTATACTCTTGTTGGTGATGCCTTTCCCCCATCACCACATTTTTTTTTTAAATTAGGAAAAATTTATTGGGAGAAAGAAAGCTTCTGCCTAAGAGTGACAGAAGGGGGACCAGAAAGTGGGTTGCCCACCCACCTCATTTTTCAAAGATGTTTTATACAGCAAAGCCATGTGGTGAGACGGGTACAAAGGGTGGCAAAACTATAAGACCCAATGGAAATTTGCAAGGTGGGCATGAGGTGGGACAAAAACCATGATCAACCAATAAGATTGCAAGTACAGTCACACAGGTACTATTGATTAAATGGGGATCAAATGGGAACACAAGTCACATACAAGGAATTTCCTATTTAGAATATCAATCACCACTATCTATCTCTAGGGAAAATAGTGCCTCTTCTTTTTATAATGCTAACCAGTGGAAGTGCCTCTGTTGTTCTCCATGTTGGCTCCTGGAGGGCTGGTGTCTTAAGGGAGGCCTTGTATAACTGCCTACAAGATATCTAATTAACTTACATATCTACAGTATTCCCCCTTCTGAAGAAGTACCCTAACTGCTGTCATGACCACATTGTTAACATCCTCACTTCTTCAGTGTCCGTGGTCATCCTGTCTCAAAATAACTTTCCTCCCATCATTCTCTATCTTCAAATCTTCTTTTATTTTCCTCCTGACATATATCAAACCTGTGATATCATATATAACTTGGTTTTTTTAATGTCTCCCATTTCTGTGATGCAAACCTTAAAGATGGTTAGATTGCCTGTTCACTCATCTGCGCAATGCTCATGTTCAACATGTATTTGCCGAAAGCTTGAGTCTTTTAACCTCTTAAAGTACTTGGAGTTTGCCCAAAGTTTCTGTTCTTGGAATGAATTTACCCCCAAACACCACATTAGAAAGTTATTAGAATTGAAAGATGGACCCATGAATTCTGGATCCAGATCCAACACTTTTAATCACTACAATATTCAGAAAAAATTTAAAACTTCATAAACTTTTGTAGTCATCCAGTGTTCTTGAAGTATAATGATATAGTCAAGGAAAGAGCTAAAATAGCATTCATATCTATTATCTAAATCTAGTAACTTGTGTCAGTTCTGCATTACATTTTGCTGAGTTAAAATATATTTCAAAACATACTACAGAATGAGGAAAGATTTCAGGCATTTCTGTTATTAATTATATAATCTGATTTTTCCACAAAGGTAATTTCTGAGTAAACGTTATACAAAGACTAAGGAGTCACATGCAGAAATATTTTTCCATTCAAATATTAAACTTAGGAGTAAATTAAAGGTCAAAATTTTTTAGCTCAGTTCCACATAATATTAGTTTCATATGTTGTATAAAATGTGGTCATGGAAACTAGTAATTATCTTCCAATTTTGAACAAAATAAAAAGAAAATATAAATAATTTATTATTTCCAAAAAAAAATACTTTCCCCATGTTTCCTGAGGTCTGGTAGTAACAATTTTACTTATAAAATTATGATGCATATATATAAACATATATGTTTACATGTAGTTTAAAAATCCAGGCAAGTGCTTTTCTCTCTGAAAATAATATGGTCAAAATTTCATATATATATTTAAAAAAAGAAGGCAATCAGTAAACTTGATTGTACTCCTTTCTTTAAAAAATATTAATGTTCAAAAATAAGTGCATAACATGTAGATATATTTAAAATTCATTAAGAAAATGATAGAATATGAAAGTATTCCTATATAAATTAAAAATCTCAATTGAAAGTAATAAAATAATCTGAGTTCAATCCCCAGTACCAAAATAAAAGTAGTAAAATAAGAGAAACCACAAGTTCTGAGTACTTCGAGTTTTATGTCCCATTCCCACCTCAAGAAGACTTCAGCGTTATTTTTTGTAGTTGCTCTTTTTCAGTTTTTCAAATCCCAGGTAATTCAAAGGTTCATTAAAAATATATCATAAAAATGTGGGTTTCTGAAAGGCTACTACCTCAGAATAGTCATGGATAGTCATGGAAAAGGCTTAGTAAACTGAATGGGTTAAGTTGATTGGTAGAATAGTATGTTATTTATGTCTAGGAACACTTAAAATATAGTTTTAAACTGATAAAATAAGCATTGTTTATTCACTATTTACAGACAATCATTTGGAACAGAACCTTTATATAAAATGTGTTTAAACACATTTTTACCTGTTATATATTACCTATTAATTCATTTTTTTCTAAAACACTGCATAAATCTAACTTCTTAGCAACTTGAAGTTTTAAAAATGAGGGATCTAATTAAGAAAATAATGTGTTAACCTATTAAACATATTGTTTTTCTGTTTCAAGTGTTTGAGAACTTTACTCATAGTCTCATTTTGCTTAAGTTAAAAGGGAAAGTTTTGGCTTGTATGAAATGAAAAAAAAAAGTCTTGTGGCAGATGTCCCTTAGAAACAGTTTGATTTAGCATTGGAATGATGCTGTTGGGATACATATCTACACATGTGGAAATTTCCACCCTTTACTCAAACCATAGTAAATTGTCAAAAATATAGCTAAGATATCATTGGATTTATCTTACAAACCTGGTAAATATACATAAATTCTTTATATTCTTTTTTTTTTCTGGAAACACTGACAATTTTTATTTACATTTACAAGATAACAATAAGCAAGATAGTTCTGCAGTAATACCCATAATAAAAGAAATCATTTTTTTCCCAATAGTCCAAGCAAAATCCGTAGGACATGTCTTCATAAATATGTGGTGCTATAGCAAAGGGTCAAACTGGGTAATTTATAAAGGGTAAAAAAATTTTTTTTTTTTTTTTTTTGCAGTTTCGAAGGCTGAGAATTCCCAGATCAAGTAGCCATCAGGTTAGGTATCTTAACTGAGCCTGTTTTCCTCTTCCAAGATGGTGCCTTATTGCTATAGTCTCTTAAGGAAGGAGGCAAGTGGGTAAATAGGAACACATGTACATGGAAAAAAATGATGAAAAGGAAGGAACCCATTCGCTCAAGCTGCTTTATAAAGGGACATAATTCCATCTTGACTCCACCCTCATGACTTAAGCACCTCTTAAAAGTCATGTTTCTTAGTATTTTCACAAAGGCTATTAAGTTTCGACACACAAAACTTGAGTACTCCTTCAGTCCCCAGCAAAAGTTTTAATTCTTGTGACTCCTGTAAATGAATTTTTCTGAGAAAGTGTTGCATAGTTACCTGAGGCTCGTCTGCTATTCAGTTGGACTTGCAGTAATAACCTATGGCACATAAATAGCTTGGGCTAAGAATATGGTGAGATAATAGCTCAAAAAATACCTTAGAGTGCAGTTGTTCTCCCTGAAACACTGAATAATTTACTGACATTTACAACTGACAATGTTAGCTAACAAAATGTTATGCTAAAGATGTGAAGATCAAACACCATTGAAATAGTGGGGAAATGACTTTGTGAGTTCTCTTGATTCTTCTTGGCTCACTTATCTAATCCTCTTACTTTACCAACTGCATCAAAGTTCCTAGTCGCAAGACTTTATTCCAACCCTAAATACAGATATCTTTTGATGTCTCTTCCTGAAGGCTCTCTCCAATGTCATAGGAGTTTTAGGAACTCAAGACAAGGCAACTCAGAAGGACAGGAGAGTTAATGTCCTCAGGGACAATCATTTAAATTTAGGTATGGAATTTAATAGATACTTGTGTTTCTCATTATTTATTGGAATAATTTGATGTGAATGCTATGATTCTCCTCAAAAGTCAACATAGAACTGTGCACTAGTTACCAACGACCCACACCTATGTGCCTTTTGCTGAATTGCACTTGTTTTTATTTTCTCACGAGAGTCACTTTCCAAATAAATTTCCTGCATCCAAAACACTGTCTCAGGGTCTGGTGTCATGAAAAACTGTACAAAATAGAATCTTGAAAACTAGTATATTTCTATCATAGTGAAATTTAATGGTGAGAAACTCAAGACTCCAGACACATAGAAATGGTTAACACCACAAAATCTTGCTAAGAACTAAATTTCTTTTCCTCATTGTCAAAGCTTCTGCTTCATCATTCCATGACCCTGAAATATGGCACTAGTCTCCTCAGTTTTTTGTTTGTTTTCTGCTTACACTGAGTAATACCCAATTAATAACAAGTACAAATTTCATAAAAAATGATTTAAACATCCAGTTGCTAAATTTTTACAACCCATTTTTCTTAATCTCTTCTAAGTGTTAAAATAATAAAGGCATCCTTGAACTACTGAGTTACTTGCTGCACTTGTTTGAACTTTCCATTTCTAAGTTTCTGACATGTAGAAGAAAGCATGTATCATATGGTAAAAGCAGATATCTCTATTCATTTTATAGTATTTTATAGAAAATGAATTTTAAAATGTACATGTGACAATGAAAATTTTGTGAAATTATCAAAAAATTTGATAATTTCACATTTGTGTATGAAATTTGGGCCCACGACTATATATCTGGCTTATTTTCTGTCCTTAGTTTTCATAAATTTTCTCTTCTTTCACTTTATCTATATAGATCTTAGTAGCCTAAGACATTATAAATGCTTATAATGATTTCATTTTGTTATTTAAGATTTTAATACAACCTCATTCTGTCAAAAATTTTTCCTCCTTTGAATATTCAGAGGGACTTTTAAATTTCATGACAAGGACCAACAACAACAAAATTTGTCCTTGGTAAAAATTACACACAGTACAAGAGATCTGAAAATTGTATCCTAACAAACTGTAGGTGGTAATTGCAATTTCCCTACAAGTAAACAAATTCTTTCCTCTCACACTCTAGTTTCCAGGGATTTACTGTCAGTGGGTTTCACAGCATTGAACTAGAAATACATAATGAAAGGGAGGAAATAAAAAACCATTTAAGTTATACTGATCAAGGAATAAAACCATATTTTTCTGCTCCACTGCTATTTCTCAGCAGGTTACATATGTACAGGCTGATATACATTCCAGATCCCACAGGCTATTGAAACTTAAAGACCTTAGTGTCCTTGGCCTGCTTATGACTTAGAAGAGATATAAATATGGTTTGGGGATTAGGGATAGAGGGATTGCATGTTGCAAATTTTAAATTGTCAATTAAACAGCATCACTGAATCCTGAATAGAACTGCTAAAGGCATATTTGACTGAAAAAGGATGGATTAACACAAACAGTCCCCATTGACATTTAAGATAAGTATCTGTGATTTAAGACACTGGAGGATCTGTATTTAAACAATGTGGTCCTATTTAAAGTGCTGAAAGCAATTTTTGTCTTAGTAAACTGAAAAATCCTCAATCAAACAAAGAAAAACTCAAGATATGCTTAACTTTGCAAGCTAGTCATCAGCAGCATTTGCATTCATTATCCATACATGTGAAACTGAGCAGACACAGAAATACAGATCCATTGGATACAGTTGCACTGAATATAAAATACAAAACCACTACTGCATTGGCAAGTCTTGGCTGTGTTGTTTGGTGAAGATGTTTGTTTGCTTTTGTGAGAGATTCACAAGTAGAAACATTTACATTTCAAGCTGACAAAAATTTTATTATTCCTATTGTTCTCCTATAACAAAGAAGTAAGTGTAAAAAATATTTTTAAAACCATAAAACTAAAGCCTGGATATTCTGAGTGAATTTACTGTCACCTATATTAAGCTAACAAAACATTTTCATGCCTAGTGGATAAAAGAAACAGCAAGGTACAGTACAACTTAAATGTAGGGAGATTTAAAATATAAAGCAATTTATATCCACCTCTAAATATTCAAAAAATCATTTTGTATTGAATGCTTTAGGATACTTCCATTCATAAGAACATTTTTAAAAGAAGAATTCAAAATCTTGTTTTTAAATCATCATTGCTATTTCTAAGTTCAAAACAATATTTCCTTCATCCCCTTGCCGTATTCCCTCACATCTTTATGCTAATTGAATTTAAATAGCTTCCTATCAATCACTTTCCAATCACTAGTGATTTTTTACAGTTGTTGGGTTAATATTCATGTCGATAACATCATTTTGTTTTATTTTGATGTTAAATATTAAACCCAAGGCCTTGCACATGCGAAGTATGTGTTCTACCACTTAGCTACAACCCTAGTCATTCAAATAATGTCTTATTGTGGCATTTGGTTTGCTCTAAGACATAGAATAGAACTTAATTTATCTCAGAATAAAATGTAAAATCTTGCAATATAAAAACATATGCATGCTTCACTGAGGCTTCTCCTTTTCTTCCAACATATGAAACTTTTTTGTCTGATTACATATCAGTCATTACCTGAAAATATTCTCCAGCAAGATATTTTATTGGCACTTGTAAAATATTTTTTCATGCAAAACAGTTTTTAATTTTTTCTCAAAGGATCTTAAAACAATAATGTAAATCAATGCAGATTTGGTATACTTAAAGCTTATTTTAAAAAGTCAACATAATCCCCAGTACCAAAAAAAAAAAATCAGCATAAATTTAAATACATGACAAAAATATAATTTATAGAACATTGTATATAGTGTTATAAAATAAAATGGTTATACAAGAGTTCTAAATATTCAAAATAATCTTTCATATTGATTTTAATTCCATCTTTACACATTTTAAATATAGAAAAATGTTTCTCCTTAGTCATTCCATTTGTATCTACTAATTCCTATTTGTGTCCTATACCACAAAACAATTTATCTAATATTATATTGCACATGTTCATTAAAATACTTTATTATTATATCACAAATATTTGAAGCAAAAATATACATACAAATTAAAGTTGTACATTTCTTGAGAGCAGGGGTGCTTTGAATTTTATTATAAATTATTTTAATTCTATAACAATGAAAACAAAAATATATCATCCAGCTTGAAAAATAATTTTATAAACAAAACAAAAGACTTCTATTTTGCTATGCTGAAGTAATTGGTGGAGACATTATTGTCTCAGTAAAGAAAAAAGAAAAAGAAAAGTAGATAAATAGACACAATTTGAAAAACTGGGCATTGGGTATTACAATTGTATACTCCCCCCAAAAAGATAAATACAGCACACAAGTTTGCTAATTTTAAATGATAACAATTACCTATATTATATCTACTAAAAATTTGTTTTAATATAAAATGTGGAAAAATTAAATTGAAAATATGAAAGACAAAATTTTGCAATAAGAAATTCAAGCTGACTGAATAGGTAGAGGCAAAGGTTGAGATAGAATATCCAAGAGAAAGAAAGCTATTAATGATGAGATCAATTTTTCAAAATTAAATAAAATGTTAAGTGTATAGATTAATAGACCTGTAAATATATGAAGAAAAATTAAGAAAACTTAAATTAGAAATTGACAAGTCCACAATTATTTTTACACAATGAAAAATTGCTCATTAATGGAAAATATAAACCAATAATCAGAAAGCATGATGAAAACCTAAACCACACTATCAATAATTTAACCTACTTAATATTTATAGAACATCTTGTCTAGTGCAGAATTCACATTTTGTTCAAGTGTATATAGAAAATCTACTGACATACATCATATTCTTTGTCAGGGAATAACATTTTAAGTATTTGAACTGATACAGAGCAGTTTTTTAAATGAAATAAATAATCAGAAACAAAATATATCTAAATCATTAACAGATTTCAAAATTGATCAATATTTTTAAGAAAAATAAAAACATTTCACCAAGAAAGTCATATGAAATATTAGAAAATATTTTTCACGAATTAAAATCCAGTTACAAAGTATGTTTTTTTGTGTGTGAAACACAGTTACAATGCCTGTAGAAGGTAATTTGCAGCTTAAGTGTTTGTGTTTGAAAACAAGAAAGATCTAATATCAATGTCTTAAGCTTGCACTTTAAGCATCTAGAATAATATGATCCAACTGTACTCAAAGCAAGTAGAAAAAAGAAATAATAAAACTGAGAGCATAAATCAACAAGATAGAAAACAGAAAAGCAATAGAGAAAAATATGTGAAATAAAAGGCAGTTTCATAGTTAAAAATCAACAAAATTTGTAACATTGTAGCTAAACTGATAAAAAGTAAAATTAAAAAGACAGAATCAAAAATTCAAGAGAAGCATCCACTACAGATTCTTTATACATCATCATGTAAAAAGGCGATAGTATGAATAACACTGGTAATTCAAATACTTGGATGAAAAGTACAAATTTTTAGGAAAATCAAGTTGTCAAAATTGTCACATAACAAATAGAAAAGCTGAATTGTCCTATATCTTTTATAAAACTAGAGTCTGCAATTTAGAATGACATTCTGAGTCCAGATGGCTTTTCTATCAATGCCTATTAACATGAAAGAAGAAACACCAAACTTAGATAAAACATTTCTGAAATTAGAAAAGGATCTGTTTTTCAGTTCATTTTACAAGGTAAGAATTAAACTGATATTCAAACCAGATATACATATTATAAGAAAAGATAGCTATCAGCCAATATATCTCATGCACATAGATACAAATGTCCTTAATATTAGCAAATAGAATCATCAATATATAAAAAAATTATACATCTTGAATTAGCCATATGATTTCAGCAAAGGTAAACAAAGATTTTACTAAAAGAAACACCTTACTTTGGTAAATACCAAATTTAGTAAATTACCAAGAAAGGGATGTGAAATCTTATTTGTCAATCTCCAAATAAGTGGATGTGATATAAATATAAATTTTTAAGCAAAACATTTATTAGTACATTTTAGATATACATAATGATCATATTCATCATAGGGAATTTGCATCTATAAATGATATTCCTTGCTTTTTTTTTTCCTTCCCAGTCCTCCCTTTGACCCCTCTTCCCCTCCTTATTTACAAAAGCTTTGTTTCCATTTTTTCATTCTATTCTCTTTTTCCTTGTTCCTTCTTTCCTTTCCCCTTCCCCCTCCCTTGTTCCTTTCTCATTTGAATATTTTCTTCCCATTTCTCAACATTTACTGTATATTTTTTCCTTATTTTCAGTTCCCCATGCCAGAGAAACAATGCAGTATTTAAACATGTTTGTCTGATTTATTTCACTTCAGAGTGTGGTCTTTCAAAGTGCAACCATTTAGCTACAAATGTCTCATCTATCCTTCTTTATGACAGAGTAGTACTCCATTGTATAGATATACAATATCTTCTTTATCCATTCATAGGTTGATGAACATTTGGGCTGTTTCCAAGATGTAGCCATTACAAACCGTGCCACTATAAAAATGGATGTGCACATATCACTGTGGTATGATGCTTTAAATTCTTTCGAGAATATACGGAGAAAGGGAATAGCTGGGTCAGTTAATATTGCAAACACATAAAATTAGAACATATTTTATAAATTAAAAAGCTACACTTTAAACCCACATAACATCTTTATAGTATTTTCATTATGATTTGATGTGATGCATATATCAATTTTTGCATATCAATTTATCTACATATATAAGTAGAAAATTTAGATATCTAATTTGCAATTTGTATTTTTAACAGACTGTGACTTATGACTGTCTGATCTTTTCTGACTTAGGTACCTGAGCTTTTTCTATACGGTAAGCAGACCGTTAACTTTCATTCTTGTGGGACCCTAAGTTCCTATTTTAAAGTTGTAGTAAAATTTGGGGAAAAAGCCACTTTGAAATTACAATTATTTCTAAACCATAAAGAAACAACCTAAACTATTATGAAATTGTACAGCACATGAAATATGACAAAACACTGTGGCTCCAGGGAATTTGTAGTCAAGTAGCTCTGACATTTCCAGTATTAAACAAAACAAAAGCATGACTTGTCTAGTCTCTTTGATGTTTACCTATGAATGTAATTAATGTTTTCATTCAAACACTTTTCACATGATTTAGCACAGCCTGATGCACGATTTTAAATCCATCTGTACATGACACAATTATTGTAACCTGATTTACCCAATCCAAGTCAAACTCTAACTGTGGCGTTGCTTACAGAGTGTGCCTCCTTGTTCCTGAGATATTACTTTCTCTATTTCCCAAATTAATAAATTGATTACAAGCACAGAGGGAATTGTATACACTGTAGATAATTGAAATTTAGAAACTGACAGGTGAATAAGTTTACATATAAAAAGTAAGGCAGAAATTCCAAGAGAAATGAAATATCTTGGATAGGCTTTGAAAAATAAACTCTGTCTTTCATTTTCACCTTTTTAAAAATTCTTTTCTGTTTAGGGAACAAAATCCTCGGTGGGAGTTGCCTGTGGAATTGAGCCATGCTTTACGATGTAGTCTTCCAGCCAGGCCAGTCACTGCCTAGGCACCAAAGAGCAGATTCCCCATTGCACCTTCAAGCTGCATGACAAGTAGAGAATCGCCCTGTCAGAACTACACCCTAGCTTACCCGAATTGACAAAAAAAGAAAATGCTGAATTACACTGTTCCAGGGCTCCTGCATTGACAGGAGGCAGTCAAGCCTGACAGCCCTTTCCCTCTTGTCTGTTATCTTGAAATCAATTGTACAGCCTGATGCACAGAATAACTGTGGACTATTCTGCAGGACTTGGCCCATCTGGTCACTGAGGAAGACAGCATTGTCGGCTTCCTATCGATCTGGGAGAAGCTGCCACAAAGAGGTGACTTCTCTCTCCACCTGGCCCTGCTATTGAGGAAATCAGTTTCACAAGTGTGCTCATTCAGAAATGCAAACAACTTTTGCACCAATGCATTTCCACCTTTCTTTTCAATTAAGACCTCATTCTCTTTAGGATTAAATATGGAGGAGTGAACAAAAGAAAGGATGTGGACTGCGAAAAAATTTTTTTGCAACTCCCTTAGTTAAATCTTTGCAGAAATCAAATATTTCAATATTTTAATAGGAAAAAAATAGAAAAATTTTATGAAATCTCATGCATGTTACTTTTAAAGAAAATTATTATACTGGTGACATTTTTACTAACAAAACTGATTCTTACTGTAAAAATTAGCATTTCCCAAGTTGGTTCTCTGTAGCAAATGATTGATTTTCACTTAATTGTTTGAAGTTGGTTATACAGCCTGTTTTACATTTTAAAAGGATTGCATGATAGTGAGTTATGTTAAATGAACTTTAAACTTACATAAACTGAGAAGTATGTCTAGCTTCTTTATTGAAAAGAAAAAACTAAAAGCATCAAAGTAAGAAGAAAGTGAAAAAATTAATAACCAAAGAAGCAAGTAAACAAGTAAGCAAGAAAAAGAAGACATTTATTTTAGTAAAATTTTGGATCCTTATTATATTTTTACAGTCTTATTCATTTGTAAAGACTTTATTTTTAGAGTAGATTTAAATTTATAGCAAATTGAAAGGACAGAAAGTTTTCCTATGCTTCCCATCTCCAAACATGTATTACCTCTACCATGATCAGCACTCATCACATAATCAGAGTTCTCCATGATTGTCTACACCTCTACCAAACAGTACACTTGTCACCATTGATGAAACTGAGGTGTGCCTACATGTACAGGGCATGTTTCTTCTGGGAAAAGACACACTGTCGTAAATCACCCTCAAAGCACTTCCCTTGAAACAAGCACATGTATCCCAATAAGATATATTACGTACGGTACAAATTCCCTATTGTGAATGTGATCAATATGTATGTCAAAAGTGTACCAATAAAATTATATTAAAAAGAAAATAAATGTAAACATTCATTGTAGCTTTTTATTGTACTTTCCACATTCATACATAACCCAAATATCATAGCTTACATTAATTCATTTTTGGTGCTCTCCAATTTCTGGCCCAAGTCATCCTATTCAAAAAGTAGTTCCATTATTGCCTCTAGCTTGGACTTTTATTCTTAATGTGAAGTCAAGCACAGAAATTAATTTGGACACAAGATGTCTACTAAAGCAACTCATAGATTCCAAGTCCTGTGGGGTCAGGAATCTTTTCTGTTTCCTTTACCACTGCAATTATAATGCATAATATAGTATATGTTCAATTAATATAGTATTAATCAGTAGTGGATCTCACTTTAATTGAATGAAGATAAAGCCTAAGAGTAACTATATGTTCATACAGTAGTATACTGATACTGCCCTGGGTACTTCTTGGATACACAAGTCATGTAGTAAATATTGAGCAAGTTAACCTAAAAAAAAAAAAAAAAACAAACAAAAACCTATCCATATAAGTACAATGGAAAACTGGGGCAGAATTCAGAGAAGTTACAATACACCAATCATTTTACCATGGAGAGAAAATAAAATACGATTAATAAATTTACAGTTTACAAGCACTGCTGTATGGAGGTGTGAGTTTTTAAATTTATTATAGTATGGTCTAAAACTGTGGCTTTGCCATTTATTATCTTAGTGATTCTGGACACATTAATTAAGTTAATCTATTATCTTGCTCATTCCAAAGTAATAGTATTACTAAGTCTTAATAGGAGGACAATTCTGGTAAAGCACTTGTTTGAAGGCTGGTACATTGTAAAGAATATAAAAAATTACCTATATGTTATCAACCTAAATATTAGATGATATTCTTTCATGTCTGAATGATTGTAGTTTTACACTTCAGTGATTTAGAAGTGTTTTTGAATCCCTACTTGCCCCATCTATTTACAGTTACAGAACATAATATCTCCTTTTAAGTAGAGTAGAATACTGAAAGATGGACCACAGAAATAAATTTCTGATAGTTATACTACTTACTAGGATTCTTACATTATCATGCTGCCTCGGTTCTTATGATGCATTAGATATTAAAAGAAGAAAAATAGAGCTACTATTCTACACAGAAAGAACAAATTTTTCTGTCTTATATGAATTTAGGAATGAATTCCAAAGGTAGTACATTTAATTAAATAAAATTTAACGTTGATAAAGTGCTAGGAAAATGGTCTGTTGTGTGAAACTAATTCACTTTAGACCTAGAAATTCAATCAGTAGAGCTATTGTCTAGAAAACCAACAAAACAGAGTAACAGGTTCCAGAAGAATTGTAGACAGGTTTTGATAACATTAAACATTCTCATTTTACTTGTAGTAGTACTCTATTTGCTAATAAAAAGGAGTAAACCATGCAGAAAAGTCTATTTACATAAACTACTTAGTCAAGATTAACTAATAAATTATCAAACTATTTTATATCATATAGGATGAAGTGATTTTTATTCTCATATCACATGTTTCATATTCAATAGTCTAATGCAAAACAATTAGCAATACTGCATTATAAAAAATTTGTAAATTACCAGGAATGAAACTGGAAAGTAACTACCATTGTGATTTATCAACTAGAAAGAAAATAACTACGAACATATGTACTAAAGACTACAACAGGTCTATGATTCTATTGAAAGGCTATTTAAAATAATAGTTATTAAAATTATTATTCGTGTGAGTAAATTACATGAGACTAGAATTACTTGTTTAATTCAATCTCCTCTTTAGTGTGAACTGGCCTCATTGTACCAGTGGTTACCATGGGAATGTCTATTTTATACAGTCTGGTTTGCTCTAGTGGCCACAGTTAATTAATGAAGGAATTGGTGACTGACCCAAGTTGAAACAAGAAAAGCACCTTCAGAAAATTTTTGAAAGTGAAACGGAAATATAATAATCTGGGCTGTCATATAACTTATTTGACAAAAGTCATGTGTGGAAGCACATCTCTTGGAGAGGTGAAGAAGAAAGTATAAAGTACATGTACGTAGAGGGGGAAAAAAACAAGACACAGGGAATCTGGATGCTTTGCAATGGGTGTTACACTTAGTTGTTCCTGAATTCCAGTTCCACTCTTGTTTGCACATCTTAAAAATACCGCTTTTCTTACTTATCTGTTAAGATTTAAACTCGTTTAGGTATGGTAGTCACTGGCTCATCTTCCTTTCTCTCTTAGTGGTACTGTTGACACTTAGAAATTCACTAGGTAAAAAGGCTAAATTTCCTAGGCCCTTTTTGATGCTGGAGGCAAATAACTGATCAAATTCTAACTAATAGTCTGTAAGCCAATGAAAGACATGCTTTAGAACATGTGATTTAAAAAAGGGAGTTTCCTGTCAACCTCTTCCTCCATTTTACTGGATGTAATGGGGACACAGTGAATGGGGATTCCAAGAGTTATCTACACACAGAAACTGAAAGTCTGGTGTGGAGTTTAATATTTCAAACTGTTAGGGCAACCTGGTTCTCTGGTAAATTTAGAGTCACAATAGCAAGTCTAGGTAATTTGTGTTTCCATAAAAATGACTTTTTATCTTATTTGGCAACTCTTAAACTTTCCCAATCTTACAAATCATCTTACTCTTACCAACAATACATCAGTTTTTATTATTTGTACAAAAGTTTGAAATAATATATGGTGGTATCTTATTTGTAATCATGAAGTTTGTTTCCACTATGATAGAAATGACTAACATCTTTGCCATCTGTTAGTTAATATTTGATATTTTCCTTAAGGCAAAGTTTATTATATTACAAATTGATCCATCCTAGAACTGATGGCTTTTGACATTAGTAATGTATTGTGCTCTGTGAACTAGAAACTGAATATAGATCCATTAAAAAGAATATTATAATCTTTTACAAAATTATCTCCACTAATACTAGCAGAATCTGTCCAAGTTTTTACTAGAATTTTGTGACTTGATTGAGTAGTAGGTAAGCATTAAAAGATTCTATCATTTTCTTCCTTTTCACATTATCTATTATACATTTTGATCCTTATTTACACTTTCAGTTTCTCACACCAGATGAACTATTTGGTATTTACATGTGTATGTCCTATTTATTTCAGTTAAGAGGATGGCCTCAAAGGGGAAGGGGAAGGGGGGAGTGGTAGGGAAAGGAAAGAAGGGAAAGGAATAAATATGAGAAAAGGAAAAAACGGAAACAAAGTCTTTGTACATAGGGAGGGGTGGAGGGGTTGAAGGGAGGGCAGGAGAATGGGGAAAAAAATTAAAACCAAATTATATTATGTAAAGGTACAAATTCCCAATAATGAATGCCAACATATTGTATACCTAAAATGTGCCAGTAAAATTAATGAATTTTTTAAAAACTAGGAGGAAAAAAAGATTCTATCACATACAAGACTCTGAACAAAATTTTCTATATTAAATAAAATGGCAAATTAGAAGTAAGTTACATTTTCCTAAAGAAAAAAAATGAGAAGAATACTTTTGTTTTTCCTTTAAAACCTGTGTATTTAAATTACTTAAATACTGTAACTTGCTTTTTCATGAGAAAACAGTTACTGGAGACCTATAGGCTAAGCCCCAGTACCTAGTAATTTGCCGTCACCATGCCATTTTATTTAATTAGATGGTGTGTTGGCTGTTGTTTTTCATTCAGAATTGATTTGGACCATCCTCTCTGTCTATATAATTATACAGTCGGAGGAAACTTGTTAAATCTCTTTCTAAAAAAAATACTCTAGTCAATCAAAACATTTCATAAATCAAGAACTGTAGACAAAAGATCATAATATTCATATAAGATGATATGGAATGGGTTCTTTCATTTCTTTGGAATTACAATTGGAATCTTCAGGTAAAAGAAAATCAAAAACACCAATTGGCTGAGTTATAAAGAAAGTTACCAATAATTATGGATAAATCTTACTCTAGCCTTATTAAGACACAGAAGCATCTTCCCTAACAAAATCCTGGTAAATAACCAACTCTTCCTACTAAGAATCCTTTGACAAAATACTGAAAAAGAAGGATGGGAAGAAGAGGAGAAACATCAGAATTACTGTCTTTTACCAACTAATGAGAATACATCCTTTATGAATGACAAATTCTTTCTTTGTAAATTAAGAAAGTAAAAAGGAACTTTCCTGGAAGCCAATAGAAAAAAATAATTCTGAGGTAACATAGCAGATTAAATAGAATATTTCTTTTGAATTTGAGTCTAGCTGGGATACATACTGGTTGGGGAGAGGAAAGAAGCTGGACAAAACTGAAGAGAGAAAAAAGAAGATGAGGAGTTTTTATACTAATGCAATGTACTTCACAATCTGCCATGGAAAAGATGCTTGAATTTTCTATTTGTGAAGAGGTCACTTCAGAAGATTGCTGTGGACTATCTTATTCGCATCCCATCTAAGAAGTTGGCTATCTGGATAATAGAATTCTACTAAATAAATAGAAAAGGAGATGAAAAACAGCATACTTGGTGGAAGAAAATAATTAAGAATGAAAATAGTCAGAGCAGTATATCTCCTAAATCAATTAAAATATAATAAAGAGGCCAAGCCAGGCACTCCAAAGAATCCACTTATTCATATTCCAGAGAAAACTGGAACAACGAAGAATGGGTAGTGTAGTTGCAATTTCAAAGATGCACATTCCCCACTTTCTTTCCAACCTTAATGAAGCACTTCTGTGTCCTCTGGTTTGAGTATATGTATTTTCTTATTAATTCTGTTAGTCCTGTGTGACCAGTAGAATATGGCAGAAAGTGGAATTGAGTGGTTTCTGAGTGCAAGTCATAGGAAGACACCAACCTCTGCTGTGGTCTCTTGGAACTGTTCTGTGGATATCCAATTCTGTGTAAGAAGGTTGACTATTCTTGGTTGGCTGAGTTGTATGAAAGACTGCAATAGACATTTGAAGAATACATATAGTAAGACAGGTATTCTTTCCATTTCATAGCTGTTAAACACATCTCATTTTATACAACACACAAGAAAATTTAGAATCTATTGTGCGTATCTCAGACCAAGTTGAGAAGGCACAAGACACAGAACAAAAGCAAAAGCAAAGCCCTAGAATGGCTTTGGTTGAACCATCACAGCAATTTTCATAATTTGAATCAATCTATGTAAGGTCATAATACCATAGATTAAATATAAACTTTCTCTAGATATTCTGCTCAAATTCATAATTAAAAGCATAAAAATCTTTTTATTTTAAGACTTACTTTGGAAGTTTTAAAACATCAGATAATCTAGTCAATGACAAGATACTGAACATATATGAAAGAGATACAAAGAACAGAGAATTTTTGCAATAATACCTTATTACTTTCTTTAATCTTTAAACCCTTATCAGTGTCAGAATCAGGAAAATGTTACTCAATATTGTTTTATTATTAAGGATGTACAGTTCTTCAATTGAGATTACAAAATGAAATTCTGTTTAATTATAAATGAATAACTCATCAGTAATATTAAACATCAGTGAGAGGACTTTAGTGTTTTAAAATTTGTAGACTATGACAACGTGGTAAAGTTCAGAATATCAAAATGACATCAATAAAATATGGAGAATCACCATAAAACCATTAAACACAATGATTGGAACAACTATTTCTTTATTGCTGACTCCTGTAAAAATATTTTTAAAGATTTTATTTATATGAACTTAACTATTCAAATAATAATTTGATCAGTGAATAGATGGCAATAGGGCTTGATCCAATGAGCTACTTTAGGTCCTTTATGTCATTTTTAAAGAAACTTTGATATTTTAATGAGATACAGAAAGAGCTACCACAATTACTGCTCCTATCGGGTACTACAGGTACTTGTATGCATTATGTTCCAACACCTTCAGAGATCATAGCCAAATAGTTGAAGACTACATAATTGATGAGTGGTCAATTAAGTGCACATTCATGCTATTATGTATTTGTCTAAAATATCTGCTAAATTTCCTCTTGTGTTCAATTAAATAAATTTTAAGATATTCTGGTGTCTCAGAGAAATTGTCTGTATGACTGAGGAAATCGTGTCAAATTATTTGGTTTCCTAGTATTCTTGTAATATGTGAATATATATATATATATATATATATATATATATATATTTAAAATACTCCTTGAAAGTTTGGTTGAGAGATAGTTTAAATTTACAGCACTAACAAATAAGAAATTTAATTAGAAAGTGTACTTTCACAAGGAAAGTAATTTAATGAAAGTCAATATTATTGAGAAAAAAAGGTATTTAACTGTAGTCAGAAGTGACCATATTTTCATTAAGGTAAAATGATACCCCAGAGAGCTAATAATTTGCCTTCATATTCCACTTGCTCAAAACTAAAGAGGAATCTGAAAAGACTTTACTCTTTCCAGGGGTTAAAAGAACAAATAGAGAAAGGCATAAGCCACATTTAACATGCAAAAATAATCATACAGTATAAATTATTTAATCAATAAATATAAAAATGTTATCATGTATTGCTAATATATGTAAAATACAGTATGATCTTAGTATGTAAACATTACATAATATATTTGAATGAGAAAATATGATCATAGATTTTAAAAAGTAAAGTCAGACACATATTTAACATGAAGACAAATTTTCATTAGAAGAGAAGTATTTCCCTAAAAAAAATGACCAAGAGTTTTATGTAAAAATCTACTTTGCATTTGGACAATTAGATGACATGAAATATATATATATTTTTCTTTTATTGAATAGTAATATTGCCTCTTTAGTATGAGTTAGGCATTTACTTTGAAAAGAAGGAACTTCTATTAAATAATCAGATGTTATTTGTATTTCAATTATCCTACCTCAAGGGCAATATTGGTGTAATTATCTTCATGCTACACTATTTAAAAAGTTACCCTGGACAGGCACTGCAGAGAATACTCTTCAGAATAAAGGTTCTGAGGCTTTAAAATAAGAGTGATGAATAAAAGGAGGTATGGCATATTAAAATAATTATTTCAAAGTTAAGTAATCACACTCCTCACAGCTCAGTGAAGAGCAAGATGTCAGAACAATAACTTCCCAAACCGACATCTGCTAAACATGAATTTGACTTCTCTTTCTTTCCTGCCTGTGATTTTGCTTTCCCTCACGATTTTATTCTTTCCTTTCTGTTTCTATTTGTTTTATCAGAAATCACTTATCTCTTTTTTTTTCCTAGTTCTAGAATTAAGGTGTATTTTGTGTGCTGGAAATCTTATCAAATGCAATTTAATCATCCCTCTTTTACATTTTATTCGTTAAGAGCTAAAGTAAGATGGTGCTGTTCAACAAACTCTAATGATTGCTTCTTTATTATAACAGAAAACTCCTAGAGTTTGTTCAGATGTTGAAAATATTAATTTTTTTTAAATGACAAAATAGGGCCGGGGATTTAGGTCAGTGACACCATCCCTGCCTCACAGGCACATGGTCCTGAGTTCAATCCCCATTACCAAAAATTAAAAGAAATTAAATAAATAAATAAAGTATTGTGGAAATCTTAAGATGGTTCTTGGCATTCTAGAACTCACAAGCAGAGTTCTCTGTGAGATTAAAGACTGATAAAATTCTAAAAGGCTGCATGTAACAAAGAATTCTCTTTTGAATACTAGTTAACTTTTATCTGTTCTCCAAGCATAAATATTCAGAAATCAGGAAAAATAAAAAGTAAAAGTGAAAATCTTGAAAGCATTGGAGAGCAAAAGAATTACTGGGCCAGAGCCAGAGGAAAAATAGAAATGTTCAGTTGCCTTTTGCTCTAAATGAATGGCTTCAAATTTAGTGGGTTAACCACTTACCAGTCCAATTATTTAAATATAGGATGACCAAAAGTTGCATATTTTTTCATTAATTTTTAGAAGATGATACAACAAGAAATATAAAAATGACAATTTGAATAAATTTATTTAATACAAGAATCTACTGGCTGACATGACCCCTGTAGTCAGTACATAAACAAATGCACTGCCCAAATGATGCTCGGGGTAAACTATTAAGTGGTTAAAACAACAACCATTTTATTATGAATCTTAATTACATGAATCAGGGATTTTAGCTCACTAATTCTTTTGCACCACGTGGCAGGAAATAGGAATATGGCTGGGTGATTAATTTGTTTCACTTGGGCTTGAAAGAAGTGACTTGGTGATATTTTCGGGTTTGATGACATGCTCTTGAGGAACCAAGAAAATTCACTATGGTCACTTGTCAGGTGCCCAGCAGGGGCTGCTGGGAAGGCTGGAGCGGCTGGAGAACCCACTGCAGCCTGTCTTATGTGGTGACCTTAACATACTTATAATAGTAACTTTAAATTGCCTTTCTGGTAATTCCATTTCAACAAATATTTTGTTTTTTCTTTCCTTTATGAGTTTTGAAAAATTCTTATTGAGACTTTAGGAATGGAGATGTAGATCTGTTCTCTCTTTTTCCCTCACTCCATTTTCCTACAATGTCACCTGAGGCTCATAAAATAATATAGTGTGGCTCTCTTAATTATCCTCTCTCTTCCTATCTACAGTGTTTATGTATTTTCTTCACCTGGTAATTGTTCCTTTCTAAGTTTTAGCCTAGAGTCATGCCAGGCATCGCTATTGTTATTAACAACAGAAATACTTCCTTTCAGAGACACAAGTTGAGTTTTGCTAAATGCTAGGCAGGCCACAAAAAACACAAGAGCACTAATGAGAGAAACTAGTGCAGTAAGTTCTGAAATATGTGTTAGAACACAATAAAGCCCTAAAGATAGCAAAATCCTCTTAGGTTAAATATGAGAGAACTGGAGTCTGCAATGAATAATTTGCTGTTCCAAATATTATATCAAAAGTACTTTCTTGCTTCATAACTTATATTATTTTCTTGTAAATGTGCATCTATCCAGAAAATGTAAGGAATAAAGTTTTTGTGAGATTTTCTGCATCTATAAAGAGAAACATGCATTGCCAACAGCTTTAAAAGTATTCTGCTTACAGGATAGTTTGAAAGAATGTAGTAGGTTTATTTGTTTGCTTTTGTGAATCTAGTTGATGAAATTTAGGAACAAAATGGATCCCAATTAAATAAGCTAGCTAGATAAGTATATATATAGTATATATATGCATATGTTTTTATTTCAATGCAATTGTTTCTTTTCAGATATGGAAAAATGGTTTTAAAATCATTATGTGTATTGGACATACTTTGTTAACTTGAAGTAATGAGTCATAGGCTATGCTTCAAAATGAATAACAATTGATATAAAAATAACTTGTAGTTTTATTTAAAAATAGTAAATGACCATGTTATGAATAACTGAAATAAAGTTAAATTAGATTCTAGACGTTCAGTTTTTGAGGATTTTTTTCTATCTATTCAGGGCAAAATGAATATAAAATGTATGGGTCTCCTTGAAGCAGTAATTTGTATTTAGATATTATTTTGTTTACTTTTTCCTCTGCTCTAACAGCTAGACACTTAAGAATGAAAATGCGTTCATTTGTGTGATTATACATGTGTTCTCTTGTCCATTAGATTGTAAGCCACAAAGGCAGAACCTTCCTGTGTCCTTTTCTCTCATAAATATGTGCAGAAACTCCAAGAAAGAGAGAATAATGACAAGTACATAAATTATTCAAATGGATAAATTTGACAGATGACTTTTCAGAAAATTTTAAAAAACTCCAGAAATTCATTTTTAAAAGAACAGAATCTGTGTCTTGTTCATCTTATTTTCTGTTCATGAGGCTCAGTGAAATATAATTGAGAGAAGATATCAAGAAATAAAGCCAGAGAACATGAACAAATAAAGAAATTATTTTCTCTTTCAAATTCAGATTACATAAAAATGGACTAATGGTTAGCCATTCACTACATATTTTCACCTCCTATGTTACAACATGTTATGAGAATTAGAAGTAATAACATAAGAGTCAATTACCTCTATTCCTTGCTTTTTATTTTGCTCCATGGGTAATTTCTACAATTGGCCTACCTTTCAGGCACAAGTTCACAAGTTTTTCTTAAAAAATAATAAAAGAATTTGACTTTTATATTATTATCATCTCTCTTATCAATTTTAATATTTTATGATTTTTATGTCCAGCCCTTTCTGAGTTGTATGTTCCAGCAGTATTCTACTTAATTTAAAAATTCCTTATGTAATTAAAAACTTTACTTAGTTACTTAGAATTGAATTAAAGCAAATAAATGTACCTTATTTTTCTACACTTGATAAATAAACTGAAGCACAGATTCAAATGAAAAGACAAATGTGCAGTCACATTGAAGCAGCTACCGCAATTTAGGACTTTAAGATACAAGTGCCATATGAAGTGGAAATTTGTAAATTGCGTCAATAATTATGTGTCTTTTGCCCTCACTTTTTTGAAAGGATTGTAATGAAAATATTTCACTGTCCTGACCTTTCATTAGTAAAATCTGTGTGTATTTCCTCTTTAGTCTCAGAGAATGGGACATAAATCACTCTCCTTGCCATTTTGCGTGGTTTGCCATGCAGGCAGCCAACTTTTACAGATGTCCTTCCTGGCTTCAAAACGCAGAAGCCTGCAGGTAGCAGAAAATGCCAGGTTTCTCCTTACGCCTGAGGAGGTTCTGTTTGCTGCTGATGAAGCCTGTGCACCATGATAAATGCCACTGTGCCGAGTCAGCATGGTGGACAGTTTAACTCTGTGACCTTCTGCAGGTACACAGCCTCCCCCATAGATTGTCTTTGACACAACCTATAACATAGAATGTCAACAACAGTCTAGCATTTGGGATCTGTATTCATTTTGCTGTGAAATAACTGCTTCTCAGTGTGGCTCTCAGGTGCTTCATGTTCTCCAAGCTTATTTCTTATTTTTATTCTTTTTTTTTCAATAGTTATGTATGCATGAAGACTGCATCTATAAGAGGCTTTACCGGCTTGTCCTTATTCTGTCCCATTATGTCTCAAGCATAAAGGACCTTATTTCTAGAATAAGTTAATGAAAAAAATAAAAAGGAATGGGCTGCCAGTACATTTCCTGTCTGCAAAACCAATAGAACAACTCTTGGTTCCATGACTGTGACTGTTCCTTGTTCAGTTAGAATGACTGATCTTATCCCACCCTAGTATCAACAGCTGACCAGTAGAAAGAGGAAAAACATACTGGTTGGAAGTTGATGGGTGAAAGGAAGCCTCTGTAAATAAGACTTAATTTTACTCTTCTTTTTGTATTAAAAAATACTATCCTCAAAGTATTTCCAGCCCATCATTTTTTAATTTACCTGGTTTCTCTGAAATGGTTTGAAACAAAATTTACTTTCATTTAAAACCATAGAATATTCTATACATTTTAAGATATTTTAATATTTAAAATGTTAAATTACAACAAATACTGATATCTTTCTTACTGATGCATATATTAAAGTGTGCCTTTAAGTATCAATCTTTAGTCTGAAAACGATGACACTCTAAACTGGAAACAAATGTTGAAAATTTATTTGTATGTACTCTATCCATCTAGAAAGCCAACAGAGAAGCAAGTGTGTCACATTCTCACATATAATCTTCTTCCTTTCTTGCTGTTAGTTAATGTATTGATAATCTAGTTTACTGTCATCTGCAGAGCAGATGTTTATACCAGGGAAAATGTAGGTTCTGTGTCTTATGCCATAAGGCAAGATTTTGCAAATTAGACTCTATGATCCACATTCAATGTATCACTTGATTTTGTGAAGAAAATGTTGGAATGGAGCCATACTATTCATTTACGGATTATCTGTGACTACATTTATTATACCATAGATGAGCTGGGTAAACACAATGAAGACTACATGAGCTACAATGCCTAAAATACCATCTCCTCAAAAAGTTTGCCAGCTTTGAACTAATATTTTTCTCTTTGTTACAAACTACCTGGATGTCCTTGGTGATCCATTTTATCTTTCTTGACTTTGAAAAATGAGGAAATAGGATGAACCAGTGTTAAAAAGTGGAAAGTGTCCTCCAAATTTGTGCACTTGGTACATATGTCCAGACTAAATCCAATTCTCCTGTTTATGCTGTTGTATTCTCTCTGGAATTTAGTGCCCTAATTTATACTTTATAATATATTTTATGTATATAACTAAGTATTGTAGATTTTTAGAAAAAATGTAAATACACTGACTCATGAATGATGAACAAGAATTAAGTCTGAAACTGGTCTGAAGAAAGAAATCACATAAGCAAAGGCATTGAAAGAAATAAAGCTTTTATTAATTCTACAGTATCTTACATTTTAAATGCCCCATTTTATAAATTATTAAGAAAAAATAAATGCTATAATTGATTTGTGATATATCCTTGGTTATTAAATATATGCAGATTAAATAATCTGTATGCTTATTTTACTTTTGATGAATTATAACAATATGGCACATTGTAAGAAGGCCATTGAGAAAAGACCATTGAAACTAAAGGATCTCTAATGTGGACAGAGACAGGGAGGAGCTTAATCTGTGTAGAACTTGTAAATTTTGGATATTGCAATCAAGAAAATCCTGACAATATAAAAAGAATATAAAAAGGATTGACCTTAGATAAGAATATATGCACTTTATGTAGCCTAACAGAAACATTAGTAGAAAACATTAGAGTTATGGGAGTCACCTCAGGATCTACTCTCCTTTTTATTTCCCATAAAAACTCTCTTAATTTTCAAAATCATAAAAGTTATGTACCAGAAAGTGAATCAAGTTAATTGAACCTTTTTTGGGGGGGGTGTATATCTAGTAGTATTGTGATGCTCAGATTTACTTGATCAAATCTCTCATGGCATAGCTCTCTTTGTCGATGAATGGTGCATACAAAATCTAACATAATCAGAATGCAAGTTATATTTAAGGATGTTAAATATAGTGCATTCCATTGTCTTAGGAGGAAGCAAAGAACTTTATTACAAACAGTGCTGAATTGTAGAGACTAACTGTGAAGGCTTTGGAAAGATCGTGGCAGGGGTTTTTAAGATCCTAGCATAAGACCATCAATTAGCACTACAAATAAAATATAATTGTTAAAATAAAATGAAAGAGAGAAAGATAAGGAAAAAGAAAATGGAAGAAAGGAAAGAAAGAAAGGAAGAAAGAAAGAAAGAAAGAAAGAAGAAAGAAAGAAAGAAAGAAAGAAAGAAAGAAAGAAAGAAAGAAAGAAAGAAAGAAAGAAAGAAAGAAAGAAAGGTGTAAAACTTTTCATGGAGGAATATGGAGATAGAAGGGAATGGGCCTCTCTAAGGAGAGTGAGCAGTGTATCATGCACCCATCTCAAGGATGAAGTCACTGCCTCTCCCTGAACCCAGTCAAACTGCTTCCCATGAGCCTTTGAGAGCTATGCAAGTAATGATTAGGGTGAAAGACCTTTTTAGAAAATGAACAAATAGGTCATAATTTATACTGTTTGATGATATCAGTGATATAAATACACTTACCATAAACAATTTAAGAGTCCCAACAGTTTAGCAACTGACTAAAAAAATTGCAAAATATATAGCAAACTAAAGTAGAGCCAGAATGAGCCAACTCCAGCACATTGTTGCATGTGTCCACCATACTTTGAGAAAAGGGGGCACTCCACAACTTCATGGTGAGTTTAACACCTGAGAATGTTTAGAAAAATCCAAAGACTTGCCAGTCATACCTAGGGGAGATGAAGGAATACACAAAACGGCAACTTTGCAGGAGTTGTGGAAGAATAAATCTCTGCTTGCATCCAATTGATTCCAGCTTATTTATTAACCCAATACATTCATTTTATACAATCATACCAAATCTCCTTTACACATACTTCAGCCATTATCGTTGCCAAGAAATTCAGCCTCATTTATTATCATACTTCTCCCTTTTATATTAGGAATCTTTTATGATAAGTTTGAGCAAAGAATAGCAACTAAGTCCATCTGTAAAGGATATGAGTTCTAGATAACAGAAATTATTATTTCAGAAAATTCATATACAGAAACCTGTATTTTGTCCCATTCCAAGAATAAGTTCACCATTACAGACTACTTGAGTCATTGAATAAAATACAAAATCAAGTGTAAGACAAAGAATGTCTTACTTCAGGAAACTTTTATGAGTTTGTCATAATTTTTCTTCAAACTTTGCTTACTCTATTGCTTTGTATTTCTTTTTGCCTTTAGAAAGGACCAAGTTATTAGAATAAATGAAGAGAGTATTCTGATCACATTTAATCCTAACAATTTGTCTTGATTGTCCCACTTAACAAACCTGCCAACTGAGGATAGAATTTTTTCACTTTCAGAGAAAGAAGCAATTTAAAAAGTCATGAAATTTCTTTTAAGATATTAAAGTTAATGTAAATAAGACATTTATGTCATTATCTCTCAGAAGTCAAGTGTCTAGGTTCAGCTAGACATTTGAGTTAGTAGGATAGCTCAAATTAACCACTTAAATTAGTATAACCTTATTTATTTAGTGGTTCTTTGTATTCTTCATCATAATTAATTAAACTCAAGTGAAGTAGTTCCTTCTCTGAAATATGGAAGAGAAAGAGAATCAATTTGTTTGTCTTTATTGCTGTATTACTAATACATGAAATGATAATTTACTGCTCAGCTATTGTAAGTCTATGTGAAAAAGAAACATGAAATATAATAAGAGGAAATAAAAGATGCAATTTGGAGAGATAATATTCTAGGCTCCTGTTATGGCTTGTATCTGGATGTCCTCCAAAATTTCATCCATGAATAGGTGGAGCTTTAGGAAGGTGGGTGGATTTAGGTTGTGTGAATATAGGCTAAGAATGTGTGATAGTTCAGCATAGTTCTGAGTGTGGATAATGGGAAGCCCTACCCTGAGTGTGGATGGCACCAACCAATAGACTTGGATCCTGGAAGGAATATAAAAGGAAAGGGAGGATGCTGCTGCTTCCTTCCTACCCTACCATGGACTTTCTCTTCTGCAATTCCTCTCTGCCATGCTACCCTGCTTTGGAGCCAGCCAACTATGGACTGAAACCTCTATAAACTGTAGGTTATAATAATGCTTTCCTCATTTAACTTGTTAACTTGCATTATTTTGTCCCAGCAAGGAGAAAAATAACCAAGACAGCTCTGATCCTTCATAAAGTTAGGTTACAGGTCTGTTTTTAGAGTTTCTCATATATGTCCTGGGTTACATATACTTATTTTGTGTACAATAAAAATATATGTCTCAAATATGTTGTGTTGAATATCCTCAAGTCATTCTACTTTGTAAGAAAGAAGGCATGATACTTACAGGGCAATGAATACATTCCAGGTTTATTCTAAATCAATATCAGCGATTTAATAATTCATGAACATTTTTGATAATTGTAAAGTTCAAAAATATGGATTTAAACCTTACATACAAATGATCAAAGAATATTTTGTCAATAGGTTATCATTATTTATATCAGAAATATAATCTAATTTAAGAAATATAATTAGTGGTATAAACATAGCTCTACAGACATGGTGCCCTGAATGATAGCAATTCGCAGTTACTTTTTTGTTTGGTACCAGGGATTGAACTCAGGTCCTTGTGCTTGTGAGGCAGGCAGCTGAACCACTGAGCTAAATCCCCAGCCCCTTATTTACATTTTTAACAATAAAAAGAAAAAATTAACTAATACATCAATATATTATGATGTATTTATCATAAATTCCTCCCTTTGCTTATTGTAAAGTTAAGGATTTGTTTATAAATAAGCATTAAGGGAAAAATAAAGTTTTCAATGTAAGAAAAATTAAGGGCTTTTTTTCTGAGCTTTTGGAAGCAGAGAGGAAGGAGATGCCCTTGAGAAAACAATAGAAGTAAAATTATTTTCTTCCATGAAACTCTTTTCTCCTGTTTGTAAGAGACTGAAATATCATGGTACAAATAAAATCAGGGTGGACATACAGAAAAAACAATCCTGGTGAAATGTCTGGTCTGTACTACAGCTTGAGTTTATACTGCAAACATAAAAGAAATTCTTTTGGACAATTTTCAAGCAGAAGACTTAATCACCATTAATTCTTCAAACATTTATGAAGGTTATATGATAGAAGATAAAAGAAAAATATGGTCAAGTGATAAATATCAGAAATAAACAAAATTGGCATGTTATGAAATTCCCTCTCTGATGGTGAATATCCAGGCAAGTTGTAAAAGAACTTAAGGAAGTTATCACATAGAAAGCCAAGAGCAGAACAATAATGCATCAGATAACAGAGCCAATATAATAAAATAAGTTTGGCATAAATAAAAGCTTGACCATGTTTAAAATGTGAGTTTTGGTAATTATAAGATTCACATTATTAATGTTTTTATTAAATGATTTACTTTTAATAGATTGAATTTTGTTTCTTTTGAATGTGAAACTATAAAGGAATTGACCACACTTGACCCATTGTTATTTGAGTTACACACAATTGTTTCCATGCTAAATTTTCAGACAGACCACAAATTTCTGCTGGGATGTGTATTATCTTTTACCTGTGTTAATTTTCTATTTGCTTTTGCATACATTTTTTGAAATATAGAGCTTTACATATTTCTCAATTAAAATTCATCGTTAGGAATGGTAAGTATGTAACATTCACCAATTAACATCCTTTGACTCTGGTTCTACCATCCAAACTATTAACTCAAATTGCATTGTATGCCCCCTGAAGATTCTTTAAACATGAAGTCTATCTTCTTTCTCCCATGAAAATGTAAATGAAAATTTGAATAGATCAATATATATCATAGCCAGGAGGCATGTTCCCTCAAAACTCATGTTCAGGATAGAATACAACTAATTACCAAACTATTTTAAATTACCATAAATGTCATTCAAGTCATTTCTCCATTTTAGTCACAAGAAGATTGTGTAAGACTTTTCCAAATGATTTTTTTAGTTCAAATAGACTTTTGATTAAGAAAACCTGAACAAAAACTATTCATATTAAAACCATAATGACTCTCAGTAAAAAGTGATTTTTTTTGTTTGCAATATTCTCACAAGCTAATGACCTATCAATAGTGTATCAGTTTCACTCAGTTGAAGCATTTATGTATTTTTCTCATTCCTCCAATATTTAGTAAATTTAATTGATTTATTATCCCTCTACATAAAATAACATTATAAAATATAACAAGGGACTTGTCCAATTATTTGACACTATTTAAAAGCTGTTAAAAATTTGCTATGTACTTTAGATGTGGGTTCCTCACTAATCTTGCCTTTTAGACTAAAAATCACTGTGACAATATATAGAAGGAAATAGTAAATAAATGACAAAAAGTGAAAGTTTTAACATTAAAAATATAAATAAAATTTTAAAATAGAAAAATAAATAATGCATATAACAATGCATGATTGTCATGAGAATATAAACTGAAGTAATACAAAGTACGGAATTATTCTAAAAGGATCTTTTATATCTCATACTATATATATATATATATATTAGACTGTACAGAAAGCAGCAAAATGAAATCAATCCATGAAGCTATGGAAGATGTTAAGTCTCATTGCATGCAAGAGTTACTCGTCAAAAAATGATCAAAGGGTTTCCCTGTCTGTCTTACTAGTAATATGGGAATTTTGAAATCTTTCCTTGTTTATGTTCTATGGGATAATTATTTGAAGAGGAAATTGTTTAATTTGATATACATAAAATAATTTTATATCCAGTATCTATTAATGCACAAATCAAATTCTGAACGTTTTGTTTAATGTTCTCTTCAAGTATTCATGACTTGATACATTTAAAAGAATTGCTTTAAAAATACAAATACAAATCTATATTTTAAATGTTATTCAACCAAGCAAAAACATTTTAAAATATCTATTTTTATAGGTATAGTATAGGTACTTGCATAGGAAACAAATATTTCAGAATGCTGTTCTTGCCCTTGGTTGCTCATGTAATTACAGAACTCTTTCTAATCATATACTCCTTCACTTTTGGTTTGGCAGAAAATATGAGCTGGTGGAAAAGTAGAGTGGTGATGAAGAAGCAAGGTGCTATCATGCCACTCGAAATTCAGGCAGTCATGTGAAGATCAAAGTTCCAATCTTTCTTAGTCTATCTTTGATCTTTAAACAGACTCATTTAGTTTGTGTTTTGCTGGAGTGAGGAGATTGACAATTTTGATTAAAGTGGTGCTATTTTCTTCCATCTTTTCCCAAAACTTAGTAGTCTCTTCTGGTTAGTGGAGTCTCGAAGAAAGTTGGCTAATGTCATTGTTTGCTTGTTTGTTTGTTTGTCTGATGCTCTTGTAGATATTAAAAGAAAACAGTCTCACATTTCATGACTGCTTTCTTCTTGTTTTCATTCTTTTTTTTCTTAAGGAAGATTTTATTTATAATTAGTATAAAGCTTTTATTCTAGTAAGCTAAAGTTTTATTTAACTGATGATGTTCACTTTCTTTAATGAAAGGAAATGAATATATAATATTTTTAAATTTCACTTAGAGAAAAATATAACTTAAATGATTAGAAAGATTTAAAATTAATAAGTATTTTTAGGTTCCATTATTACACGAGTGAAAAGGGAAATATTACTCAGCACAATTTTTCACAAAAATTCCTGAATGGAAACATTGCTAGTTTCCTCCTCTTGGTATCATCAAGAAAAGATCAAAGAACTTAGGGAGCTAATGTAATGTAACTCACATTTATCATAGCTTGTGGTCAGAAGTACCTTGAAATCCATGTCTAACAGATTGAAAAATGCTTTATTGTATATAGCTAAGGACAGTCATCTGGTTTCATCATGTTGGCAGAAAAATCACAGTGAAAAGATTAAAGTTTGGCCATTAAGAAAACGTTTTGCTTTTAGTAAAATATTTTATGCTTGTTTTATGTAGCCATTCACAAATATATAAAGTTGGAGTAATGTGGCAATTTAATTTTCAAGGAGACAAATGCAAATTTAAGCCTTTTATACATTCCTAATATTCATTAATAATATAATGTTCCTTTTATAAATGTAACTGTATCATTCATCAATCACTCAAAAATCATAATAAATGTTAACTATTTAAAATTTAGAAATCACTTGTTCAAAAAAGAAAGAAAAATCTCAAACTTACAACTTCATAATCCAAAGAAAAATAACCCTACTTCTGTTGTGCATAGTTTTTAAGCTCCTAACTCCCTCTCTTTCTCTCTCATCTTTCATATATATGATGTCCATTCCTTTTTAAAAAAGATTATGTATAAATTTTTGAACTATAATTTTTACATAGACTGTATATGAACATGTCTCTCTGCACCAAATATTATTTTACAACATGGTTTAATTACAGGGATAAGATATACTTTATAAGCAGTTTTATCTAACCATTCAAATGTATTTTTAAAACATATTGTTTGGGAATTACATCCACAGTACATTATGAAGAAATGAAAAAAATGAAGCACTCAATGATATAATTAGTTTTGTTTTCAAAGTATTTAATTTTCAAAGTTAAGTATTTTTTAACTTATTATTGTTGTTGATTTAGCAAATATTAAATGAACACAAAATCTTAGAAGAATTTAGAAAAATGTACTTTTCTTTTCAAATATATAATCCTCTCTAATTCTATGGAGTAAAGAGATTAGAGTAAAAGAGCAAAATTTTCTAAAAGGGAAAGAGCAAAGTTACTTCAAAAAGTACTGAAAGTCAGGAACACAATTGCAGGCTGTTTTTATTTACTGCGTCCATAGAAACTTAATCTGATATCCTCCCCAAAGTTTCTACACATGCTTTAAATGGCTTTCCTTGATTGTGATACCACCTGATATCCTGAGAAACTCAAGCTCTTCCATCTTAAATTATTACATCTTTCATGCAAGAATCTCAAAGTTCATTGCAAGTGCTCCCTTGCCTTTCCCTCCTGGGTTCTTCTAATCCTTCTGTGCAAGGTAGGGTAACTTTCCACTATTATGACATCATTGATACCATCTCCAGTTTTAAAAGCACTGACTCCCCTGATTTACTCTTCCTACATGATATTCTTTGAAAGCAGTTTTGAATGTGAGCAAACTTTGGTTCATGTCTTTTTCTCTTTCATTCTCTTTGCTTGTCTTTTACTCTGTTTCTCCATCTCTTTTTATTTCATTTGTCTCTTTTTCAACCCCGTCCCTATTTTCTGTTATCTTTGGGCCACTATGAAAATATTTTCCTCAGTGTTTATTAAGAGCAGCTTATTTTCACACCCACATAGCATTCAAAGTAGAGAGTCAGCCAAAACTCATCTTAACTCTGTATTTCCAAGTTCATATTTCTTTTATGGATGTTATGGTTTATATCTAGAGGTCCCCCTAAAGTCTCATGCAGTCATAGGTGGGACCTTTGGGAAGGCGATTGGATTACATGGGTGTTATAGTTGACATGCTTAGGAGGTGGGGCTAGATTGGAAGGGGAGCATCATTCTGGGCTTGACCTGGAAGGTTATATCTCCCTTCCCAATGACTCCATTGACTCTCTCTACTTCCTAGCTGCCATGTCTTGAGCACCTCTCCTATGCCATGCCTCTGTCATGCCATTCTCCTTGCCCGTGGACTGAAATGCAAGCATTCTTTAAGTTGTGGGCTTTGAGTGTTTTGTCCTACCAACTAGGGAAGTAATTCAGATGATTGCCTTTTTAAAACAATACAGAAAATTGAAGAGAAACTTCCACCACGTTCCTTTTCTGTGTCTAATTTTTCTATTAACATTATAGTGTGAGACCTAACTAACTCCCTTTTAAAGTTTGACTCCATCTTGGAATAAGACAGTAAAGTGGCCTTGACATAAATTCCACTTCACTGAAGTCAACTATTCCCCTAGTCTCCTTTGTGCCCATAAAATGATAAAATGTCCTTGCTGTGGGACAACAGATAAAAAAAAAAAGACACAGCTCCTAACTCAATCCTCTGTCTGTCCAGAAAACAGATGCTCCCGGGCCCATTATCTATAGAACATTCTGTCAATGTGCTGATTGTTCCTTTTTCCCATAAACTCTACATGTAGCCACCCCTCAACCCCCCATGCTTGCTAAATATCAACCAATCATGTAACTGCTAAATGAAACATCCCCAAACCTTGCGGTAGCCACAATAAAAACACTGCTGATTTGGAATTCAGGGCTCTCAATCCTGATCCGCTGTGCCGGTGACGGTTGAGTGCCCCCGCTCGAGCTTGAATAAACGACCCTCATGTGTTTACATAGGAATCGGCTCCCTGGTGGTCTTTGGGGACTTCGCGATCTGGGCACAACATTAGCTTTTGTTATAAACTGTATAATTAATATTTTATATACTCTCACATTTTACTCATGGCCTTCATTTTGATGAATTTGATCCCTGTTTTGAGATCAAATGGCTAGAATTAAGAGATAAAATCTCCCTTACTTATATGATTTAAAAATTAGAAGACAGAAACAAAGTCTAAAAATATAGTAAATTTTATTTTCTAGTCAGAACTAGTTTAACCTCTAATCTATAATGATATAAAACTGTTAATTTCCACGTGATTCTAAATTCTTTTAATATTTAGAATTTTCATAGGAAATTTCAGTGTCATCTAAAGACATAAATATTAAAGAATATTATATATTTTCTACAGAAGTATCAATAAAAGTTATCATTGTTTAACTTGATATCTTCTGATCGTGTCTGTTTATTTCTTCCTTAAATTCCAGGGCTCTCTGAGCTGAGTGGCTGCCAGACAGACTGCTGCCTGCCTAGGAAACATCTCATTACTGATGGTTATTCAGAAGAAGAAGTCCATTTCAAACTGAAAAGGGAGTCAGTTCCTTCTCCTTCATGATAGATGCTGGCATTATTGGTCATAGTGCATCTTACTTAGATCACTTTTCTATAACAGAGAATTTCATACACGGAGTTGTTTTATAGATCATGGAGTCTGGTGTAGGGTTAAGACTGTAGATTTTGTTATCAAAAGTGCCAAAAAGATTTATTAATACATACTACATGTTTAGGCTTGGTTATATCAACAAATCTCTCTTCATTTTTTTGCTCTGTAGAATTGTAGTAATAAGTATACCCTTCTGGGCTTTCTTCCAATTAATATAAAAGTTAAACTGTATAATATAGTTTACTATATGAGAAAGTGCTCAATAAATGTCAATGTTGCACAATTATTTGACAACTCTTTCTAGAGAAAATTTCTGTTTGGCAACTGAAGATGTAAACACAAAATATCTGCAAGAAAATGGTTTTCATTTAGTGCTGTTATGAATTGGATCTAAAATATCTCCCAAGCATCTCTTGTGTTCAGAGGTGGGGCTTTTGGAACAAGAGACCACTATACTCATTAATGAATTAATGAGTTCATAGCTGAATATGCTGTTAAGTAGCCTTAATTAGAAGAGCTAGGTCACTGGAATTGTGACTTGGAATTGTGTATTCTTGGCCTTGGTCACTTCTCTCTCTGCTCCTGGCAGCCATGGGTTGAGGATCTGTCTTCTCCTTGTCCTTCCACCACACCTCCCTTTGAGCTAGCCAGTCATTGACTGAACTCTCTGAAACCTTAAGCCAATATGAACATCTCCTCCTTAAGTTGTGCGAGTCAGGTACTTTGTCTAGCAACAAGAAAGTGACAAATACAACTTTCTTTCTCTAACTGATTCTCTAGTGATCCATATGTCTTAATTTTGGTTCATTTTTCATTTGCAAAATTTTAACTTTGTCAAAACCTTAATATTTATAACTTAATAATTGTATTTCAGTGTTTTGATAACTGCCCATCTTGCTCAATTTGGATTTGTGTTTCCAAATGTTTTTTCTCCATCTTTTTTATAGTTAATGTGGTCGTAAGAGGTCATATAAATTAAAATTTCATTTTTTACACCTTGTAATAGGACCCAAATTTAGAGTTATAGTTACCATCCCTTGCTGTGAATAGAATTGCTTGAGGAGATCCTCTTGGCCCATATCCAGAATAATTAAATGAGAACTTTTATGGGTAGGATATGGAAACTGTGACTTGTATTTGTCTCCACAGGCAGTCCAAATGTCCTGCCACAGGTGTGAACCACTGATGAGGGACAACTGGAAAGATTACCTCTCCTTTCAAGGAATTAAAATGTTCAGCAAGCACTATTATGCGAAATCTTTGAATTTAACAGGACAGAAATTGTGATACTGAAGACACACAAGAGTCTGGATACTTTTAAAACTATCCAAACTTTAGGTTGTTTCCCAGGGGTTAATTTTCTTTAATTTTAAAATAATTTTTAATGTGTGTTTTAAAAATTTTACTGGTACATTTTAGATATACATAATTATAATATTCATCATAGGGAATTTTCACCTATACTTGATATATCTTGCTTCTGGACAATATTATGTATTTACTCCATCCATATTGCAGCTAAAAAATAAATTCTAAAAGATAACATAAAACATAGATATATACTTCAGATTATTTTGCAGTTTATTCCTCCTTCATGTGTTGAGATACATTTAAGGCAGGCTCCAACCATGTATGTTGCAAATGTCTTGTGATTGGTGCATGTCTGGTGTATAATTGCACATCATAAATAATGAAAAAAGGACAAACTGACTTTATAGATAATATAATTGCCCACTTTAGGATCAATTAAAGTCGTAAAGATGTTAAATTTACCTGATGTTCCCATTAATTTGGTACATAGTCCTAAACAGCTAAATGCCACTGTACAAAAAGATTCAATTTAGCATATGTTGCAATTCTAATGTAATTGCCATTGATCACTAAGTCACATTCTCTTTGTTAGATGATTAACAAATGAAGTAACACTCCATTATTATCCAATCACCACTAGTCATGTACAGTCCAATGTGGAAATCAATGCTTACATATTGCTAAATAAAATTATATAAGAAATTTTTTGTCAGTAGTAATGGAAAAGATTCTTTTAAAAGTTATCTATGTATTATTTTTATTTACTAAGAATATATTTTTCATAATATTTCTGCTTATTTTATTTTTTGGGAAATAGGATATTTCTTTAAATTTTCATAGCCTACTTTTCATTTATTTTTGAAAGACATCAGACACCTTCTTAGGGAAATATTTTAGGATTTAAAATATTTAAGCAAGAATAGAATGAAACAATTCATCTCCAACTGAAGAGTATTCCACTGCCTCAAATATACACTGACTGCTAATATGCAGCAAAGTCAATTTAATGAACTTGTTTGAAATTTGTAATTTCTTCTGGCCTCTATGTTTCTGTAAAACAGTGAGTCTAGGGCCAGTTAGCACTCTTATAAAGTTCTAAAATGACATTCAGGAAGTGCTAATACTATATGTGGCCTTCTACAGATTTTGTCTCTGGTTTCTGACATCAGCATATGTTAGTTGAGGAAGACTCTCAACCCGCTGTATTGAAGGAGGGATAATTGGCAGCGTCATGTGCAAGTGATCAGGGAGATTTTCTGAGCAAGTCTGCTCTTTGTGTCTTAAACTGAGAATTCTGCAGCTCTCTGTTGTTAGCAAGTGAAGGAGCCCAAAGAGGACTCCATAAGGATAGCTGGCTTCATTGAATCGCCCTGTGAAGGTAACACCAGCTAGAAAAAAAGAATCCCTGACTTAACCTCTGTTCTGCAGCGTTAAAAAGAGTCACTGTTGGATTTTAAAAAGAAAAGAAGAAAATGAATCTAGCAGGTTGTTCAGCTAGCCTCTAACAGGGTGGGAAGACCTTTATGGGGTCACCAAATCCCAGAGCTATTCCTGGCTTTATAGGTAATAAAACTCAGTTTAGTCAGTTCAGCCAAGGATGATTCCATGTTTAAGTGTTGATACTCAGTTTCAAATTCCTGCACTGTCATTTCTTTGTCCAGACTCCCACAATCTTTGGCCTAAATTATTGCAATACCTGTATAACAGTAGTGGCTCTCCTTCTTTCATACTTTCCTCCCACTCATTTTTTTTTTATACTCTGTAATCATAATGACTAATTTGAATTGCAAATCTTACCATGATATTTGACTGCTTAAATATTTGTTTTCCTCAATTTTCCTTTTGGATAAAATCTTTGTTAGTAAGATTTGCAGAGCCCATTAGTTCCACCTTATCTCTTAGCACTTGCCTCCTTATCCTATTTGTTCTAGATACCGAGGAACATTTTTTACATTCTCAAATCACACTATGGTCTCTCTTACTAAGACTTCACAAATGTTTCCTCTTCACCCTTCTGTCTTCTTAGCTGTGCATCTCTTAGCAAACTCTTTCATTTTCTCAACTGTTATTTTTTGTGAGAGCTTAGTTTCTCATGCTTTTCTATATGGTTCTCCTTGCTCCCTCCATCTTGCTCCTATTCTAAGCCATGTTCCCCACTTTTCTATAATTCTATGTTTGCATATTGCTCTATACAAGTTCTGCTACAAGTTCTTTGGAAGTTGGTATCAGCATCACATCTCCATGACCTGGAATAGGCTATGCTACCTAATGAGTGTCCAGTAGAATCTGTTGCAAACACAAAAATTGAATGAGCAACATATGCTTGACAAGTCAGTATGAATCAATGATTCTTACATTCTCTTGGTTAATATTATTTGATGAAAGGCAGCTCAGGGTATTTTCTTCAAAGTATATATATATATTGTCAGGTTAGATGTGTTATAAATCAACAAAGTAAACATTTTTTACAAGAATTAAATATAGCATTTTATCAAAAGAGATATCATATGCTGTACATTATTTACATTTTCTAAACTTTTACGTATTACATTAATTTTAATCAAACCAATTATTGAAAAATAGTTGATAATGAATGGATAATATACTACCATATGGTAAAAACAAACAATATTTAATTTTTTCTCTATTAATATAAATCTGTTATTTTTAAATTTAGTATGCTAAATATAACATTGGATATTTACATATTATTTTATTAAGCATTAATTTGAATATATTTAAGATTTTCTAGAAAATGTAATGAAACTTAACTTCAATTTCTATACAGTGTTATAATAGAAATTATGCTTTTAGCCAAGAAGTAGCTCTCTAAAACTATGTTTTCACTATAGAGCCCAGAACTTGTTCAAATTTACTTGTACATTTTTAGTTTTTAGTCAGTATGTGTATATTACTTTATAATTCATTGCAATTCTCTATAAAAGTTTTATTCTACCCTTTTAATTTGCTAATATTCATTTTTAGATCATGAAGCTTCAGAAAACTAAATATATAAAGTAGTATCTTCTGATTGATGTACTGGTATGGATCCTTAAGCTTTTATTCATTCTAATATTTAGATATATGAACATGAATATATTATATATTTTCACAGGTATTTTAATCAGTTTTATGCACTTTTAACCCTTGTATTTTAATTCATTTAAAAGATTTTACAATAATCATTTAAATTTGGATTTATTTTAATATATGCTTCAAACCTATAGGCTAATATGAATAGTTACTCAGGGATTTCAAGAGAATTCAATATTTTTCCAATGGTAAAGTTTTTGTTTTTTAGTGTGCATTACATTACAACTTCTGTTGTCTGATCATGGCAACACATGTTCCCCATTACTTTGCGCAGAATCTGAAAAGTATTAAAAAATCACACTTTATTAGATCACTTAGATTGTATATAAGTCGTTTACAAATCAACATGTCTGTATTGAGCTGTGCCTCTTAAGAAGCCATGGATTAATATGCATCTTATTCTTAATACATTACATGACTTATCCTTTGGTGATGTCTAAAAGAAGCATTTGGAGATGAGTTATGCTTGTGAAAATATTCTAATGCAGTCTAAGTTCACAGCAGCAATAATCACCTTACGCCTGTCGAACTAAACTGCTCTGACATATAGCAAATACTTCAAGGAAAAGGTAAATTCTATGTCTTTAATCATTGCCCCCAAAAGATGCCATCCTACTAAACACTGGATTTTGTTTTCATTATGACTCAAAATGAGAAACATCATAACATTGTCTTTAAGTTCTATGATCACATAAATGTTTGCGTTTAATTTCAGTTTGGGTCACAGCAGATGGATTGTATTAAATTCATCAAATGCTTTGTGTGCCTTTGCTGCCCCCTTAAGACAAGTAAACATAAATAAAAAGCTAGGAAGAACCCAGCTTCCACAGAAACGAGTTCCTCTGTCTCTTACACATGTGCCCAGCCACACATGCACACACAGAGAACTGCTCAGATGAGAAATTAATTGATTAAATATTATTGGATAATTAAATCAGTGTTTTGCTTGATTCTGCTTCATAGTCAATGAAAATATTAGCTTTATTTAATAACCTCCCCAAAAAACATGTTGTTTCTAAAGGTGATTGATATACCAGTGTATTTTAAGTTTATAAAGACTGAAATTGAGTAGGATTTATCTTGAGGAAAATCACTGTGGAAAGATATCATTTTTTACATTTTTTATTTAATTATAAAAACAGTTAAAAATCTTAAATATAATATATAAATCATAGCCATTCAAATAAAAAGACATGTTCACAATTATTTTACATGCATTTTAGAGAGAAGAAATACCATATGGAAGATGATGCATGAAATAAAGAATTCCAGAGTAAAAATAAGTTTATGTTAACTATTTATAATTTTTGAAAGAGATTTACTGGCTATAATGTGATGTTTGCTATATATTTATTTTAATATAACAAATGTTAGAATAATTATGAACAATTTATCTTTAAACTAGGTTTTCTATGCAGAGTGTATTCAATTTTAATGAAAACAACAGATTGGTTTTATTTTAAAGAAAAGTTCTAATCTCTAAATAAACATTGAACACAGCATTATAGTTGAGACTCTTATAAGGTATAGTGGTATATGGTATTCTTGTCTTTATCAGGGCTATTACAATTTTGAAGAGATCTATAATTACTTATAAGACATATTGAAATGTTTCAAATTCTGCAGAACAGTAATATCAAACAATTTGTCTCATTTTCCTTTAGATTCAAGATTTTATTCTATTATTAATCAAAATGGGAATATTTGGTTGCTAACAATATTCCTTTTTTTTCTCTTTACATTTTATTTTGGTTGGTTTGTACGTAAAAAACAACACATTTGAAAAATATTTACTGGAAATTATATAGTGCATTATGTTAAGGTCTAAATACAGCGTTTTACAAATAAATGCTTTATTTTTACATTCTTTATTTTTAAGGATCTAAGCATAAAGACAAGTGTAACTTACGTCTGCTAAAATACTTCCTTCGTTATTTCTATGCTAATGGCTAAAATAATTATTTAATAAATGAAAAGAATGGCAGGGATTCATGTTTATTGCTTAAGCAGAAATGTCTTTAAAATAATTTTTTATTATTGCACATTGCTAATGAGTAGGTAAGAAGGCTGTGTGTGTGTGTGTGTGTGTGTGTGTGTGTGTGTGTGACTTGAGGAGTTAGTACGGATATTGAACAGGTCTGGAGAGACCAGTGTGGAAGTCCTCTCTGTGAAACACATCAGCCTGAAGGAAGACTCTTTCATTTATCAGAGGGATTGGCCCTGAAAGGTGGTACAAGGCCATGGCAAGCCTGATTCATACTGATGTTTGGAGTTGATGATGGAAGTAAAACCACCTTGAAATTGTATTTGTCCTTAGTTTTTTAACTTTAATGTTCAATCCCTGTGGTGAAACCACTATCTCCTTACTGCTGTCATTGCCTCTCTCTTATCACATACAGAAGATGAAAAACAGCTGTTGGAGCTGGGCATGCCCAATAGCCACAGGCAGGCTTTGACTGCAAGCAAAAAGCTGTATCAATTCCCTTTTACATCTGCATCAACTACTAGAGAGCAATCAGATGCGGCAGTGGGAAGCCTTGCCTCACTGTGAATGGACTGGCCAGTTCAAGCAGGATGGTTCCTACAGTGCCTTGCCAGGATATTCAGGGCAGCCAGCGGGCCTTTTAGTTCATCCAAGAAGTTGATATCCCTTAAAATGAGCTGCCATTTCCTTCAATGGATGCTTTGCTTTCTACACACAGAACTTTAATGATTCAATTGTAAAAGAAATGTTATTTTGTACAAAAATTCATACTTTGATCCACAATTATTCATGCGGATATTATAATATTTATTCAGGACTTCTCAATGTGAGGAATATTCTAAAATGTATTTTCTCATTTATCATTATACTAATCCCTTTTTATGTCATAAAAGGTTGTTAATATTTTAATAATGTTAATTATGAAAAAAGAGCACAGAAATTTCTTACAATGGAAATACTGTATAAAATATAATTTATAACCTGAATAAATATTCTCTTTGGTGGAAACAACAATGCTTGGCTTTAACTATATTGGTCAGATTATGAAATGTGGTAAATTGCTGTGCATAGTGGCTACTTACCAGTAATCTCAGTAATCTGTGAGCTTAAAGTAGAAGGATCTCAAGTTTAAGTCCATCTTGCCCAACTTAGTGATTTAGGAATATCTGTATCAAAACTAATAATAATAATAAATATTCATAATGTAAGCTTCATGGAATGACCTTGGATTCAATCCACAGTAATGAAAAAAAAAAAACAAAAAAAGCAATGACCAGTGACTCCCCTCACATACATTTTAGTGCAATTCAATAATATATGATTTGTGTTTTTGTTTCCTCTTTCATGTTATATATCCATCATAGGTCAGCTGTCAGCTGTACATTTTCCATATTAGTACCAAACCCTTAGGAACAATCTTAGCCACATTATTACTGAAATAATAAAAATTATAGAAAGAATATATGATTGACAAAGATCTTATTCAGGATTGGCAAATACTGTCTCTGTTCATACTTCGCCAACCTAGCAAGTCACTTGGACAAACTTGTTATCATTGGAGTGGCTAAGTGTTATCTTCAAAAGGAGGGCCTCCCCAAGTTACATAGTCATTGCCAGCATGGACAGGAAAGGAAAAGAAAATTTTTGGCAGGGAGGGCAGAAACATTTGACAACAATAACACAATATTTCATTATCATGAAACTGTCGAGATAAGCTAGAAGTAATGCTTAAGTAGTGCACATCAGATAGTGTTCTACATGTGATACAGGCTTGGACTTTGGAAGAAAAGCTTGTGGATGAGATGACTATAAATTCTGGATACAGTTTCAAGCCCAGCTCTGAAATATTTAAAGGGAGTACATTGGATATGGGTGGTATTTATGTACCCAGAAGCAAAGTTGATATTGTAAGTTTAAAAATCCTATTTTTGAAGCTCCACAAAGCCAATATATATTTTTCTTTACTGTTTTTACTTGTCTTTGGTGTCTTTAGGACATCTATGAAGCAAAACAGCTTTGTGCACTACATTGACAGAAAATGAAAGGATGAGTGGAGAATGCTAGTCTTTCTGTTTGTTAATGGCAAAGACAATGAGTGAAAGAGATCAAGAGAAGATATTTTGGAGTGACAGACTCAGTGCCTCTTGTTCCTGGTACTTTATTTCTGGAAATCCTGTTTCCGGTGTTAACAGAAAATGTAAGCTTTACTTTATTAATAGAAGCAATATTCTCAGGCAAACAAATTAACCCCATAGGCATGGGGATGTATACAGTTTTAAGAAGAACATTTTGTGAGTCATTTGCACTTTTAGAATGAGGTTTATAGGGAGTTATTTTAAATATTACCTATATTTTCTGGCTTTGTAATAACAATTAGAAAGTATGGGATTCTCTTTAAACATCTTTAACATCTATGTAACTAAAACAATGATAAGATACAGAATAGAATAATGTAATGGGCCAAAGTAAAAGCAAATTAAAATAGTAAAGTCCATTTTGGTTACCTTTCTGTTGTTGTTGTTGTTACATGATTATAAGTTAATTGGGATTTTCATCACTTTGAAGTTCAAGATTCCTAGAAAATCTGACAATCATTTTTATCAGTGCCCAACATTCTCAAGCACTAGTGCTCAGAGAGCTTGCACACCACAGGTCTGTTCTACTCTTGATATCTTTCTGGTTTTAATCCTCTTTTGATACAGTAGCTGAACAGAATGGAGCTCAAAAAAATGAAACCTGAGAAGGTCTGCATATAACTCACACTGAGGAGCATAATTGAGCTTAGATTTTCACACTGTTCTAATTATATGTGTTCAGTATTCTTGCTGCTTGGCAAACATGGATATCTGAGTTCAGGCGAGGTTGCCAGAAAGATAGATACTTCTCAGACATTCATCTCATAATAAACGATTCAGTATGTCTTTGTAGTTGGCATTAGGAAGGACAATGATATGACCTTTAAAATAAATATATCTATTATATACTTACATTTGATATCAGTGTGTTTCGATACAATTATGTGTTACTGACAGAAAATGCAAGTTTTGCCAAATCAAATCAAAGGCCTTAATAAAATTTTAAACACTGAACAGGAAAAATGTTAAAATATTATAATTTCATATTTGTACTTTTTTTACTCATCTGAGTGTTTCATTATGATTTTACTGATATATATATATCAAAAATGAAAAGTGTTATAATATGATTAAAATTTGATATTGAAGAAAAAATGTTTGCATCATGTTTATTAGCATAAAATGCTAACTGATGTTGCACAGGAAAATACTGTAAAGTTCATTTGGAAAAAAACTATGATAAGAAAATATTAAGTCAGTAGTTACAATTTCAAGAAAAAAAAAGATGATCCATGCAGTATTTCTAAACTTCCTTGGAATTCTTTTATTCTAAGCACTTTTTTTTTTTAACCAAACAGACTTTGGTAAGCACCACTCTGAGAGAACCTCACAGAAACCTGCATTCTGCATCCACACAGATATGTGGCACTCCACAGCTACCCTGACTACACTCAAGACATACAAGGGAAGATAGTACCTTCCTCAGGCTACAGAATTTGGGGTTGGCTCAGGAACATTGGAAAGCACTGCACTTCAGCCAGGACAGGTACAACTAGACGTTCTTCTCTATTTCAAAACAGACAAAATACTTTCATTCTTTCTCTTTGTAACCAGCCTTCTTACTTCTCCAAAAGCAAACATAAGCCTTCATAGCCCAGCCTAACATTGATATTTAACTCTTTAGTGGGTCCAGGATAGAAATTATGTAACTAGGATCACAATGGATATTAGTTTCTAATTTTCTCAATATTTCTGCTGCAGCCACCTTTGATACATTTTACTTATTTCTTAAGATTTATCATATGTAAAGTGGATTAGAAATGTTTCATTAAAATTAAGATTATTTTTAATTTTCTCTGAGTTCACACAATTGTTTTATTAGTACGTGTTTGCAGTACATAACGTTTACATTCCTTGTGTGGAGGTAGTACATATACATAGCACATTTTAATTCTGTTTCATCCACCTTCCATTCTCTCCCTCATCTGATCTTCTCTAGATCCTCTTCCCATTTGAGAAAGATCTATCTTCCTACTTCCTATTCACTTTTATTTTGCTCTTTTTTATAATTTAGAGAAAACATGTGATATTTATTTTAAACTTGTGTGTCTGATTTATTTCATTTAACATTATGTTCCCAAGGTGCATCATTTTCCTACAAATGACTCAAGTTTATGGCAAAGTAGTACTACGTATTTTGAATTGTAGTGCTATAAACATGGGTATGCATATATCACTGTACTATAATGTTTTTAACTCTTTGGGGAAGATACCTATAAGGATTGTAGCTGGATCAGATGGGATTTCTAGTTGTAGTCTTTTGAGGAATCTCCATACTGATTTCCATATTGGTTATACTAGTTCACATTTCCACCAACAATGTAGAAGGGTTTCATTATCCCCACAGTCTTTCCAGTATTTGTTATTATTTGATTTCTTGATGATGGCCATTCTTTCTGTGTAAGGATAGAGTCTCAGGGTTATTTAAATTTGCATTTCCCTAACTACCAGTGATGTTGAGTATTTCTCCATGAATTTATTGGAAATTGGGGTTCCTTCTTCTATGAAATGTTATGCCCATCACTTATCAGCTACAGGGTAGTAAATACATTACTTACTCTTTTTAAGCTCAATTTTCTTGTCTGTGAAATGGGCATGATTATTCCTAATAGGAAAAAAATAGATAATCAAAATAGTCCCTGTAGTGTTTTTCATAAATCCTGAGAAAGAGAACAGCTTTATATATGAAGTCATGTACTTTGAATTTTAGCCTCAAGTATGGCTTGGTTCAGGTCTCAAACAAATTTGGAGATTTCTATCTCTCAATTTTTGTTACGTCTATGTGATCTACATCCTGTGTTTATGTGTTCTACTCTAATTCTATTGTACTTCATCTATCCTTAGCTTCAGGATTTTATACTCACAACATTAATATAGCTAAGTGTAATATCTTAACAGACACACATCCTGGGACTTTGTTTCTGGGGACTGAAGGAGTTCATACTGTAACTAACGAGAAATTACTAATTACTTTAGCCTAGGTCTCAGGACATTTCTGGGATTAAAACTGTACTCAGACACATAGGCAAGAGAGCTAGAGAATAGGTGCTCTTAAAGAAAAGGCAAACACTCATAGGACAGGCAAAACGCTGTCCGGTATTACATCTCCTTCAGGATTGTCAGGATTACTGGGTAGGGAATCTCTACAAAGCTGACGGAGAGTTGGCCAATAATTGACAAATTCTACAGATTTCATCCAAAAGACAATTTCTTTTGGAAAGATATAGATAATTCAAAGAATTGTTTTTCTTTGGGGTATTTAGGAGTTTTGAGAATAATTAGGTATTTTCTGCATAACTTTTGTTTTCTTTAATATTTTAATTACCTTAAATTTCTAAATTAAATAATAATAATAATACAATCTAAAAAGGGAATAGTATTATATAGTATTTAAAAAGCTGTATTTTAATATTTATTTGCTGTATTAATAACCTGCAAACGCTAATGATTAGCATTAAGTTAGTCTCCATGATATATGGATGATATAACACTGAAGTTTGATTTTCTAAAATGTTACTAAATTTTTTGCTATTATTTAAGTATGTATAAAACAGAACAATAGAAAATTAGAAATTCAGCAGATATTGCATTTATGCAGTATATATTATATATATGTGTGTGTTTTAGGCTGGTGAATAGAGCGTATTTTTATTAATATCTGTTTTATTTTTTCATTAAATTTATTGGTACATTTTAGGTATACAATACAGTTACATTCATCTTTGGGAATTTGTACCTTTACGTGATGTAACTTGGCTCTTATTTTTTTTCCCCATTCCCATGCCATCCCCTCAACCCCTCCACACCTCCCTATTTACAAAGACTTTGTTTCCATTTTTTCCTTTTCTCATTTTTCCTTTCCCTTCTTTCCTTTCCCCTTCCCCTCCCACTTACCCTACCCCTTTAAATCTTTTCTTCCTATTTCACATTGTTAATTATACATTTTGATCCTTATTTACACTTTTAGTTTCTCACACCAGAGAAACTATTTGGTATTTACACATGTGTGTCCTATTTATTTCACTTTATAGTATGGCTCCAATGTGCATCCATTTAGCTATAAATGTCTCTAGTTTCTCTTTCTTTATGGCTAAATAGAAACCAATAATAAATGCTGGTGTGGTTGTGGGGGGAAAGGAACCCTTCTCCACTGTTGATGAGAGTGCAGACTGATGCAACCACTGTGGAAATCAATATGGAAATACCTTAAAAAACTAGGGTTAGAGGTCCCATTTGACCCAGCTAGTCCTCCACTGGGTATCTTCCCAAAAGAGTTAAAAGAATCATGTCACAGTGATATATGTGCACCCATGTTTGTAGCAGCACAATTTGTAATAGCTAAAGCTTGGAAACAGCCCAATTGCCCATCAACTGGAAACTGGATAAAGAAGATGTGTTGTTTTTACAAAATGAAATAGAGCATATTTTAAAGAGACAACAGTGTGATGATTTAATAATCAGTGTAAAAATTCAATAATTTTTGAGTTACAATTGTTTTTCTATTACTATAATTAATATTTTATGCATAGTGATCTTTCATCTATTCAAAATATGTATATATATATTCTATTAAAACAGTTAATCAGCACAAACTGAGCTTATGATCTCATAAAAATTGAAGAATGAATTCATAAATCAAGAAGAGGAAGCCAGGAGACATTTTATTGGAAATAAGGAGAAGGAAAAAAAAGGTTCCTTTTTGCTCCAGGATAGGAATTCAAAAAGTGCAGTTTTCCATGTGGCCTCTTCATAGATAAGCAGAACGTGGCAATTGCTCCACTGTTTAGCACCCACTTAGTGTAAGGGGCTCTGTGAATTCAAAATGACTAGTTGGAACTTGGGCTTGAGAACACAGTTAATTAGCATGTAGATTTTAAAGAAAAACTGGGTTTTGGGTTTTTGTTTTGTTTTGTTTTGTTTTTTGCATTTTAAGTTCCTGGAACTTGGGAGGGGCTGAAACTCACTTTAGTAGGGAGAGGGCTACATTCCATGTTGCCTGAGAAAGTTCATTCTTGGTCAGAAGTCCTAGTGCACTACCTGTTCTTATTTTAAATTGTATCAATATCAATTTGGCTGATCACTCAAATTTATCTCAGGGCCTTTTCCCTACATGGCCGCTCTACCCATAAACTAAATAAGCTAATTTTTACACTATGTAATTTATGAAACACTTAGTATGCTGGCTTGTATTAAAATTTTAAATAAATTGGGGAAAGTGTTTTGTCAAAGACGTTCTTGAACATAGAGATCGATGACAACATAAAACAAAAGGCATATGTGAAGTCCATGCCTTAATTTACACATTCACATGTATAATCAGATAAAAGAAAGTGGTGTATAAAAACAATATGTATGCCTGCAGTTAGGATCTGCCTTATATGAGCATAGTATGATGACGCATTTGCCCTGTGTAGACATGGTCTGATCAGATGAAGGCCTATGATTTGCTGAAACTTGATTACTGAGTTTGACTCGGTTGTTACATTACAAGGTCACACTCTTAGGTTATAATTTGTTTACACATTAAGGTGGGATTCAGTTTGGAAGCTGTTAGAGCCAAAATTTTCAGTCTGACAGTGCCTTCACATAGCTAACTCTAAACAGGAGAATTACTTGTTCCAGTTTACCATAAGAGAAGGTTCTGACCCCGAAATGATTGTGAGTTATAAAGAATGTATAGAAATTCTTTAGTGTAAGACAATTACTAAAATTGTTTAAGGACTAGGGACAAAACCAAAGAAATGTCAACTATTAACTCACATTATTAAGAGAGTTTCACATGTTTAACAACTAGGTCATGGAGTACAAGGGAATGAATAAAAAGAATGGAACAAAATTACCAAAACAAACAAATAAACCAAACCCAAACAAAATCTTCCGAGCAACTCAAAACATTTTATTTTGAAGTTATAGTAAACCAAAGAGATTTTAAAACTGAAGAGCATTTGTACATAGGAAAGACCATGCTGACAATATTTTACTGACTGATATTAAGAAGGTACAAATAAAAATGTGATTATTTGATATAAAGTTTTACCAGTCATTCGTGTAATAAACAATTGAGATTGAAGCAAAGACAGTAACTAGAGAATAAGAATTAACCCAAAAAGAAAAATGCTCCTCAATGAGGAATTAATTCTAGGAGGCTAGAAATAGGAAGAAGTTAATAGTGGTTTCCAGCTTTCTAATATGATAGAGATAATTGCTATCCCTTGTATGGTGATTAAAGAAACACCAAAGGTCTTGTACATAGTATTAGAGTCAGAACTTAGATGATATTTATTATTTATAGGACAGCACCAGATTTAATAGTGACCAATTAGACTTGAAAGTTTTTTGTCATCTGATCTTAATATCATTTCTTTTTAAATATTTATGGTATTTTCTTAACGTTTTGAGTATAGTAATCAAAAGAATGAGTTTAATAAATTACATTTCATAAAATAGTATTAAACAAGTTAATATATTTAATCAAATCAAATATATTTAAGTGACCTTGTTCAGTCTGTCTTCCTGTTCACTAATCTACATAATTTTTTAGTTCTTTGCTGTGAAGTTGCATTTCCCGAGTATATACAGATATATTTCCTTTTTCTCTGTGGCAATCACTACATTAAGGCATGAAAGATGACATTAGGAAAAAGGACAGCTAATAGTTTAAATTTAATTCTCTTTTCAAGTCGTTGTTTGGTAGTCATTCTCCCTGACTATTCTTAAACTTCAAGAAAATACTCTGCTGGGAAGGGAACACTTGACAAAACTCAAAGATGAGTAGCTTCGTGCATGTCTCTACCATTAAGCCCACAATCAGGGCTTCCAAAGATGTCAGCTAAAGTTAGGCCAAAGTATGTAAAATAGTCTTTCATTTTTAATACTTTAATAGTTTAGAGTAGATTTGGGATTATATCAAAAATGAGAGGAAAGTTTAGCAATTTCCCATATCCCCTCACCACTCTAATGGGGGATATGAGCCTTCATACTCCAGCCTAACATTGACTTAAATCTTCAGTGGTTCCACCATAAAAATTATTGTCAAGATCTCCAATCAGAGTGGTAAATTAGGTATATTTGGTACAATTGCAGCATTTGTTACAATTAATAACCCCCCACTGACACATTATAATCACCTGCAATCCAGAGTTTACTCTTGATCTTGTGCATTCTTTGCCTGGACAAATGTAGAAGACATGTATCAACCATGCTGGTATTGTACAAAGCACTGTAGCTTCCCTCAAAATCCTGTGTTTTGCCAGTTCATCCCTCCCTCTTTCCCACCCCTGGCAATTATTGTAAGTTTACTGTTTAATTTTTCCTTTTCCAAAATGTCAGAGTTGAAGTCATATATCACATAGCCTTTTAAGAGTGGTTTCTTCCACTTAGCAATATGCATTTAAGGTTCTTCCATGTCCTTTTATGGCTTTTGTAGCTAATTTATTTTTAACACTAATAATACTATAGTTGATTTATGCACTTAGTTACTGGAGGACATCTTGATTGCCTCTGAGTTTCCACATTTTCTTTTCTTTGCAGGGAAATCACTATTTTAAGTTGTTTGAAGATGTAAGTTCTCTTGTATGACAGCCAAGAAAGATTGTAAATTAAATAATGCATTGTGGAGAAGGTTATTTGGCAAGAAAACATGAAGTACAAATTTACTCTGCTCATCCTTCCCATTGACTGCTGGATGGGATTCCTATTTGAAAAATAAATACTTGGACACAAGAACAAGGAGCTCCTGATTAGTTAACCTGAGAGGCAGTTATTAAATGTAGTAAAATTATACACTGAGTCTTGCTACCTGTGTATGTCACTGGGGCCAAAGCTGTGTGAGACTTACCATGTGCTGAAGAATAAATTTCCATTAGTGATCACTTAAGGAAGAAAGAATGAGAATATAGGGTCTGGGGTACCACAGCAATACCTGGTCATCAAAACACATTTATTCAGAGAGTTGTTTTAGAAAGAAACAAAATGTGTATAGTTGTATGAGAAAAAAATAAAACGAATCAATATTGATCAACTACCTCTTGTTTGTATTGCGGATGTTTATAGCAAGCACACTCAATTTGACTAAGGACCATAGCAGGTGGGTAATTGTTTGAGTGATAGAAATTTTATCAGGATGAGAATTCTAGAAATAGCCCAAAAGATTTAAAAATCTGTTAGATATTACCTTTGTTTGAAGAAAACATAGTGTTCAAAACATGATTTTATTTACTCAACAGACATTCTATTTCACTTTTTATAGTTTTTTATAGTTTAAAATATACTAAATTCTAAGATGACTCACAAGAATTTCCTGTATTTTCTATTCATAAAAGTATGTGAATCCTGTGCACCATAGTTGGAGTAGTAAGTTTAACATGATTAAATCGGTATGAGTTCTAGATAATATTAATTTTCAGCTGTGAATATGGTTAGATTTCCTACAGCTTCACACCCGGAAAATCTTGCCTCTTGTCTTCAGTAATTAATCTGCTCTATAAGTAGATGTTCTCAAAATTCATGAAATTCAAATGTTTTCTGATATTATGCTATCACTTTGAATAGTCTTCAGAGTTTAATATTTTTAACCCAATTTCTAGTTCTTTTGTAAACATTGCTATATTTCCAGAAAATCTGGGTTTGTAGTATTTGGCAGCCAGTAAAATTCAATTAATTACAAAGTAACCCTGAAACAAGCTTTGTTTTTATCTTGCCATATTTTAGTATAGTAAATAGAAGCTCTATTTATTTATTTGGCAGTGCTATAGGTTGAAACCAGGGAGGGGCTCACATAGACAGTTGGGCACTCTATCACTGAGCTAGATTCCATACCTTACATATTTATTTCTGTGTAGAAATACTCTTAATTCCTTCTGCCGTTTCTATTACAGAGTTTTACTGCTTCAAAATTAATTTCAATTAGCCCAATGGAATCAGGCAAAGCATGTTAATTATTTAATGGCAAAATAATAAAGTTTTAAAATAAAATATATTTGGATAAAACAATTATTTTTCACACTTAGCACAGTCTTATTCTTCTATAAAAACCTTGAAGATTAAAGATAAAATTAAACACGCAATTTATTCCTCTGTTTAAATGCTTCATGATAATATTTTATTGAATTTTATTTATGAAATACCAGCTTTCATTTTCTAGATTTCTGATTGCTGTAGCTGTCCTGCCTTTTATAACATTTCTAGCTACTCATAATCCCAAATACATACAATCACAAAAATAACTTGTTAATCAAGAAAATAATACTTCTGAATAAACAATGAAGATTTCTTTAAAACTTTCATCTATAATTTCTTCAATCTTTTTACTACCTTTAAAGGCATTCAGACTGCCATATTTTGTTTATGTTTTAAGGCTTCCTGATTTGTTATTCACTTCTGAATTGAAGCTAATTGATATTGATCTTTATGCCTTGTAGATTATCATTGTCTAGGGAGGAAGTTATTCTGAGGGTGGTATATCTGGAATAAACAGCATTCTTGGCAACACAAAAATCAATATCTAAACCTGTGGATGAAGCTTTATGCTGTCTTGTTATTCTTAAAATGGTTGAAGTGAGAAGAGTATAAATTGGGTCCTTACACTAGGTGGGTGAAGCTTTTTTGTGTGTGTGTGTGCCGGGGATTGAACTCAGGACCTTGCGCTTGCAAGGAAGGCAGCAGAACCACTGAGCTAAATCTCCAGCCCAGTGAAGCTTTTTTAAAACTCAGAGTACTTTGGACATGAGACACAATAAAAAACAGTGCAAAATAAATAAATAAATAAAAAAGAGAAAGGTAGCCGTTTCAGCAGGTAAGTACCTGACATGGAGAAGACATAATCAAAAGTGCCCCAAGACTGAGGAGATCTTCAAAATCATTTTCAGTGTACATTGTGGCAAAGTGAGCTTACACTTTAGAAATATGAATGAGAACTTGAGTCTTATTTTAAAAATTTATTGTACATCTTGTTTCAAAATATGTCTCTTTTTTTCTAGCTGAAAATTATTCCTTCTAGACTTTTAATGAAATTATTGCTTCTCCTGTTTCTTTTTCCACATACAATGATGAAAATCTTCAGTCCTTCAAACAAATCCCAATTAAATAGTAATAATTCAGGCATATTTGGACATGTGAATACATGCAGAAACAACTAAAAAGGTTAGATATACAATTCGAAGATGTGCTTCTCAATTCTCTATGAAAATATCATACTGTAACCCACAGTGATTGCTGCCAGGATATCATAGATAACCTGCAATTTACACAATTATAACTCTAGGTTGCCCAGAAGTTTCAAAAATCTGTTTCCCAATTTCCTCAGATAAATCTCATCCAGAAGTGTTTCTTACTATTTATATGTGGAACCTCTTTAGTTTGTGTGTTTTGGCTGTATTTTCTCTGTCTGGGAAAATGAATGCCTCTGAGAAACCATCCAAGAAGTTAGCTCATGATGCATAGCATTTGAGTTTAGAAGTCATGATGAAGACCATCCATTCCTACAACCAGTTTAGAGGGGATCATTTAGGCCCAGGAGATATCATTCTGGACTGTTGAATGAATGTTAGAAGTGCCATTTTAATATTAGGAATTGACTTGAAGTGTAGATATAGTCTAGAAATATTGTTATATTTCTCAGCCTAGATTTAAAACAGAACATGAAAAGAATAAAATATTGAACTGATATTGCATCTTGACTTTCATGAATGAATTCAATGTTTTTCCCAAATATTTTATATGCACTTATATATAATATTCTAGATCTCTCTTTTTATAAGAGTAGGAAAAATTTATTGAGAGAAAGATAGCTTCTGTCCAAGAGAGACAGAAGGGAGACTGGAAAATGGCTTTTACACACACCCCACTTATCACAGGTGTTTTATACAGCAAAGCCATGAGGTGAGGCAGGTACAAAGTGGGGAAAAACTATATGACCGAGTAGAAAATTACAAGGTGGGCATGAGGTGGGGCAAAACCATGACCAACCAATAAGATTACAAATAACTTCACCCAGATAATATTGATTAAAGAGGGATAAAATGGGAAAACAAGTCATATACAAGGAATTTGCCATTTAAAATATCAATCACTGCTATCTAAGGGAAGTAGTGCCTTTATAATGCTAACCAGTGAATATGCCTCAATTGTTCTCCATGTTGGCTCCTCACTGTGTTCGCTTCCTAAGGGCTTGAGCCTTGAAGGCAGCCCTGTCTAACTGCCTATAAGATGTATAATTAACTTACCTATCTACCTATCTACAACATTCCCACCTCTGAAGAAGTTCCTCTAACTGCCTTAAGGTGGCAAGGAGTGAAGAACATTCTTGCTACTTCCTATTGAAGAGGGTTGTAATTGTGATAGGCAGGCAGAGATACTCTACAGAGGGTCTATCTAAAGGCCTGCAATAGGCACCTGGCATTGTCATGTTGGGGAGACATATAGCTTTAAATCTGGAGGAGCCAAAGTCAAAGAAACAGTTAACAATACTTGGGACAAATAATAAGGTCAGCAGGATTGTTATGAATATAGCTAACAAGTGTTTCCACCAGGAGAAACTAGTAATAGTATTCCACAAAGAAGAGAAGGAAAAGGTCCAGGGGATGTTAGAATCCAACACAGAAGTCATATTGTAGTTTAGCAGTTATGAACCCTTTACAAGGTTGATCTGGTTGATCCCAGTAAAAGAAGTCTAGCACATTTGTCTTTGGTTGTATTTGCATGACCACTTGGAGTTTGACAGCATCTAGCCAACAATAAACAAAAAATTAAAGATATTAGATCACGTATAATCTAAGCATGAGCAGTAGAATGGAAAAGCAAGGGAAAGAATCACACTTAGAAACTGAAATAGCAATTGCAACCTGTTAGTTCTTAGACTTTTATTGGTGGAGGTTATCTATAAGTCTGATATTTTGTCATAAGTCTCTCTAGTCTTAGCTATAAGAAGATAGAGATAATTTGAAGGACAAATTTAGCTAAGAAATTCAAAACTCTAGTTGAGCACTTATAGAGTTTACCATAGATTCTTCTAATGATCTATAACTGTCTTTAGCTACTGGTGTAGCTGGCTACTGCCAGAAGGGATCAGTGATTGGAGCTTCTTTTCAAATTTAACTATATGACATTGTTTTCATACCTTTTTTGTTTTTTGGGGTTTTTTGCTGGGTGTTCTTTGACCAAGTTAAAGGGTCAGTCAATATGAAGCTCTTGCTATCTCTATCAAGGTCAGTTAATTCTCCTCAGGCACTATTTTGGAACCATACATAGAGCCTCTCAGCTTCTCTTTCAGTGTTAGCTGTCAGGATGGGTCACAGCCTTGCTTGACCACTTTGCTTTTAGTGAAAGCATGGGAGACCTTTCCCTCTTGGTGACCCTTCTTTGGCACATGGTACATTTGTTGGTATGATGTCCAGCAATATCCCTGTTCAGGAGGTTGGGTGACTTAGCAAAGATGTAGGATATTACAGAAAAGGTTCCTTCATGTCCTGGATCTTTGTTGACCTTGAGGGTCCAGGGCCAAAATATTGGCTGTCTTCTTAGCCCATTTACCTTTTTAGTTTTGGTCTCCAAACTTTAGTTGTTGAACACCCAGAAAAGAAGATCAGCGACATTAGTATTTCAGTAGGAGTAGTGAGCTTAGCTATTACAATTTTGTCTGGACATTAAGCACTTTTGAAATACAAAGCAGTTAGAGCACTGTTATTTCTTGCCAACCATGGTGGTTTTGGTAGTTGAATCCCTGAAGAAAGTTAACAGACAACTGTTATATATTATATAAAGTAACTTGAGATCAAGAGCCACAAATAGTATTTTAGCATGACAATCATGATGACATTATATTTTAACACTTACATAATCTTATTATGGAACAGTCTTTTATTCAAACATCTCCATCTGATGACAAGACATTAAATGACATAAAGAATACTCTTATTTAATTTATCCTTCAATAGGATGTTATCCAAAGAAAGCATATATATTGGCCTATAAATGTACCTTAGAAGTTTATAATGTCTAGACTAACTTTAGTGTGTGACATTGTTTGAACTGTTTTGGAATCTGAGCACCCCTAACTGTGGTGACACATATAGCATATACATCACATAAGTTCTTAAGAAAAACTATTATTTGATTGGTTATCTCATGTTGGCTTGACATGTACCTCTTATCACAAGGAACTGGAGCACAAGAGAAAGGCAGAAACCTGAGTTTAAAAAGATCATTACCACAAACAATATTTCAGAAGACTTGTATACCCAGAAGGCATGAATGCACTTAGTACACCATGAAATAATGAGTATCACAGTTATATGTAATCCCTTGTCCCTTAATTTAGTTTTGTAGAAAGAACATTTTTAATAAAATCTTATTGTTTTCACACAGAAAATTATCTGTTTGACCATGACCAATGTATACATATCACAATAATATGTTTAACAATGTATTTCCCACAAGGCTATGGAAATTATCGGGGTCCCCTTTTTAAACAAAGTCTGGAATAAATTTTTCCAGACAGTTGCTCCTTTATTTACCAAAGGGAGTCCTGTCCAGTAGTTTTCCTAAGCCTGAGAGTCTTCATTTATTTTAACAAAATTTTAGATGACCTATGAGAACCAGATAATAACAATTACCACATTATTTTTTGATCAATGAAAGATTTCCCAAATTATTACACATAGAAAACAATATGTACTGTATTTGTAAAATCACCCTTGACATCATTTGGATCATCTGGCAACCTGGGGGAGGCATGTCTTGAGTGACATTTATCTATAAGCCATCTTGATTTATAGACAAATATCTTTTTAAAAAATTCAAAAAGCCAAAAGAAAAAAATTATTGAGCTCAAACAAAACAAATGTACATGTTTTAACAAATGAACAGACAAACACACACATAAGACAACTTGTTTATATACCAGAGTGCACTTAGATGTTTTTGGCCAAGTTGATTTATAATACCCTTTTAAAATTTTAGGTTTGTAACTATAAATAAGACTAGTCATAACTTTGTAGGTCAATTAACAGAGAGATCTCTTTTAGTAAGAATCCAAATAAAAATCTTTTACACCTCTGAAAGCAAAGACCATTTTTAAGACGGGTCTTAGGCTGACAATTTATCTGATCGGAATACCCAGCTATACAGACTTCCCATTGTTTCTGTGATAGCCATAGTTGTTTGATACCCACATATAATTATTTCTTTTATAAGAACACTGTTAAAGGTAATTTTAACTATCTCTGGGGTGGTAAGCTCAGGCTGAGTTTGGATGTAGAAAGAGACTAGGTGACAGTCTTTTCAGCTAAGGATGAATTTCAAACAGTGAAGGAAGAAGACCTCTGTATTCCATTTTTGCTCTAGGGGGTAGGCAGGCCATGCACATGTGCAGAAAGGAATTTTAGATATGGAATCTCCTGACTAAAACAAGAGAAACAGACAGGCATCCCTGGTGAGTCTTTATTCAATTTACAAATCCCCAAGGTGTGCCCAGGGTGACTCCTCTGGTGCAGGTGGCTGCCATCTGGAGAAAACTGGAAGATAGTTCAGGCACAAACTAGCTACCTTTTACTGGCTTATCGGCCCTATCTTCCCCAGGAAACTCTCATTCCAGCCCCCTAAGTATTTCCGAAGCACAAGTTAACTTTGAAAGAAACGAATGGAAAGAAGGCATCCCTGTTTAGCCCTCTTGATCTGTGCCCAATTTAAGGTGTCTCTTAGACTTTAATTCTGTCCAGTGCCAGCAAGAGCAGACTGGAGGTATAAGGAGGTGGCCAGACCTGGGTTAGCTGCTCTTGCTATGCACCTGGATCACTTTCCTTGTGATCCTGTGGCCCAACTTAGCTATAGGCTTTCCTTTGTAAGAGCCTTACTTAGAATATCTTTGAGGGTAGTGGCCAGCCCAGCAAAATTTTCTGGAGAGAAATTATGATGAGCAAGGCAGTCTTTTGGGGACTGGGCCTGTGCCTACTTTTTAATTCCTGTTTTTGCTTAAAATTGTTAGTAAACTCATATGTTTCCCCAGGAATGTTTTGTTCTATCAATTAAATTATCTATGCTATAAAAAAAACAGTCAGCATCATTCTTGAGGGACATAAGAGGAGTTAATCTCCAATTCTTCCTGAGGACTGAAAGACAGATAAATTTAGACTAAAACTTACATTTATTTTTTGAGAGTTTCAGGATTAAACCCAGACCAGTTTTCTATATGGCCCAGAGATAAGTGAATGTCAGCTTTACTCTGAAAGGGTTCCAGGAAAGGAAAACTCACCACTCTGGAAGGTTTGTCTTGAAATCCAGCAGTCACAGAGGAGGGAAGTGCCTCAAACCAAACACTGTTTAGAACTGTTATTACTCAGGGGCAATACAGTGGAGAATGGACAGAAGAGTGACTTTAAGTATGGCACAGGAACTAAATCTTAACCATCTCAGGTGTTGAAAGACAACTAAGATCAAGAACTTTCCCAGAGTGGGTATGTAATACTTAGCAAAACATGTCTCCAGAGACAAAAGCTATCATTGACTCCAACTACATTGCCAAGCAGAAAATTAAACCAATAATCAAAGAACCTGAATGGCTGCATTTTTGCATATTGAAAGAGTGAGAGAATAAAAGTGTTCTAACTATATTGTTTAGGGCTTACATTTTAAAATAAGTTACTCTGAATATATAATATCTAATTTATGACTTAAATACCCTACAGGCTGTTGATCAGGTTCCAGATCTTGTATAAACACTCCCAAAGCCATGCCTCACCTTTTACTAACATATGAACTGAAATGGTGGCTTGTGGGTAGGCTCAGTGGTGGAGCACTTAAAGCGCTTGTTTGAGCTTCTAGAATTAGGTCTGGGAATAATGTTCCTGGGCTAAAATATGGGTATCTGTGGGGTCACACAATCTCACTATATCCTGCTATCTAAAGGGACAAAAGCTGATAGAGGGGTCACACAATCTCACCATATCCTGCTATCTAAAGGGACAAAAGCCTGTAATTTCTAGGAATCTCCTTAGCTGTTTTAGAGTCTTGGGCTGTGGCAAGGAAAGAATTGGTTTAATTCTTTCTTCTTCTAGTCTTTGAGTTCCCTTAGATGTAATAAAGCCTAAATATTTTACCTCAAGTCTGCAAAGTTGTGCCTTAGATATAGAAACATTATAACCACTGTCTATTAGAATATTCAGCAGAGCATGGATGTCTTGGTTAGAAAGCTCTTCTGAGGGGGAACATAATATATCATCTATGTATTATATGACCATGACCTGGGAAACATTATAGTATTTCCTTTTATCAAATCAGCCTAGATCTCTTTAATTATTTCTACTGCAATTTATAAGGGGTGATGAAAATATATGATGAAAGTTTAAATTTAAAAAATTGTTACAGTAAAAGACACATTGTCATTACTCCCCATCAAGATATTCTCCCTCTTTTCCAGAACATGTACCCTATCATCGTTTCCACTTGCTGGAACAGTTTTCATATCAAACAACTTCTGACTACACTGCAAAGTCAAAAAATTTAATGATTAATTTGATTTGAACAGCTGGATGGTCCTGAACCCAATAATAGAGAAACTCAGGAAAGACTTCCAGAACTACTTCAGAATATGACAAGAACAATGAACTAAATTTCTTCAATGGGAGGGGCACTAATTTGATGGGGATTAATAACAATAGATCCTTTACATTAACTCTTAAAACATTTAAACATTCACTGTACTTTTCAGTCATATGTCATGTTCTAAAGTAATACAACACTTGTTATTACTTTATAAATTTAACACATATTTTTATTTATTTGTACATATTCATAGTACATAATATTTACACTCTTTGTGTGGAGTTGGTACATGTACTTAACACATTTTAATTCTTTTTTCAACATCCCCCCCAGTTCTTGATCTTCTTCCACTTTGAGAATGATGTTGCTTCCTACTTCCTGCTTTGTATCTTTCCTTTTGCTCTTTATTTATACATTGAGTTTCTCATATAAAATAAACCACATAATATTTACGTTTGTGTATATGTTTTATGTCACTTAGCATTATGGTCTTAAGATACATCCATTTTCCAACAAATATCTCAATTTTATCTTTCATATGGCAGAATAGTACTCTACTGTGTGTAAATACATTTTCTTTATCCATGCTTCTACTGATGGATATATAAGCTGCTTCCAAGATTTTGCATATATGAAGTGTGCTGCTGTGAACATTAGTATATGCTACATGTATCACTATAATATGACATTTTTAACTCTTTGGGGAAGATCCCTAGAAAGGAAAAACTATGTCAAATGGAATTTCTAGTTTCAGTTTTTGGAGGAATCGCCACAAACTGCTTTCCACAGTGGTGGTACTAGGTTATATTCCCAGCAATGATGTAGAAGGATTCCTTCCCCCTACACACCTCTGCAGCCTTGCCACCACTTGTTATTATTTGATTCTTGATGATAGCTATTCTTTCTAAGGTAAGATAGAATCTCAGTGTTGTTACACTTCTCTAATTGTCAGTGATGTTGAGCACTTCTTCATGTATTTATTGGCCATTTGTACTTCTGTCTATTCATTTCACTAGCCCTTTGTTTGATTTTGTCATTTATTTTGAGGGGTCTAATATTTTTATGTTTTTTATATATTCTAAATACTCTGAGAAATAAATGGCAATTTTTTTTCCTATTTTGTAGCTTGTCTTTTCAGTCTTGTCTTTTTCCCCCCCTGTGGAGAAGCTTTCTAATTTGATATGATCCAATTTGTTGATTTTGCCTACTATTTGCCTACTATTTCCTGTTTTGTAAACAGGAAAATCATGCCTATGACTTCAAGAGTTTTATCTATATTTTTCTTGCAGCAGGTTGAGTTTTTCTATTTTAACAATTAGCTTTCTGATGCGTTTTGATTTTAATTTAGTCCACAGTGAGAGATATATGTCCATATTCAATATTCTGCATATCAATGGCCAGTTTTCTCAACACCAGTTACTAAAGACTCGATCCTTCCTCCAGTGTGTATTTTACCTTTTGTCACTGAGCAAAGCTGAATGTACACAGGATGCAAATTCAAACTTTTTGAAATTAAACATTTTATTTTGAGATATTTCCATGCTTGCCTTGGAGTCATAAAAACATCATGAGAGTTCCCATGTACCCTTAAGCAAGTTTTCAATTATAATATCATGCAAAGTATGATACAGTATCTCTTTTAAAAATATATATTAATTGCACATAATGGAATCCAGTGTGATATTGCCATGCATGCATATTGATTGCACTGATCAAATCCAGCATCTCTTTAATCACCTCCCAAACATCCTTTCTAATCTCTGATAATCACGATTCTTTTAACTCAATCATTTCTTTTAAGTTCTACATATGAGAGAAAATATGTTATACTTTTTATGCCTCTGTCTGTTTTATTTCACTTAACATAATTTCTTCCAGTTTCATCCATTTCACTTCAAAAGACAATTTTATACTTTATAATTGAATAATACTCCACAGTGTGTGTATATATATATACACATACATACATACCATATTTTCATTATCAATTCATCTGTTAGGCTATTGTGAATACCTCTGAAATACAGATGTGCAAGCATCTATTTAGTGTATGGATTGCACATTTTTTGCATTTACATCCAGAAATGGGTTAGTTAGATCAGATGTTATGTCTCCTGTAGTTTTCTAAAAATTCTCCGTGTGCTTTCTACAATGGCTATAACAATTTATAATCCTACCAACAGTGAAACTACAGCATCTTCCCAAAATCAAGAGTTTTTTTTCACAGTCAAGATACAGAGCAGTGTCTAGACCAGACCACTGAGTACTACTCTTGACATTCAAAGCCAAATCTACCTCCCTCTTCACTTCAGTGTCTCCTTGTTGTTGTTCTGTGATTCCTGGGCCCAAGTTCAGCCCTAGGCACCTAGAGGTTGCTAATATCTGCTGGTTGGTTGAATGAGCTAATGGGAACAATAGGGATGAGTCTGGGGAGAAATGTTAATGACACCCTGAGCTCCTCAAAGTCAGGATGTTTTTGTCTTCATCTCAAAATCCCACAGCCTAGAACAGGCCTTGACATGAACCATTGACAACTACTAATCTATTCTCCATTTCTGTAATTTGTAAAGTAAATTTAACAAAAGACATGGAAATAATAATATCTACAAAAAACAGGAGTTCTAAAGTAGCAAATAGAGGACCTTATTACTGAATAAAAAATTTGGTTCCCCAAATGTCATTTTTACTGAAATTTTTATGATTATCAGTCAATATATATATCAAATGATATCCTTTAAAAATCCTTTATATGTAATATCCTTTCTTCTGTACATATTTTGTAAAATATCCAGAATTTATGAGAAATAATATGAAGAATGAAAACAATAATCTGAAGTTTAGAAACTGGGTAATATTACTTCTCAGTTAAGTGTCCTTGGAAAAATACATTTTCTCCTCATTCTTATTTGTTCTCATGCTATGTATTTCAGAAGTTACAAAGATCCTTAAAACATAAAACATGATTCCAGTTAAAGTGAGATAAAGTAATCCACAAGGAAGGTATTTTAATCTTTTCCTTTGCAAAGACAGTATTTTCTTTTTATTATAACAAGCTGCACAGAAATAAACACATATTAAATGTGCTTTGCACACTGACACTGCATATTTGATTTGCACCTACTACTGACATTTAATGAAATTCAAACACGTGGGATGTTATCTGGCCATTTACTACAAGAGCTCACCTGTGATTAATTCACCTTTGTAAGAGTAAAATCTCCAGAAAGAGACTTCATAAAAACAGTGATCAACTACCTTCACAATGGTGGCATTGCAGAGATGCCAAATTTCAGAGTGTAAATGTTATGATTTGTATCACTCACATTTATTTATTGCTACATCCTCTTCTTTCATCTTCCATCCACTAACATGGGCTACTGTTTAGTTCTAAAGAGAAAAGGAGTGCTATGAGTGAAAAGATAAGTGTGATTCCATTAAAAGTTATGCGAGACATTCATTCATTCATTCATTCATTCAAAAAGGGTGCCTAATATACACAAAGCGTTTTTTTTAACACACTGAGATTATAACAATGAAAAAAGCATTGAAAAGTCCCTTGCAAAATTACCGTTCATAATACTACAAAAGTAACCATACTGTGATAATGAGGAAAAAGTACTCTACAAAGGAATAGAAAGATTTTTCATTATTTTCAGTTCTACAGGAAACACAAATTGATATCAATTCTTTGGTAGACAGTACCTAGAACAAGTCTGTTACTAGTATAAATGGCCATGTTTTTTAAAGAGATTATGACATCTAGTGAACATATGATGCTTTCAGGTTATATAGTTCCATATTATCAAAGAAAAACACTGATAAAAAATACCTAACGAGGTCTTCACAAGCAGAATATGTGGCCAAAATGACTCAGATGCTTCCATAATACAACAGAGCCAAATAATCAGAGTGGTAACATAATCTGGGCAGAGTAGACTTTTTAAGAACTGATGTTCTGCATAATTACAATATGTGTATTACAAACTGTGCTGCTATAAATGTGGGTGAGCATGTATCACTGTGGTATGATGCTTTTAATTCTTTCAGGAAGATACCAAAAAGAGGTATAGCTGGGTCAAATGGAACCTCTAGTTTTAGCTCTTTGAGAATATTCCACACTGATTCCTACAGTGGTTGCATAGTCTACACTCTAGCCAACAGCGCAGAAGGGTTCCTTTTACCCCATACCTCCACCAGCATTTGTTATTGGTTGATTTCTTGATAGCAGCCATTCTTTCTGAAGTGAGGTGGAAATAGCTAAGTCTTGTAAACACCCAAATGCCCAACTACCTACAAGTAGATAAAGAAGATGTTGTTTTTTGTTTTATACAATGTTGTTATAAATGTTTATAAAGATGTTGGGTTTTTTTATGCAATGGAGTACTAATCTGCCATAAAGAAAGATGACCTTCAGATATTTATAGCTAAATGGATGCACTGTGAGGTCACACTCTTAAGTGAAATAAATCAAACACATTATTTCTCTGGTGTGAGAAACCGAAAGTAGAAATAAAGACAGAAATGCTTGTTGAGAAATGGGAAGAAAATGTTTAAATGGGAAGGGGAACAGAGGAGAATGGAGGGATAAATGAAGGAAGGGACCAAAAAAAAGTGAAAATAAAAACAACGCTTTTGTACATAGGGAGGGGAGGGGGATGGGGGAGATAAAATAAAATAATTTTTTTAATGTATAAAACACACTTTAGGAATTCCTAAAACTGCCTAGCAAAGTTTTTAGACTGAACACCTACACTTTTTAAAATTAATTTTATTGGTACATTTTATGTATACAATATAATGACGTTCATCATTGGAAATTTGCACCTTTACATAATCTCTCTTGGTCCTTATTTTTCCCCATTCCCTTGATAGCTAAGGTATGTCTCCTTGACATGACCCTCAAGTTAGTTAAAGCTGCCCTGAATAACACCTGTGATTGTTGACAGCATTCAGACTACTCCATCAACATCATTTGGGTTTCTCTTCCCTTGGGCCTTGAAGTACCAGAGAGGTTTCTCACCTTTGTTGTAAACTTTGGTGTTGTTGAAAACCCAATGCTCTCTCCAAACTGTAAAAGATGCCAGGCAGTGTATTAATCTCTCAGCCTTAACCCTTTCAGAAGGATCATTCTAATGTGCATTCTCATCATGATAGACTCCTACTTGCCCAGAGAGGTATACAAGTGTACGTTATTATTTACTATTTGTTTCCCAACATATCTCCTTAGCCTTCTTGGCAGCATCCTGAAATTATCTTCCAATAAATGCTATTTGCTCTAGGGAACCTAGATAAGAAGGAAAATTTCTCATCAGAGATAAAGGAACAATGAATTAAATATTAGTTCCATATGTATGTCTTTGGTTCATCAATGTTCTACATTCATGCCATAAAGACACAAGAATCTAGGTAAGAAAACCAGCAATACTTGTACTCTTATCTACTTCTGATGAAGAAAGGAAATGGAAATTATGAGTGAATTAGTAATTCTGAAGCAAAGTTAGTTATTCATATACATTATTTCTCTGTAAGTTAATAAACTAACATGGAGTATTCTGTTGACTATAAAATCATTATGTGGATGAAATTAAATTAATAAAATTGAAAGAATTACCTAAATTTCCAACTGATAATGCATCACTTGTTATTCACTGAGCACATTGTTATTTAGTACAGCTACATACAAAGAACAAGATGAAAATAAAAATCATGATGCTTGTTTTACACAGTAGAGATATCAATACAACATCAATTAAAACCAGGAATAATTTATAACATAAAGGTTATAACTAGACCTGGGAAGTTCAGTGTCAAAAATGTGAATTGACACTGGTCAAAGAAGAAATAATACAGTAGGAGTCATTTGTGATGATTTTATTCAAAACTACTATAGGTATGAAAAGGAATTAGAATTAAAATGCCCATTTAGAGTGAATTCTGAGGAAATTATGAACCAATCATATTAAGTAGAAAAATATACTTTCTTGAAAGTGATTAAAAAATAATTGAGGGCAAGACTGAGAAATCTTTAAAAATAAATGGTTGTGTTACCTTTTAAAAAAGCAATGTGAAAGCATTAAATATATTTTATCAGATAAATTTTGTCCTCTCATTTCATCTTTACATAGTTTGTCTTGTATTAGTGGGAAGAATGACTTGAAATAGAAGGAAATTTTATTCATGGAAATCACAAGAGAACCAATACTACAGACAAGAAATAGTAATCTTGGCCTGGGAGTGAAAATTGAAAATAAAAATAGCTAATGAATGTATGAGTGTAAGAGAAAAGATTTACCATGAAGCCCTGAGTGCCCTGCACTTTACGTATGTCAGACACAGGCTGGCTCAGCCAGTCTCCTCTGTGTCTTGGAAGAAAGACCTATGGTCTTCCTCACAACATGGTAGGAGTTGTGCACAATCAACCTCCATATCTTTCAGAAGATTTCTACCTGGTGGAAAGATGTAACAAAAATATCTTCTTTCCACTTATCCTCCCTTACTGACCTTTTATTTATTGAGTACTGCTGTGGACTACAAAGTGACTTGACTTTCACATGGAGCTGACTTCCCAGTGGCTGAATGAGCCATTACCCCTGTCATCTCTCACCTGCTCCACCCTTCCAATTTGGAGTTAACATGCAGGACAAAGGAGGCAGAGATTTGACTCTGCACTGAGCTTGATTTTCTGCATTGGTAATGAGGTGTTCAAACCATTAAAAAACACCCTTAAGGAGACCAAACTACTCTCAAAGTATAGGCGTTTTGTCCTAAGACCAAGAATGGGGAAAGGTAATGATGGATTTAACTCAAGATTGAGGGTTCTCAAGCTGAAAACTATGGTTCAATTTTTGGTGTTACTTGAATGGAGTTGTAAGCATGTCTACTACTTACATCTCCAATCTTGGAAAATTGATGTAAATATTCTGAAATATAAAATATCTAGGAGACAGAGTGACTAAAGAGTGGAATCAAATGCCTATAGAATAAACTGAGGTTCAAGAAAAACTTAAACAAAAAGTGAGAAAGATGTGGAAATTAAGAAAATCACAATGAGAAAATGAACTCCACTCAGAAAAACTAAATAGTGAGCTCCAAGAGTGTATTCAATATTTTAGTTACTGTTTTATCTCCAGTGCATAATAGCAGTTGGATATTATTTATTAGCTAAGATAAATATATACATATATATTATAGTTGAAAAAAATGAGTTCTCCACACAGCTACTACATGAATCTGCTTAAAAATTTAAGATAGAGAGTGCATTTCTTCTTGTCACAATCGCTAACATCTTTCCATACTGCAAAGAATGAAATCCGAGGTTCCTAGGTGAGGCTTCTATACTCCCAAACTTTGGTCCCAAGTTCCCTCTCCTGTCTCATCCTTCAATCCCTTTCTTACTCAGCACTCCATCTGAACTGTGCACATTACTGTAATCCAAACACAGAAGTCATGCTCCTACCTCCAGGCCTCGACCTTTACTATGTTTCTGCTGGCCGTGGTCCTCCCCAGAGATCTTCATAGCTTATTTCTCTCAGTACTGAGGAATCTAGACCAATGTATCACAGTTACCCTGACTGACTACACATTTAGATTTACACTTACTGAAACATGCCAGTTTATTACCATGGTATGTTTTACATTATACAAATGATCACCACCAAATACATATTATATGCTTCTTTGTTGGTCATCTATCATCAAAAGAAGGTGCTCTCCATGATAACAGAAACTATGAATGGTTATATACTTTCTTCAAGAATAATGCCCTTCATTTACAATAATCCTTAGTAAGAACTGATCATTGTATATATTAAATTAATGAATAAAATGTATATCTACAGTATATAGAAAAGTGGCCATCATATTAATGCTAAAATTGTTTTTGTTGAACTCAGACTATGATAGAGTTCAGTCAATAGAAACTGAGTACCAGGGCCAGGTGTGATGGAGCATGATTGTAACCCTAGCACTCTGGAGGGTGAAGTCATGAGTTTGAGGCCAGCCTTAAGTACATAGTGAGTTCAGGGCCAGGGATTTAGCTTAGTGGTTCTGGCGCCTGCTTCGCAAGTGCAAGGTCCCGAGTTGGATCCCCAGTACCAAAAAAAAAACACACATGGTGAGTTCAAGACCAGATTGAAATTACATTGTGAGACCCTGTCGGAGAGGAAGAAGAAAGAAGAAGTAGAAGGAGAAGGAGAAGAAGAAGAAGAGGAAAAGGAGGAGGAGGAAGAGAAAGAAGAAGAAATTGAGTATCATTGTATGATAGGCCAAAACTGATGATGAAATTATTTTCAGAAGTAAATTGAATAAGGGAAAGAGAAACAACAGAGTAAAAATCTAGGCTGTTCATAAATGAATTTTAAAACCAAAAGATTAACTTTAAATGAATTAACTGTGCTTAAAGAGCAAAGTGATGGTTTTCAGAATTTGAAAATGTCTTCAAATCCTTATAGGAAAAATTAAGTCTTTACTTGTTTACTAAATTTAATGTTCTGATACTGCTTCTTCATCCTTGCTACATTGTAGAAGAAAAAACATGCTACCAGAAAATATAGTGAATACAAATAGAAAGAGAAAGTTCAAGGCAAAAATGTGTTCAAAGAACATATAATTCCTATGAAAGAAGAATGAATGAAAAACAACATCTAAGAAACTTAAAATGCCTTCATAATCAGGAGAAAAATAAAACTGGAAGAATCTGAATACAAAATAAAATAAATTAGTTACCCTATTATATTTAGCATTCAAGAAATCTATGTAATTAATTAGAAAAGATTCTTGAGCTCAGATTAGGCACATAATACCCAGTGCATCAAATTCCAGCTTTTGCCTTCTATCTTCATTTGTTAAAAACAATTAATCAATATCAATATTATTGGATTGTTTTAATATTATAATCTATGCTATTCATGTATAAAACACAATGTTCCTTTGGGAAATAATGGCTATCAATAAATTAGCTATTATTTTCTTAGCAAAGCTGAGAAATCAAATATCAATGGTTTTATGATTTTTATATGAAGCATGTGTCTCAAATACTTTCTTAATCCTTGCTTACATTTTCATCACCTAATTCCCTTTCATATCAAAGTTTAAAAATATTTTTATTATAACATGTTTTCTATATTTTGATTATTCTGTTAAGAACTCAATAGTGAAATAAATAAGCACATGGAATATTAATAGGATGAAATTCTGCCTTAATATAAATGTATTTTATGGACATCATCTAAAATGAATCCTAGAGGCTTACCTCTTTTTCAAACTTTGCTTTTCAGAATTAATCACAATTTTAATGAGGATTCATAAACATTGTATGTTATAAACAGTGGCAAAACATTTGCTTGACATTATTCATTATTACCACAGTTAATCAGTAGAAATGTATCAATGAGTTAACTTACTGTTATAAATTTCTTGTTGGTGATGAAAATGAGTGGGCAATAAAAAAGGAATGGATGTAGGATTTTTCAATTTATTCAAGTATTTACTACATATTGACTAGCGTTGACCTCTAACCATGTTAATGTGGGTCAGGGCTATGGAATCCTTTCCCAAGAAGATTTACATTCGAGTACAGTAGTAGAAAACAAAGAGAAGTCAATAACAAAGGCTGCAACATGACAGTGTATTCCATTATGTGAGGACTTCCACGAAAATGACCTTTCCTTCAAGGAAGGCAAAATCTGAAAGCAGGGCTTTCTAACTTGATAGAATATCAGCATAATCAAAGTAATGTCCTCTTTGGAGAGCTGTGAATATAATTGAACATAAAATCATATTTACCATACTGTAACGAAATATTTTGTAATAACACTAATTTTGAAATATTGTCAAGGCTTTCGTAAGAAGTAATAGAAATGCTGGGTTAGTATAAGAAACAGTGATTATTTCTAGCAATAAAATGAATGATAGAATTCTTTATTATCATTGCCAGAAAATTTATATTGACAAGCATACCTATATAATTCATAGCATGACACAGAACATTGTATTATCTCGTCAAATAAGGAAGTATTTTAATTTAAGATAAATTGTACCTTGTGAGCTGGTATGGTCTTCATAGATCATTGATCAAAGTTCTAATCATTAAGTTTGATTTTTTTAAAGTTAAAAATGAGGTTTCAAATACTGTGATGATTTACAAAAAGTGTTAATGGGAGTCATTTCCTTAAGAAGATAATCTGGAAAATTAAATAAGTAAGATTCTTTATGCAAAGAAGCATCTTTAGTAACATTATTTTCTAAAGATTTAGAATGGCTCATATGAATGTTGGTTATTTTATAAAAGAAAAACAATTTTGATATGCTCCATTTAGTAAAAACTATGCATAAAATTATGGTGCCATGGAGATATTTTAATCACTCTTCTATCTCAATCATGTAATAAGTGCTAATCATGTAATAAGAAACAGTTCATTGAATAGTCTAACTCAGATTTCAAAAAGTTTGAATCAGGAATGTGTAGACTAAAATAACCGAGATAACCTGATGTAGACCAATTCTCATATCTTTTCTCTAACAGGACACTGTAATGATAAGCAATATCTTAAAGCTAACTACAGCTACTTGTAATACATCTCATTTCAGCTTAATAGTATTTATTGAATGATAGGCAGGAATCAGGAATAAAAATAGTTTAAGGTGATAACAGATCAACTGAAAACTGCATTAATATATGAGTTAGTAAAAAAGACAATATATATATAATACTCTGCAGCTATAGATTTACATAAAAATTGAGTATTAGTTTATTTTTAGTTATTTGACAAATTCCGATTTTTATAATTTATGTGCATTTTGATGTCCAATTTTAATGAGACATAAATATATGTCCTCCAATATAGCAACAATTTTTATATTTGAAGTAAAATGTTTTGAAATAAGTTTGAGAATTTAAGTGATTAGTAAGTATGTCAATAAGAAAGACATAAGTCAAAGTACAGAGGGCAATATTATAATAATAAATACAAAGACTAAATAATTTTCTTCATAAAATCTAATTATAAAGTTTCAAAAATACATCTTTAAACAACTCCATAGATATATAAACTTTTACGGATACATTTGTGCATCAATCAATATAAATGTTAGCTATTGTTGTTGAGGAGGACTTTTAGAAATTTAAGGCATCATGTGTACTAGATAAAAAAATTGACCTAATGATTTTTATGTCAATGTACATGAAACCTATGAATAATTTAGGTTACATCCCAAAAAGGAATTAAAGGTACAAATAGAATATATATAAATATATATACACATATAATTGCATATAGAGAATTGCAGCAGTCAAAAAATTAAACCCAATGTAGGAAGATTATATGACTGACTCATTGTAACCATAAGGAGGTTTAAAAGTAGAAATGGAGGCAAAAGAAGTGTTAGTACAAGAGGGATGAGATATGAGACAGCTTGTCTTTTGTGGCTTTGATGAGAGATGTGACCGTTAGCCAAAGAATATAGATAATTTCTAGAAGCTGGAAAAGGCAAGAAGATAAATTATCCTCAAATGCTTCCAGAAAAAAACCCAGGCCTGCTAACGCCTTGATTTTAGACCAGCAAGACCCCCATTATGCCTTTTATTACAGAAATATAAGATAATACATTTGCTTTATTTTAAGACCCTGAAAGTTTATATGAAAATGTAAAACATCCAGCACTGTCAAAGCAATACTGAAAAAGAACATGTTTTGAGGTTTCAAGTGTTATAAAGGTATGATCTTACCCAATTTCAATGGTTCTTACAAAAATATGACCCCATATGTGTTCTGTTTTCCACTATTAGTTTATATTACTTTATATAACTCTATAAGTAATATATTTTATATAATTATGTAGTCTTTATGAATTTAATGTCATTTTTAAAATGTATTCATAATTTAAATACTATTAAATTAAAATATAGAAAAATAACAACTGTAAGGACAAAATGTGACTAATAATTTAAGTCCAAATAAATAAGTAAAACTCAGGAGACCTGTGATCATAAAAGTTTGATAATTTTGATATTATTTGCATTAGGCAACTTATAGTAAGTCTACTATGTATTCAGAATTAATGAGCACAACTGTTCTGTTACATTTGCTACAAAACACTGCTTAGAAGTTGTGTTAGGGTTTCCCTCTGAGACACAATACCCAACAACCACAACTTAAAGGGGAGATTTAATTTGGCTCAAGGGTTCAAGTAATCAGTCCAAAGATGATTTGGCTCCAAGGCAAAAATATCATAGTGGAAGGGTGTTGTGGAGCAAAGATGCTTAGTTCATGACTGATAGAAAGCAGAATGGGTTAGTGTCAGAGAGGAACAGGCAAGGAACCACAGAATTCCCAAGACCATGACACACAGAGAAGGATGCCAAGGAAGCTTCCAAGGTGAGCAACCTGATGATTAACCTTAACCATGATAGAAGTAAACTTCGGTAAAACTAAGATGACTTAAGAACATTTCTTTAGAGAACTGAGATAACTGGAAAATTACAGATGTAAATATAAAAGTAGTGATGATTAATGTTTGTATAACACAGGTGTTTGACACCAAGAGAAAAATGTGAGAACTTAAACATCTGTCGGATTTTAGGAAGAATTCCAAATATGTCCCTTTACCAGGGATAGACTATCAATGGCACCGTCATAATAAAACATGTACTGTTCATAGTGCTTTAGTGACATTATTTCTGCGTCTTGGTTTTCTCAGCTTTCAAATGTCAGTAATAGGGACCTTTTGTAGGAGGCTGTTTGAACTAAATAAAAGAATGTACATTGTGGTAAACAATGAATATTAATTACCACACTCATCCTTACCATAATCTGCACTATACGTGTATTTAATATCAAAGACTATACCCAAGGTACAAATCACCTAAAAATATTAATTTAAAATAACCCCAGATGTAAGAATTTATGCTCCTCTACAAAGAATAATTTATTTGACACCTACATACACATTATTGAAAATCAAAATATCATCAATTTGAGTTAATTATAACTAAATTATCTCTTTCCATTTTCATGTAAGAATTAAGTATTCTATTGGTAAAATTCCATGCATAAATTGGCAGGTCACATAACAGAAGTGTTTCACAGAAAATAAGATATGTGTGTCAGTAAATTAAAATTGTGTTGGCAGATTTTCTAAGATTTGGATTTTTAAATACTTCTAAAATCCATATTAAAAAGATTTTAAACAATCAGGCCACAAATATTTAATATTTTAATTTGTCTATTCCTGAAAATAGATCCAAAAAGAATATACAATTCTATCACCGTGATCATTTTTTCATCTTTGATGATTTTTGCATTCTATCCTATAAACAATGTCCTATAAATGTATATAATTTCCAATATATATATTCATTCTCTGTCTCTGTCTCTCTTTCTCTGTTTCCACTCATTTATATAGTAGTCTCTTTCCCTCTCAGTTAAACAGACATGTCCAAAATATAACTTATGAAAACAGGTAAAGTGAGAAACACCAACTTTTTCCACTTAAAGTTGTCATCTGTTGAACACATATACAATGATGAAACTAAAAAATACATTTCTCTACAAAGAAAATTGAGATCTTTTGGTTCTTGTGTGTTCAGAAAGTTTTATAGCCAGCCACACTATGCAAGAGAGTTGTGCTCATATTTTCCTGTTTTTAGTCCAATCCCCTGATATTGAGTAATTGAAAGAAAACATGTCTTTAACTCTGTTCTCTCTCACTTACTCTTGGCATAGAAAAATAAATTTTCACTGTGGCTATATTCCTTCAATAATTTGCTTTATTTCAATAACCAAATGCATTTAATAATTATGAAGTTTTATAATTTATAAGTCTTTCTTATTGGACAATAAGATAATCACATTTTTATAATAGTATGTTGTGGTTTTACATGACTATTATGATTACAGAAATGTAACATTCATGTGGAGTAAAGTTTGCAATTTAAATGAATAGCTTACTAACTAAGGTTTTGTGAGATGCTTTCCTCTTTAACAATATGTTAAAGTCGAGGTAGCTGACAAATAAATAAATAATAAATCACTTACCTTAAATACACTTAAAATGTATACTTTGAATAAGACTAATCACTTTCAAATAGATGTAGAGCAGTTAGAGAAAATTTGAAATTTTCACATGGCAAAGAGCTCTTGCCCTGAGGAGTGAAGTGATAAATCTAGGTACAGTGCTTTCAAGATGTGTGTATGCATCTAGGTGCTACGCTTATAAAACGTATGTGGTCATACCACAACATTTTCCAAAGTGGAATTGATGCAAAATGATACATAAGTACATATAAAGATGATAATTGATTAAGAGGGCTTCATCATCCTTTAGAGTGTTTTAGCATTATAATTAGGAAAATTTAATCAAATAAATTAAGAAGAAACACAATTTATTTTGCATGAACCTTTTCCAGGCATAAAATACAGCTTTTACTCCAGTAATTTACTAAGTTTTCCTTCAGTTTACTAAACTCTCCAAATCAATTTAATTTATCTTTATTGTGTAAGGTATACAAAAATGAATAAAATAGTATGTTATTACAGGATTGCATTGAAACTGTTGGAAGAAAAATAACAATAAAGAGAAATCTATGCCATCATATTTTTTTAAAAAAAACTATACACAGAGTGAAAATTAAAAGTTCTATAAATATATAAACAGAGGAATTATTCTCCAGTAATGAGTGCCAGCTTTGAAATTTATTTCTTGGTAACAAAATAGTTTAAATGGAAACTGAAGTGGAAATCATTCTAGCATATGTACAAAATCTCTATTCCCTTTTTAGGGGGAAGAGCAATGGCAAGTTATGCTAGTAGGATTTGATTATTTACTGTGAAATTTGATGTAGAAAAATAAAATAAACCTAGGATTTTAACTATTTTCATGACAGAATCGAACACTAATTTAATCAACTTAAAAGTTTCTTGTAGGGACAGGGATTTAGCTCAGTGGTGCTGCCACCTGCCTTGGAAGCACAAGGTCCTGAGTTTGATCCCTAGTACCAAAAAAAAAAAAAAGTTTCTTGAAGCTGTTCTTGCCTTTCGGAGGCCTGATGTGATCTCCTGCCCTGGATCTCCTTTCTAGGCCTAGAGTTGGGAGAATCCTGCAGGACAACTTGAGAGTATGAGAGCTTCTACTTTGGAATGCCAGAAAGGTTTTGGCATGTATGTTTATAGCAAAGGTAAGGGTAGTAAGGGTATAAGAGATTCTAGATTATCAACTGGCAACATGATGTTCCCTCTCTTCCATTTGACTACTGGAAACACAGCAAAATAATGCAGACAGAAACTGCTTGCTTAGTAGGGTCAGAGATGACTGTGAAAGTTAACATAAAAATCATCAAAAGTAGGTTACCATTGTGACCTTGTTAGAGTCATATTTACTAAAGCCTCAAATATTTAGGATTACAAAGCTAAATAAGAATTGGAAAATAATATCTTTTCTCATTGTATTAATGTTACAATGAATATAAAATTGCTATCTGGCAGGCTTATGAGTATTACATTATCATGTGGTGAAATTACATTACCATAATAGGTTATTGTTAATACATGGGCCTCTATGAAGCTGTGATTTAGCATTGCAAATAATGAAAGGAGAGGAAAATACAAAATCTCCAATTAAAGAGAACCTATTGCGTATCAGACCCTGTGGTAATACAGGGAAGAGAACTAGAGTTCTCAGTTAGGTGTATCGGACTACAATGCACACATTCTACCATATAATCTCTGTGTGAAGTCAGGATTTGTGTAATATATTTCTCTATTTTATAGCCACTGAAAACATTTAGTGAAAAGTATAAATCTAAACTACAGGCTACTTAGAATGAAAGAAAATATATGGTATTTACTTAAGATTAGAAATCCTTGGTGTGTAAAAAGGGAGTTCCAAACTATTAAGGGTCAGGTGACAGGTGGACTTACACTTTAACAGCAGAAGAAAGACAGAAAATTTTTTTCACACAAGCAAGAGAAATGAAATTCTGAGGGTAATGTTAATATAATCAGAGATAAAATAATAGGATGTTATATTATATTTATTACTTTCATATTTAAGATTATGAGAGTGCAATGGCACCTTTACAGTGTCACTTATTTACCAGTTTATAGAATAATTGCTTTACTATCATTTATGGTTAAACATGGTTTTGTCAAACAATTACTTACTTATAAACTGAATATATTCTATTATTCATTGCTATAATATCAAAACATAGATTTTATCTGAATTGACGAGTACTATACTGCTTTAACTTAAAGGTCAATAGAGTTGTTAAGTATATTTAGAGTTACAAACATTTTTCCTTTTGATAATGAAGTAAATTCAAATATCTTTGGAAATGAAAGAGTGATGGATAAAACTTACTTTTAATAGGATATGTTCAAAACCATATTATGAATATTTTTATTAAAACCTATAGAAATTTCCTATCCTAATTATGAAAGATAAATAACACCGCAATTTTAAGCTAGATTTGTTTTGGAAAATATATGGATGGTTAGGATGAGAAAAGTGACTTAGTAGGTGTTGATGTTAAATTGATGAAGTTTACACTAGTGTTATTCTAAAGCACAAAGAAATGCTCACACAAAATATTTTTATTGTAGTAAAAAATTGAGAGGCCTCCAATAACCTATTTCATAAACATTCTAAATATTCAAATGAAGTCAGCATATAATCTAGAAAACTGAAGAGCACTTTCCTCTGAAATACATTGTCAGCAATATGAGTATCTCTGAGTGTACTGGAAATACTGGTGCAGTCTATGTGCAAGACCAAATCATCTAAGAACCTTTACGTTTATTCAAACTCTAATAGTAAACTCTTCCTCCTACAAATCTGGGTATATATTTTAGAAAACTGAGGTAAACCACATAAATCAGGATATCACTTTATATGCTCTGCTAAAAAAGAAGAAGACACTGATAAAATAGTCATTTTTTTTGTATGCAGCAACTGGGCCCTATGTTCTGGTACCAGTCCTACCTCTTAACTTACAGTCACTTAGAAGAATCCAGTGCTAAATATGGGGGTGAAAGACTGATTAAGCTATTGAAATAGTTGTGATAAATCTGATAAAAATCATCCTAGATAAAACATGTGGGTAAACATTTACATCACTGCCATATATGGAAAGTAAAACTCCTTGAAGAACTAAAATGATCATATTTACTTAATACTCAGATAACTAGACATTTAGCATGTCTGAATGGCACCTAGATGAACTATGTGTGTGGTGAGAAGCAATTCAAACTCTTTTTCTTTCTTTCCTCCAAGAAATCATTTCTTCCACATTTAAAGATTTTGGTTTACAAAACATCATTTCAAAATTATTTGTTAATGAAAAAACAAGCAAATATATAAATTTTTAGTTGAGTGTATTGGCTTTTATCTTGTTCCAAATTTGAGCCATAAGACTAGTCTAATTGCTTAGAGCATAAATATTCTTCTCTTTCCGTTGTATTTGCTATATTAATGCAGACTCAATGATGAAACACATTAACCCTTTCATCACACAGTGATAATATTTAACACATTGGTGTTATAGGAACATTTACCTAATCACATAATTTTTTTCTATCTAGATACAAATTATTTGGTGATGGAAATAGTTAAGGCTTTTAAAACAAAAACAAAAAAGCATGACCTGTTGATTGCAACTACACATTCATAAAATCAAAGCAAAATAGGACAACATGTCTCTTTCTGACCACAACAAAAATTCGAATTATAAAATTATATTTTTTTGCTATACAAAAGGCTAAACTGATCTCTGATTTTTCCCCCCTTCTCTTTATAGTGTTCAGACATTATTCCTGTTGCAAAAGACCAACAAGCAGTGAGACAAATGGACTTTAAAGTAACCTATTGTAATGCTGAAGACAAAGTAACAGTTTTTACTGGGACAGTCATAACTATGATATTAAAGAGAAACCCCGTGCCTGACCTGCTGTTGATATAACCACAGGCTGGCAAGTTCCTTAAGAGCTTCACAACCTTCCATCATTCAAGATTCATGGAAGACAGATGTTTTCTATCACAGTGATAGTATTCTTACACCGCTTTCATTAAACTGTCATTTTTTGAACTGCTTCAATTTCAGGCCTCTTTTATCGCTTTGTTAGTTTTAATGTATTTCACTTTACTCTGGATGACAGGAAGGTCGCCCTAACTTTAATTGTGCCTAGGCTCGCCAAAGATTGGGCCATACATGCTTATGGTAACTCCCTCTAGAGTTGTGCCCGACTAGGAAATGAAAGCAATACGAGAACAAGCAGCAGCTTAAAGATCGCTAGCTGTTCGTGGCTCGGAGACTGAGAAATCTTATGTACACATTCAAGTGCTTTGAAGTGAAACATTTTCGCAACACACTTGGAAAGAATCAATAGCTTTGATATATTAGTGCAATCAGAAATATTGTTCATTTAACACAAAATGGATGTGAAGAAGAAATAAAATGGATGTGAAACTGACAGTTATCTGACAAGCTCAGAAAACACTTCCCGAGCAATTTAACTAAATGATCCTTTCTAAAAGTTTCTCTTTAATGAAAAAGTTTTAAGCTGTCTATTGTATATCATATTGATGATAACATTTACTTGATTTTCCTCTCATTTAAATGTCTTTCTTTTCCTTTATTTTCTCTTCGGTTTGTCTGTGTGCCTTATGAAGAACAACCACTTAGTTTATTGATTCCCATTTCACTTTGGAAATGGTTGCTCTGTCTCCAGTTCTGTACAACACCAACTGATGCTGGAGCTCCTGCCCCACTGCTCCTCTCAATTTTGCTGATTTTCCCCACAGCCTCCTGAGAATTACTAGGAATAAAAATTCTGGGAGGGTTATTTTAGAAGAAGTGGCAATAACTTGAATTTATGATTTGATGAACACATTTTAGAGAGCTATAAAAAAATCAAAATAAAGAGAAAACTATATTTAACTATTAAAAACCCATATTTAGAATTCTGGAAATAATACAAAGGTGCTAAATTACAACATTAGTCACTGTAGCAAGTCAATGGACTTTTTTCCCACTGACTCTCCATGCTTTTTGGCAAAGTCACATTTTGGGGTTATTATCAAAATAAAGAGTGTAGTCTTTAATGAAGTCTTTGCTCTTTTGGTAATAAATTTATACCCTGTCAAAAGGAACAGACAGCAAATTAAAGGCCAGTTAGATATTATCACAACACGAATAAGTAACTTGGACAGAAATATATTTTCTAGACTATCATTTCGTTGTGTTGAGTGCAGTATTTCTGTATGAAGGTAGTATGTGATTTTTATGTATTTATGTTTTAAGCATTTTTAATCAACTACTATTATTAGAAATTTTATATATGATTCATATCTAACATTATATATTTTTCAGGTAGCCCAAAATTAAATAAATATATTTACCTAGAATAAAAAATACATTAGTATTCTAGTGTTTTCTCTTTGGTGTGTTAATAGCCATTCACTAACATGATAGCAGGTGAGCAGCAGATACAAGCATTGGCATGTAATCGATACACTAATTTAATAATAACCATTAAATAGTAAAAATATAACAAGTGTATGTGTGAGAAATTTACAAAAAATTTGTCACAATGATAAAATATTACGATTTAAATAGTACTTTAATATTTTACAATATCAAATGATAAAAATTTACTTTTCTTCATATTTAACTGGGTAAAATATCATATTTCACTTTTTAAAAGAAAATTTATAAAATCATGAAGATAAAGTACAGTAAGAATGAAAGAGTTTAACAGTTTATACCAAAGTGACTTTTAATTTTTATTTTATTTTCCACTTTTTCTGTCTTTTTTAAAGGACATTCATTGTGTCATTTGTACAACTATGATAACTCAAGATAAATGAAGTTTTCATCACTGAGTTCTCAGTTTAGTTGAATTATGAGATGATTTCTCTTGAAAGATTATAAAAATGATGAATGGATAAAGTAAATGTGGTATTTGTATATAATAGATTACTACACTGTCATAAAAGATGAGCTTGAGTCACTTATAGGAAAATGGATGCAGCTTGAAACCATAACATTAAGTGAAAAAAAACAGATACAAAAACTTAAATATTATATGATTTCTCATATATGAGAAACCAAGCTAGGTGCAGTGGCTGAGGCAGGAGGATTGCCACAAATTTGAGACCACGATGGACTACATAATAAGCCCAAGACCAGCTTGAGCTGCATAGTGAGACTCTGTCTCAAGAAAAAAAGAAAGATGGAAGGTAGGAAGGAAGGAAGGAAAGAAAAGAAAGGAAAAAAGGAAGGAAGGAAGGCAAAAAAGAAAGAAAGAAAGAAAGCCAGCCAAAATATAAAGAAATTATTGAGAAACGTAAAAATTATATCTTTTACAAGAGGGGAGGTGGAAGAGATGGAAGAAGGGAGAAGGGGGAGTGGCTGAAGGAAAAAGAATAAAAATGTGTTATGTACCAGTTCCCCAAGATGAATGTAATCATTATGTACTGCATCCGTGTACTAATAAAATAAAAAATTAAAAAGAAACAAATTGATGGATAAATGTTCATTTTCTTCACATTGAAAATACAGATGTGGTAGTATTTTAACAGAGTCATCAATTTACCTGTCATTTTGATATTGCTTTGTGTAAGTTGAAAATAATTTATTATAATAAAGTTTAATTGTATTCTTTAAGTTATAAATAAGATGAAAATTATTAGTTTAAGTAATTTCCTAAGAATGGTCAACACAAATAATTTAATCTCTCAGTATTTCATACTATGTGCCTGGCATGATGCAGGATCCAATTATATAAAAAGTTTTTAAAATATCTGCAAAATAAAATAATTATTGTGTTATTTTTATATAAATGTTATTCAGCTCACATCTGGTGCCAGTTACATTGAACCATACAATTACATTCATCACATATAAACATCAGTTTCAACATATCTGAACAAATTAAACCACACATGTTTAATAATACCTAGTCTCATGACAATATTTTAGGTAAAAGTTTCAAGAAAGTCCAAATGTTCTCATTATACATTAAACTGAGAAAAAACATTTTCATGGAATTCCCAGAAATTGTATTCAAAAAGAATTTAAATACAAGACAAATCTACTACATTAAAATCTATATTTTAGTATTTGTTGGAATATATCCCATTTCCAAGGTTAAACTCACAATGATAAACTTTTTTCTCCTATCCACAGCACTCATAACTAGCCAAGAAAGAGGGAATTTCAATTTCTTATCTTCAATTTCAACAATAAGCATAATTCTCATGTTAAATGCAGCATATTTAAATGCATTCCTCTATCACCTCCTATAATATTTTATCAGAATAAGATTATATATATAGAATCTGTTTATGAAATAAGGCAATTTTCTTTGTTGCCAATATTAAACATTATGGCTATGAGCCTAGTACTGGTTGACAAATAAAAAAATACTTATTCTTTAATGAAATGTTATTAAATATTTTTAAATATTTGCATTTAGACTCCTGGACAAGGTTCATTCTTTGCATTTTATTGAGATTTGCTCTGAACATATAGGTTATGTTACATATTAGATAATGCTTTCCTTAACCAGAAATTTTTTGCAATATCAGAACCACTCACCTGTGAAACAATCCCTGTAGACTAAAGCTGACTTAACATTTGGTTTCACAGTAACTATAGACAAAGGTTTACTACTTTTTTTATTTTAAAATAAAATTTTGTATATTTTGCACTTAAATTCAAATATACATGCCAGACAGATATTGATTTCAAATACTATTCCGGGTGGAATTTCTCATTCTTTTATATCTTCAATAATGTTCCATATCCCTGTTTCCTTAAAAGTTCACCTGAAAATATATGCTACTATACTGGATAAAACTACACACACACACACACACACACACACTTGAACACATGCACGCACACATCCCACAACACTCAAAATTTCAACAAAGTTCTAAATTTAAGAGGATAAAATTTCTAAAATTACATTACCACTTTCCTCTAGCTAGTCTAGGTATATATTTGTAGAGCTGAGTTGTACTAGATGAAAGAAAGTGAGAGAATAAATTTTGCAAAAGGCAGACATGGATATGATTTCCAACTATGTCATTTTCTGGCTTGACAAACAAGATACTTATTATCTTTTAGCCTCTATTTATCATCAATGAAGTTGGAAGATTAAAATCTATTTCATGTGGTAGTCTTGTTTAAAATGTATCTGGGACATTTCAGAGTTTCAATAAATGTTAGATGATTAAATTATCTGTTAAAATTCAGAAATATGGAATATAGAGCTGTGTTCAGAAGATGGCATAAAACAAAAGTTTCACAAAGACCTTATTCTACCAAGTACAGATCTTTGTCTCCATATACTACTGTCTACGTTTTTCATAAGTTGAGAAAATACAAAACAATGGAGAGTAATAGAAGATATTATAACTAATATCCATCAGCTAAATATTTGTACATATTGAACATTTTTCATATTTTCTAAGTAAAATAATCATAACCTTACAAGTAACTTTTTCATTCCCTAAAATTCTTCCTTTTTATTCTCTAGGAAAACTACCTTTAGAATTAAGAATTTATCTTTCAATATATGGTATCACATATTCACTGCATATGTAGGTGTAAAATAATTAACACCATTACTTTATCCCTTTTAATCATTTTTCATGAATGCTAATTCTCCATATTTTTGTGTTCATTACTTTTCCTCTTGTACAGCATTTCAGCTTGATAGAATCTAGTGCTCACTGAACACCTCCGTCTATCATTACATCTGATACTTAATATGTCCTAATTCACTGTGCCCTCCTAGATACACCTTAAATGTCTTTTGTTAGTTTGATATTTTATGTGTATACTTTTTAAATAATATTTTTATTTTACATATGAACAAACGACATTATAAAGTGAAGTTGCCTGTCTAGTGCTACAAGGTAGGAAGTTGTAGATCCGAAATGTGTACCTAGGTTGTGTCAACCCAGAGTGCACACATTTATCACATGAACCCATGGGTTTATTTCTTGTAGATAGACAAATAAGCTAGTCCTATTTTTCACCTTTATAAGCAATGCTGCAATAAATGTCGTTTAATATGTAGTCTGATTCCCGTTCAATGTAGCTACCTCAGAGCAGAGATTCAACTCACTGATTCTGGGCTCACTGTGTATCTACTAGAGGCCTGTCATGTACTCGCCTTTCTAGGTCTAGCACCCTGGGCTCAAGAATGAGGTAAAACCAATAATATTCCTTTCAGTTAAGTATTTACAAGGAATAACCTACGCTCTATGCCTAATATGTCTGAAGTCTTTTATTTATGCTAATCATGTTTTTAAAACAGGAAAATTCTGTTTATTTAACAGAGACTTTAAATAGCATAATGATAAATGTAGGTGTTTGAATAAAATACTGAAATTTAAATATAGGTTGCATAAAATACAGGAAATTGAAAGTATCTTCTTGAGAAATAATGAATGTGTTTGTATATTACATGCAATATATTTAAAACATTTTAATTAAATTAATTCTTCTTCTGAAAGTCAAATTTAACTTACTGTTATATATTTTTATTTATTAAACATGTTAACCAATGAAAGAACCATTCCTAATTAGTAGTAGGCATATTGAGTGGACGTCATTGATCTAGCACCAAATAATCTAGCTACATGTTGCAACAGAGTGCAGTTCTCTTCCTATATTTCAGAAGTTGAATTTCATTAAAGTGGATATTGACAGAGGATGTATATATTTTACTCAACTCTATTTCATAATAAGTTTATAAAAATATTTCCACTTGCACATTATGTGATACAATCTCTTCCTCAATTTAAGATATAGTGTGCCATTCTTTCTTCCATAGAGATATTAAGATGCTTCTTTTATCCTTTTTACATATTTTATACCTGAGGATAACAACTAGAAAGATCATTACCAATTGCCTACCTTTCCTGGTTGGTTTCCTCTACCCCATTCCTGAATTTATTTCCTCTCTTTTCTAGGCCACCCAAATGCACTCTGGTAGAATAAAACTGAGCAACAGAACAGAAAAATTGGTGTGAGCAAGCTAAACTGATTCACATTAAATGATGAGCAACTTTCAAGTGGGAGAACCCTATATGATCCAACCAACACCTTATTTCATGATGAAAAAATGAAAGGAATTTAGTACAAATTGAATCATCCTCTTTAGTAAATGAGACTCTTAGAATAAGCAGAAACAAAGGACAGCCAGTGAGTATTAGGCATTGAAGCTACCAAAGATGGAATTTCTGCTCTAGGGCATATTCATTTCACTAGTTAAGTGCTACTTGAACTAATAGCAATTTCTTAGGTGAAAAGAATTTTGATCCTTTTCTTATTTTTCCATATTCGAGCTTTGGCATTTCATCAATTGGCGTATCCTACCACAGAGTACTGAAATGTTTTGGAAGTTTAACACAAAATATAGAGGCATGCTTTTGTCTATAAAATAAACCATCAATTCAGTCTGTGATTTTTACATTTTTTTCAAAACACCTGAAGTTTATTACTTAGCATCAGACCCTCCATTACAAATACACTGAGGAAAAAACAGACTGTAAAAACACCAAAGGACACTGAAACCTGTGGGGAAATAATGAAGTATAAGTGCTACAGAGAGGAGCCAGAAATGGAATAATATTTCTTCTGTGAGGACCTCAGTAATAACAACCCATGAGTGATGGGACTTATTGCAAATGGCAATAGCGCTGTGGCAGAAGAATGAAAAATACTGCTTTGCAAAGGACACAGTTTCACATGCCCTATCTTCTTCCCTTCCTTCACAGATCATTTGAACTCTCCTTTTTATTATTATTCTTTCCAGACAAGAATAAATATTCATGGAGGCCAAATATGTGCCAAGGACTAAAAGGCACAGCTATGGAAATGACATGTTGTCTGATTTTACAAAGATCCAAATTCGTTGTAAAGTCAAATAAGAGCAGCGATTGCAATACAAATAAGAAATGCTGTTAATGTGATATGTGAGAGATCAACAAACAAAGGAGGAAATGATTCTAGCTTTGAGGTTAGCTAAGGAAAAAGTCACATAGGAAATGGCATGATATATGTTGGGATGGAAGAATGGAGTTTTGTCAGAGGAAAGGAAATTCCAAGCATATAGGTCAGCCAAAGCAACAAATGTATAACTGAAACTAGCAAAACATGCTGTGGCAAGGATCTGAGTAAACTTATAGATCATACAGTGGAATATAAATGCTGTTTGGATAGAGGGAATACAAAGAGTGAAATATGATCTTTTGGTAATACTTTGAAGAATAAGAATTCATAGATAGTTGTATCTGGAGATTATTAAAATTTTCCAGACAAAAAGATGGCAAAAGTTCAAATGTTACTTTGGCAACAGAGACAGAGTGTGGAAAGTAGATTAAGAAATAAAACTGAGGGCCTCGGATGCAGCTCAGTGGTGCCACGCCTGCCTGGAAAGTGCAAAGTACTGAGTTCCATCCCTGGTACTAAAAAAAAAGGAAAACTGACAGGATTCAGTGACAGATTGGGTAAAGCAGGAGCTAAGGCTGGGGCTGGAAACTGATGTTGCTGTTGGATGAATGAGTCAAGTGAGTACATTGATTCTTTGCAGACAGAAAAGGAAGATAAATGCTGAAGTTTGAATCTAGGGGTAAATCACATCTATCCTGGACTCAGCAAGTTTACTACAAATTTGAGTTCATATACTTTCTAAAAAGCTGAAAAAGCCCTATGGTTAGAAAATCAATCAACTGGATTTATTAATTTATATTTCTGAACTGTTATAATTTAATTTTGAGGCCCAGGTAGCTGGACTTCGAAGTCATTTCAGATCAGTCATAAGAACTATGTAGCTAATTAAATCCAGAGTACATCTAATCAAAGTGAAATATTTAAGTTGTTGGAAGGTCTCTCACCTGGCATTATATATTAAAATTGATTAAACTCAAAGGACAACATACATTTCTAAATTTCAAGTTAATTTCAATTAAGCAATTGTTAACATGTAACTTCAATTATGCAAAAACTAATCTGCTTCCATTCTTATACATCCAACTTTAAGTAAGCATAAATTGAGATATTGAAATTTGCAATATAGAAAATAGTTTAAAAATAATTTATTTTCAAATTATTTGGTTGAATCTCATACAAACCTGAAAGTACTCTTGTGAGAGGAAAAATAGAAAATTAAGAATATTACAATATCAGAAATATGAGTCCATTTTATCAAAGGTGATACTACGTAGGGTAATGAAGTTAGTACACAAACATTATTGTATGACTTCAATACATAAAAACATTCATTACAGCAATCAAGAGCAGTTCTGAACAGGTATTTGATGAGTGTCTATATCATCCTATTTTTGCTTTTCAATGAATGAGAAAAATTTTTCTTTACATCACGCACAATAAAGGACAGGATGTAAAATAGCTATGCATAAACAAAAGTTACTTGAGAACCATATAAAATAGGTCTTGAAAGAGTTAGGAAATGGTATTAAAAGAGAACACATTAAGGGAGGATGGGAGATCAGAGAACACATGGAACTGCAAATAATGTGTAAAAGTTGATTTCAAATCTGGCAAGATTTCATAAAATAAGAATATTAAATGCATATCTGACAGAAGAAAGGAGAATGAAAAGATGAAAGAATGGCCATGAAAAATGAAGAGAAAATATGACTCACATTTGTGGCATAGATGTCTATGTAAGGAGACACTGCAAATATGATTTGTGGTTAAACTGTAGCGATTTTAATTTCAGGTTAATAAAATGAGTCAGTGGGGATTTTTCAGTATAAATACTTTACCAATTAAAATAGGATTTTTAAACAAAATCTTACATGAAAGCTAAAAATATATAGGTATGTTAAATTAGAGAATAATTGACTGAAGCTGGAACCCAAAAGTTAATGTATATCTATCCTTATTACAATAAGTGTGATTATATAATAATAACTTTTATACAACAAAAATCGCTACAAAATGAAAACCCCTGACTAAAATAAAAATATAAAATAATTGCACAAATATGATAGACATAGATCTTTAACATAGAAACATGATACGAATTTATAAAGAAAAGCAACCCCAATAAGTTAATGGATTAAAGACACAGAATAAGACTTCATAAAGAATAAATACACTCTTGAAAAGTATCTAACATAATTAATTAAATTTAAACTAGAACCATATTAGAATAAAAATTTCCCTATCACAGTAACAACTGTTAAACATTTACAAAGCATGGTATTAATAATACAAATGAAGAAATAGCCCCTCTAATAGACCACAGGTGAAAAAGAAAAAATCACTGGTTTTTGAAAGGCCAAATGGAAAAATATATATAATTATTTGCTTAGCAAATTTTGAATATACTTAAATATGCATATGAATATATATACACACATAGAAGTATTTTATATGTTTGAGTTTCATTTATTTCCTAAATTTTTAATATACAATTTTATTATCATTCACTAAACACACACAAGTAAAAAATGAAAATTATTCGAAGAAAAGCAATGCAAGGGAAAAAAACTATAATAATATTCAAATATAATAGAACTCAACCAAAGCCAAACTGAAAAGTATTTAAACCTTTTTTCATATAATTTAAAAAAATGTATCAAGCATTAACAAGACATCAAAGGATGCGATTTGTTTTAGGAAGATTTTCAAAACTAATATTGAACAAATAGTGGTCTGGAAAAAAATTCTAATTATCTAGTAGACTCCACATAGGCCAAATATTGTTTAATTTAAATTTCAGTAGAGTCATGTGACACATGATGGAAATATAATCTGAGAAATATGTTATTAGGCAATTTCATCCATGTGTATCTCAAAGTACCACACAGAGTGCTAACTTCTAAGTGCAAACTGAGAAGGTATACGTCAATCATCTGTGATGGCCCCTTGATATTATACAAACTTGCAGTTAAACGTGAAATACATGAGGCTACCACTAGCATAGCAGCACACTGTTTTACAGTAAACTCTTACATAAGTAGGATTATGCTCTAAAGGATGAAAAGCACAGCATGTTATGATAAGTACCGAAAATAGTAACAGTCATTTATCACACTATTGAGTACTGTGTACTGTACATAGTTGTATGTGCTTCTTCTGGAAACACACCCTTCTCTCCTTTGATACATTTTTATTAGTACATGTCTGTAATACATATTGTTTACATTCCCTGTGAGAAGTTGTACATGTACATAACACATCTTAATTTTTTCTTCCTCTTTCCTCCACCCAATTTCTTGATTTCTTTCCTTTTGTATTATACAATTTTTAGATCCATAATGAAACAAAAATTGTAGATATCAAAGAGTGCCAAGTAGTATTTTGGTATATGTATACAGACACTTCTCGTTTAATGAACGAATTCTGTTTCTTCAAAAAGGTCATTAAATGAATTGGTAGCTGAATGAGAAATTGTATTTAGTATGTAGATTACAGTGTTAAGAAAAAAAAAACTGGTCAAAGGAAACTCCAACTTGATGACTTTGTTTTTGTTTGCATAACTCTTATATGCAGGATTGTAATGTTTAATAGAACATAAAACTACAGTACTGTACTATACAATAAAATCAGTAAAAATTACAGTATACTGTACAAATTCCAGAATACTGTATACTACACTTGATCTTAGCCAAAAGGCCAGGAAGTGATTACAGTGTACTGTATAAATAAGGTGTACTATACAAAAAAAGACATTAAGTTTCTATAAAAAAGATGTACAGAACTACTCAGAAAAAATTGGGTGTAAGTCCAAGCAATGGGACATAAGTCTGAACAGATGAGACAAGCAGTCACAACATTCTTCTCTTTGAAAAAATTTGTCCAAATAATAGTAATATGTGGGGGGGGGGCTCAAAAGGAGAGAAGAGAACTCAATGGATAAAAGAGAAAGATGTTGAATAATGAAAGTTTGTAAGTTTGTAGAATCTGATGGCATAAGTCCTGGAGAGAAGGCCTCAGAGAAACAACGTGTGATATCCTCATATTCCTTTCAGAATATAGATATTTCAAGACTAGAGAAAGGTATAAAGATTTGAGAAACGAAATGAAGCAGCTATCTAAATCAACTAATAACACATGCTGGTGTGGCAGTGGGGAAAAGGAACCCTTCTCCACTGTTGGTGGGAGTGTAGACTGGTGCAAACACTGTGGAGATCAATGTGGAGATACCCCGAAAAGCTAAAACTAGAGGTTCCATTGGACCCAGCTATTCCCCTTCTGGGTATATTCCCAAAAGAATTAAAAGCATCATACCACAGCTATATATGTGCACCCATGACTATAGCAGCACAGTTTGTAATAGCTAAGTCTTGGATATAGCCCAAATGTCCATGAACCAGTGGTTGGATAAAGAAGATGTGTTTTTCTAAAAAAATAGAATGGATTACTATTTAGCCATAAAGAAAGATAAACTAGAGACATTTATAGCTAAATGGATGCACCTTGAGGCCATACTCTTAAGTGAAATAAATAGGACACACGTGTAAATACCAAATTGTTCTTCTGGTGTGAGAAAGTGAAAGTGTAAATAAGGATCAAAATTCATAATAGATATTGTGAAATAGAAAACGTTGAAAGGGGAAGGGAACTAGGAAGGGAGGGCAAGAAAAAGGAGAGAAGGGTAAGAAAAAAATGGAAAAATAGAAACAAAGCTTATGTAAATAAGGAGGGATGGAGGGGATGAAGGGAGGGAACTGGAAAAAAATAAGAGGCAAGATATATTATATACAGGTACAAATTCCCAATGATGAATGTGATCATAATTTATACCTAAAATGTACCAATAAACTCAATAAATTAAAAAACACAAAAAATGAAGCTAAAAGATATAATTTAGAAGTGAAGCCCAGCCAGAATGAAATGACCTTTCGAGCATATCTTGGAGTTCTTGTTTCCTGGTGAATTACCAGAAAGATTATGAATCCTGAATAAAAATCACACACAGGGAATAATATTTTCAATTTAGGAATAGAGAAGTGACCTACCTTGAGAAATATTAGACAAAGCTTTTATTTTATCAACATAATCTATGAGGCACTTTAAGTAAATAACAGGAAATAGTTTAGTAAATTTTAGAAATCAATAACAATTTCAGGACTTTGTAACACGTAATATATAAAACTAGTATAGTAAGTGAATAATTGTTAGCTATTACGTCAATACCAGCTGGACAAGAAAAAATTTATATATTGGTTTCAGGAGACAGAAACTACCTAATAGTGATGGTTAATATATTTTTTTAAATACAGTAAAATAGGAAGCATTTCAAACTATATTTGGAATCAGTAAAAGAATCCAATATTCATTCCTTATGTGCAACCTATGACCATATGAAATTAAGAATTTGATCAATAGATTTAACCAAACTTTGACCCAAGAGAAGATAGAACTCATGATGTAAAGAGGAGAATAACAGAAAATATCTGATCTGACATTGAGAAATATAATAATGGAAGGAGAGTAGATACATACAGAATAATTCAAAATATCAATTAATATGTAACTTGGGTACAGCAAGGAGGAAAAAAGGAGCACTTCTTAAAAAATGTTAAAGGAAACATCACTAAAAACTTACAAACTTGGTGTAAGATATAAAGCCATAAATTCAGGCACACAATACAAAACTGGATAACTGTAAAGAAAATGACATATTAATTTATTATGATAAAATTGATGAAAACCAGATACAAATGGAACATACTTAAAAACAGCCAAAGGCATAAAAAGACATGTAAAACAAACAAAATCATTGAAAGTTGGCTTTTAAACAGAAACAATAGAAGATACAATACAATGAATTATAAGTTTAAGATGTTGAAAGGTAACAGATGCTAATAAAATATCATTCACAAGCAAAGTGTCATACACCTGCAATCTTGGCACTCAGGAGGGTGAGAGAGGAGGATTGCCATGAGTTTGAGGCCAGCCTGGGTTACATAGGGACTTAAGGCCAGCCTGAACTACATAGTGAGGCCCTGTCTCAGAAAAAGAAAAAGAAAAAAAAAAAAGGAAAGAACCAGTTGAAGAAATTCAGAATAATTTCAAATGGAAGAAAATCTCAATCTCTAATACTATTAAAATTAAATTTTACAATATCTATTTAGAATAGACATTATTAGATTGGATAGAGGTAATAAGTGAATAGGTTTATCACTTAAATTAATAAGTATTTTATATATATATACACATATATACACACAAATACACCATTTAAAATAGAGGGCACATTTCAGGTAAAAACAAATATATAGGCAAATATACACCACATAAACACTGTAGAAATGAAAGCAGCTCTATTCATACCACTCTTACTTAATATTACATAAAACCTCCCTCAAGGCAAAAAGTTCACAGGATATAAAGAAGATATTGCGTTGTAATGAATGGCTTAATAAGAAAATATACAGATCCTAGTTTTATTGTCATGTAAACATATCATTTCAAAATATGTAAAGAAAACTTACACAGTTTTAGAAAGGAAGAGAAAATGAATAATCCCATCTGGAGATTTTGGCAAACATATCTCCCAGTAGTAAAGAGGAAAAAAAAACAGTTAAAAATAATTAGGAAAATTTGAACAATGTAACTAATTTATTTTGATACATGCTTATAGGTGACTTATACCCGTAATTTGTGGGGAAAAAGTATTTTAAAGTGTACATAGAGCATTTATTAAAGTAGATCCCAAGGAGAATGTCTTAGTTACTTTTCTTTCTTTCTTTTTTTTTGTTTGCTTTTTGGTACTGGGGGGGATTGAACTCAGGTCTTTGCACTTGCATAGCAGAGGGCAAAACCACTGAGAAAATCCCCAGCCCTTAGTTATTTTTCTTGTAGTTGAGACAAAGCACTCAATACTCAAAGTTAAAGGAGGAAAGGTTTATTGAGCTCACAGTGTGTAGAGGTTTCAGTCCATAATCAGCTGGCTCCAAGGCAGGGTGGCATGGCAGACAGGCATTGAAGAGGAGAAATAGTTCATGGTGAGCAGAAAATAGCAAAGCAGCAAGGAGTGACCACAGCTTTTTCTATCCTTATATTTTATCGAGGCTGCTCAGGGTGGGTAGCACTCATGCCCTTAATCCTAGCGCTCTTGATCTTAGCATTACACCATGTATCCATTCCAGCATCGAATACTCTAGATCCAGCCACCTCTGAAAAAGTCCCAGCTATGACTGCATAAGGTTTTGGGAGGACATCTAAACAAAAGCCATAACAGGGAGCCATTAAAAAAAAACTTTTTAAATGAAAAACAAAGTTACATTAATATCCACAGTAGAATGATAACTCTTATACCTCAGTGAAAGTGTTTGCATATTAAGGAAACTCCTATAAGTAACTGAGAGAAAAAAAAAAAGTAGGGGGGAGGTAAGGGAAGGAAAGCTGAGAAAGTAAGATATATTTTAAGTAATAATAAATAACAAATATAGCATATAAAAACACGTGAAATATAGTTAAAGCAAGCTTTATGAAAATATATAGGTTCAAAATTATATAATAAAAGCAATAAATTTTTAAAATATATTATCCACACTTCCAATTCAAAGGATTTGAAAAGAAAGCAGATTAAAGGCAAAGTAAAAATAAAGAAAAGTAGTTTCTGAAAACCAAGAAAATATCAAAGAACAAAAATAAGCGGAAAGGAAAATCAATAAAATCAAAAGGTAGCTGTTACAGTTTGTGTTTAGATGTTCCCTCAATGCTTCATGGAGTCACGGGTAGGGCTTTTTTGGAGGTGGCTGGATATGGAGTGTGTGATACTGGGATGGATTCATGGTGCAAAGAAGTGGAGAGAGACACTGTCCCTTATTGCTTTGACTGTCTTCTGCCCACCATGAACTCTTTCTCCTCTGCAATACCCATCTGCCAAGCCACCCTGCCTTGGAGCCAGCTGAGCATGGACTGAAACTTCTACAACTGTGAGCTAAATAAATCTCTCCTCCTTTAACTTTGGGTGTCGGGTATTTTGTGTCAGCAAGGAGAGATAAGAAACTAAGACAGTAGCTCTCTGAAAAAATTGATAAAATTGATAGGCATGAGTGAAAATATCTAAGTTATTTGTAGTACCAAATATTTTGTGGGTTTAATTTACCAACACTTACACTAAAATGAATATAAAATCTGCATAGTATTATATTCATAAGACAATTTAATTCATATATAATATCTTCACTCAAACAAAAGGAACTGGGTCCTGTGGCTTCACTGATGCATTCTTCAAAATATTCAAGGAAGCAATGGTACCAACTGTTTTTAGAATTCTTCCACAGTATACAATAACAAGTAACACTTTAGGTCTCATTTCATGTAACCAGCATAATGCCAATATCTACATTTGAAAATGATGTTAAAAGAAAGGAAAATTGAGGACTAGATATTTTTATGAAAGTTCATACTAATATTGTAAAAAAAAAGTTAAATGTAATCCAATGATACATCATATAGCTAATACCTGGTAATGAAGTGGGTTCCATTTATGGACAAATATTCACTTTTATTTACTGTATTAACAAAACCAAAAAAATCAAAAGATGCGGTAAAGTTATTTGCTAAAAATCAACATTATTTCATGATTTAGAAAAATATTGCCATTCAATCTAGAAATAGAACTTTCTTAATATGACTGAGAGCCTGCCAAAAATTTCTGCATTTAAACCTTGCTGAAACATTATTGAACATTGTCTCACTATTGTAAATAATTAAATCCAAAAATGCTACTATTCAATTTTAGACAAGTAGAGCTATTAAATTAATGTAAGAAAAAAGGAAATAATTATGATTGGAAGAAAGAAACTAAACTTGTTTTATTTTAAATGATGAGATTTAAAATGTACACAAAGAATTTAAGCATCTAACTAAAGAATATTTGTGATAATAAATGTAGGAATTTTGTTAAACATACATGAAATGTACCAAATTTATATATACATATATCTCAATATGTATAGTATTCTGTATATAATAACAAAGAGTAAAGTGAAATTAATTATACATTTTTACAAAAATATAAAATGTCTGAAAAATATATAATGCAAGCAAATAACAGGTAAAGGCTGGAAACTACACAGAATTACTGAGAGAAATTCAAAACCAAAATCAATGAAGAGTTAATCCACCTCAGTGAACTGGAAAAGCTGGGTATGCAGAGAAGTACCTTCTCTCCAAATTAGTATATAATTCAGCTCAATCCTGCAAGACTGTTTACACTGACAAAAGCTTGTAAGGTCCACATGGAAATGCAAAGAACTTAGAATAACCAAGGCAATATTCTAAGAAGAGCAGAAAGGCAGAGGACTCTCACTTTCATAGCTGAAGATGCGATACTTTTGGGAGTGTGACAGTGGCCCAACGGGGATCCGAAATGTTTACTGGTGTCCTATATAATTGAGTTAATGTTCAGACTTCACTGCATTTTGCTGGGAAAATAATCTTCTCAACAAATTGCATGAAAGAAAAATTGACCTTAACTCCTTCACAGCATAACACAAAAATTAATTAAAGACAGAAGAGAAGACTAATTGTGCAAGCAAAACCATCTCTCTTCTAGAATATAACATAGAAAAATTTATGATTTATTAAAAGCAAAGCCTTACCATACAGAATGTAAAATTAAGAACTATAAAAGATTGATGAACATTGCTAAAGAAATTTATTAAACTTAAATATTCTGTTAACTCAAAGTAGGGTGACCGACTGTTCTGAGCATTCCCAGAACTTGGAACATTTAATGTTAACATGAAGAGAGCTTCTGGCAAACCATGATGGATGTTTCCAATCTATACTGATAGGATGTGTGTATTTATGATGGATTCAACAAAGAGTAAGTACAGGTGATGTTATCTGATTTCCAAGGCTGGGTTGTAAAAGGTGATTCAGTCTTGCTCTTGGCAGCATTTGTACTGAAGCCCTGGGCTGACACAGAAACCATCTGATTACTCTCAGGTCTACAAGCTAGGGGAAAGCCCAGATGGGCTCACCTGGAGAGATCACATAGGGGGAGCCAGAAACCATAAAGAAGAGACTTCCAGCAAACCCTTAGGTATTCTGTCAGCTCCTGATCCAACCCCCTCTGCCATCTGACTACTTTGTTTTAGTACTGGGGATTGAACCCAGGGCCTTTGCACAAAACTACAGCCCCAGACTTTTTTTTTTTAATTTTAATTGTTTCTTAGTTCCTTGGCTGGTCCTAAATCCCCCTGCCTAAGGCTCATAGTAGCTACAATTTTAAGGGAGACCTGAAGTTAGTTAGAACTGTGCTACAGGGCATTCCCAAATTCCTAACCCACAAAAACTTCAAAGAAGATTAAAACTATTGCCATTGTGCATCACTAGTAAGAACAGTAGCTCATTAAAAGTTTTTATGTATCTTTATTTTTATCGTAGTCAACCCTTACTTTTGTCCAAGAGATATATTATATTAAATAATTGACAAAAATAGATATAAAATGATACCATTTGAGTTGTGTGTGTACACCAGTAAATAAAATTTTATGGCAATTTAACAAAGACAATATTTTTTGATTCACATATCTCTGCATTATATTTAGAACATAATTTAATGTAATTTATATACTTTTAGGTGAAATTATTTAAGAAGAAAACCTATTTGGGCAAACTAGAACATTTATAGCTACGGAAGGAGCTTTATGAAGAAAAAGATAAGCTCCATCTCCTGTGTTTTCATTTGTCTATCAGGGTTTGGACCAAATCTGGCAACCAGGAGTAAAATAATGAGTGTGATATGTTATGGCTTATCATTTTGATTCTCTAGTTAAAACTGAGCAATGATTTAGGCAATCATAAGTTTTTTCTAATTTTTCATTGGTATTTAGTTCCTAAATACATAAATTAAATATTATATTATTTTATAAGGGCCTATTTCTTTAAAAAGTCTTGTATGATTTTTCAAACTAAAGAAATATTAAAATAGAAAGTGAAAATATATTATATTTCAGAAATATGGATTTTGAAATGCAACTCTTAAGATTCTTCTCCTGTAATACTGAGTATAATAATTTATGTGATTCATTATTAGTTTCACATTGAATGTTTTTTACCCTAATGTGTATTAGCAACGTTTTAATAGCACTGGTACATTTTGAATATTCTTAAAAAATAACTTATATAATGCTTTAATAAAATGTCTATGCTGTTCATAAAACAAAACAGAGGGCAATTACTGGCACATGTTGAGCACTTTCTTAATGCAGCCTTCAGAAGTGACTTTCACTTATGTGTTTGAGCCTACAGCACAGGGGTGGTTATCAGACAAGAAGGACTGACATGGCATTTAGGGAACAAGCCAGCAAACTTTCTTATGATCCGCTGACTATTTTTAAGAGAAGAGTAACTCTAAACTACCCAGAATGAAACGATAGTTAAAGTAAGTGGAAAAGAGAAACTTTGGCCATATTTGTCAAGGCATCAAAAAAGAAATGAAATCAGCTGAGTATGTTAGTCATGGTTTATATCTTCCTCTTTGCACAATTTTCAAATTGTGAAAATCAAGATAAGAACAATAAACTAACGTTGCAAGTAATTTGTACTCACCTGAATATTCTAATTATTTATGCCTAATGTGCAACATCTTACACTTCCCACTTAAAACAAGTGTAAACGTTAAATTCATTGCTTCCTTTTTTGAAAAAATTCCCACTGTAATTGGTAGAGCTGACTCCGAATTACACTAGATTCCCATTGCACCTAGAAGAAGAGAGGAAATTACTTACTGACGACTGAGGAAATAATTTCCGGATAGAAAAATAATTCTTTTATTATATCAAATATATATAAAACAAATAAATGAACAGATTGTGCTGTTCCTATGCACCCACATATTTATTTTGTTAATATGATCAGTTAATAGTTTTATAAAACAAAGTACTAGAAAAACAATTTTGTCAAAATGTTCAAGGAAATTCTACAAGAAAAACTATATGCACTGTTACACAAAATATATCAAAAATGTTATTGAATCCAAATAGTATAAAGCTACTTACTACCAGAATTCATTTACATTCCAGTATTTTGTAGGTAAGAAAACAAGAAACAAAAACAATAGGATACATTTGTTCTACTTCTGGCTTTATAGCACAACCTGAAATCACCTGGAAACTCAAAGATGATTCCTCTGATTTTTTTTCCTTATGGGTGAGCCACTTCAGTTCTACTGGCTTTATCCTCCCTAACTTTGGTTTTAGCACCCATGTTTATTTTCTTATTTTGCATAAAGCATCATCTGAAATCTCAGAGCTATTAAGACTCAGAATTACTTTTCATGACAAGATTTGCTTATAAGAAACAGCTGTCAGAAATGACAGGGTACATATAAAGTCTAATAAATGTCTACATACAAAGTATTTTTGTGGTATGTCTAAACAAAGCATTTCTCTCCATTCATGTTGCTAGACAATCTGTGTCACCTGTAACTTTCTTCTTAAATAAAGTAGTAGTGTAATGTGACATATCATCTGTGAAATCCTGGGAAGATTACCTATACTACCTAAAACATAGTATGGAATCCCTATATGCTTTTAGTATAGCTAGGAATATACAGCAATTTTACTGGTTGAACATAGTGCGCTGCTTTTTATTGGGGGTATAAAATTACATGTTTCCATGTGTAGATACTTAACACATAGTAAAGTAAGTCCAGATATTCCTGATCAAAAAATTCATAGAGCAGAAAATCTAAATATCATTTCATGAAAGCTGTCAATAAATAGAATTAAAAAAGAAATTTTAGGGACAAAACATTATAAAAGAAAGAACTCAATGGGAACACTCACTGTTATTGTCAAGTAATCTAAAACCACAGGTGAAATGGTGTAGAGTGTCATAACAAAATGCATAAGATGCCGAGTGTGGTGACACATGCTTGAAACCCCAGAACTTGGGAAGCTGAAACAGGATTGTCACCAACTCAAACCCAACCTGAAATACACAGTGAGACCCTGTCTCAAAGAAAACAAGACAAGAAAAAACAAACAAGAAATGAAAAAGAAATGTCTAAAGTTCAGAAAACAGTTTTCTGCCCTAGAGCCAATGTCTTACTGCATTAGATGCCTGAGAAGTGTCATTGTTATACATGAAGACAATGATATAGCAAAAGAAAATTATCTAAACTAAAAGGAGAGGCAGGTGGATAAACTTATGTTTACTTATTGACTAGAGCAAAACAAAACAAAAAAACAATGACTATGAGTTCCAGGGTATTGTAGTTACTTTTCTCATTGCTGAGACAAAATATCTGACACCCAAAGTTAAGGGAAAAAAAGGTTTGTTTGCCTCACAGTTTGTAGAGGTTTCAATCCACAATTGACTGGCTCCAAGGCAGCGTAGCATGGCAGACAGGCATCACAGAGGAAACACAGTTCATGGTGAGCAGAAGGTGGCAAAGCAAGCAAGGAAGGGAAAAGACAAGACCCTTTCTGTCCTTTATATTGTATCCAGGCTACCGGATTTAGTGCAGTGCCAAATCAATCAGTGGACTGATTTTGTAGTCACCCACACTTAATCCTAACACCCTTAATCCTGCCATTGCACCCTGAAACAATCACACACTCTAGATTCTGCCACCTCTGAAAAAGCCCCACCCATGACTGCAGGAGGCATTGAGGGGACATCTAGACACAAACAATAACAAGGATTATAGCTTCCACTGTAGATAGTTAACATCACCTGTGTATAACGTTTATATAGGGATGGACATAATGAGATGTTCCTTTACACATGGCAGGAGGAGATAGACCTGCCTGTGTATAGATAGACCTGCAGTCTATAGAACATTATTTCCTTCTGCCCAACCAATAAAGAAGAAACAGGAGCAATGTCAAGAGTTAGAGGTCTTTGAGAAATTGGAGAGAAAGTTTCCAGAACTACCCCTATTCGTTATCTGGCATCATATCTGTATGCCCAAATTAATAAAATTTGTCAGGGTAACATTTAATAAATAAATACAGCTTTATCCCAGAGTCAGGAGTTCCTATTTCAGTAAAATTTCTGTAAATTATCTATAAGATGGTGAGCTATTTTCCTATCCTTTCTATGTGATACCATGCAGACTTGGTGTGAGGATTGAGTAAATACATATAATTTGCTTTAAAAGTAATGACTCCCAGCAGTCTTGGAAGCTGAGGTAGGAGCCTCACAAGTTCAAGCCCAGGCTGGGTAACTTAGTAATTTCACAAGCCCCCATCAAAAATACAAAATAAAAAAGGGCTGGACTAGGATGCAGGTCAGTGTGAAGGTTTATTCCCACATACATATTCCCATATATATATATATATATATATATATAACATATACATTACACAGATATTATAATTATATATATAATATACAGTAGAGTATATAAAGTATACATCACAATACACTGCAGTACAATTATATATATTTATATGTATAAAATATAAAACCTGATTCACTACTTGTATTATTATCACCATCATTATTCCTACAAATTGGTAACTACCTCTTCGAATTCCTAAATATCTTCTCTCTTAAATTATCAACCACGTCTAAAACTTCAACTAAGTTAATGTTCTGAAAAAGTGAAAAAACATGTTTATTAGCTAAGCCACATTAGTATAGTCCAAACTCAGAAAACTGCTGGTTTGAAAATGGCCCATCTCTTCATGATCTCATTTAGTTTCTGTTTAAGCCAGAATATAGTCACAGGAAAGAGATGAAAGAACAATTCACCATTGAAGAATCAGTTGCTTGTTCAGATTAAGTAGAAATGTAAAATATATTCTATTGTAAAATATTTTAATGAAAGAAGTACTAGTGCCATAATAATAGAACCTCCTTATTCAAGTGCTTTTCAGTTTATCTCTGATCAACTAAACTACTAAGCAAGAATAGTTGAACCACTGGGTAACAACTACCTATGTGAGCTGAATTCCATGCCACCACATAGTATAGGGACAGAATAAACAAGGTGTCTTTTTTATCTAATTAAAGCCATGACTTGTTGTGGTTGACAGGAATTGTTGATTGCTGGAATAATTCTCCCAACTTCTCTGTTCTATCAGAACCCTCTTTTCCAGAGATACAATCCTATCATGATAGCTACATTCATCTTACCAATGATGAACTTTGGAATTTTCAAATATGAGAGAGCAGTAAATGTGGTTAAACTGTTGGAGGAGCCTCTGGGACTTTTACCTCTACTTTCACATGTGGAGTCACACAAGTGATGACAGTTCCTTCTTTCAGTGTTAAATATTCCTGTATGAGTTTGTGATGCTTACAATTGCAGCAATCATTGTGTAACTCAGAGAGGGCAGGACAAAGGGCAAATGCAAATGCCAGCATGCAGATGATGACAGACGAGAAAAGTAGAAACATGGGAAAAAATAATTTGGGCAAAAATTTGGAATAAACGTTGATTCTCAGAATTTTTTTTTCAAAACTATATACATTCTGTCAAGAAACTATGATGACTCCTTCTTCCAACCTGATCATTTATCACACCTCTGCTGCCACTGTTCTAGCATAAGCCATGACCCCTCTAAGGCCATACTTGTAACAACCTTCTAATTCCATCCCTATTCCTACCCTAACTCCCTTTACGTCTCTCTTAAACTCAACATTCAAAGTGACTTTATTGATATATAAGCCAGGTCTTCTTATTCTTCAAAATTCAGCAGCAGTTCTTTTATTCACTTGGAATAAAAGACAAATTCTACGCAATCTTTTAAATTTTCTCTTCTGTTTTCTTCATTATTTATTTCGTTTCAGCTACAATGACCTACTTCACAACCCTGGGATATTCCACCCATTAGTATTCTGCAGAAAATTCCATGTTTTCAAAACAATTTTGAATAATAAATAAGTAGTAGTCCATTTAAAAGCTGTCATTTCCTGTGAGAATTCTTCATCATTGAATACTGAAAGTGGCAGGAGAAATATCACTGGATGCTGAACATTTTCAAAGAACTCCAATGTAAAAAGTAATTGTTATAAGGGAAAAACTTACTTTTAAAATGGAGAAATACAAATACAACAGGTGGAATAGTTGAATATGTGCACATTTTCATACTACTTTCTTTTTTCCTTAGATTATTAGCTTTTGACCATTTTATATGTGTAAAAATGTCCATTTAGGCAAATAAAATAATGAGCAATGTCTAAATTATTTAAGACTTTTTAGATGTCACACGGGAATTTGTTTTTATATAGACAAAGTACCAACAATTTAATCTCCCACTTTAATCCCCTTTAATTTAATCCCACTTTAATCTCCTTGCACTGCTGAGCTTTGTACTCTCTGTCCACCATTATTTTAGCATTCTAACTTCCCCTCGGGCCTATATTAAGCCACTTCTTTTTAAATCACCTGCCACATTTTGAATAATCACAAAATAATATAATAAAACTCTTCATGTACCGAAAGGGATTTATACTTTTCCCATGTCAGAAATGGCTACTTTTACAATTTAATAGTGTATATTTTTATTTAGTAACATCTCCCAGCAACTTCCGTTTGAAAGACATTGGCAAATCACATCAATATAATCTGCCGTGCCCACCTTGAATGATGGCCCATTTTGACAGTGGCATTTATTGCACTGGAATAATGAGATTAAACCTTTTAGCAGAGGCCAGAGAAAGAAGGAAAGAAGGAGGAAAGATGGAGAGATGTTGTTCTGTAGTTACTGAAATACAATTAGATAGAAGCATGAATATCTTATATGGTATTTTGTAATAGAGTGAACTAAGATACCAGTCATGCACTGTGTATTCCAAAAATTTAGAAAAAATATGTTGAAGTTTTCTCTATAAAGAAATGATAAATTTTTTTGAGGAGACAGAAATGTTTAACCTGATTTAAACATTATGCAATGAATATATGTGCCAAAACATTACATGGTATAACATAAATACAATTTTTACGTTTTTTTGTATCAGTTGAAAATGAAGTATAAAAGACTAGGAAAAATAATTAGAATAAACTCCTTCAATTTAGAGAAAAAATATCCTTTATAAAGCTGGTTCACAATATAATATTTAGTAAAAATAAACTCAAAGAGAATTCTCACTCATTTTTGGAAACATAGGTTTTCACGAACTGTACATGAAATGGAACATACCTATAGCTAAGTAAAGAAAAAAAGGAACAATGGAAAATGTACAGAGAAGAGTCTCCTCTTTCTGGGATCATATCCTGGTGCTTTTGCTCTGTACCTTCCAACAATATTCCACCTACCATATGAATCTGTGCTCATGATGTTTGTTCTTTAAAAGCTTTCTATGAACAGCCCTTCCTTTACGTCTTTCATGATAGGACCTTTTGCAACCTTTTCAGGAACAGCTAAATAAATGAAAAGTTTTTCATTTCTTCTTTGGTCTGCAAAAATAGCTTTTGTTGATGATGAAAAGTGCAACCTCCCAAATTTCTCATTTTCTACGAAGCAAAGGTTTACTTTCTGAAGGTTTTCACAAGTACTATGAATCACTATATTTATCTTCTCTCTGGATGTTGAAAAATGGGTGGCAATTTAAGTCCAGACCCTGCTTGTTTCTCAAAATACAGAGCTAAGGCCATGACCAGACTTTCTTATTTTGATTAGTCACTAATATTATTTTATCCAAAATGCTTCCTTACTTGTCTTTACAACTGTATTTTTCTTGTCAAAAGAAATGGCAGAAGATATAGTTAAGCAAATCATTCAAACTTTGTCTCCAGATTGGAAAAAATCTAAAATTAAGCCTATTACTTAAATAGGTTAGCTATACCTCCAATTTTAAAAAATACTATCTTTTATGTTTAAGACAATTGATGATCAATAATACATTCTCAACAAGTGAAATAATTATATATAACAGCAAGGTTTTCAAATGGATATTTCTTTTTAAAGTATCAAATACCATAAGATAGGTTTGCATCTAATAATGCGTTTCAATTTCATTGATATATTTGCAATTTTCTGAAATATGTGGAAGTACAGAGCCCTATAAAGGGAAAAACAACCTTACAAATGAGGCTTTTCGTTTTGAGGTTATATAAGTAAGGTTTTCTGAAATATTTAATATTATTGCAATTCATTATTAGCTCTTAATATATCTTTTAAATGATGGATTAAGATTTAAGTAATTGAAATTATCACTTGCTTGTAATAAACCATCTAATGCTGGTTAAAGTTTATAATTGTTATAAAATATGCATATATTTATAACTCTATTTGTATAATGCATATTTTAATAAAGTACTAAATAAGTATTCATAAAATATATTCTTTGCAAAAAATGTTTACCCATAAAAGAATAATTAACATGTTAATTCATTACGTTGTTTATATTTTAATTATGCAGACAAATAAATAGTTGTTCATCTTCTGCTTGAATATATTTGCACCCTATGCAAGTGTTGTATACTTTCCTTTTCAAAATGAGGTTGTCTAAAATTAAACATTGTGAAAGCAATTACAAATTCAATTCATCCAATGACTGAAGTAAAGAAATTATGCATTAAGTAAACCACAAGAAAAGACAGTGTAATCCAAAATCCTGCATATTTGAACATTAATGTTGTTAGGCTACTTCCATAGGCTCAATGTGATAGACTATTGTATATACTGGAACACATGGGTTAGTTGGTGATTATGTGGTCATATAATTATTTAATTACATTAATACATGGCAATTTGTGGTCATATAATTATTTTTTCTATGTTAAGCTAAATATATTATTATTCCTTTTAAATGAATATTTTAAAATAAAGTTATAGGGTATCAGATTAGCTATTCATTAATTCAGCAATAAATTTCACTTTCTTTACTTATCTTCCTCACTAAGAGTTTACCCTCAGGGTCTACCTGAGGAGCGAACATGCATATTTGTCTCCATTCACCATCTTAGCAAAGTCAGGCCCTAATATTTTAAGGCAATTTAAAATAGTTACTGATTTTGAACATGACATTCTAATGGAACCAGGCATTATAATTTCTGCCTTTCAGACTTTTGTCAAACACACACGTTCACACACTCACACACTTGTACACGCATACAACCAAATTAATTTTCTATGATTTTCAGCTCTAGTTAGAGCCTTTGTCCCAAGGGCTTGTTAATCTTGTATCCCATTCCTGCCCTGTTACAATTTAAAGATTGTCACAAGAAGGATAAATTTCATGCCATTTTCTGTTCTCATTACAATCTTCAGATTGTTATGAGAACGGATTAATTTTGCTCAATTTTCTGCCCTCATTACAGACTGTTATGAGAATGGATTAATTTTATGACATTTTCTTCTTTCATTATAATCTTTGTTATGGGAATGAGAATATGTAATGAGAATGAGAGCATATCAAGCATTAAAAGGTCTGTGAGAGCTCATGACAAAGATTGTAACAAGAAGAGGAAACGGCACCCAATTCATTCTTGTGACAATTTTAAGATTGCCAAGCGAACCCAGAGTGACACTGCATTTATCCACTCTGAAGACAAAGATTGTTGAGAAAATGGGAATAAGAGCAAAATTAATCAGTTCTCCTGACAATCTTGAGGTTGTACTTAAGCTTACAGTATTTCTTCAGTGATGCAGTACTTACATGAAAACATATGCACTGCCATTAAGTGTTATTCACTCACAAAATGTTCTACCACATTTTCCTCTATCTTCGTTTCTTCTCTCTCTGTCTCTTTTCATTGTTATATTTGATGCATACTATGAACTATGTTTTATAAATATTATTTCAATTAAATGAAAACAGCATTGCCTAAAATGTCAATTAAAAGCAAAAGTGTACCCCCAAAGCCATGACAAAATAAGAGGCGAGGTGAGTCTTTGTCAGTCATTGGTTTTTCACTTCATTTGTTCAATCAGTTGTCTCTATGAACCCAGAGAAAAAATCAATTTTACTTGGAAAATTTACTGGAGTAGTCATAATAATTATTTCATTATTCTTTGTCTGCAGATGTATACTATTTAATAGTTTATTAGTAAGTACTTCATTGCTTTCGCTAACATTGAAGGAGTTATACTTACTGCTGTACCTGAATAACATCAACCTTCCTGTTTTATGAGGAGTAACAAGGTAGTTTGAATATAACTTAATTTCTTTTCATTCTGTTAGGAAATCTCCAGTTAAAGAGATATATTATTACATTCGTTGTTTCATGAGCAGAGCATATTGACCCATACCTGTAATACTAGCACTCTGGCAGACTGAGCTAGAAAGATCACAAGTTCAAGCTCACCCTGAGCAACTTGTGACTCTGTGAAATCCTGTTTCAAAAATAAAACAAATCCAAAGTAAACCAAATCATATGTTTAAAAAACGATTGGGGATGTAGTGCAGGACCTAAAATAATTTCATCTTAAACACTTGCCCATCTGAAAAAAAAATTACAAAAGTCATTTGACTTCATTAAACATCTATCTATCTGTCCATCTATCTATCAGCTTGCCTAGCTAGCTAGCTATTATCTATCTACAAAGAGAAAAAATAACCTTGGTTCAATAGTTCCAGATGATTCTGGAATCCTAATTAAGGTTTTGGTTACAATGTTATTGAGATGTAATTTTTTAATAGATGAGATTTCTTAATCATTTTTCCCCAAAAATCTAGATCAGACCTTGAACATTGAAAACTGATTACTGAATGATCTTCACTATTGAAAGCAGACATTGCTTTTCTTTTTCTCTCCCACCATTTCTCCAAAAACTGCCATCATATAAAATACCCAATTTACTACAGTGCTAAATGGAAGTGCATGGATTTTTTAAAACATTTATATCAGTGATTCTCAAAGAACTTGTGTGTGTGTGTATGTGTGTATGATGTTGAAGTATATTTTCCAATACTGTATATTTAATAACACTCTGGAAAAAGCTACTCTGGCATAATTTAATATTTGTTTGAAGAGTAAGTCTCATTTTTAATATTAGTGAACTTAAAAATCTCCTTTACTATCAACTAATTTCATCCTAATTATGTTATTCTAATTTTATTAATTATGATGACATTCTTAACTCTTTGTTCTCTAAGTAGGACTATAAAATTTCATGCTCAGTTATCTGTGTATATATTTATACATGTGTAACATGTTCACAAATAATGTTTTAAATTGACTCAAGTACTCAGGTTTAATTATAGCAATATCAGTCCACTTCCTGAACATCTGAGAATTTTTTTAAATGTATTTTTCTTGAAGTGACCTTATTCGAAACAGTTATAATGGAGCTCATTCAAGGTGAAGTAGAAATAGCATTTGAAGAGTAAGAGAACACATTAATATGTGTGTGGGTGCCTGTCTGTGTTTTGTGAGAGAAGCGGGCATTTATATTGGAAGTGGGGTCACTGTGGCAACTGTACCTGAGCAGGTGGCTCTGGGACAAGTTTGTAGGACTTTGGGAAAATTTGGACCAGCAGACTTTGAGGGTATATCTCCCTCTCTTGCCACCTCTTTCTTGCTCTCCATCCGGCTGGCATGGGTTGAGTAGATTTGTTCAGACATTACCCTTCCACCATCACCATTTCTACCTTGAAGCCTGCCAACCAAGCATGGACTGAACCGTCTGAAACCATGAGTTTAGATAAACTTCTTCTTTCCATTATAAGTGTCAGGTATTTTGTCCCAGTGGCAGGAAAGTGACCATAAACAAAATCAGAACATCTTGACAGGATATTCAAGGTCCTTCATGACTATTGTTTTCTAATTTTCCAATCTTAATTCATTATACTCTGTGTCCTGCTTTTAGCTTTAGTCCTCACAGAGTTATTTCTTACCTCTTTGCATTGGATCATGCTAATAATTATCTCTCAAACATTCTTCTGTGTCAGATACCTTGATCCATATTTCATCATCCTCTATGACATAACTTGTTATCACATCTTGTAGGAAGATGTGTTCCTGGGCACTCAAAGCCCTCCTCAGTGTTGCCAAACATCTATTGATGCTCACGTGTGTGTGTGTGTGTGTATGTGGGGGTGCATGCATGTTGAATGTCTGGGATTAATTCCTCATGCATCATCCCAAACTCTGTTTTTATTTAATTTCTGTTTCTTTAGCTTCCACATAGAAGCAAAATCATGCAGTGTTTATCTTTCTATGCCTAGATTATTTCACTATTATCATATCCTCTGGATCCATGCATATGTCACAAATGACATTCTTCATCTTAAAGGTTTAATAAATTTCATTACACATATAAGTAATAAGTATATTTTTAGAACACTTAGGTTTATTCCATGTATTGCGATTTAAATATGAAGTATCTCCCCAAAGACCCATATATTTACAGCTTTAAATCAATGTTCTGAAGTGAGGCCTAGTGGGCTGATTGGATTATTAAAAGGCTAACTTTATCAATAGTTGAATGGGCTATGAGGAGGTTAAGCCTAGTTAGAAGAATTAGGTCACTTGCTGCCCAACTAAAGAGAATATATTGCTTCCCTCCTCTTTTGGCTACCATGTGGTGAGCAGTTTTATTTTAAAATGCCCTCTTTGCCATGATGTTCTATCTCCCCACAGAGACAGAAACAAAGGAGCCAAGAGAACATGGACTGAAAACTCTGAAACCATTAGGCAAAATAAGCTCTTGCTTCTTTAAGATTTCCCTCATGTGTTTTGTCACAATGATAAAAGCTGACATATCTTGGCTATTGTAAATAGTGCTACAATGAACACAGAAATACAGATATTCCTTCAAAATACTAGTATCGTTTCCTTTGCTCATATTCCTAGAATTGGAATTGCTAGAACATAAGGTAATTTTATTTTTAATTTTAGGATTAAGATATAATTTTCCATATGGTATACTAATTTACATTTGGAAGCCCAGCCACTGATTGTAGCCTGGGGTTTCTTTTCCTCTACCCTCTCACCAACGCTTGTCATCTTTTCTCTTGTTGAAAATACTCATTCTTACAGGTTTGGAGTATAAAATCATTGTGGTTTTAGTTTGCATGACCATTATAATGTTGAGTATGTATACTTACATCTACTGGCACTCTTTAAATCTTCATTCAAGAAATCTCTATTAAAACTCCCTGCCTATTTTCTTAAACAGAAGATTTTATATCTTTTGAAATTATGTCTTTATATATAAATTATGCACATGAAATAAACACAAACATTTGAAAATGTAAAGCAATTAAAAGAAGACATATAAGAACAGGCTGCTTGACACTGCTATGGGAAACAACTTTTTGATACAACCCCCAAAGCACATCCAATAAAAGCCAAATACCAAATGGGATTGCATCTTAGTTAAAAGCTGCTAGAAAGCAAAGGAAACAATGAGCGAAGTAAGGAGACAACTGAAGTAAGGGCAGAAAATACTTTTAAGCCTTATATCTGATTAAGAATTAAAAACTAGAATAAAGTTTTCCAATATTAATTATTGTAACAAAAGTGGGATTTATTCACTTTTTGAGTTTTTATGTCCAAGGTAACTTTAAAATATCTTAACAGAAGTTAATCTAAAAATAATTTGGCAGCTAAAATAAAAGCACATTTTTAATATATTTTGAAGGGAAATCTAGAGGGTTTTTAAGTCCCGATTAGCTAATGTCACTTACACCTGGTCAGTTAATCACTTGGTTTCACAGTTGACCTTTTGTGCACACCCATGGCAGATATTATTTTGCCAAATCAATTTGTAGAGATAACTGCAATATGGGAAGTTTTGTTTGAATAAAACATCATGAATTCAATATTATGATCTGACACATTTGGCTTGATATTTAAGCATGGAAGTCAATTGAAGAATGTACCCTTTGGCATATGGGATTCAAAGTCATGGGAAAGAGGAATTTACCCAAAAAATGCTTATTGGAGAAACCTCTGCCTATTAACTACAAGTTTTTGTTTCACTTAGGAGAAGAATATATGTAGGAGAATGTCTGACTACCTGACATAGTTTATTTCTTTCTTATCATGTGCTCTTGGGTTTTTTTCTTTTGGTCTGTTGTTTTGGGGCTTTGATTTTTTTTCTTTTTTTGGCACTCATACCAATAATACCAAAGTTGGCATTCTCTGCAACCTTTAAACAGAGAATGTGAGAAGTACGAAACATTTACTGCAAAGTCAAAAACAATAAAAAATGTGATCAGGGAATTCTTGTATTGTTTAGCTTGGAAACTACTGAGAATTAATAATATTATTCTTTTGTTTCTAAAAATCAATCAACTTAAGTGTTTAGAATTCTTTTGATATGCATAAATTATTGATCATATTGATATAAACACTCCAGAGTAAGGATGCATATTAAAAACAACATCAGCAAGAAGCATCTCAACATGCCCTGGAAAAAATATATGAAATGCACTCTGTTTTCTCATGTCAGATGCAAAATGAATAGGTCTGTGCTAAGGTCAGAATGAAAAGAAAAAGATCAACCTGACCTCTGGGAAATAAAGGTTATATGACATCCTTGGAATTATCTGCTAAAGGCATTGGCCACATATCAGAGTAAAGTCTTGACAGGCTAGGAAAGACTTCATTTGACCCAAAGTTAAATATAAATCCAGAATCTTAGCCTGCACCTCCCCTCAGTGAGAGCTGTTGCTGGAATCAGTAGCTATGATCGATGATGTGTTTTCAAAATCAAAACAAGCATCAGTGTCTCCAATCTAATCACATCTACTAAAGCTGCTGCTTCCTGTGGGAATTTAATTGCTGTGACATTAGACTCCAGACAACAGACACTTCTCAAAGCTACCCATCAGGACAGGGACAAAAATCAGTGTGATAGTGTCGAAGCTGTTAGATACAAAACCTGTTACACACCCCATGTGTGTAATTTTCTCCCTCCAATTTCAGCAGTAAAATTTAATGGGTCTTCTATAACTAGTTTAAAAATGTCCCAGCATTATACTAACCATGAAAAGGACAAAATGTTTTTATCTAGTAAAATCTCAGCTTCATTTTTTTCTATGTTCTGAAATGCACTCTGACACACAAAACACTATGGCTTTCCTTTGATCTGTTTTTATCATCATTTTTATAGAAAGACATCCAAGTTGGAAGGTTACACTTTTTTAAAAGGCTTACTGAATTTTTAATCAAACTTTTTATATGAGTCAATGTTTCTGGTTGCTAATCAAAGTGGGGGAAATTTTTTCTGAAGGAAAGCAACAAAAACAACAGAAAACAACAGTTTTGATTTAATTTCTACTGTATCTTTTTCATAAGCAACACTCTCTTTCTCACTGTTCTATCAAACTATTCTGAAAATGGTTCACTTGTTTTCTGTAGCATCCTAAAAGCTATCAGTTGAATACTAGTTTACGTGAGTTATCTTCCTTACATTGTCTATCTCACAGAGCAAATGAACAAAAACAGGAAAATTAATGGAAATTAAAAGTTAGAACAAAGGAAACTTTGGAACTTTAAAATTAAAAAATGAACAATCTATGGGAAAATATAATGTGGAGTCTCATGTGTACAAAATCATTTTGTCGGTTCTCAGCAAATTTAAAAGGATATTTGTTATGATTGTATGAGGTACCTTAATATGTGTGAATAAGCTAAAATTGGATGCCATATTATTCTTCTAAATGGGGTACACGTCAAAAGATGTTATTAAAATAATATTATGGAAATCAAATCCAACATTTTCCTTCTCTAAACTGCCTTTCTTTCAGAAGATTTATATCCTAAATAAACATATTGTTACACTTAAATTCTAATAACAAAATGATTTCTGATTTCTGATTGACATAGCAACATTGTCTTATATGGATGTAGGACTTCATGGTTTAAAAGATTTTTTTGTGTGTGTATCCTCTTTTTGGCAATTCCTCAAATTTTATGAGGTATAAAAATTCTAAATTACTGATGAAAAAATGAGAGTGATTTGTTCAAAATCCCTCAGCTAGAATGAAGATCTAGAGCTTAAAATTTATATAGTGACTGCAAGTACAATATTTTTCCACTACTTACAATATTTAATATATATGTATTTATTTTTGAGTACTTACTTGTGACTTATTGTTTCTATTATACTGCCACATCACAAACCATCACAAAATTTTAAGATTAGAGCAACAACCACATTTAGTTACCTCCCATGACTTGTGGTATGGAGCGGACCACACTGTTGCTGTCCTTGCTTCCTATAGTGTCATCTAGGGCACGATATGACTGGAATTTCCAAAATGGCTTATTTTTAAGGCTGTCAGGTTAGCTGCTAGCTGGTAGATTAGCTGAGGCTCTTGACCAAGAGCTTTCCTCCTTCTCCATGTGGGTCTCCTAACATGACTTCTCAGTTCTCCTCACAGCATGGCAGCTGGATCTAAGATGAATTCTAAGCTGTGAAGGCAAAAGGTATACATTTTTTACTGCCCAGCATTAGAAGTTACTCCTGTCTTCTATTTGTCAGTCAAAGGAAGAGAGTCACCAACCTCTATGGCCAAGGTGTCTCCTGAGATTCTAAGTGTTCATTGCTAACAGAAAGATGTTACTATTAGCAGATCAGGAATGTTTATCACCCAATAAGGCCCAAATTCAAGGGTGGGGAAAGAAGATATCACCATTGGATAAAGAGCAGGAAAAACACATTGGGAAAAGCAGAGTGTGAATATTGTTGCTTATCTCTGGAAATAGGGTCTACTTCAATTTTTGTGTTTAGAACAAATATTTTACTAATTACTAAATCAATTCATCTAATCGGACTAAATTACTATTCACCAGGCTTTTTCACTGCATTGTTGTATAAATAGTTTTAAATTTAGAAATTTGTACAATGTACTATAAGCATATAAGGTCTACTTTCCTTCATCCTGACTACCGCCAAAATACTTGTACGTTCCAGAAGGATTGAGAGTAAAATTGCTGACTATTAACAAAATTGGATGACAGTTAAAGTGAAAGGAATTTCTGGATTAGACAGAAAATCTAACCTACATCTGTAACCTTTATTTTTATCTCTGTGAAAATTGATTCTGAATTTTTAACTATGAATGTAATGTCTTCTATTAATACATATTGCTTCTTTGCTTACATACAACCATAAAGTAAAATAGCCTAGGATTTTAGTAGTGAATATATCACTTAATAATAGAAATATTTTCAGTTTAATGTTTGCTATGACAAAGTGTTCAAGAGAACTTCATAGTTTACTTTTTATAATAATTTAAGAACCTTGATACCAGTAGAGCCTGCTATGGTGATTTCATAATTTATTTGTTTGCATATTAAGTTTACTTTGGAAAGAGCTTTAAGTTTGCACCAATATTGATGTAAAGGTACAGGGAATTCCCACTTACACTTACCCTCAGCCTTTACACAACCACAGCCTCTGCCTTTTATCACTATTTTCGACCAGGGTGATACAAGTGTTGTTATAATTGAGCCGAGTGTATTTACACATTATCATTATCCAGAATCTATATTTTACATTAGGATCCACTCTTGGTATTGAACAATCTATAGGTTTGGACAAATGAATAATGATATATGTCCACCATTAGAGTATCATAGTGTTTCACTCTCTTTAAAAACTCGGTCCTACACCTATAAAACCTTCTATTTCTCCCAACACCTGAAAAACACTGATCTTTTTACTGTCGCCATAGTTTTGGCTTTTAAGAATGTAATGCTGTTAGACTTAAGCTGAAAGTAACCTTTTCAGATTAGGTTGTCTTAAATATAAGCATTTTCCATATTTTTTATAGCTTGACAGCTCATTACTTTTATGTACTGAATAATATTTCACTGTCTGGATATACTACACTTGACTTATTCATTCACCTAGTGAAAGACATCTATTTAATTTGAGTTTTGTCAATTGTGAATACAATTATTATTGACCATTATTAAATATGATGGTAGCTACAGGATTTTGTACATATTCATATGAAATTGAGAAAATTTCATCTCATTTCATAGTTAGCGAAAATCTTAATCAAGAATTGCTGTTAGACTTCATCATACATGTTGACAAATCCAAGTTGGTTGGGAATTCAACAATGATTCAATTTGCTAATGTTTTGTTAAGAATTTTCGCATATAAATTCATGAGAAATATTAATCTCTAGTCTTTTGGTCTTACAATGCCTTTGTCTGATAGGGGAACATTGGCCTTGTAAAATGAATTATTCAGTCTATTTCTATTTTCTAGAAAATTGATGTAATTTATTCTTTAAAAGTAAGACTGAATAGGAGCCAGTCCCAGCACCCAGAAGGAAGCTCCCCTGCTGCCATCCCATGCTCCTAGAGCAGAGAAGTTGAGCCAGTCCCAGCACACAGAAGAAAGCTCCCCTGCCACCATCCCAAGGTCCTAGAGCAGAGAAGGTGAGCTGTGCAGGAGCCAGAAGTACCCCCCCGCCATGGAAATGAGAAGACAGGTAAACAAGCCTCAAAAACAGACTTCTGGATCACCTACAGAAACCCCTAAGGGGAACAAGATGGAACAATCTGATACTCAACTACTTGGACTCTGAACTGGCAAGAAAAGAGGATTGGGGAAAAATGAAATCAGAAATAATTACTCAGATAACTGCAAAGATTTTGCTCATGGTGCAAGACATGATTAATAAATCTAGAGAGGACACAGATAAAAAA
>NW_004624743.1:22374501-22396803 GCF_000247695.1 Heterocephalus glaber | reverse complement strand
CTCTTATATGCCTATGTGTAGATTTTTTTTTTTTTTTGATCAAGGCTAGTTGGAGTCCTATATGCCTCACTTAGCTTTATGTCAAGTTCTTTTGCCCTGTTTGGGAAGTTTTCTGCCATCACTTCTGTGAAAAGGTTTTTAAGTCATCTGCACTCTCTCCTGTTTCTTCATTGACTCCAGTCAGTCTTATGTTATTCTTCTTTGCATTATCTAGCAGCTGCTGGACTGATTTCTTGTGATTCCTTACAATTTTAAAGAAATTTTTCTTTTCCTGTCACTAATTGCAATCTTATCTTCTATATCTGAAATTCTGTCTTCACATTTGCTCCTTCTGCTGCATAAGCTTTTTAATCTCCTGTTTTATAGATTCCATTTGTTTCCTATGTTGAGATTCCATCATGTTCCTCAGCTCCTCTATTTTTTTTATTTGTGTTCTCTCTAAATTTATTAATCATGTCTTGGACTGTGGGCATAATTTCTGCTGTTATCTGAGAAATTATTTCTTTTTTTTTTGGTACCGGGGATCAAACTCAGATCCTTGCATTTGTGCAGCAGGTGGTGAAACCACTGAACTAAATCCCTGGCCCCCCTGAGAAATTATTTCTGATTTCATTTTTTCGAGATCCTTTTTGGTTGCCAGTTCAGGGAGGCCATGTGGTTGAGTATCAGATTGTTTCATCATGTTTCCCTTTGGGGCTGCTGTAAGTGATCTGGAAGTCTGATTTTGAGGCTGGTTTATGTGTCTTCTCATTTTGATGGGGTTGGGGGGTGCTGCTGGGGGGGGTGCTGTTGGGAACCACGTGGTTCACCTCCTCTTTGCTGGGAGTGGTGCTATGGCTGCCCAGGAGCCTCCTCCTGGTTGCTGGGATTGGCTCTCCTCCTCTCCACTAGGAGTAGTGCTATGGTGACCCAGGAGCCTTTTCCCAGGTGCTGGGAGTGGCTCTCCTCCTCTGCACTGGGAATGGTGCTATGGTGGCCTGGGAGCCTTCTGGGAACTGGGAGCAGCTCTCTTCCTATGTGCTGGGATCAATGCTCAATATCCAAGCTTCTGCAGGTGACACTAAGGCCAGTGGGCCTGGCCTTGTCACATAGAGTGCCCACTGACCCCTACATCACCCAGGGTGTTCTCCCCAATGACTGACGATGATGACGATGACAATGACATAGAGTCTGATCAGCGAGCAGCTGGCACTGAGGTCCTCACAGCATGGAGTTGTGAGGCAGCAGCTCACCAGCCAGAGCTCAGCGAGGTGGCAGAGTGGGTGCACCAGGCCCTGGCACAGCAAGCTGGACCCAATGTCACCCAGGGCGTCCTTGCTTAGGTCCAGCTCCACCAGCTTCCAGCTGCTGCTCAGGATGGAGGCCATCTTGGAGCAGCACTGGTGCAAGAGGCTCTGTGGGTAGAGCAGTGCTGGGGACATGGACTGCACCCGGTGACTGGCCCAACACCCCTGCCCACCTCAGCCATCATATCAGGGAGAGGTGGATGTAATTTTATCTTTGCTCCTCTACTGGTGAAGTAAGCTATTGTTATGGCTTCTTCCAGGGTTTGAAATTTATTTTGTATTTTCTGTAATTCTAAATGATATGGCTATAAATGGTTTTTGGTGTTGTTGTTGTTGTTGGGAAGGAGCTGGCATTTGTTCATCTTAGTAGTTTTTCTGCCCTATATTAATTTGAAAAAATTCTCAGTCATGATTATGGCAAATATCACTTGTTTTCCATTTTTTATCTTTCTACTACTTCCATATATATACACACATATATATAAATATATACACACACGTGCACACACACACACACACACACACACATATATATGTACGTATATGTTAGATCTTACATCGTTGACCCACAGTTTGCGGGTATTCTGATTTATTTTTCAATTCCCTTTATATTTGCCTTCCAGTTTAGGAGATTTCTTTAGAAGTATTCTCAGGCCCAGACATTTCTTCCTCCACTGTAAACAGGATGATAATAAGCCCATCAAAGCATTCTTCATTTCTGCTACAGTTGTTTTGGTCACTAGCTTCTTCTTTTTATCTCTTCTTTCTCATCTTTCTTTGCATTATTTCATAGATTTCCATTTCCCTATTTACCTTCCCATCTGTTTGTGTATACACGTCTACTTTCTGTTTCCTTTGTCCACTAGGACCCTTAGCATATGAATTTAGCTATTTTAAGGTCCTGGTTTAATGATTCCAACATCTTTCTGTTATCTGAATATGGTTCTAATGTGCATTCTTTTTTTAAACCTACTTCTGTCTCTGTCCTTAAGTATCTCTTGTAGTACTTTCTTGATATCTGGACATTATTTACTGAATACAAGGAATCATTGAATGTTTACTTTTAGTAAGGTGGGAGTAAAGTGACAGAAAGAGAAACATGTATTTCCTGTGATTAGATATCAGTCTTTGTAGTGAATCTGTGCATCTGAATTTAGCCTTCATATCTGCTTCTACTCCCTCCTTCTCTTCAGGTTTAACAGGATACTTAGAGTAGAAGGAATTTGAGTACTGTGTTTGTATTTCCATTCTCCCATGAAAAGGGCTGACAAAAGCTGTAATCTGATTCGTCCTTTTCAGAACATCAGTTAGGCTTGAGGAAGAGAATACTGTGGCACAACACAAAATGGTTCCATTTTGCTTCCTCTTGACAGAAATATGTGGAGATTTTTCTTTAAAATTTATTATAATATCCTAATAAAATTCTATGAGGTCACACTTACAAATTATGGTGGTCCTTTTAGCATGACTGGGTCCTTTCAGCATTTTAATCTCTTGAATCTGTCTACATTGAATCTTGAGTAATTTATCAATTTCACTTCAAGTCTCATCGTTCTGGAACTAGCTCCAACAGAAATTTACTTTTTAATAAATTATACTTTTCTGTACTGCATGTCTTCCCAATTTAGGAGTAGAAGTGGACACTGGACTGTATGTCTTTGACAAATCTAATACATGCAGCTTTTTCAAGTTTTTAAAAAATCTTTTTATTAGCTAATAAAAGAGTACTGTTTTCTAAATGTCTTTTATACCAAAATAGAAACTGGAAATACCTGGAATTAATTGCATAGCTTTAACATGATGATTCTCTTTAGTCAAAAGCAAAAGGTGAAAACAACAAGCATGAAACACTATTAAATAACATGTCCAATAGACATCACCATGATGATGAAATAAAAGATTCTGTCTCTCAAACTTCCACAGAAAAATTGACCTTAACAAAACATCCAAGTACAGAAATCCATTTAAAGGATCCTGAGAGTCCTGATGCCTTGATAAATCAATATAATCTAAAAATATACACATCCAAATAATGTTTTTGTTCGATTGATCTTCTAGTTGTTTATAGCTTTTTTGGTTCATAGTAGTAATGTAGAATAATGGATTTGTTTTTGGTATACTGGTACATTTATATAACATTGCTATTATCTTCATCCCTATTACCTCCCATCCTTTTCCTATCCCTAACTCTGATCCCCTTCCCCATCTTTGTTTTTTAAATTTTTTATCTTTATTGGTACACATTTGTAGTACACAATTATTACATTTATCATAGGAAGTTGATATATGTACATAACACATCTTAAATATTTTTACATCCCTATTCCCCCCTCCATCCCCCAGTCATGAGAAACAGAGAGATAAAACTTTTGCAAATAGGAAGTAGACCAAGACATACAGAAATAATAACAGCTTCATTATACCCATGTAATATTTACCCAAACTAATATAGTTTAGTAGCAAGAGAGACTCTCTTGACCTGAGATTTCTCCCATGAAGAAAAATTAGACTAAAATCAGCCCCTGACTTTCCTGGAAAGCCTTAAGGGACATCATCCAAGAAACTTACTTCTGTTTCATCCCATCAAAATCTGAAGGAATCAACACTACAAAATCCCCTGGGGCCAGTCAGAATCAAAGAATATTGGAAGGACTTTCCAATAGCTAAGATATGAATCAAAACAATCAGCCTTACAAGCAAACTAGTAAACTTGTAGAGTTACTCAGAGCATGGCCCAAGAGTAACATGAGTGACCTCCACTTCAACCCAGTCACTGGCTGATATGTACTTATTATACTTTTTTCCATGGCTTAGGGTCTCACATTCTGCTGGTGATACACATTTTCCCACCAATGGCATATGTGAACCTGCAAAGCACGAGGTATCAGCTGCTGGCTAGAGCCAACTGAATGAAAAGAAGGCATACAACCCTGAATACTTAGAGAGCTTCCACTGAGAAAATAAATGAAAGGCTCCTGTCACCTGGAATGAATATGTAGGACCAAGAGAAGGCACAATCCTCAAGCACCCTTACCCTCCAAGAGAGAACAAGAAGACTATGATAAGAACATTTATAGGAAAATCTGACTGGTTCTCAGAATCTCTATCTGGACCAACTAGTAAAAGATTTTCTCTCTAAAACAGTAAGTAAAGACTAGAAAAAACAACTAGTTATTGGAATACAAAGACAGCAATGTAAAGTATCAATGGATTCAAAAAACAGAAAGAAAATTATTGCTATTAGACAACCAAAATAAAGCTCCATTGGCTGACCCCAAAGCAATGGAGACTTCTGAATTGCCTGAAAAATCATGAAAAATGATAAGTTCAAAGAAGCTGATTCATCAAAAAGAGAACATAGAAAGACTACTAGAAGCAAAAAGGATAAAGTATAAGAACAAAATCGCAGCACCAATTAAGAGAGAAAATATAGAAAAAGTCATACAGAAATTCTGGAGCTGAATAATTTCATAACTGAGCTAAAACTTAAATTTAGAACTTCAACCAAAGATTCGATCAAGTAGAAGAAAAAATCAGCAAATTCTAAACAATTTATTTGAAATTATATAGTCAGAGGGAAAATAGGATGAACAAAGTCTATGAAATGCATGAGTTACCACTGAGTGAACCAATATATGCATTATGAGATTTCCAGAGGAAGCAAAGGAATACAAACAGATCAAAAGTGTATTTAAAGAAGTAGCAAAAGAAAAATTCTCAAGGTCTGAAATGGGGGAAAAATACTCATATCAATGGAGCCCAAGTTGTATAATTACATGTAAAGAAGTCTTTGCTGAGACATCTTATAGGCCAATTGTCAAACATTAATGACAAAGAGAATTTTGAAAGCAGGAAAAGAAAAATAATGAATACTAAAACACAGGAGGAATAAGTACTAGTACTTGTGTTCTGTCACACAGTAAAAAGACTAGAGTTTGCAACAATTTGTTATATATTTTATAATGAGATAAAAGAAGATTCTGAAATTTACCTACACACAAAAAATAAATGTTTTAGGCACAGAAATACTATTTACTCTGATTAAATTATTATCCACTGTATATATGTGTGGAATTATCACATTGTACCCTATAAATATGTACAATTTTAAAAAGATTAACAGAAAGCAAATCACATATAATAGAATATTCACAAGTTTATAAGCAGATATTTCAGCAGAAATATTGCAGGCCAGAATAAGTTAAATGATATAGTCAAAGTGTTGGGAGAGAAAAAATCCAAGAATACATAACAAAGCTGCCCTTCAGAAAAGAAAGAGAAATAAAAACTAGGTAGATAAATAAAAACCAAGGGAATGCATCACCACTAGCTGTTGCTAACAAGAAATACTAAAGAGAATTCTTTAAGTTGAAATAAAAGAATACTAACCAGTAACATAATAAAAAAGAAAGCACAAGTGTCACTGGTGGGCAGGCATGGTGATGTACTCCTGTAATCCTAGCACTCAGGAGTCTGAGACCGGAGGCTCACTATGAATTTGAAGCCAGCATGGGCTGCAGAATGAGTTCAAGGCCAGTCTGAAATACACAACAAGACGTTGTCTGGAAACTGCCAACCCCCAAAAAAGAGAAAAAACCCAAAACAATATCTCACTGACAGGTATATACAGTCAGATTTTGGATACTATAATGATTGTGCATATTTAAACATTAGTAATATATAATTTTTGTAACATTAGAGTTAAAAGGTGAAAATGGTAAAAATAATTATAGTTTAAAAATTTAATAATCAATAATTAAAAGATGCAAATGATGATATCAATAACATAAAATGGAAGAGCCAAAGCATATAATATTTATATGTGATAAAATTATTATTTTAAAATAAATTGTTAAAATTGAAGATGTTTTTTGTAAGCCTCATACTAAAGAATCCATATATAAAAGATGATTAATAAAATATAAGGGATGGATTAACAGCATATCCCTATAAATCATCAATTTGCAATGGAAGACAGTAAGAACAAGTAAGAAAGAACAAGGTAACTGCAAAGCGACCAGAAAAAATTAGAAACAGCAACAGTCAGTTCTTAACTAGCAATAAGTATTTTAAATGTAAGTGGGTTTAATTTCACCACCAAAAGATAGAATGGTAGAATAGAAAAAAAAAAAAAAATTGGATCCCATTTATGTTGCCTGCCAATGGCTCACTCTGTCTTTAAGGAAATTTGGAAATGCGAGCTAAAAATGAAGTAACAATAGTAAATTTATGCAAATTATACCCAAAAGAGAGCAGGAATATCTATACTTAAACCTAAATCAAAACTTTGAAAACCAAAATAAAAAACTGTTATATAATGATAAAAAGTTAATTTATCATTGAGACATAGCAATTGTAAATATTTACTCAACACTGGAGTACCAGAATATAGAAAACCATGTTAGCAAAACTGAAAGGAGAAATAGAAAAACAGGAATTATAAGGGATTCTATAACTCCCTTTCAACAATAAGTAGATCAAACAAAAATAACAAGGAAAGAGTGAATTTGAACAAGATTGTACACCACATATACTTAATAGTCATATGCAGAACATTCTGTCAAACTGCAGTGAAAGACTTATTCTTTTCATACATGCAGGAAGCATTCTCCCAGTTAGGTCATAGATTGGGCCATAAAACAAGTCCTTAAAAATTCAGGAAGAATGCATTTCATGCTTTTTATATACTTTTCTGCCCATTAAAAATAAATGAAAGAGGAGACATGGTAACTGATATGAGAGAAATTCAAAGGATCAAAAACATTATTGTAACAATCATATGAAACTGGTTAAACTTGTAGAAATGAATAAATTCCTAGAAACATACACGTGACTAAGACTGCATTATGAAGAAGCAGAAAACTTGAACAAACAAGTAACTACTGTGGAGATTGAATCAGTAATCAAAATCTCCCAATAAAGAAAAGTCTATGACCAGATATAATCACTGGCAAATTGGAAAAATTACCTAAGGAAGAATTAACAATTCTTTGAAAATCTTTCCAAAAAATCAAACAGAAGGAATATCCCCCACTCATTTTGCAAAGTCAGTATTATCTGAAATGAAAAAGAAGAAAACTGTAGATTAATATCCATGTTGACACTAGAAGCAAAGGTCCTCAACAAAAGTCCTCAGCAGCATAACAAGAAGATAGACTGTATTCTTGAAATTCAAAGTTTATATAATAAGTAATGTAAAACAATACATTAAGAGAACGAAGGATAAATGTCATAATTACCTCAACAATTACAGGAAAAAGATATTTCACAAGACTCAACATTAATTCAGCATAAAATTCAACAAATTGTGTAAAAAATAACATAATTTAGCTAGGTTTGGTGGCATGCCTCTCTAATTTCATGTACTCAGGAGATTGAAGCAGTAGAATCACAAATTCTAGGGCAGCCTGTATGATTTAGCACAGATCTCTTGTCTCAAAGTGAGTTAATAAAAATGGATGGAGATGTAGCTCAGTGATATACTGCTTACCTAACACTGGTCTCAATCATCAGTGCCAGAAAAAGAAAGAAAGAGAGAGAGAGAGAGAGAGAGAGAGAGAGAGAGAGGCAGAGACAGATAGAGAGACAGGCAGAGAGCTATTAATTCAATGTAATAAAGGCCATATTTAACAAGCCCACAGCTAGTATCATACTCAACTTATGGTTAATTTGAAAACTTTTCCTCTAAGATCAGGAGCAAAACAAGAATGTTTACTCTCATAACCTCTAGTCATCATACTACTGGACATTCTACCCAAGCAAATAGTCCAGTAAAAGGAATAAAAATTATTCCAATCATAAAAGAAGAAAAATTCCTGCTTTTGAATACTATGTGATTTTCTATCAAGAAAACTCAAAAGACTCCACCAAAATTTTTAGAACTCATAAATCTATCCAGTCAAATTGCAAGATAAAAATTCAAATACCAAAAGAAGCTGAGTTTCTGTACAATTTACCAATTTAGAAATTAACAAAATAATCAAATTTCAATAACTTCAAAAATAAAATACTTAGACATAATTTTATCCAAGAAAGTAACAAAGTTTATATTCTGAAAAATATGAAATTGACTCATGTCATTGAAAACACGAATATTCTCTGTTCACAGGTTATATGAAATATTGTTAAATATTTCTACTAATATTGTGATCTATAGATTCAATGCAATCTCTGCTAAAACTTCAATGCCATTTCTTCACAAAAATGGAAATTATAATCTAAAGCTATGATTAGTTATGATTATATACTATATGTAATCATAGAATCTCCCGAATAGCCAAAGCAATCTAAATCAAGAGGAACAAGTTGGAGGAATCACACTGACTTTAAAATACATTTTACATCTAGAGCTATCCAAAAGGCATGCTGCCGAAATAAAATCAGACCCTTAGACATGTAGAATAAAATAAATAACCTAGAGATGTACTAAGCTTATATGGTGGACTCATCTTCCACAGAAGCCAAACTATAAACAATGTTGAAAGACTATCTCTGCAATAAATGGTTTGGGAATAGTTAGTTACAAGTGAAAAAATGAAAGCAGATACAAATCGTACACAATGCATCCACATACACTTGACTCAAAATGGATTAAAGTCATAAACATAAGACCTGGATAAAACTACTAGAAATAAACATAAAGACTGTCTTAGAATTTTTGCTTGCTATTACAAAATGCCACAACTGCATTATTTATAAAGAAGATAAATTTATTTCTTTCTATTTTGAAGGTTGAGAATACAAAAACAATCTCCTGGCAGATATGATGTTGGGCGTTATTGTTTAGATATAGAATGTTCCTCAAAAGCCTCAGGTATCCAGATGTGGGGGTTTTGGAAAGTGAGTGGATCATAGAAGCACTGGACTCAGCAGTGGATTAATACACTCTTCAGGTCATAGCTGAGCATAGGGCCTGGTTAGAAGAGATGTGTCTCTAGGTACATGACCTGGAAGTGTTTATCTCCCTCCATGCCTTCTCCTTTCACTCTCTCTGCTTCCTTTCTGCCATGGATTGAGTACCTTTTTCTCCTGCATCTTACCCTGTCATCCTGATTCTGCTTGGAGCCAGCCAACTAAGGTCTGAAACCATTACCTAAAACAAAGCTCTCCTACTTCAGGTGTGGGTCTCCAGGATTTTATGCCAGTGACAAGAACATGACTAAGACATCTGGTGAGGGTGTAGTTTCCATCTCTGAAATAGTATCTTGTTGCTGCATCCTCTTCTGTGGAGGGGTGGTGTGTCCTCACAAAGTGAAGTGGAAAGGTATGAAAAGAGGATGAGCTGCCTCAGGTTACCTTATAAGGTTACCTGATCCTACCCAAGAGGGTGGAGCTTTCAAGAGCTCAATCACTCCTAAAAGGTCATACATCTTAATGCTATGGCATTAAAGGACTAAATTTCAATATACATATTGGAGGCAACAAAAACATTCAAACTATAGAGCTGATAAAACCATAGTGGAGACAAGGCTTTTTGATGTTGATCTTGGCAATAATTTTTTGATTATAACACCAAAAGCACAAGCAAGCAAAAAGAAAAATTCATATTGAATTTCACTAAAGTAAAAATCTTTTTGCACAGTAAAAGAAACAATCAACAAAATTAAAAGACAAAGTCTATGTAAATAGGGAGGGGTGGAGGGGGTGAAGGGCGCACAGGTAATGGGGAAAAATAAAAATCAAGATACATCATGTACAGGTGCAAGAACCCAATGATAAATATAAATGTTTTGTATACCTAAAATGTACCAATAAAAGGATTTTACAAAAAAAACAAAAAAGGCAATCTGTAAAATAAGAGAAAATATTTACAAACCATGTATCTGATAAGAGGTTAACATACAAAAAATTAAAGGAATTCATTCTCACTTTAACAGTAATAACACAACCCCATTTAAAACAGAAGACCTATTAAAGCCAATAGATATAGGAAAAGATGTTCAACATTATTAAATCATCAGAGGAAGTGATGTATCTACAGAAGGTTTTATCACTAAATCTTTCTGACACTTGTAAATAATGTTGCAAAGTAGTATGTTAAATACTAACTCAAACTTTTCTTCATTACCATAAAAAATCATTGTTTTGATTACACATAAATATAACTCTCTACATATATGTAAATATATGTTTGTGTTATATGTATTTTTTTCAAAATAAACTTACCTAGAAGTATCAACTATGGGCCTGTCTCTAGCCTCTTTCTTTTCGGTCTGTTCTATATAAGCATCCTGTGACTTAACTAAAATAATAATAGAGAATAATATGACAAAATAAACTCAGATTACCATGGACATTACCACAAAACTATTCCTTTTTCCAATTGCTGGGCATTTGTATACACTTTCTCTCTTTTAAAATGCTAAATAATTTTTTACATAGATCCATCTTTTTGGAATCTGCATTTTCACAGTAATTATACCTTGGAATTGATTTCTTTTCAAACTAGTAAATTATGTTCCTGCCAAAGCAAGCATTTAAATTCCTGAACTTTTGCTACACATAAAGAAAATTAAGTAAAAGTCTCAATATACAACTGCCAGAAACTATTAAACATGTACATTTATCCTATAACTCCTGTCTTTCTAATGGTGATGGAAATCACTTATTTTTGCAAGAAATTTCTCCAGGTCAAAAGTGAGCAGAAGGAGGTGACAGTATTGTTTATTTAAACTAATCCTATCTATTTGTCAAAAGCAAGATTGATTGGGAAATAAATCTCAATTTACTTTTATTGAACAGTAGATATTTTTACTTCCATAATATACCAATCATGTATTTTTTAAAACTTTTGCATTACAAAATACTTTCAACACTTGACTTTTTTTTTCTTGGAAAGATAACATCCTGGAGTCTTGTTTAAATAAAGAGAAGTCTAGGGCTAATTAAGCCAAGAAACCCCTATAACCTTTTATTTTCTTCTTTTTGGCCCAGGATTAATGCACAAAAAAGGAAATATTTTAATGGCTGTGAATTAGATAGCATGCAGGAATTTTGATGTGCCTTGAGAGAACAATTTCTAATTAGAATAACCCTATACTTGGTCTCAAACTCTTTGGCATAGGTGTCAAATGAGTCCTGGGAGAGATGCTGGGCATCTGTCATTTCTCACCTTCTTTAAACTTTGAAGAGTTTTAGCTCCAAAAGTTGACAAATTTACTTCCCTGCTTTACAGCTTGAAAATAAAAGATAAACAGGACAGCAAAGCATCTTTTGCACCCTGGTTGCATCCAGGAAAATAAGCTACATGCACAGTGCTTGTAGAGTCTGGAGGCACTGAGAATTTACTTTCAATTTTCCAAATAAGAAAATTTCATCCATCCACTTACTCTTAATTAACCTGGAACAGCAATGCTTCCTCTATTCCATCAGGTCAATTACTACTAAATGTTATTTTTGACCCAGAAAGACATCCAATTCATCTTGCTCTTTTCACTTCCTCCAGTTCCTTAATCCATTTTCAATTCCATGATCTAACACGGCGACCACTATTGTACCGATAGCATAACCTCCTCAGACTTTCTGAAAGCTAAAACCCTCAAAATAACTTCTCATTTAAAACAGCCAATTTATCTCCCTGGAAATTATGCATTCCAATTCCTAGGTAAATTCTGCCATTCACATCCTGGATATACAAGTCATTTAAAAAAAGAAAAAAGAAAAAGAAAATGGAACTTGTTCATACCTTTATTTCCGTTTGTTAAATGGAACCCTGGTTATGGCTACCATAAAGGCAGCTCACATTCTTGTGGACAGGGTGTTTAGTTATCTTCTTCCCTTATTAGTGAGTTTCATGTCACTGGGACAAAATGCTGATACCCACAACTTAAAGGAGGAATGGTTTATTTTGGCTCACATTTTAGATGAGTCAGTACATGGTTGGTTGGCTTCAAGGCAGAAATGCCACAACATCAGAAGAGTCCTTCTTCCTCTTGGTTGGGTTGCTCAATCCGTGGCAGCCAGGAATCAGAGACAAGGGAGGAGCACAGGACAGCAAAACACCCTTCTATATCATTCCCCAGTGACTGATGTTCTCTTCCAGACTCCAAATCCTAACAGTAGGTTCAGCTGCTGAACTCATCAATAAAGAAATCCACTGATGAGTATAGCACCTCCATGTTTCAATCACCTTCCGAGCACATAAGATATTTGGGGGGCATTTTAGATCTAAATCTAGTGTGCTGCCCCTGGCCCCTGAAAAGATCCATGTCCATCTCATTATTCAAAATGTACTTAGTCTATCTGTAAAAGTCATGACAGTCTTCATAATTCCAGCATTCCTGAAAAGTCCCAGTTCAAAGTTTCTTCAAGACTCAATGCAAACTCTTATCTGTTAGCCTTTGTAAAGACACAAAAACTAAAAGGGAAATATTTTCAAGATAAAATGCTACAGGTCAAATATTCTCTTTCCAAAATAGAGGAATAGGGAGATTGAAAGGAATTGGAATAAACTAGACCAAAACCCAGCAAGGCAAATATTAAATCTCGTAATTTCATGTCTAATACAGGGGGTGCATTGTGAGATGTGAGTCCTAACTGTCTTGCCAATGCAGCCCATAATGGTCTCTCTCTTTGGTTGGCTCCATTCATTGCCTTCAAATCATGTTCTTCACATCTCCAAATTCCTGAGGTCTTCACTGTAGTTTTGGCTTCACTATTGCATCTTCAAACTCCACCTTCTCAGCGACTCCTTGCAGTGGCTATGATCTTGTCAAATATTTTTGCCTAGCCCTCCAGGCTTTGTTCTCAAATGTGCATGGACACCTCTATGACCCCATAACTCTTGCTTTCTTCATGTGTGAAAAAGCAGCACCATGTGGATGAAAACAAAGTTGGCCGCTGTCTTGAGTAGTAGCCAGGACTTTTGGACCACAGCTGTAGCTGCCTCTGAGTGCTTGGATGATAGAACTTGGGAAAACACTTCTTCAAGTGGCCCTGAATAAGGGGCCTCTCTTCTCAAAACAACAGAGGGCTCTCTTCTCAAAACAGTCTCAATTAAATGGTGTATCCCTTTATTTGAGCCTGTCAGGATGGGGTCTGATCAATTCCTAAGATACCTTCAAGACATCTTTCCTATTTTCCTGATGCAAAGTAATTTAATTCTTTTTAATACTAATCTTTTCAGCAATCATGCTCTCCCTTGCCCCAACTTTGTAGATGTTTCCTTTCTGGTGAAAGTGATAACTTCTCAGAGCAGTGGAGCAGTATCAGAGAGGAAGGTGTGAGTGACCAGATATAGAGACCAACATCAGGCTTTTATGACCCATCCAAATGGATCCATGTGTGTGGTCCACCAATCATCCACGGTGACCCCAAAGCCAATCAATTTGAAAATCTACCTTTGTCTTCACATCCTGCCACTTCTTTACTTGACACACACATGCATCAGCTTAAACCATACATAATTCCCAAATAAAGCTAACATTATACAGCTATCTTGCATACAACTAAAAACACAATAAGCCCTTCCTGGAAGTCCCAACAGTTAATAGCACTGTTCAAAACCCAAGTCAAAATCTCTTCTGACTCAAGGCAATCTATTAGCTGTACCACTGTAAAAATAAAAGCAAGTTACCTAATCTCAAAGTTCAATGGCACAGAGTGAACACACCCATTCCAAAAGGGAAGAATAAGGGGATAGAAAAGAATTGGACCAAAACAAAAGCGTATCACACCAACATATTCATTAAGATCTGTAGTTCCATACCTAGCACAAATAGGCACAAAGTGGTAAAATATTTGTTCTGAGGGCTTGGTTATTACTATCTCCACAGCTTCCTTTGCTGCAGCCCACGATCTGTCACTTGGGCTGGCTCCACCCATAGCCTGCAACATTCTTGGGTACATGTTTTGTGTTCCTGACATTTTTGAGTTCCTGGGGACTCCTCATCACCATTTGCTTCATTCCCACAGCTTCACACACTTTCCGCTCAGGGACTCACTCCTTGCCAGGCCTCCCCACAATACAACTCTTGCATTTGGAAGCTGATAAAACCAGCACCTGTCATGGACAACTTCAAGGTCTGCTGTCAGTAAGAGCAGTAGCCTGGCTCCCACACAGTGAAATGAATTTCTGGGAACAGATTCCCCCAGAGGCACTTCTGAGGGACCTGTTTCTCAAAGGAAAGATTTACACTTTTGTACCCCTGATCATTTGATGGGTATGAGCTTGCTGATTTCTGAGATACCCTCAAGGCATCTTTATTCTTATCCCTTTACAAAGCACGTTTTCCCCCCTATTGGCACTAATCTTTTCAATGCCACACTTTTTTGGCCCTAACTTTATACATCGTTCCATGGGCCAAAATTTAAGTTTTTAAAAATGTTTTCTTCTGCTTTTTTCCCTCCAAACCCTACTATAAATTTGGTTAAAAGCATTCAGCAGTACCTCTGCCACATCCTGGTTGTTGAGTTCCCTTTTCATTTTCTCCACCTGATAAATTAGTTCATCATCCTTAATTCAATTTCCCACAAAGTCTCAGGTCATGGACAAAACATAAACCAACTTTTTTTCCATTGTGTAACATACAATAGAATAGCTAATGAAATCCGTATTCTCAACTGAATCCTTCTGAGCCTGTCCTTTTCTATCCAAATTTCTGTCAGCATCCTGATCTTCTAAATTCCAACCAGAATTATTTAACACACTCTACTTGCTTAGGCCTAAGACTTCTCTAACTCAAATTTCCAAACATTTCTAAATTCCTCCCACAAACTAGTTCCAAGACTTCTAAGCTACCTGATGCTATATAGTCACAGCAATCACATTTCTGATACCAATTTTCTCTATTAGTCAACTACCCTGCTGCTGGGACATAGAACTCAACAACTACAACTTAAAGGAGGAGAAGTTTGCTTTACTTAATGGTTTCAGGGGACTTCAAAAAAGAAACATCATAGCAAAAGGGTATGGGAGAACAAAACAGCCTAGATTTTGTGGCCAGGATACAGAGCATGAAAGGACAGCAGAGAGGAACCAGCTATAGACCCCAGTGTCAAACCTCATGACCCACTCTGACACACCCAAAGATCCACTGCTTCGATCCCCTAGAGAGACATCAAAGCCAGCTAAGTTGGCACTCCACTTCAGGTGTCAGGTAATCCATACCTGAAATGTCCACACCTAACATTTGTTTATATCATTTTAGAAATTCCAAGAGAATCTTTATTTACACAGATTATATACTGAATAGACATTTTCGTATTTGTATTTATATGTATCATTCTGTTCATGTCCAGAATCATCAGAATCCATTGTTACATTGTGAATTACAATCTAGCCCTAGTTAGTGTTCCCTGTATAATCAATCCTTCAATTAATGATCTTCATGGCTGTGACACAGAAAGAAGTTTAGGGAAAGTTCATAATCATACATCTTCCTGCAATTGATATGAGAACTGAAAACAACGTGGCTTTTGTATAGACCTAAAACTACCGGTTGATTAAGGAATTTACAAATACTTTGACTGAATTATATTTGTATATTGCTTGTCTACAGCAAGATTGCTTGCAACAGTATCTACTACGGTTTGGCAGTCTAAGAGATAATATTACTTTACATAGTTTTTGGAGACACCATAGAGAATGTATGTATACATGACCTAGAAAACCTTTCTTAGTTTCTCTGCTTCTCTCTCTAAATAGCCCTGACTACCATGTACCTCCCACAAACATAATCTTGACTCAATAAATGGAATCGCTGTGCTGCATCCTGATTCCAGATGAACATTAGAAATGTCACCCAGAGCCAATCCAGTTTTTCCCTCTTAATCCTTTTATTTATGCATTCCTCAGCTGTTTAGGGAGCGCTATCAATTTGAATTTTAAAGTCTTTTCCTAGCAACTGAGGTTTGATTATGAAAGGCCACGATAATGTTACTTCAGTTGAATCTTTTTTTTTTCTTCACAGATTGATGAGAACAATAGAAAAATTAGATTATGATAGCCTCAAACTCAATATGAATGACAGAGTATTAGTCCGTATTCAAACCTGCCCATCCTTGATAACAAATGTTAATGTGAAAGATATAAGGTACAGAAGTGGCCAGTAACCAAATTGTCACTATGCCAGACTTGTAAGAAATGAGTGAATAAATAGCTATGTCAGTGCCGACGAGTCATCCATATCTGAAGTGAAAAACTCTCATGACAACTGTGAGTGATGATGATAGCTGGCTTCAATTTAGTGCCCTAAAAACAGACAGAAGTATTGGAAGAGTCCCAGTCTCAAGTAAGTCAGCTCTGTGGTCACTTCTTTTCTCCCTCCACTGCCATCTCACCTGCATTAATGTGACCTTATATCTTCTCAAATCATGGCAATTCAACACCTATAAAGAATGCAGATCTTAGGAAAACCATTATTTCAGCTTTTTATATGTTTCTTTCGTGTCTTCTGTACTCCATGTAACTTAATAAATGAATACTGTTTTTCTACAATATACAATATTTGGCCCAAGAAATGATTATATGAACAATCATATACTTATAAATAAGCTCTTCCACAATCAAATACACTTTATTTAACAAATCTGCTTTCCATAGAATTCTGGAGGAACCATAGTACAAGCCTGCCTTTATGCCAGGTGCCTATTTTATAAAAGTGAGAGTTGATATACATATTAGTGAATACAGTATAGCTATGGTATCTGTAAAAGAGCTATGCCTATGGTTTATATCCTAAATAATTTGCATGTGTAAAGATTTTTTGTGGATAAACACTCTTAGTAAGCATAATGTTGATTCCAAAGTTTTTCACATCAATTGTGAAGGCCAGTGGTCATATATATTTAAATGGAATTTTTTTTCTTCCAAATCGCTCTTTTTAAATAATTGATTTTCCTCATGCCTAACCCTGACCCACACTGTGATGTAGAGGCATCAGCAATCTTATCCAAATTTAGGCAAAACTTCAATGAAAGAGATTTAAAAAAAAAAATCCTGAATAATATGTGTTCCAAATTTTGGCATTAAAAGGATCATTGAAGATTTATTTGATAAGCACTAATTTTGATTCTACTCCATGTCCCTTAAAAAAAAAAGACCCAGAATTATAGAATGGTAGAGAAGGTTCTATAAGTCTATGTCTTCTTTGCTTTAACGACCCTCAATAGTTAAAATGAAACTTGTAGTCATCAAAAAAGCAGAATGACACATCAACTTTGGTATCAATCAGTAAAATCTACGCTCAAATTCCAGGCCCACAAGCCTTGACCCTGAGCAAGTGTCTCTAAATTCTCATAGGGTCAATTTCCCACCTTTTAAGTTGCATTTTTATTGCTTTGTATGGAAATTTGGGAAGAATAGAAAATATAATCCATACAGAGCACTAACACAGTGTCTGACATTTAGTACCTAGTAAAGGAAACTAAAATTTTAGGAATAATGGAACACAGATATTCAGTTGTGCTCCTGTGTAGTAAAGTGTGCTCCTGGTTAATCTTCAAACTTAATCCTGAATACTATGATTTCTCCAGGGTTCTTCAGGCTGTTAATGACCCAGGGGTTTCATACATTTCACCTGATGTACAGAAGTGTTTCAAGTGCAGATATTCCCAAAGATTTTCATAGGATGCCTATGTAGCTGTATTTTAACATCCCTTGCTGGATGCTGGCAGCTGCAATTGTCAGCCTGGCAATATGGGTCTTTGCCTACAGCCTTGCTCCTGTCTCCTGGCTCCCCTGAACTCCACAGTGCTTGCCTGGGCAGGGACATGTTGCTGCCAGTGGAAATGCTGGGCTTTCTGGCATGGCAGATGCTCAACTACTGCTCCAACTGAGCCCAAGGCTGTGGCTCCCAAGGCCCCATAAATTGGGAGGGTCTCCTGCCAACAGCCTCCGTGTTGTGGCAGTCAGCAAGCCCTGGCTATCAGGGGACTTAAAGGGCTGTGTGCTGAAGCCTGGCAGGTGGCCACTCAGAGAGAGTGCAGAACTGATTGTGTGTTATTGCAGGATTAAAGAAATACCCACATGTTCACATTGTGAAAGTCATTTTATCCGCTGTGTTTCCTTTAAAAATATGCTTTGTCACAAAGATTTAATAATAGAGATACCAAAGAACTAAAAATAGTTTGGCTTTTATAAAAAGAGGTTAAGGGAAAAAACAAAACTAGTTCAGTTCTCCTAAAAGTCATCTTTCTCTAAGAAAAAGAACTAAAGAGACAAGTCAGAAATATAATTCCTATCTACAAAAATAGCAGAAGAACACAGAACATTATCATGGATTGAATCAATGTCCTATACTAGATATTTGGCTTTGTGTTCTTTTAAAAATAACATTCCTGTCCATTTTTATTGAGTTTGGATTTCTCCCAATAATTCCTTTGTGGCTAATTTCACACCTGTGAACTCATAGCAATGCTAAGTATAAATTCATTGCCTATTGGATGGATAATTTTATTTTACTCCAAAGTTATTGCAATAATTACTGACATCTCATAAAAGTTCAGATTGGTTTAAATCACTTTGTTCATTTTTTCCATCAGGAATTAATTAGAGGAAAATTTGATGATATTAAAAATAACCTCTGATTTCATATAGAATTCAAAAGGTATGTTGGAAACATGATTGTTTAACCATATTTTCAAAAAACCCAGAATAACATCTTAAGCACTTTTAGTTAAAATTAAAATATTGTAGGAAGCCAAATTAAAATGTACCGCCTTTTTCAAATCTTCCTTTCACCTTTTATCTTCCTTTGGCTTATCAACAGTATTTTATAAAATATTGGGATGAGTTGCAATAATTAATCTAATGGTTGGATAAGCCTACAAGGAGATATGTCAGTGTAGAAATACATTTCAAATTTTATACACTAGGTGCCTTTATTTCTCTCAGTTATCTCACATTTGTGCCATTTTGAGGTTTTTTTTGTTTTTCTTTTTGTACCGAGGATCAAACTCAGGTCCTTGAGCTTGCACAGCAGGCGGCAAAACCGCTGAGCTAAATCCCCGGCCCATTTGTACCATTTTGGAGACAGTAGAAATTGGCATAGAAAAACATACTTATAGCCCAATAGAGTAAAATAAAGTTGAAGAAAGCTAAATGCAATTAGCTAGATCATGGAACTTTAAGTGTATTCAAAGGATTTAAATATATGAAAAATATGCTGTTATTAGAAGCAAATGAGCTAATATAGAAGTTCTAATGCATATTTAATACGTTGAAGTCTTTATGTAAGGAGTTTATTCATACAAATTAAAAATAATCTTTAAAAATAAATTATAACAATATTTAATACTATGTACAGAGGCATAATATTTTTAATTAACTCATATATCTCTGATTCTGGAATTCAATTAATATTAGTTTATTAGAAGTTTCTTTATTTGTAATAAAAATAAAGAAAAACAAATGGATATTGTCTACAATAATATTTATTTTTCCTGTATGTGTCAGATATTCTTTTTCGTTAAGCCTAATGTAATTATCATCTAAACTGAATTTGTTATATTAAGACCCAAGGATATTTAAATGAATAAAATGGAATTTCTAAAAAAGAAAAAGGAGTGGTATGGACATTTGAAAGAAAATATGTTTAGGTAAAAGCATTCAGCCTTTACACACACACAACCACTCTCACACACACACCTACAAAACACACAATTTAGGATCAAGACAAACATACTTCAAGACCTATACCTGGTAAAAAGACAGAAAATAACTTATTTTATCATTCAAAGAGAAAATTATACAGTTATTAAGTTCCTCATGTTAATAAAGTACAGTAACTCATAAAACAGCATTTGTGAAATATGCAGTCAAAATTACAAGTGAAACAGGGCAAATGGGTTCAGTCTATATATATATATATATATATATATATATATATATATATACACATATATATATATGTATGTATATATTTCTTTTTCCAAAATAAATTTTGAGTGATTTCTATTACTTTGATACATTTTGGAACACAAGTGAACAGAAAATGTCAATCTGCTCCTCTGCATTTTAAGCAGGTAGTTCATTGACACAGGTGTAAAAGTGCATGGCACCCTGAGAGAGAAGTCATTGCACACATCCTTCCATGTGTCCATGACCACCCATTGTGTGCTCTGTGCCAGTAGCTTTTACCTGCCACACACCTAGGGAAAAGCTTGGAAATATATTAAGAATCTTTAGTTATTGCAATGAAAAAACGTTTCTTGCACTCAGCCAGGGCAAGAAGACCTAAACACTCTTCAATGAGCTAGCTGGTGAGTTACTTACCCATGATGGATGGTGTTTTTCACTCTGATGTGCCTGTTTGTGAATCACTGCTCTGGATCTTGTCATCTCTAATAACAGGACCATGTTCATAAATTTTATTACAATTATCGCACTGCTTGAGCACAGCTTCCTATTTTGTAGATCATTTAATGTCTTTAATAGTAGTTGAAGGAGTCAGTGTTTCAGCCTTAATGACCCCACGATTTTGTTTTCCCAGGACCTATTTTCTCCTTATGTTGTTTAGTTTTCATTTCAACACTGTAATCCTTCCCTTCCATGTGTACTTCACACTTCTCCACTTCTCTTCCTTAACCACATTCCGGAGGCAAAATACAATCCTGTTTTAAACAGATTTTTTTCTGCTTATGTCTTTTTCTGATTCCTTGATGGCAGTGAAGCTGTTAAATGTGGTTTGTATACAAAAGAGAATGCAAATAAATTGTCACTTTATTTTCCTCTCTCAAATCTCAAACTGGTCTTCAGTACTAGGGTAGCTGATAATACCTAACGTTTCTCTAGGAAATTATCTCACTAGCCAGTGCATTTTAAAATGTATTTTTTGATAAATTTTCAGCATCCTTGTTCCTCTCAGATTATGTGTTTCCTAATTTTCTTAGAAAGGGAAAGTGATCAGAATAGATCTTATTTATCTTCTTACCAAAAATGTACATCTGTACATCTTATATTAACCTTTTTTTTTCTGGTTTAATTTGACCAACAGTCCTTTTTCTTTCCAAGTATAAATTCTATTTGTATCCCAAGTCTGATTCCAGTTAGTCTGAGATTACTTTGTTTTTTAAAAAAATATATAGTCTGTACCTGTATATTCTACTCTTGTTTCCTTATAATTTATTCTTCACATAATAGGAAATTCATTTCAAGAGTGTTACCAAACAAAATTCTTCAGAAATCTTTTCATCACACTTAGAATAAAACTTAAAATTTCAAATTCATTTCTTGTAAGGATTGGCCTATAATTTTAGGTCTTTAAATATTATTTTCAAGAATTGGAATCAAGGCTTTGTTGGCCTTAAAAATTAATTACAAAATGCTTATTTTTTTCCAATTTATTTAATTAAATTTTTTCTTAATGTAAACTCACAAAAATAGTCATTGTGTTTAAGGTTATATTTTGAAAAAACTCCACTGAAACAGCTACGTTTCATTGGGCAGAGGATTTCTACCATGTATTCAATAACACTAATAAGATGAAGATGTAATTTTTCATTTCCTGTTTTTGTCTGCTGGTGAGGTGTATTCATCCAAGTTTTCATTTTGCATATTTTGAGCTAATTCATGTAACATTCTTCACATTATTTCTTTTTGACATGTGAAGGATCTAAAATGATGTCCCCTTTAGACATCAGAGTTCATTGCAATTTCAATTAAAATAAAAATAATTTTAGGCACTGCTGATTTTCTATTGTGTATACTTTTCTGTTTCTTTCATTTTCAGGACTATTTTTAATATTTCCTCCTACTTTGATGGCAAGGTACTTTATTTTTTTTATAACTTTTTGAGATGTAAATTTAGATAACTTATTTTCAGATTTTTAAAAAATGCATATAGTAATTAACCATTTAATACCTATCTATCCATCTAGTATATATATATATATTTTGAAGTACGGTCTTGCTTTCATTTCATTAATTTTGATGTGGTAGATAGTCAACACTGAATACAAGTACAAATATATTCATAAACATAAACATGTAAAAAGAAATCATAATCAAAATTTTGATGTATATTCATATGTATATAAGATTACCATTTATACAAATATAAATTATTATTGTTTTTAA
>NW_004624743.1:22310128-22320532 GCF_000247695.1 Heterocephalus glaber | reverse complement strand
AAGCCTAGAATGAGAAATAGAAAGCTAAATTGTATTAATTAATTAACTTGTTTTTTATTTATTTCTTTTAAGTGTTAATATATGTTATAAAATTTTTAACCAATATGCAAAATTATGCATATTTATAGGACACAAAGTGATGTTTCAATACGTGTAAACACTGTGTTGATTAAAACTGGATAAATATCTACATTCTCAAGCAATTATCATTTCTTTATGATTAAAAGTTTCAAATTTTGTCTAGTTTTTAAAAATTTTCTACTTAAAACTTTATTTTTTTTTCATTTGAATAAAATTCATTTTCAAACCAATGCATAGAATATGTGAAAAATAGGCTTAGAGTGGTAATATGACCTTTCAATATATATACTCATTGTGTAATGCTTAAATAAGATTATCCATATATATTTTCTAAAACATTGTCTCTTTATGGTAAAACTTTCAACATCCTTTCTTCTAGCTTTTTTGTTTTTGTGGTATTGTTGTTGTTGTTGGTACTGGGGATTGAACTCAAGACCTTGTGCTTGTAAGGCAGGTGGCAGCCACTGAACTAAATCCCTGGCACTCTTCTAGCTTATTGAAATGCACAGTTCATTATTATTAGTTATAGAAAGCCTACTGTTCAATGGAACACCCAAATTCCTTCTCTTATCTATTGTCTAACTACAATTTAGTACCCATATTAATCAAACTTTCCCCATGTCTCTATCCCCACAGCTCTCCTCAGCTTCTGATAACCACCATATTATTCTCAACTTCTATGAGATTTAATTTGGGAAGATTCCATATATAAGTGAGATCATATGATACTTAATGTGCCTGACTTATTTCATTTAACATAATTCTCTCCCAGACCCTCCCTGTTGCCAATGACAAGATTTCAACCATTTTATGGGTGAGAAGTATTACATTGTGTATGTGCAGCATATTTTATTTATCCAATTCATCAATGAGTGGACACTTAGGTTGTCTCTATTTCTTGGCTAATGTGAATAGTGCTGCAGCAATCAGGTACACATGTCCTTTCCATACACTGAGTAACTTTCCTTTGGATACTACCCAATAGTGGGATACCTTAATCATATGGTAATTTTATTTTTAATTTTTTGGTAGTTTTATTTATCCTTTTTTTAAGAATAGTCTTAATGTTTTCTTTAATGGTTGCATTAATTTATACTTCTACCAAAACTGTGTTTTCTTTTCTCCACATCCTTTTCATAATAGCCATGATTACTGGGGTGAGGTAATAATATCTCATTGTGATTTGATTTGCATTTCTCTGATTAGTAATGTGGAGGACTTTTTTGTTTCCATGAACCTATTGGATATTTGTATGGTTTTGCTTTTTGAGACCTTCTGTTCAGATCTATTGCCCATTTTTAAATGATCTATGTTTTTGCTGTTGATGTTTTCTAGTTCCTAATATCAATCTTTTGTCAGATGTATAGTTTCCAAATCTTTTCTCACATTTTCTGGGTTGTCTTGTCACTGTTAATTATTTATCCTGCTGTGCAGTTTTTAGTTTATTGAAATTTCATTAATCATTTTTTGTTTTAAATTATTTATATAGGTTTATTATAATAACATTTTATAGGATCTCGTAAAATTTTCAGCACAACTTAAACACTTGCACTTATTTTTGAGACCAAAAAATAGGTGGTTCTGTATTTCTTTGAGTAATAAACTGATTTCCAAATTCATCTCATCTCTTGTTTAATCCATGCTCAGCCACTAATAACTACTAGTTTAGTTAGTATAATGGGCCATGTGGGACTTACATTAGGACAATTAAGTATTGACAGGATTGAAAAATAGTCAAGGGAAAAAGAATTTTTCTCAGGGACAGGAAAACAAGAGATAAAAGAAGGGCAATAGTCTTCAGAAACATTTATATTAGGCTATACTAAAAATATTGTGATTGGACAACACAGATAAAATTTATTTTCCTGCATTTTAATTGTTCCATACCTGTGGGATAACTTTAATTGTTCCAATATCTAACACATCTCATGTTTTTTTCAATCTAAGCTGTCTCACTCTTGAATTAAGAATGCTTAAAAGGAGAGTGGGTATTGATGGAGAATCCAGTAAATCATCAGTGATCCAAGTAAGCCTCCTGTCCATAGTTCTTATTTAACAATTTAGATATGAATTTTCATGCTGTTACTGAGTTCTCCTTGGAAAGATGGGCAACCATATGTTCCAAGCTTTTAGGTGTGAATTGAACAATACAGAATAGCTTTGTAAAATGTTTCTTTATTGTTCCTTTGCATGTAAATATTTAAAGTCAAATATTTAACAATGTAAGAAGCTTAGCAAGGAAAATTCAAATAATAAACTGACCATAGAATTTATAGTTTGTTAGAAAAGAATAATCTACACTTAGAAATGGAAAAAAACCCCACATACACAAAAAGTCTTTAACTTGTGCTTAATCGTGTTAAATGATCATGTGGAAAAATGAGAGAGCAGAGAGAGAGAGAAAGAGGGGGGGGAGAGAATATAATACAGATTCTTAAAAATCAAAAACTTGATGGTGAGAAGGCTTTCAAATTAGGAAAGATCTGGAAAAAGTAATGAATCAAAACTTGTAAGAAATCCAGTAGTTAAAACCATGGGAGCAGAATTGGCCAATATGGAGGCAAAGAAATGTAATTCTTTCAATTGTAATATATATATTCATGTGAACAGATGAAAACAAGTATTTTTCCAATGTGACTCCTTTCTCAGGGGAATTATGTGTTTGAGATTCTGGCATCCAAATGACAAATGCAATTGAGAAGATGGCAGTTTAAACATATAAAATGTGTCATTAAACATTCAGTATGAAACCATTAAAATGCATGATGTTATTTAAGAGGAAGAGGCTAGTCAACTGCAACTGAGTTCTGCTATCACATTCCAAATGCCAAATAAGCTGCCACCTGGCTTTGATTCTTTCTCAGATCTGCATAGTTTTGTATATAGTTTTGTCCTGTGGATCCAACTCCTCTGCTGACCCACATTTTCTATCCTTGGAATCACCATCCACATTTATTTTTTCCAGAGGCTTCAATATTCATTAAAATTCTCTCTTCAATGCCAGCCATACATATACACCAGCAAAAAGACACAGGTGGACAACTCTGCATGGTTAAGTATTCACTAACTGAAATGCTCAGAAATTGGATACTATGATGGATTTATTAACCAATCTTGTTAGCATCCTATGAAAAACACTGTGCTTACTTGGACATAATTCCCAGAGTTTTTTAATAATAATAATTTTATCCTCACAACACCCCTATGAGTTGAGGACAATTATTTCTATTTGTAGTTAAAGGAACCAAGCACAGAGAAGTTAGTAACCTACCCAAGTTCAGTAAAAGGGAGCAGCAAGAAGCAAACAAAGGCAATCTGGTTCTAAATTGGCCTCCTAAATACATGAATTCCACTGCCTTTCAATATCACCAAAAGTCTTTCTCAAGTACTGAGTATATTTACTGCTATAGTGAGTCAATGAACTGTTTAATTCTACTTAACAATCTTGATTAAAAAGCAGTAGTGTTGGGCCATTGTCTTGGATATGAGTTCTCATTAGATAACTGAATAAATGTGGAAAAGAAAATCCAGGATACTGAGCACACATTTATTCATGTTGTCAATAAACATTCAGTTATGCCATACATAATAGAATATTACATTATTAAATCATAGTCATTGACTTTAAGTACACATTTTGAAAAGACAAGCATATATACACATTATTAAAATATTGTAACACAAATGCTAATAGCATTATAAACAAAATACTATGAAGTACCAAAACTATAGCAACAGAATAGTGAGCTAATGAGAAAAGGTGTCACAAGGATACATCTGAACTGACTGAAAGAATAGATATTCTAGAAGTCATACAGAGCCAATTAAATGAAATTCCCATAAGTTGATCAATCAACAGATATCTGAGTAATCTATTGCAAAAAGAATACCAATATACAATACATTTAAATTTTCTTAAAATATCATTTCTTACATTGCAAATCAAATTACTGACTCAAGGAAAATGAAATGATAAAATAATCCCTAAGTGATATACATTAACCCCATTCTCAAACATATGAAGTTAACTATTATGAATATGACACTATTTTAAGTCATACCTGAAGAAAGCATACATAAAGAAAGCATACATAAAGAAGGCATAACCCTTGTTCTGCAAGACCTTACAGATTCATCAAGACAGCAGATACATACACAAGAATCACAACAAAAAATTAGATTCTGGTAAGTCCTTTAACGAAGCTCTGGCAAAGTACTATGTGAGATTGAAGAAGGAAGAAAACAATTCTAAAAGTATAGTTAGTTAATTCAGGCAAGATAATTCTAGGCAGAGTACATAGCATTTGCTAAGATTTATCAAGGGTTCATATTCTAAGAACTTATTTGTCTTCATAACACTGTGATGTAATTTCTGCAAAAGTCTCTATTTGCTGATGTGGAAACCATAACACAGAATTTTGATAGCTTATCTAAACTCCACAGTGTGTAGAGAAACCTGTGAACCCTTGTGACAGTGCCTCACATTGGCTATAGCTTCACTACCTCTCCAGTGCAATACGAGTGGGAAAATGTAGAATATATTCAGGCTTGACAGGAGCAAAATAAGGATGCTGACTTAGTAATAATGCTCAGCAGGAAAATATAATGATTAGATCCACTATTATAGCTTATTAATAAGCAAGGAGGACATAAAATTCATTTTTTCAAAAAATTCGTTAAGGTACAACAGTGTAGCTGTTTGGTTCATTAGTTGGTAAGAGCAGAGTTGTCAAACCATAGATTCCATACTATTGAGGAAGGTATTAGGAAATCCAAGCATAATAAGGAGGAAGAGGTTGCTGTTGTTATTCTTATGTTCCAAAGAGTGAGTTAAGATCTCAGTTGGTATTCATAGGACTCATTTTCATGACAATAAAAGCCACATGAAAATGAAGTAATTACTAATCAGGAGTAGGGTCAAATAATGTTCATTTCAGCTAACTCTATCTGTGGAATTTCTGAGGGATTTAAGTAGGGGAAGTCAATGAAATTATATGGCTAATAATTACATAGCAAAGTAAAGGATGAACAGATATGTACTGAACCCTTGAAAATTCCTGAGTATTGCAAATTTTTCCTTTTCCTGAAAATAGTGTTTTTATAAACCACTTGGACTTATCTATTCCATTAGGCAGTGTTGATCATTGAAGGAAGTTCCACAAGGAAGATAATTTTTACAAACCTGTATTCCAGCAAGATTAGCATCTGGGTGACTTCCTATTTGGTCCAGTCTTTGTTGCCCTCCAGGACAACTCTCTTTACCTAAAGGAGTTAAGATATATAGGCATGAAGTCAAGAAAATTTAATGAAGATGGTGAAGGAGTTGTATCTTTTTCAGCCCAGCACTCATTCTCTTCTTTGGTAGCCATGGCCTTCTATCTTAGCCCACATATACCTAGAATGAAGACTGAGTTTGTAAGTTCAGTTTCAATTACATGACTTTATGCCTGAGGTCTAACTGACTATAGACATAGGGATAAATGCTGTGTGACACCATATTCTCTTTTCTAAATTCCTCTTCTACTTGGAGCCTAAATTATAATACTTGACCTTCAATTTGGACTATTTAAAGACCACATCTACAGTTGACAAAATATAGCAGTAAAAAGAGCTCAGGTCCTCAAAGATTTATGTTGCAAAGCTCCTGTGCCCACACCTGATTACTTACCTTAAGAACTGTACATGAAAGATAAATAACTTTCGTCTTCTTTCAAGCACTGTTAATTTGATGCCCCACCCTTTGGATGAAAGTAATAATTGATTCAATTGTATATATGTAAGTGTTAGAAATGTTAATCAATGTGATATCAGAAAGAATTTTGTTTGCTAACTTTGTTTGTCATGTTTATAATGTTGCAAATGAAGGTTAAATAAAGCACTGGACTTTGGTAGGCAATCAAGAGGCTAGAATAAAAGAATAATAATAATTTAATGGCCATTTGAACTACAGATATTGGATATAAAGAATGGTATATTTTTCAAACTCAGAAAACTTCAGGCAAATATCACCATTTCACATTGTACTAGTCAGCTTCCCTGTGGCTGGAACAAAATACCAGACACCCACAATTTAAAGAAAGAAAGATGTGTTTTGGCTCATGGTTTCAGAGGTGTGGTTTGCTGGCTTCGAGTCACAAACATCATAGCACAGAGGCATGGTGGAGAAAAACTGTTAGCTTGTTGTGACCAGACGTAGAGAGAGCAGGAGAGCCAGAACAAGAGACAAGCCCATGTCCCCAGTGATCCACCTCCTCCCACCAGGCCCTACCTCCTAGCAGCACATTCAACTAGAAAGATTAATCCACAGATGAATTTAGTGCCTTCTGGTCTAATCACTTTCCTCTGAATACATGGGACTTTTAGGGGACATTTTATATCTAAAACACAACCAACATATACAAAAACAGCTTCAACAAAATAGTAGTAGTAAACTCTTTTCAACAATATACTAAAGGGATAAAGCATCATGATCAAGAGAGATTTATTCACAGCATGCAACCATGGTTCAACACAAGCCAATCAATAAATATGTTTCACTGTATTAACAGGATGAAGCTCAAACACTCAAAGGCACTTGACAAATTCAACATCTTTTCATGATAACTAGGTACAGAAGAAATGTTTGTCAACATGAAGAAGACAACATATGACAAGCCATCAGCAAATACATTACAAAATGGTGAAAATATAGGCTTTGCCAGAAAAATTAGAAACAAGACAAAATAATGACTCTTCAACTTCATTTCAACATACTACTAGCAGTACTAGCTAGAGCTCTTGGGAAAAGGAAGAATTAAAGACATCTAAATAGGAAAAGAAAAGTAAACTTGTCTCTGTTTGCTTATGACTCCATCTCATATTCAGAAAATCTTAAAGAATGTTAAAAAAAAAAAAACCTATTAGAACTGGTAAGTAAATTCAATGAAATCACAAGACACAAAATAAACTTTAAAACCCTAACCCTAGCAGCATTTCTATACACTAACAACAAACAATCTGAAAAATTAATCAAGAACATAGTCCCAAAGCTCAGTGGCACTGCACCTCACAAACTCAAGGTCCTGAGTTTGATCCCTGGTACCAGAAAAAAAGAGCATATAAGGGGGAAGAGTCAACCTATGCATGGAGAGAATATACTGTAAATCAAACATTATATGAGGGGCTAAAACTGAAAATGTACCGGGATCACAATATTCAATATTTTTAAAATTAATTTTATTAGTATATTTATGTATACAATATAAGGACATTCATTATTGGAATTTGCACTTTTACATAATCTCTCTTTGTTGTTATTTTCTCCCCATTCCCCTGCCCTTCCTTCACCCACTTCATCCCTCCCTATTTATAAAGACTTTGTTTCCATTTTTCCATTTTCTCATATTAATTCCCTTCCCTTCTTTCCCTTCCCCTACCCCTCTCACTTCCCCTTCCCCTTTGCCCCTTTTCTTCCTATTTCACATTATCTATTATACATTTTAGTCCTTATTTACACTTTCAGTTTCTCACACTAGAGAAACTATTGGGTATTTACACACATGTGTGTCCTATTTATTTCACTTAAGAGTATGACCTCAATGTTCATCTGTTTAGCTATAAAGTTCTCTAATTTCTCATTTTTTATGGCTGAGTAGTGCTCCATTTTGTAAAAAAAAAAACACACTACATTTTCTTTATCCAGTCTCCAGTTGGGCTGCTTCCAAGTTTTAGCTATTAAAATTGTGCTGCCATAAACAGGGGTGCATATATATCACTGTGGTATGATTCTTTCAATTCTTTGGGGAAGATACCCAGCAGGGGAATACCTGGGTCAAATGGGACTTCCAGTCCTAGTTCTTTGAGGTATCTCCATACTGATTTCCACTGTGTTGCACCACTCTACACTCCTTCCAACAGCCTAGCAGCGGTCCTCTTTCCCCACAGCCCCGCCAGGATTTGTTATTGCTTAATTTCATGATAGCAGCCATTTTTTCTGGGGTGAGGTGGAAGCTCAGCATTGCTTTCATTTGAATTCCTCGAATGACCAGTGATGTTGAATATTTTCTCCTATGTTTGTTTGCGATTTCTACTTCTTTGTCAGAGAAATGTCTGTTCATTTTAGATGCCTATTTTTGGATTGGGTCTTTAAATTTAGGAGGTCTGATTTTTTAAAACTTCTTTATATATTCTAGATAGTACACCTTTGTCTGAGGGACAATTGGTGAAAAATTTTTCCCACATTGTGGGTTGTCTCTTCACAGCGTTGGTGGTTCTTCTTGGTGGGCAGAAGCTTTTTAGTAAGAAGCGATCTCACTTGTTCATTGTTTGTACTAGTTCATGCACAACTGAAGTTTTCTTAATAAAATCTTTTCCTACACCAGTGACTTCAAGAGTTCTGCCTAACCTCTTTTCCAGCCGGTTTAGTGTTTCTGTTTTAATATTTAGATCTTTAACCCATTTCAATTTTAGTTTAGTGCATGGTGAGATATATAGAGCTAGTTTTAATCTTTGGAAACTTGAAATCCAGTTTTTCAAGTACCATTTATTAAAGAGGCTATCTTTCCTCCAGGGAGGGTGTTTGGCTCCTTTGTAGAAGAGGAGGTGGCTGAGTGTGACTGGAGTTGTTTCAGCATCTTCTAATCTGTTCCACTGATTCAGGTCTGTTTCTTTGCCAGTATCATGCTGTTTTCATCACAGTAGCTTTGTAATACAGTTTCAGATTGGAGATTGTGATACCCCCTACCTTGTCCTTATTGCCTAGAATTGCTTTTGATATTCTAGGTCTCTTCTGGTTCCAAATGAATTTTTGAATTGTTTTCTTCAGGTCTTTGAAGTATGCTGCTGGGATTTCAATTTGTACTGATTTATATAGCAGTTTTGGAAGTATGGCCATTTTAACTATGTTGATTCTTCCTAGCCAGGAGCAAGGGATGTCTTTCCATTTTCTGATAACTCCTTAAATCTCTTTTTTCAGAGTGCTATAGTTTTCAAAATACAGGTCTTTGATTTCTTTCATTAGGTTGATCCCTAGGTATTTCAGTTTCTTGGATGCTATTGTGAAAGGAATTATTTGCCCTATTTCTCTCTCAGTGAGTCTGTTGTTCATGTAGAAGAAAGCTATTGATTTTTGCGTGATGTCCTTGGATAAAGCTACTTTAGTGAATTTGGTTATTAACCGTAGAAGTCTTTTGCTGGAGATCTTGGGGTCTTCTATATACAGCATCTTGTCATCTACAAATAATGACAATTTGACTTCTTCCTTTTCTATCTTTATTCCTTTTATTTCTTTCTCTTGTCTAATTGCTGCGGCCAATACTTCCAAAGCTATATTGAACAGAAGTGGTGATAGTGGACATCCTTGTCTTGTCCCTGACTTTAGTGTGAAGGATTTCATTTTTTGACCATTTAGTATGATATTGGCTGTTGGTTTTGCGTAGATACCTTTTATCAGATTGAGACCATCTATTCCAATTTTCTGTAGGGTTTTTATCATAAATGCATGTTGGATTTTGTTGAATGCTTTTTCTGCATCTATTGAGATGATCATATGATTTTTGACCTTGGCGCTACTAATATACTGTATTACATTTATTGATTTGCATATGTTAAACCATCCCTGTATCCCTGGGATGAAGCCCACTTGGTCAGGGTGTATCATCTTCTTGATGATCTTCTACGTTGTATTTGCCAGTATCTTATTAAGGATTTTTGCATCTATGTTCATTAGTGAGATTGGCCTATAGTTCTCTTTCTCAGTTGGGTCTTTCTCTATTTTGGGGATCAAAGTGATGCTTGCTTCCAGGAATGAATTTGGGAGTATTGCTCCTCTTTCAATTTCATTGAAGTGTAAACAGTAGTGGCAGTAGTTCCTCTCTAAATGTCTTGTAGAATTCAGCAGTGAAGCCATCAGGGCCTGGGCTTTTTTAAGTGCTTTAGTTAAGTTTTTAATTACATTTTCAATTTTATTGATTGCTATTGGGTTGTTTAGAATTTTTAGGTCCTCTTCGTTCAACTTTGGTAATTCATACATATCTAGGAATCTACCCATTTCTTCTCTTCTGTATTTTCCATTTTATTGGCATATAAGTTCTCAAAGTAGATATTGATCATCTTCAGGATTTCTTCTGTGTCCATAATAATTTCATCCTTTTCATTCCTAATTGCATGGATTTGGTCCATTTCTTTTCTTTTTCTGATCAGGTTGGCTAAGGGTTTGTCAATTTTGTTTTTTCTTTTGAAGATCCAACTCTTGGCTTCATTGGTTTTTTTGTATCATTCTCTTGGTCTGCATTGCATTGATTTCTTCCCTAATCTTTATAATTTCCTTCCTTGTATGAGCTTTGG
>NW_004624743.1:22264791-22308609 GCF_000247695.1 Heterocephalus glaber | reverse complement strand
TTTATGTCATCTGTACTCTCTCTCCTGTTTCTTCATTGACTCCCATCAGTCTGATGTTATTCTTCTTCACATTGTCTAGCAGCTGCTGGACTGATATCTGTGGTCCCTTACTATTTTAAAGAAATTTTTCTTTCCTGGTCACTAATTGCAATCTTATCTTCTATATCTGCAATTCTTTCCTCACACTGACTCATTCTGTTGCTTAAATTTTCAATGGAGTTTTTAATCTGGAAATCTGTTTGCAGCTGTTTTACAGATTCCATTTGTTTCCTATGTTCCATCATGTTCCTCAACTCCTCTATTTTTTTTTATTTGTGTCCACTCTAGATTTATTAATAATGTCTTTTACTATGGGCACAATCTCTGCTGTTATCTGAGAAATTATTTCTGATTTCATTTTTTCCAGATCCTCTTTTTTTGCCAGTCCAGGGAGTCCAGGTAGTTGAGCATCTCATTTTCCTTTGGGGTTGCCTTACGTGATCTGGAAGTCTGGTTTTGAGTCTTTTTTATGTACCTTCTCATGTCACGAGATGCAGCCTGCTGTGCCTTTGTTGAGACAATTTTTTGCTCACCCAGTGGTCTTGAATTCTCAGCAAGCCACTGAGCTGCCTTTACTCTGCTGCTCACCAGTACACTAATTCTTAGGTTCAGAATGGTGGCCTTCTGGACCCCTGAGCTGACCTGTTGTCTGTGCCGGTTTCAGGCTCAGGCCTGTGCACACTTGGGATGGTATCTAGGTGTGGTTCTTGCTAGGGCTCCTATGTACTTGTTGTCTGGAAGTGCCCTTGGCTAGGGGTCCTGCATCTCAGGTCCTATTGTGTGAGCAAGCTTCTGTCTAGGGTCTCACACACTTACCAATGGGATTGGGGTGAACCTCTGACTGTTACTTGTGCACCTGTACAGCTCTTTTCCACTCAGGCCCTTGGCTTGGGCCAGTGTGCCTGATCCTCTGAGTTCAGGGCGAAACCCTGGATGGGATCTGCTTGCAGCTGTGCTGCTCTGGTCCACACAGGTGCTCCCCCAACTAAAGTGGTCTGGTGTGCCTTTATTGCAGAGATTTTCTTTGCTTTTCCAGTGGGCTTCAATTTTCATCAAGGAGCCTCAGAAAGGCCATCTTTCTGTTGTTCACTTCTTCCCTATCTTCTGGAGCTCAGAATCATGTCCTTTATGACCCCTGAAACTTTGTGGTGTGGATCCAGGTAATGGCTCAGCACAGCTGTGGGGACTGGGGTGTGATGCTGGCTCACCTCCTCAGCTCTGGGGGCCTCTGCTTCTTGGCACTCAGGGAGGTAGTTCATAAAAGTTTCAGTCCATAATCAGCCAACTGCAAGGCAGGGATGACAAACAGTCATGGCAAAGCAGAAACAACACAGCACACACAAGGCCACAAAATATTCAATACTAAGAAAGAAAATACCTTACTAAAAAGGGCAAAGAATTTGAATAGGCATGTCTCAAAAAATGTCATACATGTGGTCAATTCAATATCACTAATATTAGAGAAGGGCAAATTTAAACCAAAAGATGATATCAAACCATGCATATCAGATTGGTTATCAAAAAGACAAAAGATAAATTGTTGTGAAGGATGTGGAGAAGAGGGAATTCTTTATACTATTAGTGATATTATAAATTAGTATAACATTTTGTAAAACAGTATGAAGGTTGATGCAGCAGTCACATTTTTGGGTACGTACCAAAAGGAATTAAAGTGTTAAAGAGATACCTGCACTCACATGTTTATTGAAGCATTATTTACAACAGCTAAGGTGTGGAAACAATCTGTGGTCACCAACACATGAATGGATTTTTTTATAGAGTGTATAGTTGCAATGTAATGCAAATGTCTACAACTTTATGATGTGAAAGCAATTTAGTAGAAAATGTACTTTAAATTTTGAATTTTGGCCTTTTCCTGGGATAGCAACATGTAGCACAATATTTTTTCACAATGCTGTGCATTAGCAGAAAGCTGTATTTTCCAGTCAGTCATACAATTCCAAATGTAAACAGCCAGTATTCAAATATACAGTGTTGCTGATCTATGATATGCAACAGGTTAGGTGTATATTAAATACATTTTCAACTTATGGTGAGTTTATTGGCATGTAACCTTCTAATAATCTGAGAAGCATCTGTACTGTTCAGCCTTAAAAATACAAGAAATTTTGTATTTTCAACTTGAGTAAGTCTAGTGGACGTACATTAAATAAGCCAGGTACAAAGGTGCAAATACAATACGTTCTCACTTAATATGTGTTATCTGAAATATTCAGATGTAAAAGTAGAATAGTGATTACCAAAGACTAGGGTGAGGTAAGTTCATGGGGAAAATGGAGAGGTTGGCCAACAAATTTTCAGTTAGAATGGAGTTGTGGTTTTTGATGTTCTATTGTACAATACTGTGAGTAAAGTGAATAATGTATTGTATATTTTTAAATGGCAGAAGAGAGGATTTTAAGTGTTCTCAGCACAAAGGAATGATAAGTATTTAAGATCATAAATATTCTGGCTAGCCTGATTTGATTATTCCACAATATCTACATGTCACAACACATCACAATGAACACCACAAACATATAAAATTATTATCTGTCAATCTGAAATAAAACTCTCTAAAATATTTAAAATCTCTATATTCATTTCTCCTCATGTCTTGGTTTTTGTTTATTTGAATGGACAATTTTATTAATCAATAAATACATATAAATAGGCTATCATAAAAGTAACATATAATCTCTTTTTTATAGTAAACTTTTTTCCAGCTTTCCCTCAGACTGAATGTCATCCACCCATACTTCAAAAATAACTTTGTTAAACTTGCCCAGACTCTGGATTGGTGGGAAAGTGACAAAGACTGTCTGTTTGTGTACAGGATTAGCAGATATTGGGCAAGCTTAAATACTTAATGCCCTATTTAAAATTCAAGTTTGGTATGTGTGTGAATAGTTCACAAAAGGTAAACAACAAGGAGTTAGTTTTAATTCCAACAATATTTTGCCACAAAATTTTATTTTTGCTAGTTGTTATTCTGAGACCACCATGAGAGATGCTGTTATTTAAGAAATAATTTTCCTTTTGAGTAAAGTTTCCCTATAATGGTCACATTATTTTGATTTACTAGTTATTAATATATTACAGACTTTTAAAAATTTTGGTGACTATTGAAAGATGTCTGCTAAATATTTGTATTAGAAGGGTAACTTTTTTCTAATTATTAAGCATATATGCTGGGGAATAGTGTATCTCTTTTAACCTAATTGTTTTTATACTACAATGAATCCTTCATAGTTTTAGATAAGCAAATGTCAGTTGTGAACCTCAACTTAGTAAGTCAATTCCTTGCTCATCTGTTCATTTAACAAATGCTTCTTTTTAAAAGCCCTGTGTGAAGAACCATTAAAAAGATGAATTAGTTGTAGCTCCCATTTGCTAATGTTTCATCAAGTAGACTAGAAAGAGTGAGATTCCATAGTTGAGTTGGACACACTACACGGTGACTAGTCTCAAGAAGGAAATAGGGAATTTTAAGAAAGAATTTTTAGCTATTTGTCCATGCCTATGTGAACTGTATTAAGAATTGGAATAAAAAATAATGCTCAGAATGGCAAAGATTTTGCTCCAAAACTTCCTTGAGAGGGAGAGAGGAAAAAGGAAAAAATGAGAGAGAGAGAGAATGGGGAGAATGAATGAAATGATAGGGGAAGGCAATTCCAGTCAAGAGCTAATTCCAATTCCAATAGTCCAGGTCATGGTAGACAACTTCTTCAAAAAGGGAAGTGGATGAGACATGCAGGGGATGAGACAAATAAAAGAAATATCTAATCGATGAACTCAACAGAACTTAAATTTAACCAAACTCTTTTCAACATCAGGAATTGAAAAAGAAACACTATCAATATTTTTTCTTGGTTAAAAGATGTATATTATGCCATTTATGGGAATATAACATCAAGGAAAAGAAGCACTTAAATATTCATTGGAGAGTAGAAATTTAATGAACTTCAGGTAAATAAAAAGGCTTCCAGAGCTGACAGCTTATAAATACATACAGATATCTTAAGTAAACCCATTACTTAAGAATATCCCAAATATTCAATTTTGTTCTTATTTCTCCAACTTAAAGCCTGGAAATTTCGTCAATGCAATGCGTCCTAAACAGAACTGCCCTACCTCCCTTTCTCTCACCCCTCTTTTTTCCCAATACTGCTGAAAAAGTCCTCCTCTTTCCAAAATACAGTCATATGTAGCTTAACGACGAGGACACATTGTGATAAGTGTGTTATTAGATGACTTCATCATTGTGTGACTAGCACAGAGCACACTCACACAACCTGGGCAGCAGAGGCCAAGCACTGAAGGCGGACTCTTACTGCAATCGTGATGCAGTGCTCCAAGATCTGCGAGGCTGCCACTAGTTTAACACAAGCATGCTACACTACAGTGATTTTTTAAAGTAGGAGTACATTTTAATTAATAATATGTATAGTGTTTCAATACCTAAACCAGTAATAGCCTAATATCATTAGTCTAGACTAATGAAGTAGTTATTTATTAGCATCAATAATATTGTGCTGTACATGATTGTATTTGACATGACTGTAAGCAAAATAGTTGTGTTTACACCAACATCATCCAAACATAGAGGCATTACAATATGATGTTAGAAATTTTCAGTTCCATAAAAACCTTAGGGTACCACCATCAAATGTGCAGTCTGTCACTAACTAAAGCATCCTTACACAAAGCATGATTCAAATTAAAAACAAGTATAAAAACAACACTGGGTATCATCCAAGATTATCTTTGTTACTTAATCATCCTACCTGAAAATTAAACCTTTGTTCACGAGCTTGTGTACATTTAACATCTCTGGGCTGCTGTTAAACTGTTCCCCTCTTCTGTACTCTTGCTGTATTTTAAGACATTCCTCAGATTCTGTCTGCTGTCCCATTCTCCTCACAGATCTACCTATTTTTCCAATGCTATCAAAGTGATATTTGTGGACTCAAAACATTTATTTATACCCTTTTTGGTCTAAATTAAAACCCAATTCTTCCAAATGATAAGTAAAATCACATATTTCCTTCTTGGATACTACTTGCCTTTTTCTCCTAATTTTTGTCATGAATCCCTCCTCATCATTATGGTAATACAAGATATTAGACTAGCATATTTCCAAATGCTCTCATTTCTTCATCGCTGATTTCACTGGACTCTCTATCTCCTTCTTGGTCATCTGGTTAGCATATGTAATTGCCTTTCAAATCTCAGTATGATCTGAGTGTGGTAGTGCAACACCTGTAATCCCAGCACTGTCAGGAGCTGAGGCTGGAGGTTAGAAGTTTACACCCAGCTTGGGCAAGAGCCTGTTTCAAAAACAAAAAAAAAAGTAATCATCATGTTTTTCTTTATCTACCTATTCTAACTTTGACCTTCCCAGAAAAATTACTTTGTTCTATCCAAGACTACAATAGTTTATCACCTTTATTTATGTAGGTTTTTAATTCTTTAGAATTAGGAAGGAGCTCCATCTGATTTATCTCAATATCACTGATACCTAGCTTAGTAGCTGATAGGTTCTAATAAATCCTTACAGCTAAGTAAAGAAATAGCTGGATGATGCATAGATGAAAAAATATATGAAGGAAGGAAAAATTCACAAGAAATTGTCTGAGGAGAGAACTTCTATACTTAATAGTTTGTAAAAAGAGGGAAAATGAAATATAGTACAGAAGGTTTGTAAGAATAAATGTGGAAAACAGCACATTAAAACAGTGTATCAGTCTTTCAAGGATAAGTTTTTCCAGGTGAAAATGATTACCAGTTAAAAGTGCCTCACAGGTGTGAACTAGGATGACCAAAAAAGAGATTTTTCTTTTACTGAGTTACTAAAAACTAATATACAAAGTTAGAAATTTGTACTTGAATAGTCTGGCTCAATAATTTAATAAATTAGTAAGATAAAAGATTTTCATAAACACTGCATTTTGGCAGTGCTAGAAGTTAACAATTCTGAATAATAGGTAAATATTTCATAATTGTTTTACACATTATTACCACATTTGGAGAATATTTTAGGATCAATTTTTCTGAAAGAAGATAGCTATTTAATTTCAACTGTAGAGAACCCTCAAAGCATGTACAGAAAACAAACAAACACACCTGAAACAAGCTTATGGATATGAGAGGACTGAAATATATGGGGAACTTCTATACTTCCTGTTCAATTTTTCCGTAAACATAAACCTACCTAAAACCTAGCATCTGTTCTTAAAAATACACTTATTTATTCTATTTGTTTTCTCCCTCCTCAACTGTAAGTCTCTTCAGAACAGGGATATTTGTATATTTTGTTTGCAGCTGAATTACCATTGTCTAGAAGACAGCTTGATAGTAGGATTCTAATATATATCTATTGAATGAATAAATATTTTATATTTTCTGTTTGTCTCAGTGTTTTTAGAAGTCAATTATTTCTATGATCAAATTTGTTTGCATGAAGAGATTCAATGAGACAGATGGCTTTGCTGTAACTGTTTAATTACTTGCTTTCATGAACAATGAAATCCAAATGTATGCATATGCATGAAACAGGGACATGGTGCCCAATGCAGACTGTGTTAGAGGCTTTGACATTTTGGCTGTTTATGGCAGAGAATGTCACTGACACTTGAGAAGATATGCCATATCTCAGCTAAGAATTTGAATCACAAAGTGGAATATTTCCACTCCTGCCAGCTACATAAACTACTAAAGCCCTAAAGGATTAGTCAACAAAAGTTCCTTGCATAATGTGTTGAGAAAAAGAGAGTATTTTCCTAATTCAAGACTTACTACAAAGATGATGTTAGAGATCACCTTCACCAACTAACTGTCTAGTTTGTCTTGTTGAATGCCAAGGTTCTGCTCCAGGTCTTTGTGGTTCATATATCATAACCTTCTTTGAGAGTTGCAACTTGTAGTGGAAACTTGTACAACATTGTTGACTTGGCGAATGACTACTCAGTGTTACAGTCAGGGTTTGCAAGGGAATAGATTTAATACAGGACACATACATTTATAAGATTATCTTATAGGGCCAGGGATTTAGCTCAGTGGTTTCGGCGCCTGCCTCGAAAGCGGAAGGTCCTGAGCTCAATCCCCAGTACCAAATATATATATATATGTATTATAATATTCACCCAAAAAATCAAATGCAGAAGGGTGCAAAAGACCTATCCATGCACTAGAGACCTAAAGAATCCCAGCGGAGGCCCTGGATCCCATGGCAATGTCCTGCACAACTCCAAGACCCCATAGCAATGTTTCATACAAGTTCGTATCAAGGATCTGCACCAGAGAAGCCCAAGGCCCAGTGGTGGAAGCTAAAAAGTCTGGGCCGGAGGGGTGAAGACTGGGGGATCTACACTGAGGCCAGGAAGCAATGCTCAGTGTCAAGACTAGAGCTCCCCCAAGAGAACAGCAGCCATCCCTGGTGACAGTGAGGACTGAGCTCGTCCTTTGAGGAGAACAGCTGAATTCATTTCAGGAAAACCAGCAGAAACAAAGCTTCTCCTGGGAAATCAGCAGCACATAATCTTCCCTTCCCATTTTCCTCTTATGCTATTCCAGCAACAATCCTCAGTGGGTCTTCCACACCTAGAAGCCCACTGACTCAGTGTAGCTTGGCATTCGCATTTACATTGACCATTAATTAATCTACCACACTCAGATTTTGGGGGAGAATGAAAATAAAGAGCAATTTTAGAGTGGCCTACAGGCTATTTACACGGTGCTTCCATAGTGATACATAAATGCTACTCCAATGTACCACCAGTGTGTTAGATTTGACTTGCAATAAATCCAAATTCTCAAAAAATATTTCTACTCTTCCATTACATTAATGATATCTTGACTGAATAAAGATGGAGATGGTGTTGATCTTACTTTTTGACATATTAATTAATGCTATTTGAGCAACAACTGCGATAAAGCCCAAAGCTCAAAAACAACAGCAACAACAAAAACCCAGTGTATGCTGGGCGTGGTGGTTATATACCTCTAGTCCTAGCATGCAGGAGGCTGATGCAGGGGAATCATCTAGAGTTTCAGGGCAGCCAAGTCAGTTCAAGGCCAGCCTAAACTATATAGCAAACTCTCTTCCATTATAAAAAGAAGATGATTTCTAATAGTAACATGAGTGGGAGGCTAAAGAAATGTCCCAATTTTAGTCAACTGAAAATCGTTGGCGTTGGTGGCAACTACTAATACAAAGGAAGTCTAACAGCTTGTAGGCTCTTTGGCTACTAGAGATAGCATAAGTTTCACTTATATGTTCTTTTGCTCCCTTTACACATGGTATCTACTTTAAATGTTGCCATTTGTGGCAACAGGGCTTGGAAGCTGGTCACCTAGCCACAGCCTAGACACTACTTTGGAACATTTGCAGTCTAATAGAATTTCAGGTGCCCCTACCCTCCATGCATGCTTAAAGTATCTGGCAAAAGGAATCTTCCATTGGGATAGGCTACCTACTCAGATTTTAACATGTACATTGCTTAAGGCAAATATAACTCCTTTGAATGACAATTTTTTGTTTGCTATTGGGCAGTGGTAGACACTGACCGTATCATAGTTGGAGTGACTGATGTGATACTTTGACCTGAATGGCAGGCATTCTAACTTAGCTACTTACAAACCCCACCAACAGAGTTAGAAAAGCTCAACAGAGCTCAATTATCAAATGGAAATAGTACTTTTAAGATCTAGCCTCACTTGAATGCCAAGGGACCAGTAGCCTCCATAGAAAAAAAGAGCTAGCATTACAAAAGGGTCTGAGTTACCCAAAGGGTCCTCTGACTTCCCAGAGCCCATTAGTCAGAGACATGCCCACTCATGGTGTGATATATTTACAATATATATTATATATATTTATATATATTACATATATTTACAATATTTAGAAAATAGTATATATGTTATCCCCTCTGTAAAACTAAACACTGAAAGAGTTCAGTCCTGCCTGAGTCTTGCCAGTCCGTTTCTTGCCTGAGTCCATAGACCTTCCACCCTATTGACTGAAATATATGCAAATATATCTGTTACTGCCTTTACCTATAGACATCAGGCTCCATACTTCAGGCTTGCTGCTGTGGCTTCTCCTATTTTGCTGCTGGCTGCCTCCTGCCTGCCTTGCCATGAACTCTTTTTCCTATGCTGTGTCCCTCTGCCATGCCACCCTCCCCTGAAGCCAGCTTACTATGGACTGAAACCTCTACAAACTGGAATCCAAAATAAAGATTTCCGTCTTTACTTGTGGGTGTTGGGTATTTAGTCTCAGCAATGAGAAAAGTAGCCAAGAAACTTTCCATCAAGGCAAACACACATCCAGTTCTACTCTACTGTCAGTGTCTGCATAGCCAGTGCCTGTGCATATATCCTTGGGAGTAATTGTATGCAACTTTTTTTGACTCTATCATAGATAACTGATGGTGCTAACTTATCTATTCAGAACCAACAGGATTCACTGAAATTACTAGCTAAAGCGATAATATATAACTAAGCATCTCATCATTAGTTGTTGGCAAAATTGGGTGCAGTTTGCATTATTGCCAGTACTTCTCTCTGTACCTGGAAAAACACTTCAGATATAATAGGGATTCAAGTGGAAGAGGCCAAGAACCAGGCATATTTGCCACATGTAGTGGAAGTTTCTTTCTTTGAATCTCTTTAGCAACATTCTCCTTAGGTCACTGGAATCTGGCTTATGTCACTGCTCCAGGCTGGGCTGATCATCCTGCTTGTGGGACCAGACCTGCTTGGCCTACAGAAATGTCTTTTGGCAGTGGCTCTAGGATGTTGCACCAAAGTCATGGCAGCCAAGGTAGAGCATCGATCTGAATAAACTTCTGTCTCTCACTCTAGGGAGATCAGAGGGCAACTGAAATGGAATAGCTGACCCCCCAGGTCAGAACATGGATTATAGAAGGAAACATTCCCTGATGGTCATGACTAAACCAGCCCTCTCTCTTCCAGCCTGCCCTCTGAGTAACTATTGAATGTATGAATGCAATGTCTTGAAACAAGGAGGAACAGTTAATAACATGTTCCCTTTTACTCTAGGACAGAATATTTTACAGTCCTTGATCTCAGTGATCCAAAAGACAACCAGAGTGTAAAAGAAAAGGGTGAAATGCATTTGGGATCCCTTAGCTAGAGTGGGACATGAGGTACTTGCAGAAATGAATGCATCTGTAGAAGAGGCTCCACCCACCACACGCAGCTTTCCTAGCACCTCTTGGCCTGCTGGCTGCTTATTCTTGTTACTCACCTCTGAGTAATAAACCTGCTTTACTTTACATGTGGAAGGATCTTGGACCAGACTATTTGCAACAGTAATTTATTTTAAAAATGCATTTTAAGAATATTTATTGTTCTCAGCTAAAAACTCAATCATCTTTTAATTTCTACCCTGTATCCACCTAATCTATAATTTTATCTGTCTATATCTTTAAAAGATATTTGCTTCACCATGCATGTTACAAAATTTTCTTGTCTTCAAGGCAATAGGAACTCATGTTATTAATGGTTCTACAGGTCCCCAATACTATTCAATTACATAGGTGCTCCAGGCAAATCTGGTTCTTACTTAATAGAACTTCTATGGACATTATTTTTCTATTAAATTTCAATCATGTACCAGAAAAGATTAAAATTTTCCAAATAATATATTTAAATAATTTTAATTGGAAATCTGTGAATATATTTATGTATTTTACTAAGTAGTTTAAATCTAAAACAAAGCTGAAGAGGAAACATTACTTTTAGCTAGAAATATAATTCTTCAGCTAAAATAAATATATGTGAATATGTATAAATATATATAAATATATTAATATATGTAAATATATATATATGAGAACATTAAAATTCTCAGAGCTACAATTATCTTTCGGACATCATTCTCTCTAACACTTTACACAAGAAAAAAATTCCCTGGGATTACTTCAAAAATTATTTCAAAAATTTTCTTATATAATTGAAAATTCATGTTTCACCTTTCATATTTGAGATAGATTAAGTAAAATATATTGTATGTTTATATGTGAGAAAATTGATATCTATTCTCTGTACTATAAAGATTGGTTGATATTGGTCATAAGACAATTGAGGATTTTCTCTTTCAGTCATCGATTGTCAAATATTTAATATCTTAAGTTAAACTGAATTTAGGTACAATGAAGTACATCTCTTTTCCTATAGCAATTTTAGTCCCAAAGACAGAGCACCAAAAAAGCAAATCAAACAAAAATATCTTTTATCATTTTCCTTTTGTTGTTTTCTCTGGCAATATGTAAGAGTTTTCACTATAAAATTCCTTAATGGCTTCAATTTGGCAGTTATGGTCATGCTGAGAGGATAACAGGATGTCTTGTGCAGGAGTCTCCTTTCTGCTTACCTCTACAGTTACACATCATTGTGATTCTGATTACAAGATCACAGAGAATTTACCTCTGCTGGCTCTTAGTTTCCATTTGCCACCGTTTCTCTTTTCCTGATCTATGAACAAATTGATATTGGAATAAAATATAAGATTAGTGGTAGGAAAAAGAATGAGTGTTCATGGAGGTAAGAAATAGCAGCATATTTTTGTGTACTGTGGAGACTTCCAGAGTGTGTTGTTTGATACACATCTACACAGACACACATGCACACATGCATGCACACACAGAGGCATTACTCATTTCTTAACCATGGGGACACATCCTGATAAACGTTTGTCAGATGATTTCATTATCATGGGAACGCCATACACTGGACTTGCACACACTTAGTTTATATAGATCAGTCACTCACAGTGATGCAATCAGATCACAGGATAAACACAAGAAATATGAGATAGCTGCCTATGTAACATGGAATATGATTTTACAGTAAACTTTTTTTAATAATCAGGAGTAAGCTCTGAAATAATGACACTATAATAAACATAGAAGCTAGTAACTGTCATTTATTATGATTATTGATTATTGCATACTAAATATAATTGCATGTCCTGTATTTTTATATTTTTAATTTTATAAAAAATGAAATTTCATAACAAAATAATAAGAGAATAGCAATAATTAATACATTGTATGTAATATACTGTATATCTTCAAACTACTGTAGTTAAAGTATAAGACATAAACCAAAAAAACTCTTATAGAAAGGAAGGAAACAGATAATAAAACAAAACTTTCTTTTCATTGAACAAAGATAAACTAGTAGTATAAGAGAAGCAATTAGCATATATATTAAAATTTTTTGAAACAAATGAATATGTAATTTGGGGAGTACTTAAACTTCTCCCTACTTTTATTTATCTATCTTCTATTTTGCTCTTTGTTTGTATATGTATATACATATATATGCATATATATGTATAATTGGCATATATATATTATATATATAATGTGTTTTTCATATAAAAGCAACTGATATTTGAGCATGTGTGTCTGACTTACTTCACTTAACATTGTGTTCTTAAGTTGTATCCATTTACCTACAAATACCTCCAGCTTATCTTTTTATAAGCTTATATAACTGCTAACACACTACATTTGTTGCTACCTGCATCTCCAAGAACACATGAGTCATACATTTTGCTGTCATTGTATGATGGTTCTGACATCACTAAGCACTGAAAATTTTTGAACATTATTACAATCCTATGGGACCACCATTGTACATGCAGTCTGTTGTTGGCCAAATTGTTTTTATGCGTGAGTGTTTACAATAACCACCACAAATCTTTGAGCCTTTGGTTGATACATTCAGGTGTAAGATACCTTTTTATCAACAATAAAAGTTGTTTACTATATTTTTTACCAGTCTTTAATACTTTCTTCATAATCTTTCTAGCAATTGTAGATTAATCTTCTCAGATACCAGGCTCAGTAATTCTGACCTAGAAACTTTTGTTTTGCATACTTAATTAATGTTTAAACTTCCAAAGTAACAATAACCATAACAGTAAGGAGAAACCACTTTGGTTACACTTGTTATTCTCTCAATAATAAAATTCTTTATCATTTTCCACTACTTTATGTTGATTTCTTTAAAAAAATTTTCAAAATTAAATTCTATAAAATTCTAATTGCTTGCAAATTATTTTGTAAACAAGCTAACAAGTCAACCAGATTTAAAATACTTCTGAGATTCCTTGGACCCTTTGAAACAGTAAGTGATCAGGGTGCAAAGGCTTGAGAGGGCTGCTCATTTATAAGGAGATTGTTTAACGTTACCATCCACATGTCTGTAAGCAATTTAGTACAAATATCTAGTGGGGGCTTTTCATTCTATTATAAAACTGTTCCAGGGCAGCTTTACTTGATTATGTGGGTATTTATTAGGTCTAGTAATCAGTTAATTAGCTACCAAATGGTGCAGAAGAACACAAGAAAGAAGGACTGGAAGAAAGAGAGAGGAAAGAAAATTAATTTCTATTATGTATTTTTTTTACACCTGATAACTGAGAAGAAAGTAACTTTGTATTTGCAGATAAAGAGATTAAGGCTCCCAAGAGAATAGCAGTCTGTAATCTCATCAAATTTCACATGGCAGGAGACCAGGAACAATCAGAAGTCAAACCTGGGTGATTACCCACCAAGGCTTTTAGGTAAAACAGAATTGTTTTATGTAGGGCACTACCATATTCTACACTACATTTTATCACCTGCAAACCCTCCACTTGTCACACTGTATAACTCTCATTAACCCTGAATTTCTGTTCTCCAAAATATAGAAATGGATGACTAAAACCAGTATGGAAAAATGCAGCCACTAGATCTCTTCTTTCTAAAATTCATGTATCACCATGCCTACCCTGCCATGTCTCTCATCTCACTTTCAACATAACAATTTTAAATAGAAAAGGCAAATTCCTCATGCTCAGCAGTTTGAACAATATGCTAAAAGAGTATGTTTCATGAGACTTATTCTTGTCTGAAAAATCTCCATTATGTAGTTCCTTAGAAAAAAATAAGCCTGTTTCTCAAACAGAATGAGGTTCAATATCTCAGTTATAATAAAAGGTTGGGGGCCTTTCTTTTCTGCACATATCTCATTAACATTATTGACTACAACTGTTTATGCACAAGACATCATCTTACCCAACCACATTCCAACAGTGAGAACTGGGGAGTCCTGTAAGTACTCTTGCCCTTTTGCTACTTTATGTAGAGAATAAATCTGTAAAGAATAATTTTTCATCACAGCAAAGTAAAAAATATCATTTGCCTACTATACTCTGGGGAAATAAAAGAAATATTTTATTAAATCCAATTAAACTATACACTAATATGCTACTCACCTTGAGGAAATGACTATATATCCCTTTTAATTTGCTTGATTTTTCCATTCTTTGTAAAATAATTAGGGGAAATTATAACTAGCCATTCAATAATTGAGTGAGAATTTGTTTTATCTTTTAATTTCCACATGTCAGGCCACTTTACAAATTATAGGTATAAAACTGTCATATTAACACTCATATTCCTACCTATGAATAGATACTATTCCACTGTTTTTCTCTGTATTTGCTCATAAAATGGTAAAATAAAATCAAGGAAACAGTAGTGGGAAAGGGTTTATATTTTTAAAGACAACAGAAGATAACTTCATAGAAATATTTGGAAAAAGTGAAAAAGTAAGGTAGAGTTAGATTATGCATATTAAGTTTATGTTTACATTGACACAGAGTATTCTTCAAAGTCAACATTTCAGTGAATGCATATGATTTTGTCTTGTAGATGGTTACATGGTAATATATATCTCCGTTCTCTTCATTTTGGGCCGTACATTTTTTGATATTTCATAATTATAACTCACATGAAAGAAACATGTGTGGATACATTTTTGCCTGTATTTCTCTCTTTTCTTGATTATTGGGATAATATAATATATTGATATGTTTCATATATATGTGTATCTCCCTCATATATACACATTTTAAATCTTAAAAATATAGCTAAATTATTTTCCTAAATGTAAAAGTTACACTGTTTTTTAATATATGTACTTATAAAATATATCATCTTTTATTATATTTATATGAAGAAAATGGTACTTTATTTTTAATGTCATCTTTCTTTAAATACAATGAAATTTGAAGAATTTATTCAGATGTATTGTGTATTGAAAACTCAGTGAATTTTGAGTCATTGATTTACTTTTTGAGGTTTTTTTAAAAATTTTTACTCACTTAAGGCAACTACATTCTGAGTTTACATTATTAAAGGCCCAGCCAATAAACAAATACGTGTATGTGTATATATGTATGTGTATATATATATACACATACACGTATTTGGTCTATATATCCTCTTTAGGTTAGTTCCCTTTTTCTAAAAATCTTTAATATTTATTCCCACCTTTCACTACTTTCTAAATAATGTATAACTTTGCACTTTATATGACAAATTACTTTTTTGCTTTTGTTTCATTCTGTATATAATTTTCAAGTACATGGAGTTCTTTGTCAAATTTTTTAATTTCTGGTTTTATTGACTTTTAATTGTAAAATGTATGTTGCAATTTCATGCTTTTTTTGTCATGTAACTTTGACCTTAATGTCTTTTGATTGCAAGCCATTTTGAGAGCAAGATTTGAGTACAAGATATGATAATCTAACCTATAGCCACCCAACATATGTAAACAAATATGTATATGGGTGATTAATTTTCTAATCATTAATTATAGCACTTAATATTGTTATTAGTTGTCTACAATTATTATTTGGTAGTATTTTAATACCCTCTCTATTTTGTTACATTTGCCGAATATGTTAATTTTCATTCTTTCACTTTGATTTTTCAATTGTTGCATCACTTTTATATCTGTAATATGTGAATAGCAAATAATTTCATGATAATTATTTAAAAATTATTTTTCCTATAAGAAAGTTTATCTATTGATATAAGTGATAACCCTAGTTTCACTGCAGATGTATATTATTTCATAATTGATCTTCATAGATTCATTTCTTTTCCTCTTTCTTTAAAGAGACATATAGAGATTTGTTAGAATTTTAAAAATACACACTCAGGGAAATAGAGTGGAGCCCCTCAAGAGAAAGGCACAGTATAGTCTGCAGCTGGCAATATTTATGTGTTTTTGGTGTGAAAAATCTGGATTTTGTGAATCTACAGAAAATTTTGGCTTGGTTTACAGGAAAAAGAATTGGGCCAACCACAGGTAATAAGATTGTGGTTCCTTTTACAGGTGAAAGTGTTGTCCATCTTTCAGGGGGAAAATAGGCACAGTCTTTTGTACTTTTTTTTGAAAGATGGATGATCTAAAATGTTTTGCTTAAAAACACTATTTGAAATCTTTGAATCTGTTACTATTTTTAAGATCAGGTTTCTGACCTTTATCTACTAAGCTAATTTATGGATCCATACTGTCATTATGGGAACTTGGGTGTGGTGGGCCTGGAAGGAAAGAAGCAGAAACAAGTCTAGGAAGTACAGATATGGATAAGCTTAGGTAAATTGGACGGTGTGCTGAAGTTGCTGTCTTTTAAAATGCATAATTTTTAAATTATTACTTTCCTCATCTCCTTTCTACATCTTTCATTTCTTCTATTCTGCCTCATTTGACTCCCTGAGATTTTGTTTCCTAAATCTTAAGGGATACAGAAGGGCCAAGTGTCTGTGTTTTTATGGTTGCTTCAGGCTAAAGGAGATATTGACTCTGCCTAATGAGGGATCAAAAATTTCATTCTGACTGATCTAAAGGAGATATAGGTAGATAGGTTTTGTTGATTGATGGACAATCATTTCTGATAATTTGGAAAAGAGGATAAGGAAAATTGCAAGTCATGGCAGCTTCAGCTTCATTTCATAACCTTGTTAAGAAACTAAACGCCAAACTTAAAAGTAGAATATTGAAAAATAATGGCGTCAAAACTTTGTAGAACACAGACAAAATTAGGTGGCATTTGGCATAAATGTTTTATATTTAATAGTAACTTCTGTTTGTCCTGAGGTATTGAACCAAGTATATCAGGTGGAGTTTCTTTTTCTTACAAATCTTTATTTTTACTAGTAGGTGTTTGCAGTACACAATTACACTGATACATGTGCATAACACATTTTAATTGCTTTTACATCCTACTGCCCTCTTCTCCCTCCACCTCTCCCTGTCTCTTGGTTTCTTTCCCCATCAAGAGCATACAGATTCCTCCATCCTTTGTCAGTAAGAAACCCAGTTTCTCAGTTTAATTAAAACAATACCTAAGGAATACACAAAATAAAGATATCTATGTTTCTATGTGACCAATAGATCATTAAAAATTCTTACTACAGGGCCAAGAACCTGAGATATGACCTTTTTTGTGAAGACTTGAAGACCTTCTGTAGTGACCGGCTCCAGATAATATAAAGTCTGAAATAAATATTAGAAAGCCCATATCCCAAAGGTGACAAAGCTTAGTATCTAGAATGTTTATTTTGGCATTTTTATTCTATAGGCAACCTGTACAAGAAGCCAAATCCTTATCTGATGAGAAGTTAAAAGTAGAAAACCATAACATAATTGCAGTATACTGGAAGCCCGAAGGACATATTTTTGGAAGAAGCATTTTAGAAGAGCTAGTGGGTCTAAGAATCACAAACTCTGCCCTATCCAGAACCCATGCAAGGGCCAGTACAGACTTCAGAGTACTGCTTCTGCACCTGTTACTATTAGGACCTCCCACACAAAGGGGACTGCTGGACTCCAAAGAGTTGGTCCATCTGTGTGGGAGGTTGGGTAACTCAGCAGAGTTGAGGGCCTTTCAAAAGAGTCTTGTTAAAACCAGGATTCTGGCTGACTTTGGAAGGCAAAGGCCAGTTAGCTTTTGTATTTTCTTTAGCATTGTTCTCCAACCCTCAGTTGTCAAACACCTAAAAAGTCGATTATACCACTCTTGAAGTGGGAACAGAAGGTCTCAATCCTAACTACTGTAATCCTTTCTGAATATCAAGGCACTCTGAAACATAGTATATTCCCAGTGAACAGCAACCTCTTTTATTAGTCAAGGTCAGCATTAATGTTAGGAGTCACTGTCATATTCTATCTGTCCTGTAGGTGAAGGTCTACCATCTTAGTGAACTGAATGTTAACTGATTGTAAAATTTCATGAAGAAAACTCAAAAATAAAATAACAAAACTAACATAATATTTTAAGATAATCTTTATGATGACATTATTATACCAGGATCATTAAGTTTCATAATTTCTCTAAAAATATATTGAACTCATTTTGATATCGAGTAATTTAATGTTACCTCAATTCAATTATAAAATTTTGAATTACATAATAAATTCTCATCTAAATTTTCTAATTTTTTTTAAAAAATCAAGTGTGTAAGTAGAATGTACTTTTGTACAAATGTGCTTTATAGATGACTAATGCCCAAACTATAATTATTATAGTGACTCCATTGAGAACATAGTGTTTTAGGTCTATCTAATTTTCATAATACAATCAGGAACACATTAACATAACCCTGAAAAAATCCATCATTACGTGCAATTTTACTGGAGGACACCAGTGTAGTTAGGTATTTTAGAAGGTGGTATACTTGGAGAACTTAAATGTATTTAACAGAAAAACCCAGTAATAATTAGTGTCACAACAACGGAGAAATCTTTACATAGTAACTCAGTTTTTACTTGTAAAGTGAAATTTAGATTCCTTTAATGGTTTAACATATTAACTCAGTTTTTCCTCGTAAAGTGAAATTTAGATTCCTTTAATGGTTTACATGGTATAACAAAACTGATAAGAGTCAGAGGATATCTTTAGACTTCCTACAAGTTTAGAAAATAGTGCTAATGACCACCAATAAACTTACTCCCTAATATGCAAGTGTTTCTAATCTATGAGGTGGAATTTTTAAAATCCACATGCAAAGAAATAGAGTGGGAGTCCTTAAGAGGCTGGTGCCAGGTTCTTGGGTTTCTGGGTCAGGTAAACAATATACATTCTTCTATACTATTCTATTGGGAAATCACACAATTTGTATTTAATTCCAAAAAGGTTATATGTAAGTTTATATTAGCCTTGTCAACAGAAAAATTTCCTTATTGACTCTCCAAACTAACTAGTACAATTCGGCCATTTATATAAGTTGAATTTTCTTATGCTTTTACTTTCCCTTCCAGGATACATTTACAAATTTTGCAATTTTATCTTCATAGTTACAATAAGAATACTATTTTTTGTTTTACAATTTACTTATTTATGTTTTATTTATAAAAATTTAGAAAACCATCTTCCAATTAATACTATTTTTAATTAATTTTATTACTTATTTGATCAATGTCCCCTACATATTCCTCCTTCACAAGTTCAGTAGCTTGGTTCATACAATTTTGGCTGGGTACGTGCTGAAATAGTATTTTTTCTGAAAAAATAAATGGGAATTAATCTTTGTAAACACTTGTACATCCAGAAAAAAGCATAATATTCCTACATAAAGGAAGAATTACATGAGTAGGTACAGAATTCTCGAGACAATATTTTCTTATAAAGTTTAATTTTGGTTGTTTTGGGTATTTTTATCATAAAAATGCTTAAAAGGCTTATATTTATGTTTATTATTTTTCCTGAGGCAAGATACACATCAGACTATTTACTTTTTCAATGAAAAATAATTATCTAGGAGGTGAATGCCTTTGACCTCTCCTTGCTGTTAGCTTTCTTTTGTGAAAGCTCTGTCTTTGAAACCCCAAGGACACTAAATGTCCAGAGCCTCTCCTCAGGTTTCTAATTTCAACCATCATTTGTCTAATACAACTTCATTTTATTCTGAGAAAGAAATAAGTCCTTGTTTATCTCAATATCTGGTCAAGTAAATATGAGGGGGATTACTTTATTATTTGCTTATTTTACACAGCCTGCACTCATCAGAATCCATGCAAGAGCCGATACAAACTTCAGGCTCTTTCTGCCCTTTTCTCTCTTGCTTCAAATGCCCCTGAGCCCAATACAGTGCTCCATGACATTTTCTCCACAAGCCCTGCTCGGCTCTCAAGTGAAAGTGGTAGTCACTAAAATAATTTTAAGAGAAAGATACTAATAGTCAATAGGGTTGGAAAAATGGGTGGAATATATTACTATGTCAAATAGCAATTTAATATGGTTGTGATTGACTTTTTATTTTTCATCATGAAAAAATGACGTTTTCACAATTAAAGCTGTGCCATTAGGACAACTGAATTTGTGCTAATTCTCTTCCTAAATTCCTAACTTTTCCCCTCAGGATCATGTTAGAATGCTTTATGTAATTTCATTGTAGAAATCACTAAATTTTTCCTGGGAGCTCAAATATTTTTGGGTGGTATTCCTAGTTTCCAGTGACATTGGAGTTGGACAACTTCTCATATTTAATTTCATGAATATTTCAATGGGAACATAGGTGAGTGCAAATTTGAGGCAGCTAGCCAACATTTGCATTTGAAGTCAGTCTCTACAATATCAAATCATGTGCATTTGTTGACTCTGTCCTAGCCAAGATGCTTTGATCACACCATTTTTGAAATATATGACAAATTTCTCCATGGAGAAAAAAAATCTGTAAATAACAAGAAATCCCCTTCCTATTTCTAGTAAGTTGGCTATCTTTTGGTTACAGTAACTTGGACAAATATTACACTGACAATACTGATGCATTTTCATCCATATCAATCATATCTAACTCTAAGGGTAATTTTAAAAGTCAATAGCTTAAAGCAATGTCACCAACTCTTAATGCTCCCACAGAGTAACTGTTCATATAACTGTGAACCTATGCCATGTAGAATCATATTTTTAAAAATTTTAGAAAATACTGATTACTCCAAAATATTTCCAAAAGAAATAAATACATTTACATATATATTTCTTATTCTAGTTCTGATGATATATCTATTTTCTATTTAAGTACAACTTTCAAATATTCTGTAGATTATTACCTTTAGATATTAGCTTTATATGTAGTTACAATTGCTAAACAGTAATCATTTTCAAATAGTGAAAAACTAGTGATTGAAACAATTTCCAGTAACATAAAAATTATATGAAAATATACTTTTCAAATTTTCAGGATAACAGAGTAAAATATCTCACACAAGCTATTTGTCACTACAAATTAGTGTCTATTGAAATACACTAATAGACACTAGCTTTAAATATTATTGATGGAATGTTATAAAACAGATATTTTAAAAACTTTTGGAGGATAGTTTCAGTGTTAGAGTTGTGAAGGACAGTTTAAGAAAAGCATGGAAATGGGAAAACCAAATCAAATCAGCTTAGAAAAATTTTGAAACCTAAGTAATTTGGATCCCAAAAATAATCAGTGGCTCATATCCTGTTCCAAATGTAAACCCTTTCAGCCAATTGCTTCTCTAATATTTAATGAACTCACTGTCAAACCAGCACTGTATATTTTTGCCAGAATTTAAATAGGTTCAACTTTCAAGCATAGCTTCAGAGAAAAATTGTGGTGGGGGAGGATTATAAAAACTTCAACATACTACAACTTGTTTTACCACATAATGATGAAAAGTGTGTGGGGTGAAAACTTGTGCTTCCCTTTACTAGGTCTGTGTCTTTAAAAAAATAAAGCTCTCTGTGCCTGAGGTTTCTCATCTGCAAAATAGTGATAACAACAATCTTTCATATATCTTGGGATAATTAATAAAGTTAAATATCATAATTTACAGTAAGCATTTATAATTGTTCCTGGCATAGAGTAAAGCTGCAGCAGCGTTAGATATGGCTAGTATTGTAGATGTGCAATCTACAGGCACGTGGCAATGATATTCAGCAGTATAGGAGAAGACAGATGCTTGGAGTTTGTATTTGTGATTTATAATGCCTTCAGTTAATGTTATTTGGAGATTAGACACTTAAGAAAACCTCTAAAAGTTTCTTAACATGGAGGAAAAGTTTAATAGCATTTTTTATTCATTATCACTATTTTACTCCTCATTTGGTAGTCATGTCACTGTTAATGTTCTGCAACAAGTTCCATCCAGAATATTGCTCCTGCTGTGAGAAGCCTATTTGCCATATTACTTTATCCTCATTTACTGTTTACTTCATTAACAGGTGTCAGATTTTTTGAGACCCATTCCTCTTAGATCACTGATACCTTATTTCAGCAAGTCTTGTGATAGCTTTGTTAATAACATTTATTTCAATAATATTTGCTTTGTGAACTACTTTAAAATATAAATACTTTCTCCCTTGGGACAGAGGTTAGAGTTGTTTACCATGCAGGATAACAAACATACAGTGTATTGTCTCCTGAGGCATATGGCAAGGTTTCTTACAGTGGTCTCATAAGATTGGGTGTTGTTTAAATTTGAGTTTCCTCACTAGCAATGTAAATTCATTGCATGAACAGCATATACTTGAGAACTCTCATCAGCCACCGATGGGATTTGGAGGACAATGGAAATGATATGATTTGAAGATGGTGCTTCCTAATGTTCCAGGAGTAATGAGATACTTTGGCACTGACTCAGAAGTAGCATGTCTTCTGCAGATCTGTAGGACTGTGGCAGAATAACTTGTAAACTTGATGGGGGCATGAAACATTGGCGTTTCACAGTTATTGATACATTATTAAAACACCATATGCACAAGTAAGGTAGGCAGTATTCTGTGTAAAGTAGGAATGGTACATGCTTAAGTTTTGTTACCAACATCGTGATTGCAGATTACTGGTTCTATTGTAGTATTGGTTCACTTTTCCTGATATATTTTCAGAATTTTCCTCCCTTTATTTTGTTTCTTTCCCATTAACCTATGTTTTTATTTAATTTACTACATTTATTAATTTAGTTGTTATTAATACTAATATATTTTCTTCTCAGATACCAAATATTTATCTTTTGATTAATATTGGTTTTTTTCACTAGCTTGTATTAAATTTCAATTTCTCTGACAGCTGGATAAAAATATTTTCTAATGCCAAGTATTAGAGTGCATGATTCCAACTTTAAATACGCAAGTTACTGTTTCCATATTCTATACCTTAGTCTCTAATTGCATATATAAGAGCCTATAGTAAAAACCAACACCAACTAGAGGGAAGGCACATATTTTGATATATTTTATTGCTCTCTCTTCTCTGAGTTTTAAATATATTCATTTTAAATCCATTCTAATCACTATGTCTAGTCAGTGCTGTAATCGTGCATATGGTATATGTGCTTAGTGGGCACACAACATTTTGGTGTTCCAAGTGCAATTGATTGGTTCAAGGGGGAGTTGAGGTATAACTGCTATAGCACCTATTAATCAAGGATGATGCTATCCCTGTGTTGGATCTCCAGCACTGTAATAAAAAGAGAATGATTTAAATAATATATGTTTGAATGTTGTTGAATGGCATATTTTATAAAAATCCGTTTGGCTTACTGGGTGGATAGAATCCGTCAATTCTTCCATAACCTCATTCTTTTTCTATTCATTTTTGACAGTGCCATATTTAAGGCCCCGGCCATCCTTTTATGATCTCTGTCTTTTCTTTCCGTTCTGTCACATTTTTCCCCATACACTCTGAGGCTCTGTTGTTAGATGCTTCCACCTCTAGAACTGGAGTGTCTTCTTGGTGGACTGACTCCCTTATCTCTAGGAAGTGACACTTCCCATTACTAGGGTTATTTTGTTTTCCTGGAATCTGTCTTCTCTGACTTTAATGTAGAAAGGAGATATGGAATTTGTAGGTGACCCAGATTCTCAATCCTAGTGTTGGAGCGCTGCACTTCTGTGACTCCCCGTACTCCTGTGTCTCGGAGGCTATTTTCATCAAGCCACAGAACCTGGTATTTCAGTTTCTACAAAGTCCTTCTAGATTCCAACAATGGCTTGTCTCTCACTTTTAATTCACTTTGAATCTGTAAATATTTATTTATTTACTTTTGTGGCTACTCACAGTTCTTTTTAGTGAATAATAAGGGTATGATTTAGGACATTAAAGCAGACACATGACAATTGACTTGTAATTTATCATTCATCCCTGATCTTGGTGACATGTCTTTTTTTGAATGAAGTGTATTAGCATTTAACATAAAGAATAAATATCAACCATTAAAAATGACCATAACAGTGCAGCTTTTTACTCTGCAACAGTAAAGCAAACTTTAAAAAGTAAAGGTTTTCAATATATCTGTCTTTAGAGGTTTACAAGTAATTTCATTTGAGTGCCTAATCCAGTTGCATGATAGGATATTTAAAAAGAGTATAGAACTGTAAATGAAAAGACTTATATTTGAGATCTACTTTTATAATTTATTAATAATCTTAGTGAAGACGTTTAGTAGCTAAAAGCCTCAGCTGCTTAGCAATAAGAAATTGAGATACCAGTAATAATACTACTTGACATAACCACCAAGAGGCTCATGATGAAGCATAAATTAGACATCTAAAATGAAAGCACTATAAAATAAAAATTATTTGCTTTTATTATTCACCTTATTTAGTTTTAGGCTGTGTAAGGAAGGCTATGAGGTGATTTCATCAAACTGAGCATTACAGTTTTGAAATTATGAAACTGATAGTGAGGTATATGTTAATATTTTAGTTCGAAAAAAAACCCCTATTTCTATGACCCATGAATTTAGACATTAGATTTTTACTTCATAGAAATAATATGAAATAATGTGTTAATAAGGATATTTTTCCACTATCTTCTTTTTGGTGTTTTGTAATCTCCTTGTCTCACTTAAAATCTGATAATTTATAATTTGACATTGATGAGTAGAGCCAAGACCATCAGATAGTATGGTTAGCTTTCTGGCAGCTTCATGCCGTCAATTCCACTAGTTAATCTCTTTTCTCACATGCCAGTTTAGCTCTGCACAGTCATTTGAAATCTCTATGTAAGAGTCTCTCACCTTCTTTTCTATAATAAGGAAATTCCCTGAGTTTCTCTAACATTACACAATCTTTAATGTCTTTGAAAGTAATATGACCCACTGTATGGTTTCTCTTTTATTAATGCAAATGTTCCTTAAATGTCTAGAATTAAACATTTTCTGTCAATTTCAGGAGAGGGAGTTCAGTTCAAATAATGAGAGTACTACTACAAACCATTCTTTAATTGCTGCATTATAATCTCCAGACTTGAAATACCGTGGAGACCCAGCTACATAAAATGCCTTTCAGTTACATAGGTGTAGAATTTATTACAAGTGTTTTAAATTGGAATATATCTGAAACCCAGTGGAAGGGTATCATTGTCCTTTGGGTGTTTGATAACTTGGGCTATTATTTAAAACGCCAACAATGGTGGCATTAAAAGAGAGTAAAAAGAAGAAATCATGTAATAATAAATTTGAGTACTCACATATGCATGCACATACCTTTAAGATGAATAAATAATATCAGGTATTTTTGAAAGGCCAAGAAAAAGTGAAATATCTCTGTATGATAAAAATAATCATCATATGATTTACATTATCTGAATATGCTTGATTAGTTGTAACTTTAGAAGTGAAGTGTCACTTAATGAGGCATTAGTGGTCCACTTTATCATACACTTATCATTTAATAGAAATATCCAAAAAATAGCAAACTATGGATATTTAAAAATATAAGCCTATAATATACATGATACACATTTATTTAAGCTTGAGAAAAATTTCTTCTCAAAATAACTTTATTATGAATCTAAACATGAAATTTTTATTTTGTGACCCATTTGCTTTTCATTCATAGTTAAACTGATGGCAAATGCCCATTCTGCACCAATCAAAAGATTACAGAACAAACTTCACATATTTCAGTAATAACAATATAACATGTAGTTTGGATTTCTTTGTTTGTTTGTTTTTTGCTTTTTTTTTTTTTTTTTTTGGTACCAGAGATCGAACTCAGGTCCTTGTGCTTGCACAGCAGGCGGCGAAACCACTGAATGAAATCCCCATCCCAATTTCTTTGTTGAATCATGCTAAAATAATTTTTGAGATCAATATGGGGTCAGTAATAGAACAGTGCATTTATCTTTTTTTGTCTCAGTCATAAGGAATAGATGTTCTTTAAAATAATTGCATGAGTCAGGATGAAAGGAAAAAGAAAGAGCACAAGCCATGTTAGTGTATGTATTAATTGGCTCCTGTGCATTATTTCTTCTTTGATGACTTAATTTTAAATCATTTTTACTGAGAAATCTTTTGAAAGGGAACACGCAATTTTCAAAGAAAAGTTGTGAGACAAGCTGATCAAAGTGCACATCCGCTAGAATAACATTTAACTGTGGGTGACCTAAAAATCCTCATAATGGAGCTTAATCACATAAAATGGAAAAACAAAGAGAACAGCAAGCATAGACGCAGTGAGGCAGCCCTACTTTGCCAATCAAGCAAACAGTATCTCAATACTTCAGAGAAAGAACACCAATCAGGGTGCTGATGGGAAGTCTAACTTGACATTTGTGTTGACCTCCTTACCCTGTGGAGAGAAAAGGTCGGAAAATAAAAGCTGAACACTGAATTAAGTAACAGTAGATCTGTTATCATCAGGGCCCTCTTAATGCTTACATTTTTGTTGACATACAAAAATCACAAAAATAAAATTACTACACTAAATATAATACATAAATTGTAAGTGTTAAGTCACTTTGTCACATGTTGAAATAAAAATGGTAATCAATCTAATTGATTTATCTTTACCTTACATTATTTGTAAAAGAATTCACGGGATTATAAGATTTTATTACGTTTTCCCCTTTTCTTTTGTGCTCCTATTGAGGAAACTTCACATTTAAAGTCATTCTTTATTTAAAAAAAATTATGGGCTTTACTCCTGGGTAATATACTCCAAAGGAGATTCCTATCACAACCGCTGAAGGTCAGACCTGTTATCCAAATCCCACAAACTCAACAAGACAAGGAGTTTTCTAATGTGTTGCTCTTAGTACTTTACATGTACTTGGATGATATTAAAGTGCTTCTATGACAGAATTCTTCTAGTATTTCTGTATCTTATGTGTGGAACATTACTGTGAACTACACTACACCTGACTGACACAATCTACAGTGCATAGTGGATTCTGCAAAAATTGTGGGATGCTGCCCATATGCTCTTACTTCTTTGCTTATTCAAAATACCACATATACTTTTACAAATAACATATATCATATATATCTGATGTGTACTGTCTGATGTGCACACAAACAAAATTACATAGGAAAGTTGGTTTCAGTCTAAAAGTTAGATGTTTTATTGAAGCAAAAATAAAGTTGTAATGTTTTTCATGGACTTGGATACATAACAATCACAGGAGTTGCTCAAAATCTTAGGGGCATTTTCAGATTTCTGGCCAGTTCACTGCTAGGTCTCAAGCAGAAGGCCATGTTACCACACAGACACATTTGATGCTTTTACCATAAAATCTATACTCTTAAGACACAGGGATTTAATGCATATAGATTATGACTAAATTTTTACCCATGTGTGAGAAATAACATTCAGCAAAGTTGTGCCCTGGTGATTGACTGAGTTGGATATAGAAAGTTAAATGAGTTATTTAAATAGGCAAAGTAATTCTCAATAATTATTAGTACATTTTATTAATTTAAAAAATCACAGGATGGGACTGGTGTTAAATAAAGTTTAAATAAATCTATCGGAGCTCCATGTATGTGCAAGATGGATTCTGCTTTTAATATGATACAAGAAAATATAATTAATTAGAATAATGTTTAAATGCCTACTCATCACAAGGAAATTTTACCCTTTTTCTTTAAGGAAAAATGACCGAATAAAAGCACTGATTGGATCCATCCTTTAGAGGAAAAGGGGCCTTGTATGTGGTTGTGGGACATGAGAAGTGGGGGATCCAAGCCACAGTGACTTTTTTTTCAGCTGGATTTTCTTTTTTTATGAAGATAGTCTGTTTCATATTTTGTGTCCCCAGACCAGAGAAAGCATGCTTGTGGTAAAGCCACAGCACTGGGAAGTAGTTTATGTTCTCTGCTTGTAAGTGAATAACAAATCAATACCAGACATATGTTTGGTTTCAGAAGTAGGGTTTGTTATAGAAGATTTACTTAATATTTGAAATATTGGAGTGCTATTAGTATGGGGTTTGGACAAGAATGAGAAAAGTGAGCAGGTTATATTTCTGCCAAAGTATTGATTTACATACCACTGAAAACCTCTTACATGTTTTATATTTTTTCTATATTCATGGAAATAGAAATCAGTGCTCAGTATAAATATCAAGTTATAGGTCAAATGGTGAAGAGGGGGTACTGCAAGTCTGAGTTTCCAAGAAAATTCTAATTTAGTTCAGTTCAGAGACCAAGATACTCTTTTTATTGTTCTTGTTGTTTTTTGCTTTTTTCAAACAGAGTCTTGCTATGTAGTTCAGGCTGGCCTTGGACTCTCTATGTAGTGCAGGCTGGTCTGGAACTCTTGGTGATCCTCCTGCCTCATCTTCCTAAATGCTGAGATTACAGCCATGTACCACCACACTGATCTTGAGACCAAGATACTCTTGAAACTACTGATATCGGTTTGTTCTAGGAATGGTTAAATTTAATAACATCTTGCTTAAAAACTCTCCCATACTGTTTAGATAAAAATCAAGATGTTTTGAAGTGACATAGATTTACACAATTTATGTTATTGGCTGCAAAGTAAAGCAAAATTCCAGAATAACTTTTATCTTTTATAAATTAGAAATATGACATAATTCAGAGAAAACAGAAAACTGTCTGTTCCATGGTACCACTGTTAATAATTTCATTATAGATTAGATCATGAAATTGCCTATCCTTTTCTCTTGCTATTTCCCCTTTTCTTTTTCTAATGATTTCCTAAACAAATTAAGAAAAAAAACATTGATAAAATTGCTGAATTAAATTCACTATTTTCTTTTCCTTTTTGTGTACATCCTGTTTTGTATAATCTATTTTTCATGTAAGTAAGGCATATGAGAATTATTTCTCCCTACACGAGTCATTGGATTCTGGCAAGATGAAATGAGGTGAGTATAATATTTCCGTTATTTTGATTCAGTGAAAAATGCCATAATCACATTTTTTCCCTCGTGTGGACCATTTCCTATCAGGAAAGTGTCACCAGCTTGGTCTCTTAGGTTGGATTGAAAAATCCAATTTGGAAGGGAACCCTGTTGATCTTCCATTTGCTGTGGCTTACCAAAGGCCTCTCATCCATCAGCACTGACTCCAGGTGTGACACGCTATCACTGTATGCAAGTGTTGGTGTAGGATTACTAGGTCTGGCATCCAAAAGTATCTACTGCTGAAATGTCGCATGCTAGCGTTATTGAAGATGTCACCCAGAGCTGTGGGTATAAGTCAGTGGCAGAGCTCTTGCTCAGGATGTGAGGGGTCCTAGGATTGAAAACCTAGCAGGGGAAAAAAATTGAAAGTCATCTAATTTCTGACAAGTCTTTTACTATCTATCAGTGAGCAATGCTAGTAAACATGATCTAAAAGTGATTAAAATATTTAATTTTCATTTAATATGTCTTGAAAAGATAATTATTTTTGATTAAAGATAATGAAGATACCAGTAAGAATAATTAAAATATTTGGAAATATAATATTTCATTTATAAAACTCTACCAACAGAATCACATTAAATGAAAGAAAAATTATGCTGGATTTATCTTACCCATTCAAAATAATGCTGATCTTTTGAATCCTTAAGGAAAGCAAAAGAAATTTATAATTTATTAATTCTAGGCTAGATAATTTTAATCCAAGTATTTTATCAGAGTAAATACTGTTCATCAATAAATATTCAAATTATATATAATAATTTAAATTTTAAAAGACCATAAAATGATCTATTATTGTATATAAACAAAATAGTATAATATCTTAACATCTCTCATTCTTTTATGCTTCCTTATTAATAGCAGAATTCAAACTCTGGCTACATTATCACTGAGTGGAAAATATAAAATAAAATTGCCTGATGCTGGTCTAAAGCTACAACTGGTTGAAAATGGTGCTATAAGATAAAGTGTCATTTTTTATAAACATTTTTATTTGTTGCTTTATAAAGCTTTTGGTCCTTTTTTTAGAATTCCTATGCAACTTTACATCGACATGATTTGTTTGTATATAGCGCTGTTTTGAACACATGAGTAATTTTTTACAACGCAGTCTAGACATATATTGTTTGAAAAAGTAGTTGTATATTATTGAAGGTTGACTCAGGCAAAATGGATTTTATTTTAACTTCATAAATTGTTTAAACTGTCATATATATATATATATATATATATATCTTAATTAGTCATAACTATAGTTTTCTCCTAAATAGTTTAAACTCATTGCTATTTATGTCAAATAATATATTTGTAGTAGATCTAAAGTTGTATTTTAGGATCACCTGTTGAACACTATTTAGTCTTCCCAAGATTTGTGGTGATTCTTAAGAATACATGTCATATGGGTATCTGGAAAGGCACAGAGTTATAGAATGCTTTTTCAGATTTCAGAGATTTGCATATATGACTACATGGAAAAGGGGAGTTATTATGCTAAAAAAAACTTTAGTTAATTTTTTCACAGACTATTTTTAGTATTTTGAATGCTTTTAAAATTTGTTGCATTTTACTTATCCACATAGCATATTTCATTTAATTGTCATTATAAAGGAGTAAATGGCAGTTTGGGGTTTTGCTTGTCTACTTTGCAAGAAACACAATATAAAAGCAAATATTATACAAAAATAAGGAGCAAATTTGTATGTAAAAGCTCAGAAAATCTCGTATATTACAGTGATGTATATTGCACCTATAATACAGGTGATTTATAGCTACAAGGCAAACATCATTTAATTTTTAATGCCCATACCTGTTTTTTATAAAATACTTAGAAGTGTCAGAAAATAAAAATGTAAAAGATATGTTAAACAATGTAATTTTATGCTATTTTAAGATAAAAATACAGGACTAAAATAATGGAAAATTAAAAGCAGACAAGAAAAGTTTATTCAGCTGTAATTTAACTTTTAATTAAAGTCATGATTGATAACAAATGCCATGTAGCAATGTGACCTCCAGGAAAATCTACAGCTGCTGAATCAATTGAGAAAATGATCTCCACTGTTTTCACCATAAAGTGCAAAGAAGATAAATCATACTTAGAACTACTAATCACATGAATATTATATTAATGATTTGGAAGTCTGAAGTAAGACAAAAAGTAGTCCGGAAAAATGAAGTAAATATTCAGAAAGGAGTGCTGGGGGTGCCTTAGTTGAGAAGCATAATTTCCAGATTATTAACTTAATCATTTAAAAAGAACTTTTCACTGCATTAATCCCATTTAAATTTAAAATGGAAACATTGAATGGAGATGAAGCCCTATTACCTGCACAATGTGAATCAGATGAGACTCAGGACAAGCTGGAGATCAAAAAGGGAAAGTAAGCAGAATTTCAAACAACACCATTAGCCAATAAACATCCTGCTCAAAAGACATTGGCATTGGAGCTTTGGAACCCACCCAGAGCTGATGTGTTCTACTCATCTGCTTATGTTGATAAAGACTAGGTGATTGGAAGAGAATTTCAAAAAAGGAAATAAATACAAGAAGCTGCTGTTGGTGTTTTCAGATTGTTGCTGAAGACCACAAGGTGGCCTTGGAATGCTTTTCTTTTTTTTTTTTTTTACTGTTTTTTAATGGGGTTTAAAGAAAGGTCTGCTAGAAAAGCCAGCAAAGGTCAAACTCCCTCTACAACTCCTTGGTCTGAGTCCATTAATAAAAAGGAGAAAGAATTCTGAAGCCAAGAAGAAAAGTAATGATGACTATGCTGCTGAAAACTAAATGCATTTTTTAAAGTTAAAAGCGTGTAAATTATATAGTTTGAAGAAGAGGCATTTTTAGTATCTGTGTTTAAGTATAGGAAATTCTGTAATTGAGACATCACTACTTGTTCTCAAAAAGCCAAGCAAAAGGCAACAAGCTTAAATAGCATTGTGTGGGATTTATGCCATAAAGAGATGAGATTTCCTGCACAAGGTGTTGTTAAATCCAGGAATAAGGGACAGAAGGAAGCTGTACTTTCCTTTGAAGGGGTGGAGAATTAAGGTAGCAACTCATCTGTCAGGGAAGTTTAAGGCAGGGTGAATGGATTAGGTGACCTTTCAAAATTACTTCCATACCAGGATTTTTGATGTCAATATAAACCAGCAGCCCTAAATGGAAACCTGGGCAAAAACCAGTGACTTTTGCACTTGCTTCTGCTCTTTCTGGAACACAGTAGTCGGGCATCTTGCTAAAAAGCTCTGGTCCTCAATATCACAAACTTTAAAATCAGATAGCCTGGGTTCCACTATTCTGTGTTTCGGTTTCTTTAGCCCAAAAAGAGGTGGGTAAATAGTATTTGCATCACTGGACTGATGAGGAGATTAAATGAAATGAGGCATGTAAAATACCTAGCGTGAGTGAGGTAGGCATAAACCATTATTTTCAGACTCTATTCTGGTGCCACATCGACCATTGTACCATAGCATGATGTCCTGCCAGTGGCACCTTCACCTCTCTTCCTGCTCTATTTTCTATTTTTAAGAAAGTTTTTAGAACAATGCTATGGCCACAGAAAAATCAGAAGGATTTGCAGAGATGTCCCATATATGCTGTATTACCATATATGTGTCACATCCCCCTGGACAACATCCTCTGCCAGAGTTGTACATTTGTTACAACTGATGAACCTACACTGACACATAATAAGCTGCGAGAGTCCAGAGTTTACCTTAGGGCTCACTCTTGGTGCTACACAGTCTGAGTTTGGAAGTTTATGACACACATCCTCTACGATACCATCATATAGAATACTTTCATCACTTCAGAAATGCACTGTGCTCACTTATTCATATCTTGTGGTCGCTTTTATATTTTCTGTCTTCTTTACTTTTACCCTCAGTAGAAAAATACTAAGTTTCATCAAAAGACATTTTTAAGTGCAAATTTTTATCACTGGGTACCAGTGGTGTGGATTCTGTTTATACAAGAAGAATAGATGAAGTGATCATCTATTATAAAGAATTAAAACATTGGGAAATGAAACTCTAACAAGATAAAATAGGGCCAAAAGTTATGAATAAAATAATCTAAAGCATAAATCTGAAGACAACAGATTTTGGGAGAAAATAACACTCCAAAACATTTCAGCATTTAACTCTTTTATAGAAGTGATTTGAATTTTGTGTAACATGCATTTTTTCTTATTTTGCAGGTTTGATTATCAGAGAAATATTATTTGTGTTTTAAATGATGTAATTTTATTTCTAGTCCTTTTGTATAATATTCTCAAGAGCTATCAGCTATTAGTTCTAGCTAATTTTTGAAAGCAGCTTTGGTTCTCGAAGTTTATTTTTGACACATCTTTTAGAGATCATATGAAAGCATAGAGATGTAATAATTTCCAAAATATTTTAAGGATATTTGCAAATATATACACAAATATCATCTGCAAATGCTATGCCAAGGTAATAAAATGACTATAAATCTCACTTTGATTCTCCCTTGTTGGATTTTATTATAACTCATTACAAAACAAATCTTCATTTTCCTCTTTATTTTACTTTTGGCTCTAATCTAATTTAGAGTTCATTCAAGATGTTGCAAGTCAATGATACATTATCAAATAAATCAGTAACTACATTTATATATATATCAGACACAAAACTATGTGTAATGTTAAAGTATTTAAAGTACACAGAGATGTGTGGTAGTTATTTTGAACGAAAACGCATTCATTTTTTTGTTTATATGCATATCTTTTCCCAATTTAACATTTTTTAAATTATAAGGTTCGGTATATATCATCATTAACAAAATTTTATTTTCATCCACACTTTTGAGACAAAAAAATTTCCTTACTTTTATTTGCCACTGATAATCCCTCACTCATAGATATTTCGGAAATACTGTAGTGGTTATATTGAAAAAAATGTCAAAAGGAAAAAAGCAGCTATCAGTTGAAAGGACTTTTTTCCACTTTTAATAAAGTACGAGTAACATTTATTCTCTGAGTTCTTTGTGTCAGGTGTCATGTTGGGGAAACAAATCACCTGTACTTTGTGGCACGTTGTATTTCTTTTATATTTCTACATTTTATTATGCCTAACTGTATTTCTCTCAAGTATACTGTAAGTTACTACAGGACAAAAACTATTTTGATTTTTTGTCTTTGTATTTCTCATGCCTGACAAATATCCAGTGTTGTTTATTAACCTGATATATTAATGAACAAGGGACAAAAACAGTTCATCTTTCAGGAGAATCATGCCCTACTATCATAATAGATATCAAAAACTTTGAATAAGGAGGCTCAATCTCTTTTTCTATGCAGGAGTATCAGGCTTTAGTTCCTTTCACTCATTGCCTAAATCTTTAAAGTTGTAAGTAAACATAAATGAGAGATGTAATTACTGCTTATTTAACTTTCATTTATAAGTTAATTGTATTTTTTAAGCAACTTTGGAAGAAATAGGCCATCATTTTACTAATAATTACTTTGTCCCTCATGGGTTTTGTTTGTTTTAAATAAACTCTAGGCAAATATTGGTCAACTATATGCACACATCTCTACTGTTTGTCAATTTTCAGAAGCAAGTTTGTACAAGACAGAGACAATTCATCAAGTACTCCTTGTAATGTCTCTCTTCTTGTTATTCCCCAGATAATCATATCATTATTGCTGCTTTTACAAGAAGACTTAACACAGGGCAGGAAGCTACATGAGTATAACTAACTGATAATAAAAGAAGTGATGAAAAAATGAAACAAAAAATTCTGGCAGTCACCTTAAGAAATGTCACCCCCAGGAAAATAAAACTGAGCACATAGCGTGTACTGCATATATCTGCCTACAACCCTTGGGCCAAAAATGATGTTATTTATGTCATTCACAGCTCTGGCTTACTGATCTTCTCTGGACCTCTTGACTGTCAATATTTTTGTTTGGGGGGAATACTTTTTCTCTTTCCAAGCTGAAACTAAGATACAAACTTGTTTTCTCCTTCCCTCAGGATATGAAAGAAAAAAAACAGCAGTTAAGAGTAACTCTTTTAAAAAAGCAACTGCTATAAAAAGAGGAAGCAGACAGAGGACATGGAAAGAATTCAAATGTTTCACCACCTGCCTTGCAAGAACAAGGACCCGAGTTCGATCCCTGGTAGCAAAAAAAAAAAAAGAATTCAAATGTTTGCTTATTTCATGAGAAATTTAGTACCTCAGAATATAGATTGCTTTTAGCAAAGAACTATTATTATATTTATTATAAAGAGGAATTCTCTCCTATTAAAAAGGTAATTGAGGGGCCGGGGATATAGCTCAGTGGTTTCCCCGCCTGCTGCGCAAGCGCAAGGACCGGAGTTCGATCTCCGGTACCAAAAAAAAAAAGGTAATTGAAACCTCAAGACCTTAACAGATTATATTATGTGAAGAGCCCCCTGTATATCCATAAGGACTTGAGTCCAATTTTCAGAAACAGACGATAGCATCTCTGATGGGGAACTGCCCTGAAGATACCTGTTGGCTGGTTCCATGTCATTTCTCTCTTTTCCTCTGCAATTGAAACAAATTAATGCGGGGCAATTGCCAGTGGAACATCTTCAGCAATTATAAATGTAGCTCCATTTTGTGGATACATAGATTCCAGACTCCAATTTACTTCTTTTTCACAAAAAAATAAAGTTATTTTAAAATCCCTATCCTTTCTAGATTAATATCTTGTTTCCCTACTAATTCTATTTTCATATTTTGACAGAATCTATATTACCAAGAAAATTGAGCCTGTGTTTTCCATTGCTTAGAGTCAAACTAGCCACCTAAAAGAAATGTAATTTATGACCATGTTCTTAACTTGATTCCAAAGGTCTGAAAGTTTGAAAAATGACTCCAAATAAATAGACATGAGTCTGCCATACAGAATAACAGGCACACCCATGTGTCTATTGTTTGGAACTGGTATGCTCTGGTAATCAACCAGAGCTCCCTGTGTTACGCATTCTTATAAAATATTCTTTGGACACCACTGAATTCAAAATGTGTTTTTTTCCTACTAGTCTGAAAATATTATAAAGCTAGTGAGAAGATTGCAAATTAAGACAGAAAAGCTTTTTGTATTTCCTTATGCTTAATCCAATGTATCATGTGAATGTTTCCAGATTTCTTAAGAATTATATAAAACGTATAGGTAAAACTGGTCCACTGGAGTACATTTTTATCTTATGCATAAAAAAAATCATGGTTTAAATTTGAAAATCTGCTGCACCAAGAGAGAAATGTAAGAAAAACTATGATTTTTGAATCCCAGAGCATTATAGGTAACAAAAAGTAGAGTCCAAATTCTCCTGGCAGACAGCAAGTGTGAAGAAAAACAAAAACAAAGAAAAGTCAGAAGTGCAGTAGCATTTTCACTAAATACTTTTGTTTTAAGGAAACAAACACAAATACACTGAATTTAGCCATACATGTCTCTTCCACTTTTCATTTAGAAATTTCAAGAATGTGTTCAAATCACAAAGGGACGATTAAAGCTGACTTGGAACTCAGTACCTTTTGAAATTATTCTTGCAGGTTAATGGTTTAGCAAGATGAACAGCTTTCCATGACAGAAAACGAGAATCTGCCAGGAGTCTGATGAGTTCGATGAGATTCTCAAAAGCCAAATACAGTACATAGAACATCTGGCTGTAGTTTTTATAATAATAATTCAAAGATTGTTCTGAATGCTATATAAAAAAGCCAACAATCAAATAATGTCTATTCAAATAGATAATCACAAGAGTTATAGTAAGATACTGAAGAGAATATTGTCCTCACAGTCCAGATAATCCTCATGCTTTTATTTTCTGAGAAGCATACATAGCCCATGTCTCCCTATATTCTCTAGTTTAGAAGCTCTCTTACAACCATGACCAAAATAAGCAAAGTAGACAGAGCAGTATGACAGATTTTAGCCTTTGGTAGCTTAGATTTAAATAACCATGGAAATAATAATTTGTTTTAAAATTATTTTTAGGACACAAGAAGTAAGACAGTAAAGCTAAAAATATATGTAATGAAAATGACATTAGTAAATATTATCAGGAAGCTAAAAGATTCATTCTGGCACAACTGTAAAACAATTTTGAAGAAATCAACTATGAGTAGGCTATGTATTTGAAAAACTGAATAGGATAAGGAAAAATAGTGTCTCCTCTTGCCATCAGCACTATCATTTTTGGTTCTCTGAAGTGGCTGCCAGGTTTACATCTCATTAACCCATCTACACAGAGTCATTAGGGCTGGAGGGCTAATAGATGCTTTTCTGTCTCACAGTACCTATTAAACCAGTCCACACATCTTTAATGTGCTGTAACTTCCAATTAATTTTTTTAAGGTCAGCCTGTCATGTTGCAGTCAACAGTGGTATTGTCAAGCCTACTAGCATGTGAATAAATGTCCAAAAAATCTATATTTTGAACTTCTCTCAAGCTTGGTAGTGTGATACAGACACCATGGCCAGGCTTACTCTCATTCCATGGAAAATATGCTTGGAAATATTTTATGATAATAATAATAATATATCATATACAGAACTAATGTAAGTCTGAAAAATGTATTTCACTATAATTTTTTGCTAATAATAGCAATTCAGTCAATTTTATATATTGAATAATATCTAAAATTATTTAAAAAGTAGAATAAAAATCACTATTGTGTTAGGGATCGTTCTTTCTTAGATTGTTTAATATGCTTTAAAATGTATATTTCTATAAACATGTAATCATAAGAGGCAATAAGAGGCTAAATATTCCTTTACGTAATTTTTCAATTCAGTTAAGAAACTGAAAAGACTCTTAACTACTATTTCTGCAAATGAAACATCAAATCAATTTTGTCTAATACCTTGGAAAATAATGATTACAAAAACATGTTTACAAATCAAGTACAATTTACTTTATATAATTACTTGATATATTGAATACCTACCTATATGATAAAATTTTTCAGTTTGTAATTTTGATAATCTATCAAAATACAAAGAAAAAATGTCTAATTAGATTATAGGATGCAGTCAATAATTTGATTGTAAGCAATAAAGTTTTGTATATGTAAATCGTTTTTTCTGCAACAGCACAAAAATTGCCTAGCCAAATTGATTTTATTTCTGTGTATGTACCAAGTATATACCCTATCCTCCCAGCAAATGTTGAGATTGTCTAAATTTTTATATTTTGAGGGGTTCTCATTGTGTTATATTTCAAAACTTAGATAGTTCCAGTTGTGTTTATTGTATAATGTCAAAATTAAAATGAACAAAATTTAAGGACAAAAAATAAAACTGTCACTTTGTAACTCCAATGATTCTTTGCTAGTATCATTTGTAAATCTCAGCACTGTAGCATTAGGGCTAAGGCAAAGTGTTATAAAAAGTACCTGAAGCATCTGTCAAATCTTGTATACAAAATAATACTTGTGTGAAATAGCAGTACTTTCTACATGGAGTGAGTGAATAGGAAAACTGAGATGTCTTTCGATGGTTAATGAGAAAGAAAATACTGAAGATGGATGTACTTTTTCAGCGTAGACATAACAACTTTGTACATCCCATGTACAGAATAACTCAGTCTTTTATTCAGTGTGGGAAAGACTCCATGTTTAAATGGAGTCTTATTTTGCTCAAAATACATTTTGTATGTAAAGCAGAAATTAAAACACTTAGAATGTTCCAATTTCTTTAGATTCTGAGCAAATACCAAAAACAAACAAAAACCCAAAATATGCTTGTATTAAATGTTGGGTTGTTCTGGCTTATAAGTGTCAGGTATCACTCATACCCAGAAAAAAACATTTTGTATTGATAAAAAATGCCGCGGTTTCTCTGAAAAGAGATATTGTCAGTGAATCAGAAACCATGACAAATCCCTGATAGATGAAAAGAAGATAAAATTGGTTTACATAAGGAAGCCTCAGTCCAAACACATGCAAAAGAACAATTCTGAAAATATGAGAGACTATGAAAGAGGTTCCCCTCTTTTTTCCTGCCAAGTAGTCAAAAATCATCAAGTTTACATTCAATCTATATAAGCATTCACTTGAACATATATATGTTTACATATGTTAAATAAATGGTATATGTAATTTATATTATACAGACATATTATTTAAAACATCATAATCAATCATCCTAGATGAGTGGATGATAGCAGTGGGAAAAAAGGAGAAAATAAAAGTTGGTGTTGCTAAATTCAAGTACAAGTTCTAGGGGCTCCTAGAGATTTCTTAGTATTTTCTCTGTAGGTGATCATTTCATCTGCATATAAAAATTTTGCTTCTGCCGTGCCAATCCTATCCTAGTTGTGTCATTTTATTGCCAGACTATTTTGGTGGGGACTAGGTTTCAAATTTTAATGGACAGATAAAGAGTAAGCATATCTGCCCCTGTTCCCCACCTTACGGAGAAAGCATTGTATCTTCTCCATTCATACAAGGCATTCTTGCTGGAAGCATGGAGTACCTGTCTTTAATTTGTTGAGAAGTTTCTGTTCTACTTCTAGTCTCCTGCTTTTACCATGAACAGCTGTAGAATTTGGTCCAATACTTCTTCTCCAACTAGTGACAGGATCATATGGCTTTTTCCTTTCCTCTGTTAAAATGATGACTTTTGGAGGTGGATCTTCCAATGCTGAACCAACACTGCCATCCCTATAACAAAATCACTTTCTACATCCTGCCAGATCTGACTTCTAATAGTTTGTTTTGTTAAACAAATTTCTATCTATGTTCATACTTTTTTCTTCTATTATCTTTATCCAATTTTAGGATTAGCACAATGTTGAGTTCCTAAAATGAGGGGAGAAGTGTTCCTTCTTTTTTCTGCTTTAATTGTTTGATATAATTTATCAGTTAAAATGTTTATGAGCCTGCTGTTGTCATATAGGCAGGTTTTCAAGCTAAGAATATACTTTCTTTAATAGGTGCTATTCAAATTTTATATTTCCTCCAGAGTTAGTTTCATTAATTTATCTTCTAAGTTACTTCTTAGAAGTTGTCAAATTTATTTCAAAACAGATTTTTTAATATGCTTTCTATATCCTTTTAAATTCTGTAAAATCTGTGGTAATGTCTCTTAGATCTTAACATTGTAATTTAAAAAATGTATAACTGATTTTGTGTAACAGGAAGAAAAGGTCTAAAAGAGCAGGGGAATTGGGGGGGGGAAGGGAAAAAAGGGAAAGGAAAAAATATGAGAAGAGGAAAAAAATGGAAACAAGGTCTTTGCAAAAAGGGAAGGATGGAGGGGGTGAAAGGAGGGCAAGGGAAGGGGGAAAAAAATAAAAAGCAAGAGACTCATGAAATGGTACAAGATCCCAATGATGAATGTAACTGTATTTTATACTGAAAATGTACCAATAAAGTTAATGGGGGGGGGAGAAGTTGGTGAAAGTCTGCTTTCTTTGGGAAGGGGCATGATTTTCTTTGGCAGTAGACATCGATAGAAAAATGAAACCTTCAGTATATATTTACATACAAATGAGGTTTTACATTCAGCAAAGGTTTAATGGTTTGGAAAAATTGTAACTCTAAAACGAACAGCATTTTACATCACAAATATATTTAGTATGTGTTATAGTTTGGATCAAGAAATCAAACCCAATCAAAATACAAACAGCATTTCTCACAGAAAATAATCCTAAAATTCAGAAGGAACCAGAAGAGACCCAAAATAGCAAACAACTCTGGACAACAAAAGCAAAAAAAAAAAAGAATCATCACAATCCTGGATTTCAAATTATGTTACAGAGGTACATTGATAAAAACGGTGTGGTAATGGCACAAAAACAGACATGTGGATCAATGGAACAGAGCAGAGGATGTATGTAGAAAGAACTCTGGGCACATTCACCTATTTGATCGTTGCCCAAGGGCACCCCCACACACACACACACACCAGGAAAGATACTTTATTCAATAGTGTTAGGAAAATTGACTATCCAAGTGTAGTTTTCTTACACTTATTTCTTCCTTTTCTTATATCCATACTCTTGCATATGAAAGGCAATATAAAAAACAGTATTTTACATTTTAGGAGTATAAATACTCATACATGCATATAATCAGTTTTATGTGTACAAACTATACATAGTTACATGGTTTGCTTAATTGAGATCCCATTCCAATAGTTTCTGCTTAATATGGTGCTGGTTCAAATACCTTTGGCTTCTTGGTTTTCACAGTACTGTCTGTTCCATTTAGACATTGCTGTGGACACCCTGCATTTTCCTACTATGTGGAGTGGACAAAGCACTTCATAGTTTAGAACTTCTTAAATTACTCCTTTCAATTTTTCCTTTATACAGTGGTTTCTTTGGACTTTACAAGTCAATCTGTTAGCACTTTTATTTCTTGGGTTTCCCCATACTGTATTGTTGATACTACATAGGTCTTGATACCCATGGTTTTTCCCTTGCTGTTCATATATTGAGATTCTTGGATATATTTTGTCACCTAACTTTTTTTGTAAATGCTGTCTGTGAGACTGCTTTTGCCATCCTACTTGCTCTCACTCTATTGATGGAGGTATTGAGAAATGCTCTATATTGTTGCCACTACATCTTTTTACCCAGAATCTCCTTTAGGGAATGAAAGTACACTTATTAAATAGATCTATGTTGTTCATTAAAGTACTCTCCACCCATATGTGAATAGTTAGGTTTAAATTTAAATTTAATTGAAATACAATTAAAACATTAATTCATCACTCACACTAGCCATCTTTTAGGTACTTAACCATGTGGACTAGTTTTTATCATGGTGGCATAACAGATATGGATGTCTCCATTATCATAGAAGGGCTTACTGCATAGGCCTGGGTTAGAGAAGAGCTGTTTTAAATAGTTTTCTTACATTCATCATGGCTTTATTCTAGACATTCAATGCATTTTCTTTTTTCTATTCTTTTTTTTTTTTTTTGGTACTGGGGATCGAACTCAGGACCTTGCGCTTTTGAGGCAGGCACAGCACCACTGAGCTAAATCCCCATCCCAAGATTTCAGGGTTTTTTTTTTTTGTTTTTTGTTTTTTTTGATACCAGGGATCCAACTCAGGACCTTGTGCTTACAAGGCAGGTGCCAGAACCACTGAACAATGCATTTTCTTTCACTCATATAAAACTAATAAATCTTATATACTTGACCCTTTGTAGGAAGAGTTTAATTCACATTTTCTTCACATTATGGTTTGAAATAGAGATTTTCAATGTTACTACTACTACTGTAATTTTATAGATATAGATACTGGAGGATAATTCCATGGAATTAGTGAGAGATCTGGGCTTGCTTGAATCTATACTTGAAAACTTAAAATAATATTGTTTTCCTTCAACTATGCAATCATTTATACAATAAGATAAAATCTGATACATTCCAAAATAAAGTTCAATTCCTTTCTGTTAACCCCTTTATTAAACAATACTCTGTTATGTAATTTACACAAAGAACTATTATATGAGGATGTGCAGTGACCTTAAATATTAGTTTTACCTAGTTCTTTCAGAATAAATATTAATATTACCTCCTTCTTTATACCCATCTGCACCACCAGCTTAAAATTTACAACTGAGTTTGCTAATTTACAAGTGAGTAAATTAACAACAAAGTTTGCTAATTTAAAATTTCTATACTGAAGCTTTTCCATGGAGTCTGACTTTCTAGGGTAAATGGATAAATTGAAGTTTAGAAATGGGCAAATCTAGGGACTTGATGCTGGATGCTGGTAATTCACTTAAAGAGCACCAAGTCCCTAAGGCTATTCTTGAAAGAATGGACGATGTAGTCAAAGTCAGTGTCACCAATTTTGAAGTCATATTTTCATAAGGCATTCAATTAAATATTCCAAGAATTATTTTAAAAATTTGAGAATGCTTTTTAAAATATTTAAATATTACAAGTATTTTATCTTCTCCAATTTAGAGGATTCAGACAAAAAATTTTAATATTTGATTACTATAGTTAGTGTACCATTGATTAGTGTCATGTATAGATTACCCTTCCTTCAGTGTTCGCCTGTAACCTGTATATGAACTAATTGTGTGGGATACTGCATGCATCTCTAACCCTGTATCTCTAGTCCTGTAAGTATGATGTCAAAAACCTATAGCTATAAGGCAATGTATCACTGCAGCATATTGAAATTGAAAAATATCTTGTGAAAATTTAATATGATATTTAATTTTAGGGAAAAATACTTTTTTTTCAAAACCAACATTCCATATGGTTACTAAAGAAATATCTGGATTTAACTATTGTCTCCAGAAGGGTACAAATTAATTGATATGTGTTGTCCTTCTTTTCAATATATAGTAAGTTTTCAATGCATTTGAATTGAAGCAGGTTTTTATAGAAAATGTGGTTTGAATATTTTTCAGAGTAGAAGGAACCCTGTACAGAGTATAAGGAATAATGCCATGCCCACCAGCCGCCCATGGAGCCACATGGGCAGAGCCACATGGGCAGAGAGCCCAGAGTTGACTGAGCCCAGCTCTATCCCAATGGCTACACCTACTTGCGACCAGGAGCTGGTAAGGACCCCTGGGCACTCCAGCCACTCCGGGAGCCATGTGGGTGTCTGCAACAACAGAGCCCCCCCCCCCCGCCTCTCGCCTCTTGGCTATGCAGCTACCTTGTACAACACTAGAGAGGCACAGGGGGACATGAAGGCCATTGTCCTGAGTTGCAGAAGTGAACAAGAGAGAGAGGGCCTCTCTCAGGCTCCCTGATGATAACTGAAGCCCACTGGAAAAGTGAAGAGAATCTCTGCAGTAAAGGC
>NW_004624743.1:22224874-22255218 GCF_000247695.1 Heterocephalus glaber | reverse complement strand
GAGGGCAAGGGAAGGGGAAAAAAATAAGAACCAAGAGAGATTATGTAAAGGTGCAAATTTCCAATGATGAATGTCATTATATTGTACACTTAAAAAAATAAACAACAAAAAACCCGAGAAACCAGAGACATTTATAGCTAAATAGATGCATGTTGAGGTCATACTCTTAAGTGAAATAAATAGGACACATGTGTAAATACCAAATAGTTTCTCTAATGTGAGAAACTGAAAGTGTAAATAAGGATTAAAATAATTTAAATGGATAATTGATAATTTGAAATAGGAAAAGGTCCAAATGTGTAAGGGTGGTGGGACAGGAAGGGGAAAGGAAAGAAGGGAAAGTAAAAATTATGAGAAAAGAAAAGAAATGGAAATGAAATGTATGTAAATAGGGAAGGGTGGAGGGAGTGAAGGGAGCACAGGTAATGGGAAAAGAAATAAGAACCAAGATACATCATGTACAGGTACAAGCACCCAATGATAAATGTAAACATACTGTATACGTAAAATGTACCAATAAAAGATTTTTTTAAAAAAAGGAATAATGCCATATTTCTTTTGCCCTATGCTATTAAAAAGCAGTGCTTAAATATGGCAATGACAAAATTATAAGCATTGTTATTATAAAATTACAATCATTGAAAATAATGAATTTCTACTGAATGCATTTAAGACATAGAAATGTAAAGACTGGAACAACATTTTAAGTCCACACAGAAAAGCCTGTCTCAAGTACCTAAAGATTCTTAATGTATGAATAGAATTTTGAAGGGACAGTCATTTGATGATCAAAAAGTCCTGGAAAATTATATAATGGAATCTAAAAATAAATTATCGGTTCTTTATTATTACTCTTTAGGAAGGAAATAAAGTTTGCAGAAAATTATAAAAATTGTATAGAATAGAATTAATAGAGTTTCTCAAACTGCTTTTAAAGATGTGAAAAAGTAAAAGACAAAGCATTTTTAAAGAACCAAATACAATTTTTAGTATTCCATTCATAAGTTACACTGAAAGAGGTCCAGTAAGGTATGAGCATTTCTGAATAAAATAAAATAACTAAAGTTTACAGAGTAACTTCTACAACCAGGATGTCATATCTTCAAATATCCATTTGTCACTCACAGGTGTAGTATTCACAGAACTGAGCCAGTATTCTCTTTTTTTTTGCGAGGGGTACCGGGGATCGAACTCTGGCCCTTGAGCTTGCGAGGCAGGAGTCCGCAGCAGTGAGTTAAATCCCCAGCCCATTCTCTCCTATTTTGACTTTCACTTCTTTTCTGTACACACCTAAAATTTAAAAAGTGTAAGCATTTTTAAAAGTCAAATAACTCTCAATAACATTTTGTTATGGTGTTCAAAATGTATGAGTGTGAATGAAAAATATTTTCTCTCTTTCCTTCATATATTATTTTACTTAATATTGGATTTATTATCTAAAAAAAAAACTCTCTGTGGCAAGTTACCAAAGCAAGTGATTGTTAGTTACTTTTATTTTTCTCTCCCATTTAAAAATTATCTTTCTATTACTAAAGACACATTACTACTTTGATTCTTTATAAATTCTTACTGTATTATCCATTAATATTTTTGAAATAAATCAAGGTTTTAAAAATTCAATAAGGAAGGCTAAAAGAATGTAATATTTGCTCCGCAAGAAGTCTGTTTAATTCAGTTTGACATTATCTCCAAACAAATAAAAACATTAAAGTTTTTTTTCTCTGAGTTTAACATAAGGGCATTCTAGTTATCTAGGGATAGTAGGGCCAACAAATTGAAAGGATGCTTCTACTTCCATATTAAAACTCTTTGCTGACCTCTGAGGCTGAGTAGGGCCTGAAACATTATGCAGTTGCCTAAGATTTAGTCCACTGTGATTTTTAATTTTCATTTTTTGGGTAACGAATTGATGCTTACTAACAAGCTTCTCCCTGCCCACCAATACGGCTTACTTTTGACAGACAGCAACTTTATTCAGCATCTGAACTTGAATGGCATTAAACGTTTCAAATACTCTTTTCTCTTGCCAGATCTCTTCTTGGAAGAAGACAAGAATCTCTAACTGTTGATTCCAGGAGAAATGTTTTCTATCCACATGCCATTTTCAGTCATTGAAATGCACAGCGAATGTTGAATAAATATCTTCAGATAACAATGTGTGCCTTTGTTCAAAGTATACAACAATCTGACTCCTCTAATATTGCCATGGTTCTTGAACATGTTTATGTACAAATGAAGCATACAGAGTCAGTCTTGGAAAACTGTTTATTTAACCTCAAAAGCTTGACTGCAACCAATGAAACCAAGATAATTCATAATAAATAATGCATCTCCATTCTGACACTTCTATTCATTTTATGGTACTACACTTTCCTTTTTCATTTTACTTTTAAAAGTGGAGTTGTATAAAGGTTTGCACATTTTAGAATTCTTAGCACACAATAGCTTTTAAAATAGCCACAATACAATAAACAGTCAGGAAGTCTAAAAAGTACTTTTCTGTAACACAGGAAAGTTAGCAAATAGGAAATTAACATTTAATGTGACAGACTCGCGTCTATTTACTATGCTTTACAGCAAGAGTGCTTTAGGTTGGGTTTTTTTTTTTTTCAATGAATTTTATCCAGCAGTATCTATGGAATTTGTCATATTTTGGCAAGAAGTTAAAACAACCTAGCTTAATTTGAAGTTTTCTGTCAACTTTGCTCATTTCTTAGTACACTTGACAATGTGAATATTAACAAAGAGCATTTCATGTGCAGTACTTACCAGACTTATTTTGAAATGGAATACTTTTTGCCAGGAGAATGGGGGAGACATTAATCTAAATACACTGTAAAACAGTAGACTAGGTAATGATTTAAATACCTTTCATATTCATCTTTATTTCTTTATATGTCTCATATCTAGATTGTATTGCCCCTTCCCTAAATTTCAGTAAGACCTTATTGGGGAAATCATCTTTGAACTGTCATGCATATATTTTAATTTTTATTTTTTCAGTAGTATCTGTATTTATGAATGAATTATTTCAAAAATATAACGTGTAAACATCCTAAATTAGGAGGAAAGTATATAAACATTTATTTCTCTGAAATTTTTTATTTCCAATGACATTGCTAAAATTTTTTCTGTTTATGAAAAATGAAAGTAATACAATAAAACTAGAAGATGAAATGCTATGTGAAAGTGGTACAGAGATTAATATGGTCTTTTAAGTAGCAGAAGGAGACTAGATAATATTTTTTTTTAAATGTGCTACTAATGACCATCTCCAAAAGCTGAGGTATTGAAACTGTGTTTTTCCTATTCATAAAACAACAGTTATGTAACCACGTATGCTCCTAAGAATGTCTTGAAAATAAAAATAGTGAAGTCAATAGTTTTTTCATTTCAATAGCATCATCCTTCTGTTTGAATACCCTCTGATACATTTTTGGTAATTATTTCATCCAATTTTTAGCAAATACAGAGAATAACGGGTAAATTATTTTAAGTTCATCTTCTTTACCAGGTTTTCACTTTTCACAATTGCAAAATGGCATAACTCTCTTTATATTCTCCTGTTATTATCTGTTACTGAACAAAAATTGAAGGAGCGGGCCGGGGATTTAGCTCAGTGTTTCTGCCACCTGCTTGGAAAGGTCCTGAGTTCGATTCCCAGTACCCAAAAAAAAGTTGAGGATCGAAAAGAGACTAAATTCCATTTTAACTATTTCTAATGTAGATGTAGTATCTTTAAGATTGATGATTATTAATTTCATATTAAGTTTACTGGGTAGTATGCCAAATTATTATTTTCTTTCATTTTTTATTTTGTTGGTTTATAATTAGAATATATTTATTGAATTTCATATAAACATTGGCGCATATTAGTGAATAAAGATAGCATAGTCTCTGCCATTCTGAATTTTAAATATCATGAGAAAATCAGACAATATTTTAAATATATAAATATGTGAGTAGAAATGATCATAAATTAAGGGAGAAAGTTTTAATACCAGATGGAAATGGAATGAGAATATGGCCTCCTTAATACATAAAACAGTATCAAAAAGTGAGAATTACTCAGAAATTGAATTTGTTATAATTTAATTTCAAATAGCCATGGCAGTTGTCTATACAATAATAATAAGATTAGAATGAAGAGGAGGAAGGTAAAAAGGAAGGGAACAATAATGAGGTCTTATGTTGTTTCCAAAAGTAACACATACAGATCATTAAAAGAAGAGATGATACCATAATTTTATGGATTTCATTAGTAAAAACAGTTTCTTCCTCTACAGCTTCCATAGTGTAAAAAATCTCTAAAATAAATTGCAGTTTTACTGGGAGAGAAAAAAGTCCTAATGCATGTTCACTTTAGCTTAACATAAAGCACACCATCTGCTGCTTGCTTTCTCTTTGGCAATGATCTATAATGACATATTATAGCAGATTTTATCTGTGAATTACTAAATAGCAAAAGTGATTCTACTCTCAAATTCAACAGAGCAAAATAAAACAGCTACAGTAATAGGAAAATTGTTTCTTAAGAATTATAAAATCACTCCAGAATTTATTTCTGTTTTGTTTATTACTACTCCTCATTAGTATACAAATTTATAGCATAAGTTTAAATCTGCTTAATTCCTTGTATTTCTATTTTTAATTTGTACATATTTTCTTGATAGTAAAGTACTTATTATGTATTAAGTGCACACAGTGATATATTAAAATACATATCTAGCACAACTTTGCATGATTACTTTCATAATTTATAAAAATCTAACTTTACAAAGGTTCATCTTTTTGTCCTGAGAAGCCAGACAAAAACTTTCAAATATATTTCAAATGGGAATTTTTCTCCTCAAACCTACAGAAATGCAAAGAATTCAACTGGAAATGAATAATATGTGATAACAGGACACATGACCCAAATTATCACTCTTTAGGAACATCTCTAAATAATTATCTTTATCAACTAATTCCAAGGCTCCTGAAGGAGGTTTTCTGTTGTTTTTGTTGTTGTATATTTGTTTTTTTAAAAAAAAAAACTAATAGACAATTTGTAAATCTATTTTCTTCACATGAAGCTTGTTGGTAGGAGGAAGATTCATGGGAACACATGTCAACATTTTCACTATTTTTAAAGACATCAGTGACACTGATGGGTGCCTTATCTGCTAGGAGTTGTCACTTGCAAGCTTCATACAAACCAATTCTGTTTTCTTAAACTGTTAAGTTTAAAGGGTTGAACCAGAGACCCTGAAGGTACATAGACAAATGGAAGAAAGTTTTCAAAAGTCATCTCTACAATCAAGTTTAGGTTAATATTTGTTCTACATTTTATTGCAATTAGAAACAATAGAATGCAAAACCATTCTAAACAATTTTTTTGTTGGAGCTCAAAGAAATAAGCATTTTCATGGGATTGTAAATCCAGTAGTGACTTGGATGGATTAACAGAATTTGTTGCTTATTCTGAGATTATCTGGATATATTTCTAACATATGTGAGTTATAGGCGAGCAGACAGCACTTTCCCCCCACATATTTGTACCTGCTTGTCATTTTCTACTTGATTGCTGAACTCCTCGTCTGAGCTTTGCACACAGATGCCTGTAATGAAAACATGGGCTAATTCATTCTAATTCTAGGCATGGTCATGAAGCTAAAGAACTCCAGTAATCTACCTTACTTATACAGTAACAAATCATTTTATTCACATTCAGAACATAATTATTATGATAAATAATATGGGTAATAACATCCTTTTTCTGCTTTGTGAAATTAGTTGATTAAAATCAAAATAAAAAAGGAAATAGAACTTGTTGAACAAACATTAATATCAATTTATGAAAAAGTTGTCGAGTTCTAATCATAAATGCGACTATACTTGCAATTGCTGTACTGGTTCTGACTTATTTTACAACAAACAGTCAAATATCAAATATTCTATTTCTAGAAAATCAAATATTCTATCTTGTTAGAAAAGCTCACCCAACAAAACCTTTAATGCGTAGTCTTCATTTTTATACATATTTATCTATATATAGATATAGATATGGATATAGGCATACAAATATAGATAATGTCACTAGCCTTGCAGATAGTTATGAGCACAATACAGGCCCTGAGATATAAATCAAAGTAGCAGGTTCAAGCTCCCTCTCAAAACAAAAAAGAAAGAATCGACCATTTCTTCCATGTCTACCTATCCACACCAAAGAGCCTAAATAATTGTGGTCCCAGAGTTGTCCAGTTTGGGCCCAGAGGTGGAAGCCACATCTTTTACAGAGCTACCTAAACAACTGTCCACTAATTACACAGAGGCCACAGATAATATTTTATAATATATACAAATATGTATTATTTAAAGCAATGAATTTGTTATTATAATAATTTTTCTGAATTCTTCAAAATAAAAAAATATCAATCTGAAATCCCAAACTTTGTAGTCCTGTAAATTTACCGTGGCACTTTAAATTCTATAAGATAATTTTGGTATGCTAGTTAATTGTGGAGAAATTCATTCCAGGTGATTTTAGCATTAATGTCTAGAAATTCTCCACTTTGCATAGCAATTTTTCATTGCAATAATTTAAGTCATTCAATTGTGACCACCTGTTGAGCTTTGGCAATAAACAATAAATAAATGATAAGATTTGATTTTTGTTTTGTTTTTTTTTTTGGTACCGGGGATCGAACTTGGGTCCTTGGGCTTGCGCAGTAGGCAGCTAAATCACTGAGCTAAATCCCCTGCCCTGGAATAGTTTGTTAATTACACTTCCATGTAGGTACCTTTTTTAACAACATTTTTAATAAATAGTAAAGTCTACTTGGATGAAACAATTTTGTATATTAAATTATTCTGAATATTTAACTTAACTATATTTAAACTTTTTAATTTCAAAGAAGAAAGATAAAAAATCTACTAGAACAAAAATCTTATTTGAAAGCCACAACTTCCAAAATACAAATATGTAAATAAAGCAAGAACAATCTACAGTTACACTCTATCAGTATTTATTGCTAACCACCAATTATTATTCCAACATTAATATAAAAACAGCTTTAAACATGAACTTATATCTTCTATTAGAATATATAAGTCTCAGGAATAAGATCATATATCCAGAAAACAATATATTCATTAAGAAGTAAATTTAAAATTTCTAATGGTGTACACTCATTTACATTCCCATTAGTTACTGACACTATTAGACCCTGTGGAAATTTTTTCTATTTTAATATTTGTTGTAATTATTTATTATCGTATTTAGACTTTCTTCTAAATCAACAGTTACTTCATGCTTTCTTAAATTTTTATGATAAATGATATCTTTGTACGTAAATGTATTAAATTGATTATTTCTATTGTCTATTTCCATTTCTCTTTGTTCTTATTTCTTAATAGTTTCTTTAGCTTGTTCAATTGGTAATTGAATTCATTTATTTTCATTTTTTAATTTGTTTTTGTTAAATAGAATTTAGAACTATGAATTTCTTGTGATTACTAATTTAAATGTATTTCACAGATTTTATTATGTGATATTTTCATGTAAATTATTTCTGTTATTTAAGAAATTCTTTAGTCTTCTACTACCCTTTTCACCCCAGAATTGTTTAGAAGAAGGTATTTGTTTTCTAATTGCAAAGTCCTTTTATTATTTTTATATTGCTACTGATTATTATATCCATTGTTTATGGTCTGAGAGTTACTTGTAGTAGTTCTCTAGGTTGCTTAACGATATATTTACACTTCCATATTAACACTTTTGTATGTTCCCTATATGCCCTTGAGAAGAAGTTGCATTTTGTATAATCTACTTATGAGATTTTATTTTTGTGTTTGTGAGTGTGTGCTATCTATTAACAGACTAACCTGTTTAGATCACGTCTGTCTAATTTTCTGTATATATTGGGTATTTGTTAAAGTCACCTGTAGTTCATTTGTTCACCAATATATCCCCTTTTCATTTGGAGAGCATCTACCTCCCTATTTTGTAATATCTATCTTAGATATTGTTCTTTATTTATATTTTGGGTTTCTCATATAAGAGAAACCATGAAATATTTATGCTTGTTTGTCTGATTTCCTTCACTTAATATTGCAGTCTCAAAGTGCATTCATTTTCCTACAAATGATTCAAATTTATCATTCTTTATGGCTGAGTACTACTCTGTCATGCATATATACCCCATTTCTTTATCCATTCATCCATCGATGAACATATTGGCTGCTTCCAAAATTTAGCTCTCATGAGTGTAGTTCTACAAACATGAGTACACATGTATCACTGTACTGTGATGTCTTTAATACTTTGAGGAAGATACATAATAGGGGAATAGCTGAGTAAAGGAGAATTCCTATTTTTAGTTTTTTGAGAAATTTCCCTATTGATTTCAATAGTGGTTATACTAGTTTCCATTTCCAGGAGATGCAGAAGCAATCCAAGGCATATTTAGTCATCTGATCTTTGACAAAGGGACAAAAAATGTATGCTTGATGACATAAACCAGGCTCATTAACAAATGGTGCTGAGAAAACTGGCCACACACATACAGAAGATTGAATCTAGATCCCTATCTCTCATCATGTACTAGGAAAATCAAAATAGATCAAAGACCTGGATACTGGATGAAACTTTTGAAAACATAGGCATAAGGACTTTTTGACCCAAATCCCAATTGTGAAAGGTATAATATCAAAAATCAACAAATGGGGTTATTTCAAATTAAAGCAAAACAAACAAGCAACAGAGTGAAGAGACAATCAATGGGAAAAAAATTTTGCCAGCTACGCCTCAGACAGAGGACTAATATCTAGAGTATATAAAGAACTCAAAATAAATTAGACCCCCTCAATGAAAGATCCAATCAAAAAAATGGCAACTGAAATGAATAGATACTTCGCTGAAGGAAACCTACAAATGTCCAACAAACACACTTAAAGAAATATTCAACATAATTTGCTATGAGAGATGTAAATTAAAACAAAACTCAGATTCTACCTTAATCCAGAAAGAATGACTATTATTGAGAAATCAAACAATAACAAATTTTGGTGAGGATGCAGGGGGAACAGGAACTATTTTGCATTCATTTTTACCCATTCCAAAGAATGCAGCTGTCTTTTCATTAACTCTCTCTACTGTTTATTACTCACCAGCATAATGTCTGTTCATCCAAAATATGCTTCTACCTTATAAACACCATCCATACAATCTCTATTTTCACATATTGAGTTATCTTTTATATTCAGCTGATTGTCTGGGTTAATTTTAGAGTCTGATAGTTAATCTCTCCCCCATTCCTTGGAGGTAGCATCCTGAGGTTTGTTGCTATTTTTAGAGTATTGTTTACTTGCTTCTTTGGTTCATTTTTCTTTTAACTAAATATAATTTGAAATTACCTTTAGTGATGGTGATTTAATTTATCTGAATTTGTTTTCTTATTTATATATCATGTTTGAATCTGAAGTTGAATTACTGGATTTAAAATCCAGTGTTTCCTCAACTACCATGAACTCTTGCCAATTTTCCAGATGCTTTAGCTGTGTAGAAAAACTGAAGAGATGAGCTTTGAAGACATGAAAGGTATTAAAAAATCTCAATTTTCTTCTATGTTTCATTTTTCTTGAATACTTTATTTTTTTTTAATTTAAACTCCTAAAGTTAACGGTTATGAATTATTCCCATGTTGCCAAAAGATTGCTTTACTTTGAGTTCCATTTAAGGGCTCTGTAGTGAAAACAAAATGGAAGGACAAAATAAAAGTAAAACAGAAATATCTTATTTGACATTAACATGCAGAAATAAAGTTTCAGGAATACACTTATACACAGAGAGAATATACTGTACAGTGCATCTCAATATGAACCTCATGTTATTTTTCCCTCTATAATTAATTGATTTCTTTGGATATTGTCAAAAGGATAGAGTAAATAATTTTTTATAATTTACTCATTAATTATGTATTAAAATGGTTTATAGAATGATTGTACTGCATAATACCTGAAATTTATAAACAAAATATTTTAAAACATCCTTTTGGAAGCACTTGTACATTGTTCTCCCTTGCAGTGTAAGGCAGACTCCAGGAAGGAAACAAATTATGCATTTAAACTGGGTGCTTTGAAGAATTTACTCAAAGAACTCTATTCCTAATGGGAAAGGGTTAAGAAAACCTATTAATGATAATGTGGTGCTACCCTAATAAGAACAAGAAGCTTTTATAAGATCTAGGCAAATGAGGTAGTTGTATGAAAGGATTGTTTGACACAACCTATGGCTTTCATTAGAGGCAAACAACCAAAACTATATATGGCCTATGTGAAAAAACTAGGAAAATAATTAACCCATATGCAGTTTTCTTTCTCCCTTCCCTGTTCCCAACCACCTACTGGTTTCTCTCATTAGGCAACTAAAATCAGAAACAGGAAGGCAAAGTAGCTCCTTGATGCAGTTCATACAATCAATGTCCTGAGGGAAAAGTCAATCTTGGAGACACACAAGAAAGATCCAGGACATACAAACAAGGTTTTATTATACTAGAAAATGTATTGTGACTATCACAACATCAAACAAAATAAAAGCTCTTGTCAGAATAAAATTGCAATAAAGTATTATATTTTCCCATGTTGTTTCAATGAATATTGCCATCAAATTTACTTTATATCTTCATTCCCTTTGTTTTGCACAATCTCTAACCAATATTCCTTTAAATTTATGACTGGAGACAGCATACTCATTTGCAAGCTAATAGGACTGTGATAGGCAATAGATGGTTAGAAATAGAAAATGAAACTCTTTGCAATAACAACATACCAAAACCAGTTAAAATTTTCTCATTTTACTTTGAAGAGACTAACTTCAGAGGAATAAATACATTTTGAATTTTATTTTGATAGTTATCCCAGTACATAGTTAAAGAAAAAAACCTCCATCTACTTTCTACCTTATTGTCATATGGAAAGTGAAGATGAAAATAAATTGTTTTATGGTATATGGCACCTTTATAAATCTATATAATCTGTGTCACATGATTTCTAATTATTTAGAGTAATTAGCCATCTATTAATAATTGACAATAAGTTATAAAAAATTTTTACTAAGACCTGGAAAGCAAATAGCAGAAAATGAATATTTTAATCTAGATTTTGGGCATTATATGTTTCAAATGCATTATAAGTGGTAAAAATGTATGCATCTGCTATACATATACCCTTTTCTAATTGTGATTGTTGTTTGGCTTGGTTCTCACATTTATTACTTGCTTATATCAAATTAATCTGGGAAAGACAAATGAGAATAATTTGTGCTCTTACAAGCATTCAGAATTGATAGGCAGATGACTGAAATAGCAAAAAATAACTCAACTATGTCTAATGAAAAAATGGGCTAATTCAGGAGTTGAGAAACAGGACAGAGCTGATTATTTCTATATTTTTATTATTATTTCTGTAGTACACAGATACTTACAAGTATACCCGAAGACCTCTAAGAAATAACAGATAGAAGATTCTGCATTACTGTGACTTTATAGATGATAGTAGCTGGTCAGGGAGTAATTTTGAGAAACATGCTGCTTCTTTACTCAGATACTGCACTTAATTACATTCCACCCAATGAAGCCCTTTGTGTTCCTCTTATCTCTCTAGATAAATATTTCATCTGAAAAATAAATGTAAAAGTCATGGATTATAATGAAGATGCACAAGTGTGGGTTATTATTTGTCTAGTACATTCATTTCAATTGCATCATGTCATGAATAATTGTTACATTATATTAAGCAATTGATAAAAGAATTATCCAAGGATAAAAATCTCAGATGTCACTCCATTTAAAGAACACTCCAAATACACAAATACTTAAGTTTTCCTTAAGACACCATCCTATTCTTTGCTTGTGTATGTTCGAAGTACACTAGTCATAAGAATTTATGAACACTTCATTTATCTTTTTAATATTTTAAGATGCATAAAGGCAATTTACGTTTTAATCTTCCATGTTTTGTTGTAAAATTTTGTAGCCCTTCAGCTGTATAGAGATGCATCTTGACATCACAAAAGCCTGGTGACATTTTTTTCTCTAATTTTACTAGAACCAAAACACAGAAAACATAGTTTCATATATATATATATATATATATATATATATATATATATATGCAAAGACATATATAGAGAGAAATATATATTATATGGAAAAGATATATATATGGAAAAGAAAGGAAGGAGAGAGATATAGAGAGAGAAACTGTTCCAACCTCAGATGAAGATGTGGCAATCTGGCCATCCAAGTGTGGCTGACTTGCCTATGGGATGGGATGGGTTGGACACAGGAATCCATGCTACAACCGTATTCCTGATTTTCAATCCATTTTAGCATACATAGCCTTAGGGATACTGCTGAATTTTATATACACCATCAGACCTTTGTTGAGAGGAAAATTTGGTCACTTCAATCAAGTTGGATGAAGGGAAAATGACAAAAGAGTGAGTCTGGTGATACCTAGTGGATGATCCAGCCTGGTTGTCCAAGCCTCTGTATGACAAAGCAGGGCCTGTTCTTGTCTTATATCAACATTTGAATTTGAAAAAAGGAAAAATATGGAAGATAAAATGAATTGCACAGACAACAGTATTATTTTAACTTTATTTAATTCTCAGTTTCTTTCTCTGTGCAATATGGACATCCAAAGATTAAAAGAAGAGGGGTTTAGTTTGTCTTGCAATTTTTAAAGGATTCAGTCCATAGTCAGTTGGCTCCAAGGCAAGAAAGAGAAGTCTGACAGAGGAAAGTTGTTCATAACACAGAAGCCAGGAATCAGAGGGAGAAGGGAGAAGTGGAGAGGGAGATATAGCCTTCAGGTCACAACCCCAGTGCCCTGCCTTTTCCATCTAGACCTTCTTCACAGCACATTCAACTCTGATATCTTTAGTGGATTAATCCAAGGATGAGTCTACTGCCCCCATGATCCACATAGCTTCCAAAAGCCACACCTCCAAATACATAATGCTCTTGGGAACATCAAACATGTAAAAGGAGACTGAGATAGCATAAGAGATCAACCAAGACTAAAGCCATACTACTTTCTGAAAGTGGCATCTATTCATTTCTGCCATATAGTTTGAATTAAGTCAGTAGGTCCAAACTCAAGAGTTGGAGTTCACACAAAGGGATGAATTTCAGGGAGAATTCATTTAACCACATTTTAGTCCTCCACAGTATCCCAAGCGAAGAGCTCTGTATTTCTAATTTTATAACATCTTAAAATTATTTAACACATTGGAATGTAATTATACAATCGAGTAGACAAATTCTTTCTTTACCTATCTTAACAGAGAATCGCAAGTAGGATATTTCAATCGAAGAGGAAGTGTACATTCAATGGCAAAAAGGAAAAAATAAATGTGAAAGAGCAGGATGCTAATGGGCAATAGAGACAATAGCATTTGGGGGCATAATATACATCCAATTAGGCAGAAAATATGGGAGTGGAAGTTTTAATTAAAATATTGAAAAGTGTGTGAGTGTGTGTGAAACAGAGAATGAGAGAGAGAGAGACAGAGATTAACAGGTAATTAATCTAATAAAATTCAGGTTTTAGGGTGTTCACAGTATCTAACCTCACTTCATTAACAGAGAATGAACTTATGAACTTGAGAACTCTAATCAAAATGTTTTAGTGATTGATTTATTACAGATGGTAATGGATAAGAGCTAAAGTGTAGGGGAACTTTTCAGTTTGAAGAAGAGGTATGGTATATATAAATGTCACTAAGAGCACAAATCATTTATGAAGAGCAAATGAGGGTAAAGGCAATTATTTCCATTTTTTAAAAAATTTGATTTGTTCTACTTGGAATACCAAAGTAGAACTAAATATAATTTGAGGCACAAGGGATAGAACTGTAGGAGTCCTCATTATGTATTGTTTGTAAACCTAAGAAAAAACAACAAAAAAGAAGATTGCCTAGTAATAATTAGAAGGGAAGAGTAAAAGAAGAGCAAAATGTCAACATGTAGAAGATGGAAAGAATGAAAGAATTTTTGAGGGACTATGAAAAAGATGAATCATAAAGATACCTTCAGAAAGTAGAACTAAAGCTAAGAATATGTGTTGAAATGGATAGTATCAGTAGAATCCAATAGCCTGGAAAAAACAAGGAGGATGTTGAATTTTTAACACCAAATGAAAGGAATCTTCTTTCTAAACAAGAAACATTACAATAATATCTTAGGGTTCATAGGTTCAGTAATTGATGGGGGAAAAGAATGAAATGCAGTAAATTTAAAACCTTTTAAAGCTGAGCCAAATAGAAAGAAATAATAAAAATTTAACATTTAGGAGAAGCATTTCAAAAGAAAGCTACGTTTATTTTGTTTCTTGATTGCTTGTGTAATCTAAAGAATGAGTTATGCTAAGAATTTTCACATGAGGAAATGAAAATTTTATAGCAATCAACGTAAAATAAGAGATAAAGAGATGTATCACAAATGCCAATCTTATAAATGTTGAATTTTTGGCTTAAAATGCTTCTCTTTTCTCATCTTGAACACATATGTGCTCTCGAGTTGTTTGCCATGGCATATAGGATGACTGTAATTAACACAAAGAAGTACAAAGAAAGATGACAATAAGCAAGATAGTAGATGAGAAAGGCCTAGATTCTCCTTCTCCACAGGGACACTAAAACACTCAGACCAAGGCCTTTTATTAGAAATCCAGAAAGCAGTGAAGATGCTTCTGCACTTTAGGAGAACAAGTGGACGCTGCATCAAACTTCATGGGAAAATCTGTGGCCCTGTCTCATGACAGTCCCTCCCCTGACACAGTACCATACAGTTGGGAAGACGTTTCGGGGCCAAGCCTCTCTCTAGGAAGGGAAAATGTCTGGATCTTACAGCCAGCATTCTGATTTGAGGAAGGTCTGTCTCAGCGTGCTGGCAGGACCATGTACACTCAGATGCCTGTGGGCCGCTGAGAACCAGAGGGCTGGGCAACCAGCTGCGACAGCAACTAACACAGAGAGCAGCAGACAGAGATCTACCTACGTAGTTCAGTGACCTCTGCCACACAGGGAAAAAGCGTATGGAGCAGGCATCCCATTTTCTGACCTGGGCTGCTCAAGGGACTTGTTTCTTTCTCTTGTGTTTCAGCATGGCTCAACTCAGTCAGCATGTTTTAGGTGCCTGAAAAGAATGAAGCCTTTACAGAGAATTTCTAGCCTCCATAATTTCTACTCAACAAATTTCTAACATATTCAAGTTCATGATGAATTTTTTACAGTAACCTCACGAAGCCAATAAATTCCTAAATACACAGATCCGGAAAAATGAATGCAAAATTATTGATTTTTTGACTTAATAAAAAATTTTAAGAATCTGTATGTAAAAAGATAAATATGAGGAATATACTTGAAATTTTATTTCAAATAGAGGGTTGACATCCATAATACATAAAGAATACATCACAATAAATAAACTTCCATTGGACAATTTTGTTAAAGATGACAGAAAACTGACCATGAAAGAAATAATGCCCATCAAACATATGAAAATACATTTTGTTGTTGCAAAAATTAAATAAAAAATAGAAATAAATATTGTATCTGTCAGAATTATAAATACAAATAGCAAAATAATAGCAAAAATGTCATGGCATTGCTTTAAGTACTTTGCATGTTGCTGACTCATTTAATACCTTACAAATCTAGGAGGTAATAGAATTGTTGCAACATAATGTTATCATCTTCATTTTAGAATTAAGAAACCAATTAATATAATGACATCATTTGCATACAGTAATCTTACTATCTTAAGGCTATAAATAAGGACATGGAAATAATTGGCAAGGTTTTACTGTAATGGACATTTGCATATAACACAGATTGGGGAAAAATTTGGCAAATGATGTAGAATTTTGAAAATAATAATTCTTTACATGAAGGCAATATATTATTAGTAATATTTCCTGAAAAAATTGGACAATTAGAAAGAGAAGAAATAGAATAACATCAAGTGAAGATACCAATAATAGGAGGGAAACTAAATAAAGCCAAATACTACTCAACTTTTACACAATAATGTTGAAAATAAATACCCACCAAAATGATGAAAATGCTACCTGCTGCTTTAATATGAAAAAAAATTACATCTATATGCAATATACCACACACATAAGCACACATAGAAAATTTAAAATTATATTTTTCAATATATTTTTGCAAATATCTAACTCGAATATTAAAAAGTATCAGCCTACTTGTCTAGTATGGATCACATAAGTTTTTTGTTTTAGAAATATTAAACTGAAATAATTTATGGACTAAAAAATAATGAGACTGAGTGTGCTCTCAACTTATTCACTGCCTCCAACACCATATTTTTTCTTACACTACCCAATCCGACACTTTATGTCACTGGATTCTAATAGACATCTGAGATTACAATAGCTCACAAAAATATATTGCATTTCAGAATAAAGTATAGAAATAAAATGAGTTGAATGATTAACATAGTAAAATCTTAAATAGATCATTTTTTATTTAGATAATTATTTTATTAAATAAATACTGAAATAGTAAATAGTAAAAATAAACACTAAATGTGGATAACTGAAAAGCAAGGAAAGTTAAAACTTCTAAAGTATGAGTTTGCATTTTTCTTCTCTTGAACATTAATATTAGTATTAAATTATCAAAAGAAACAAATGAAAATATTGTACTTACTAAAATAAACTACCATAAATTCTGCATGCATCTCCTTTGAAATGTAGAAAAGGAATGGGAATCAATGAATCTGGCTATTCGGAATGACAGACATGACCTTCCAGCCCAGTCTTCACTTGATTTCTAGTTTGGTCCCCATTAGTGTCATAGTTGAATGTTGGCAGTCACTGACAACTACTCCAAGACTGACAGGGCATGATTTTGCTACCCGTTTCACCTGTTCTTTGGAAATAGGTATTTATGTTGCAAAACAGGGCTCTAAATACCATACCAGTGTCGCTTAGATTGTATTCTCTTGGCATGAATAAAATAATATTGTGTATTTAATTAAATCAATGAATGGTCTGAGAGTTTTGTACATTCTTTTTAAATGAGGAAATACAATAGAGTCAAAAATTAAGAGTAAACTTTTAAATCGTGTTCAGGAATGTTCTATTATCTCCCTTTAACAAACATTTTCCCTAGTACTATCTTAGATTATTTAAATACAGGCAAAATATAACTTCTGCTTAAAGGTAGGTCTGACTGAATGTTGAATGTTGGAGTTCAAGGACAAAATCTATGATTACTTTGAAAAAAACCCAAATGGTTTAAATGAGGTATGTGCCTGCTTCAACTCATCACTGCCATGCAGTTTTTCTAATATTCTCCAAGGATACTGACCATTTCTGAAGTTGTACCTTCTCAGCTGTCTTTACTTCATTATAGAACATAAAATTATCACTAATGATCAGTGCATGGATTCCTAAACCTAACCCTTTAAGTGTGAATCTGCCGAGGTAGTACAGGTTAGGTAAAATCTGCTAAACTCAATAAAGCAACTATTATTAGCATAGAAAAAGGTTCTAGTAACAAAACTCTTATTTTATTTCATTAGTTTTATACTGTACATAGAAATCAAAGTATTTTTTTCAAGAAGTATATTCACATATAAACACACTCACTATAAAACTGGTAAAAGAAAATCAATTTTCACCTAAACACTGTGTACTACAAAGAAATCCCAAATGGTCCAAGAAAGCAGTCAAATTCATTCCAGTAGTACTCTTCTGTGTCTTCTGCAGTATGTTATCAAGTTATTAATATGACTTATAAACCATAGCTTTGGAGATTGGTTAGGATTTATAAGATTTTAATTAAAAGATTTATGCTAAACCAGTAATTTTTTGAGTATTTCAAAAATGAGTACACAAAATACAAAATGAAAATTTAATACTCTAATAGAATTGTGCTATATGGTTAGTGGATTTGGTCTTGCTTAATAAGAGTATTATATATGTCCCTAAATCTCTAATCATTTTTTTAATATGATATAGACCAAAAAATAACATTGAAGTCCTATATTTTTGACAGTAATGAAAAATAAATTTATAAATATATTGCTGTACAAAGTGGAGGTAGAGATTTAGCTTTCCTATTAGTCTGGAAACTTGATTAATATAAGCATTAGAGGAACAAATAGTAAAAACTAACAACACACAAAAAAAGAATTTCTTTCTGATTATCATTAGCAATATTTAACTCTATTAAGAAGAATGCATTACAGCTTTTCATTGAGTTTCTCTGCTTTTTTTTTGTTTTACAATTATAACAATTAGAAAATTCCCCCAAGATGTGACAAAATTAAATTTAGCCTTGATGTCCTTTATTACCTATAGATATGTGTGGCTTGTTCCTTTTGAAAATGATTAAGATGCATTTGAGAAGCAATTTTTAACATCTTTTTCTTTAGGACAAAAAGTTGAACACATTATTGGAAAAGGTGGAAAATATTATTGTTTATTGAGCCACACTCACTTTTCAAAAACCTAATGTTTGTCAAACACTGTAAGCATGCTCAACAAATGAAGATTTAAAATCCTAACCCACTCTCAACTCATCAAGATGAGTGGTGATACAGACATGAAACATTAATTACTGTGTACTAAGTCCATGAGATCCAAAAGTGCAACAGAAATGATGCTGTGCAGACTTCCAGTTCTCTCCAGCAGCAATGCAGTTGGCATTTCGGATGGGATGATTCTTGTTTGTACTCCTTATATTGTAAAATACCGCCACTCCATAATATCACAAACATCATTTTGAGAGCTCATTTTGATCACTTCTCAAATTTCCAAATGTTTACTGAGAGAGTGAGACCATCCTCTCTAAAGAACCATTATTATGATAAAGTGTCTACTGATTTTATGAAGCCCTCTCTCTTCTACAAAAGAGGGATAAATACTTAAGAATCCATGTAGGCCTATCTGTATATCCATGCAATCCATGAGAGGCTATAATGTTCATGGACACCTTATTTAAAAGATAAAGTACTGTTAAGATATCCCAATTGTACTTTGATATTAAATTATTTTGAAATAAATTTCAACATAGGTAATGTGATATTATGTGTACATTAATGACTTACATTTAAATTAATTTAAGGTTCAGTCGGTTGGGTTGCAGCAGACAGGAACTCACACAACAAAGACTGTCAGTTATCTAATACTGACATGTTTATACCAGCACAACTTCTGATTGCTAAATCTTGTACATAAAACTATAGGCCCACTGAGAGACAAATAGATAAAATACGCTGTATGTAAACAATGGAGTTAACTCAGCAACAAATAAGGAGAAATTTGAGCCTTTTTTAGGAAGATGGAATGCACCTTGAGATCATAATGCTAAGTGAAAGTGATCAGATACTGAAGTCAAATATCTCATGGTTTCTTTTATTTGGGACACCCAAAATATGAACAACTTAAAGACCAAAACAAAAGATAGATGACAGGAAACAGGAGAGGTAGACACTGTGGAGATGCAGAGAGGATCTGGAGGTGAAGTAAGATGCAAGAAGGACAGGGCAAACAACAATGATTTAGATGCAATATGTATATGTACCAATTCCGCAAGATGGGTGTAATTAATAGGCATTGCAAACATATAATAATAAAAACTTTAAAAGTAAAGGTTGAAAAAGAAAGTTAAATAGAAAGGAACAAGTAAGTCTTTAGGTGGCTACCCAAGGAACTTCAGTTATCTTTAGCTTGTATCAGCACTATAGACTTAGCTGGTTCACAGAAAGACTGGTTGATAAGGCTGATCAGTGGTGTAAATGGTGGTGGACAGCATAATGGATTGGTTGTAATATTTTACAGACACTTCCTATCTTTACAGAAGAGATGTGATCCCTACAGTAAACTGATCTATGTTCATTAGAACATGGCTAATATAGACACCGGAGTACTTTAACAAGAGCATGAATTTAGCTATTCCATCACAACTTCCCATCCTACTGTAATGATAGCATACCTCAAACCATATTCTGCCATAGGTACATATATTAAACAATCATTCACTTTATAGAACCTGTTTTGTAAGGTACATTATTTTCCAGCTCTCTATCCTTTCCTGTTCTCTGATCAACGTTTTGAATGAAAGTTTCCCTAGAGTCAGATATGACAACATTCCAAAAGCAGGCTGCTCTCACATTTCGTAAGAGGCATCAGGGATCCAGAAATCCTCTGAGCTAAATTGTGGCACAAACAAATTTAAGAATCAAATTTCAGATACAAAGCCCAAAGGATTCTTGTAACTTAGTCATGGGAGTTGAGGAAGTATCCAATCCACTTAAATTGAACACCTCTAATTGTCATTCTAATTTACCATTCCAGTTAACAGTCCAGCATTCAACATGACTGTTAACAAGCCATTATTTCCAAAAATGAAGATCAGTTTCTGGCATTCTTTTAATTTAAAGGCACAAAATGATGATAACAGAAAACAGAAGCTCTTAGTTACTTCTTAGAAAAATATGAGCTGACCACTAACGGAATATGAATTAGGATAACTGACTGAATCTAGAGATGAAATAGAAGCTAAAGAGCATATATATACATGGTGTCACATCTGTCTGCATTGGATTATGTGGAAGTAGGATATTGCAATCATAGAAGTACTTTACTCTTAATTCCAATGTCTAGTTATGCAGTTGAAAAATTTATCTAATGTGAACTTGATTCTGATTTTAGAATATTTTTACATGTAACTAAATGATCCTTTCATATAAATTGTGATTTAACATCTCAAACAAAAGAAATGTAAAACTCCTCCAGTCAGTAAATAGTTTGTATGATAGTTTTGTGCCTTTTGGCTAATAAATATTTATCTATGTAGCAGAATTTGGTCTAAATCTTGATTTAATGTGAAAGGCTTCAGAGAAATAGCCAGCACCCTCCTACCTCTAGTGATTGCCTCTAGCTATTGATCCAGGTTAAAAAATGTAGTAGATGCATGACACAAACTCGTCTGACTCTGATTGCAAAGTATTACACAAAATATCCATCATGAAATGACATCATGAAATGTCATCATGAAATGACAACAGGATTTTATCAAATGAATACACTAAAAAGTAATTCGCATGACACAAATTGACAACATCAAGTTAAAAAGAATTCAACGAACAGATGTCATTAAAGTGTTATTTTTAGGAATCTTTGTATCTAACTTTCAAATAGTACAAAATAAATTGTTTTAGAATAAAATAAAATTATAATTTTTCTATTCTTTACAATATATGCAATGATCCACCTTGAGGTTGCATCTATTTTAGCTGGGCATAGTGGCACATGCTTGTCTTCCTAGTATTCTGAGGTAGGAGAATTGTGAGTTCAAGTCCAGCCTAGTCAAAATGGTGACTTAGCAAGACAGTCGCAAAATTTTAAAAATAAATAAATAAAAAGAGCTGAGAGTGAATCTTACTACAGCAGCCCTGGGATCAATCTCCAGTGCCAATAAATAAATAAATAATAAATAAATATTGTAAAACATACTCTGAGATATACCAGGCCTTAACATAGGCGATAATAAGGAATTGTAGAAAGTTATTCAGTGTTGCACGAAGAAAATGCAAAGGATGTAACAGAATGCTTGCACTTATAAACATGTTCTTTTTAAAGGAAATGTATTAAGATCTCTGGGAAGGAACAGAGAGCTTGAGAGCATGGATAAGAAGATATAGGAATTTTAGAAGCAGAAAAGCAAAGACTAAGTAATTCATTAGAATAACCAGAACTAATGCTCAATATTCTATGAATTTATTTGTGCTTGGTGCTGTACTCAAAAATCTTTGGTTCAATGAGCTTTTTCAAACTCTGGCTATTTATCCATTTTGTGTGTATACATATGGACAATTCATAAATAACAGTTCTAGTATGCCTAGATCTATCTACTGCTCCTCCAAATTGGGAGCAGTTGTTTAGTCTCAAAATTGCCTATATAATTTTCATTTGTTACTGTAAAACCCACATTAACATAAATATTGGATAATGTAATCAAATATAAGATAGGTTGTGTAAAGAACAAAATGTAGGTTTAATGTTTTGAAAGTTTTGGGGAAACGATAAATTGCTAAAAATATTGCCATAATGTATCAGATTTTCATGCTCTGTATGAATTCTGTGGTTAAACAATCAACTTCATACCTAATCGGATTGTCATAGGTCCAAGATGGTGCCTTGTTGCTTCATCTTATGGAGGGAACCAAATGCTTTGTCCTTACATGAGGAAAAGGACAGAAAAGGAGCAAACCTGTTCCCTCAAGTCCCTTACAAAGGAAAGAACTAATCCAATCTGTGAGGGCTCCATCCTATGACTCAACAACTTTCAAAAGGCCTCATTTCTCATACCATTAAATTAGTGAATAAGTTTCAACATATGAAAATTGCAGACACATTCAATTCACATCACCTAGATTATCAACTTAATCACTGACCTGATGGATCATGTGTTATTAATATAATCATCGCTACAAATGGGAATTCCACTTACTCAACCTTAATTTAGGTTGTTTCTTTTTCCCTGTTGCAGAAGCTACAAATTTTAACACAATCTCACCTTGTTTTGATTTGTTAATCTCTCTCTCTCCTTCCCTCCCTTTCTCCGACTCTGTCTTTTTTTCTTTTTCTTTTTCTTTTTCACGATGCCACAGATCAACTTAGGTCCTGGCATGTATTATACAAGGACTCTATCACTAAACTACATCGCTAGCCCTGCTTCACTCATTTTAATATAAATCTCCATATTTTTAAGATTTGAGCTTGCCCTGATTTCCATATCAACTCTTTTTTTTTCCTATGTTCTTGATCTCCAACTCTTACTTCCACAGTTACTTTGCTTCTTTGAGAATTTTAATCTATCAGCAATCTGTTTCTTTCTCCTACCTTTAATCAGTCAGTCCTTCTCTTTGGATTCTTTCTCCTGATCCTATAAACAAGATCTAATCTCACTAATGCATAAACACCCTGTAAATTCTGTCTCTGAGCAACCTACAGTATTTACTTTATTCATTCTCAAAGTTCAAAGAAGTGTCTTCATCATTTGATTTCCTTCGTTGCCTCTCCTGGACACTTCCACTGTGTTTTCAATAAGTAATTTTTAAATTTCTCAACAAAGATCTTGTGATTCTTAGACTTCTGACATTTTCTTTGTCTTCATTCAAAAATCTCTCTTCTTCCCACAGTGTTTACCATCATCTCAAAACTTTAATCTTTCCTTCCATAATCTTTCTATTCTACAATTCTGATAAATCTTTTTCAGTTTTGCTCCCTAATTTCCTTTTCTTTTTCCATTTCTTAAATCTTGGTGTTCCTCAGCACTTTTAGTCTCACCTTGATTCTCTATATTTTTTCTTTCCTCTCCAAAAACACATCAATTAACATGTTTCTATCTATCAGGCTTTCAATAACTTTTAAGGTTATACTCCTACAGTGTGCTTTTTCAGTTCCAGACTAATATTGTTTTCACCATCAAATCAAAATCAAATAAGGCAAACAAAACATATTATTTCTTTAATGCATCTGTTTTAAATGTCACACTTGTTCAATAGCTCTCAGGATGCTTATCTCCAGTCTATAGAGGAAGTCAAAATATCTCTGTAAATATAGCAACTTTGGTAAAATTGTGTCTTCAGGACTCTAAAATGATTGGAACTGATGTTGCATAAGACGTGTGGGGCTTGGGGCAAGACCACATTCAAAGAAAAGTGTTTGAGTATTAGATGATATTTCTTCAGCTGCCTCCCAAGGTGGGTGGGTCCAGCTAAGGACCATGTTCATTTCACTGACTGCCATGAGCAAGTTATGATAGCGCCAGAGGACCCTCCCCTCTTCACTCTGTCCAAGGGCTGGAAAGTCTTCTCTAACATAACTGTGAAATGATGTTCAAAGAGTATATGTTTGACCATATATCAAATTATTCAGAAATTTTAGGTTTTCTCTGACTTTTCCTGATCCTCGGTCACAAACCTCTTCCTAGACTCTGTTACATAAGGAAATCACTATCTTTCAAATCTACCAACATAGAAAATGTCTTGGCATTCAGAGATCTTCTTCACCATTTCATGTACAATTGTAATTGTTCACCAAAGTTCGTTCATTCTTCTTTTTTAAAAAACCAATTCTTGGGCTGGAGATTTAGCTCAGTGGTACCACCGCCTACCTTGCAAGAGCAAGGTCAGGAGTTTGAACCCCGGTACCAAAAAACAAAACAAAACAAAACAAAAAACCAATTCCTATCCACTTTCATAGATAGTCACTTAGCATAGATATCCATCATCATAGTATCTTCCTCATTTATGCTTTTATAGTATTTGTCAAACTTTCCAAAATATTATCCTATTAAAACATTGTAAAATACCTCCACTTAAAATTTGCCAGTGATTAAAAATTATCTTAAAAAGAAATAATCAGATTTCTTCCCTGTTCTCTGTATTTATTAAACTTGTGTGAAGTAATACTCAAGTGTCAGGCCCAAGCTAGACAAGTACTTCTTCAACAGATTCATATCTTTTCCCCAGTTCAAAAATAGTCCTCACTCTTTTGAATTTCTTCAAAATTACTTATACCTTCATATCATCCTTTTCTCTTAAAATTATTCATTATAGTTATTGGTCTGCATTTCTTATGTCATCATGGAGAGCACCTTATAGAGCTGGGTGCTAATTATTTTTATGTATGCAACAATGCTGAATTCTGCATTTTGGGTATATTTATAAAGCTTTAGAAATATTATCCTAACAGTAGAATAGTAGGTGTATGTGATGAGCAAAAAGTTCTAGACACAGAGACCAGGTGGCAGGCGACTGAAACACTTCTGGCAAAAGGTCTCAAACAAATATAAAAAAGTATGAATCTCATTTCATCATACTTATTTTACCGTTTAGCTGCTTATACAGAAATATGCTTGTCATAAATACTCTCATGAATGTAACAGACTGGTATCGTTATGCTTGGAAAGTTAATGCTAGTAAATTACACAAGTTCTGGTTGTCATTCTGAAATAAGTTTAAGTTTAGTGAAAACATCATATTTTCTGATGTTATGCTTCTTGGCAACCAAATGAGACCTGCAGAGAGAAATCATCACCCCTATCTCAAACTCTGTAACTCTGTGAAGTCTGACTCATCTTTTTTTCATTGCACAGCAGGTAAGAAAACCGGAAGGCTGGGTTGATGACTGCTGTTTCCTAACCATTAAGAGAAAATAAGGCAAACTGTTCATCCAAGGTGTGACAACAACAAAAAGGAAGCAGTTGGATTTTAAAATGTCCAATGCCAATGGTTCAAGTAACAGAGCAATTTTACAGTAACCTCCTCTTGAAATTTCATTGTATAATAAGTAGAAAAATCTAAGTCAATTCCCACGGGATTGGCAAGAAACCATCCTGTAATTGTATGTGTGATGTTTCTGAATTGTGTGCAGTATATATTCTCATCTTTCCTAGAGACTTGTACATGAAATACCCCTATTATAATACTACAGGCAGCTGGCTCTACTGAACTACATCTATCAGATTTAAAATGCTACACAAGGGCCTGGGATTTAGCTCAATAGCTCAGTCGTTCTGCTGCCTGCCTTGCAAGCACAAAGTCCCGAGTTCGATCCCTGGTACCAAAAAAAATAAATAAATAAAATAAATAAAATGCTACACAAAAGTATTCATGCAAAAGCTGTGTGAGTCTCCAAATAAAATTGTAACCCACAATCATGTCTTCACATGAGCATGCCTCTTGCTACACACATAATACAGTCCTGATCAGAGCCAAATTTAGAACTCCCCAATTTTCCATTTTAATTTTACTATGCTATACAGCACCTGGTCCCAGGGTGCATGCCAATTACCTGTGTCATAATATTTCTACCATTTAGATAGAATCAGGTACGTGCAGAAGACTTACCATGAAAAATGTGATTTCTCTTTCTTTCGCTAATGTATCTGAAAGATAAAGCAACAGTAACAATTCAGAACAACTTCAATCTTCCACTTTCAAAAGCAGTGTCAGGATTTTACTAAAGGCTAAGCTCCAGCTATCACCACACATAGATTGTGCTCTTTGAACCATTTTCTCACTCTACTACTGAATGTAGGCTGCATTGTTTTGTTTGGTTGATTGGTTTTCTTTTTTTGAGTCAGGGTCTCACTATGTAGTTCAGGCTGGCCTCAAACTCACTGAGTAGCCCAGGCTGACTTCAAGCTCATGGTGATCCTCCTACCTCAGCCTCCCCAGTGCTGAGATTACAGATTACAGGGGAGTGCTACCACATCTAGCTTGGAAGTCTTTTTAAAGACTATGAGGCTGAATAATGACCCCTCACAGCTTTCAAGTCCTAAGAACTAGAACCTGTATATCTTCTTTCATAAAGGAAAGACTACATGTGGATGCGTTAAAGACCTTTACATTGGGAGATTACTTGGATAGGACTCAAAGGCCAGCACCCGTGTCCCTGTAACATAGAGAAATTCACTACCATACACAAGTGGAGGCTAAGATTGAAATGACACAGCCAAAAACAAAGGAAGCCAGCAGCCCTGGAAGCTGGAAGAGGTGTGAGATGGTTTTTTTCTGACAACAGTTTAATTTGAGAATTCTGGCCTCCCAAAAAAGGAATAAATTTCTGTTGTTTCACCCAATCACATGTGATAATTTGTCACAGCAGCCGTAAGAAATCAATGCAATATACGTCTTATTAGTATATGCTTGCAATACGTAACATTTACCTTGGGGAACTGGTACATAGACATAGTCATACCATCATTTTTACTTTTCCTCCACCTCCCTACCCTCCTATCTCTCCCCATTCCCAGATTCCCTCCCCTTTCTACAGTGGACCTCACTGTTTTCTATCATTCTTTTTATTTTGCCTTTTATATTATTTGTATTTTGGATTCCTTATATAAGAGAAGTCACATGATATTTAACTTTCTGTGCCTCATTTATGTTATTTAACATTATGGTGTTGAGGCACATCTATTTTTCTACAGATGACTCTAATTTATCTTTGTAGCTGAGTAGCACTCTATTGTGTGTGTATATATATATATATATATATATATATCTCATTTTCTTATCTATTCATTCATCGACCTTCCAAAATTCCCATTAAACTGCTAGATATAGAACATGGCTTAATAATTTACCACTGTCAGGCCCAGGATTTAGCTCAGTGGTTCCAGTGCCTGCCTCTCAGGATTAAGGTCCCGAGTTGGATCCCCGGTTTAAAAAAAAAAAAAATCACACACAAAAAAAATTTACCACTGGAAAACAATGTCAAAATAACAAAAATTACTGCTGAAAAAATTGTGACTTAATTGGATAAATGTATTGTTGGGAAATTGGCTGTGGGACTCAGTGTGGCAGCACTTTTATTAGGAGGAATTGTTGTAGGATGAAGCAGATGGAAGTTATTTTGAATTTCTTTATAGAATGAAGTCTGGTAATAATCTTAATGACTTAATAGCTAATGATGCATTTAGAACTATCTCTACCCCTCCCAACATTTTGTATTTTCTTTCTAATTCCTTCTTCCCTAACTCTGAGCAACTAGCAACCAACTTGAAACACCACACTTGGAAATAATATTCAAAAGAATTTAAGGCACCAGATCACCTCCAGTTGCATTTAAACACTCACCCATCAGCTAAATCTTACTAGAGAGGAGAGGATACCTTCCCAAATTAGAAGAATGTTCCACCTTGTGGAATTAAGGTAGCTACTCCATGGTTATAGTGGATTTGTTTGAAGAGATAAATTCAATGCTCAGCAATGCAACCTTATCAAAAAATCAAGCAGAAGATATTATCTGGATTCCCAATTATGTTTAATTTTTATATTTTTATGCTTGGCCAGTATTCTACTCTTTTAATTATTGTAGCTTTAAAAAGTTACATAATCTCTGGTAAAATATGTACTCCAATTATAGTTCTTTTCCTAGAATATAGTTTTATATTTTGGGCCCTCTGCATTCTCTTTAGAAATAGTCTTGCAGTAGAAACAAATAAAATTTAAAGAATTTTTTTCCATATTGAGTTTACTGTGTAGATCAATGCAAGTAAAACTATCTCAGTCCTTAGACATATTACATTATTTTATTTATTAAGATTGTTGAAGAGGTTTTCTATATCTTTCATTAGAAATTTTCTAAGTATCAGTTGCCGATATTAGGAATCATAAAATTTTGAAAAGGTTATATCATTAATGATAATTTTTTATCATAGATTGAAATTGATTTTCATAGTGACTATATTAAATATCACAGCTAAATTAACAAGTCTGATAATTTATTTGTATACTTTAAATTTTTAATATATAATCATATTTAATATAATGGCATTTTAATGCTTTGTAAAGTATTATGTAATTTCTTTCTCACCTTATTATAATATCTTCTAAAAATTGTGATAATAGGAATTCTCTTTTTTTCACTTGGAATATGAAAGAGAAAGCTTTCAGAAATCCACAAATAAATTTCTTTAGAAACATATCACTTGAGAAAACTTGTTTTTATAGCTAATTTTTGTGAGATTAACATCTATTTTTAATTTGATGAGTATTTATAAACAATAGATAATAGTTTTGATAAATGTTTTTCTGCAACTAATAACTTAATGTATCTATATTTGTTAATATGGAGAGACAGACTGATTTTGAAATATTACATCAACATTTCATTCCTAAGAAAACACAAATTGTGACATCATAATTTTTAATAATTTTCTGTATTTGATGTGTTAATGTTTTGTATCCATTAATGAAATTTGCTTACAATTTGTCTAAATTGTAAAGTTTTCATCATGTTAGTGTCAAATTTATATTGGTCTCATAAAATGAACTGGAAAGTTTCTCATATTTTTTATTCTATGAAAGAATTTATATAACTTTGCCTTTGTTTCCTTCTTCAGTGCTTTGTAGAAATAAATATTTCAGAAGCCAAATTGGTCTCACATTTTCTGAGTGTAGATATTCAAGTCTTTGACAGTTATAAACTGTTCACATCATCTCTCTTGTGTCAGTTTTGGTAAATTATAATTTTAATAGAAATTATCTATTTGATCTAACTCAGAATTAAACATATTTCCTCTATAAAAAAATGAAACTGACACATCTTTTATCATTCAATATATTAATTTTTATAGTTTGGAAAGGAAAATTTTGTTCCAAACTAATAAATCATTAAAAACTGCATGTTGCATATTTTGAGAATATTCTTACATTTATTTTAAGATTTTATCAAATAATTAGACTTAATTTTGTGCTAATAACCATGATTTCATTTTTTTTAATATAACAGCTTTCCCACTTTTGAATTAATTATTCCTATTAGTTTTAGTGGTCATATACAGCTTGGTACTTAGTAACAAGTTCACAAGAATTCCATTTTCTTATTTCTTATATATATGAGGATATCCTTCTGTTGCTTTCCCTAATACTATCTTAAATGGATATATAATCTTTTCTGACATATTTTTAAAATGTACCTCAAAATTAATTATAAAAATTAAGTAAATTTTAACATGTCACTAATAATAGCTATAGAAGTTACTTAATTATCTCTATATTTTTATAGTTGAGAGATACAGCCTAGTAATATTTTTGTACTTCTAAGAAGTACAATATTACGCTCTTTGGTTTTTTTTAATTTTTTTATTTGTATGGCATTTGAGAATTGAATAGCTTATATTTTCTCTTACCATTGATGTGCATAGGGAAAATTACAAACATAAAACATACACACAAATGCCCAAAAAGAAATATTTCACCAGTTTAATGATCTTGAATATTACCCAGGTCGTAGTGAGATATACAGAAGAATCATATGGATTATTTTCTGTTTTTCCTGCTGACTGGACTGCCTTCACTTAAAGCATGCAAACCACATGTAAAACTTGTGTTTTGCTGTGAGTAAGCAGGAAGTAGGGATTAAAAGTGGATTGAGAGTAAAATATATTGCTATTTTTAGTAGTATGAGCAGACAATGTTACTTTACTTCTCTTTCAATGAATTTCCTTATATAATATGGAGAAATTAACATCATCCTCTTAATTTCTATCACACCATGTGTAATCGGAGTGTGGCTATTCTTTTTATGACTGTTATTTTGCCTTGGTCATAGGTTTCACTTTAGTATCTGAAGAGCCTGTCTTATATGCTAGTAAACCAAACATTATATAAGGCGACATGTCATCACATATGCAAGTTTTATTAAGACTCCGGCTTGGGAAGTGGGAGTTGTAGGGGAAAGGAAAGAAGGGAATGGAATTAATATGAGAAAATGAAAAAATGGAAACAAAGTCTTTGTAAATA
>NW_004624743.1:22199384-22210942 GCF_000247695.1 Heterocephalus glaber | reverse complement strand
TTTATTCCTTTTATTTCTTTCTCTTGTCTAATTGCTGTGGCTAATGTTTCCAAGACTATATTGAACAGGAGTGGTGATAGTTGACATCCTTGTCTTGTTCCTGATTTTAGTGTGAAAGATTTCAGTTTTTGACCAGTTAGTATATTGGCTGTTGGTTTTTCATAGATGGCTTTTATCAGATTGAGGTAGAGTCCGTCTCTTCCAATTTTTTGTAAATTCATGTTGGATTTTGTCAAATGCTTTTTCTCCATCTATTGAGATGATCATATGGTTTTTGCCCTTGGCTCTATTACCTTTATTGATTTGCATATGTTGAACCATCCTTGCATCACTGGGATAAATCCCACTTGGTCAGGGTGTATGATCTCCTTGATGATCTTCTGTATTCTATTTGCTAGTATCTTATTCAGGATTTTTTCCATCTATGTTCATTAGTGACATTGGTCTATAGATCTCTTTTTCGTTTGGGTCTTTCTCTGCGTTGGGGACCAATGTGATGCTTGCTTTCAGAAATGAATTTGAGAGTATTGCTTCCCTTTCAATTTCATTGAAGAGTTTAAACAGTAGTGGCAGTAGTTCCTCTCTAAATGTCTTGTAGAATATTAGCAGTGAACCCATCAGGACCCGGGCTTTTCTTAGTTGGTAAATTTTTAATGACATTTTCAATTACATTGATTGATATAGGGTTGTTTACAATTTTTAGATCATCTTTGTTCAACTTTGGTAATTTACACATATCTAGGAACCTCTTCATTTCTTCTGTGTTTTCCATTTCATTGGTGTATAGTTTCTCAAAGTAGGTATTGATGATACTCTGGATTTCTGCTGGGTCCGTTGTTATTTTACCCTTTTCATTCCTAATTCCATGGATTTGGACCTTTTCTTTCCTTTTTACGAAAATATTAGCTAAGGGTTTGTCAATTTTGTTTATTCTTTCTAAGAACCAACTATTGGCTTCATAGATTTTTTTTTTGTATTGTTCTCTTAGTCTCCATTGCATTGATTTCTGATCTAATATTTATAATTTCCTCACTTTTATGAGCTTTGGGTTTGTCCTGCTCTTCTTTTTCTAGGAGCTTGAGGGTCAGCATCAGGTTGTGTAATTGAGCTTGCTCTATTTTCCTAATATGAGTATTCACTGCTATGAATTTCCCTCTTAAGACTGCTTTCATTGTGTCTGATAGATTTTGATATGCTGTATTGTCATTGTCATTTAATTGTAGGAACTGTCTGATTTCTTCTTTAACATCCTTTGTGACCCATTGGTTACTCAGAAGTGTGTTGTGCAGTTTCCATATGTTTATTGAATTCTTGTGGTTTCTTTTGCTATTGGTCTCCAATTTCATCATACTATGGTCTTATAATATACAGGGGATGACTTCAATTCCTTTACACTTACTTAAACATGTTCTATGAGGCAGTATGTGGCCTATTTTGGAGAATGACCCAGGTGCAGCTGAAAAGAATGTGTATTCTGGGCCAGAGATTTAGCTCAGTGGTTCTGGCCCCTGCCTCGCAAGTGCAAGGTCCCAAGCTCGATCCCTGGTACAAAAAAAAAACAAGAATGTGTATTCTGATTTTGTGGGATGGAACACTCTGTAAACATATGTTAAGTTCCTTTGTTCAAGAGTTTGACTGAGATCTAGAATTTCATTGTTTATTTTTTGTTTAGCTGGTCTGTTTGTAACAGTAGGGTATTGAGGTCCCCCACTACTATTGTATTAGTGCTTATTTGATTTTTCATGTCCATTAGTTTTTGTTTTATATGGTTGGGCACACTAGTATTTGGTGCATATATATTAATGATTCCTGGCACTTCCTTTTGAATTGTTCCCTTTACAAGGATGTAGTGTCCTTCTTTGTCCCCTTTAATCAGTGTTGGTTTGAAATCCTATTGATCTGCAAAGAGGATAGCTACTCCTGCTTTTTTTCAGGTTCTTGTCTCACGGAGTATTATTTTCCACCCTTTAACTTTCAGTCTATGAGTTTCTTTTTGAATTAAGTGTGTTTCTTGCATGCAGCCTATCATTGGATTTTGCTTCTTGACCCATTCTGCCAGTCTATTTCTTTTGATTGGTGAATTGAGACCATTAACATTGATGGTTACAGCTGATATGTATTGACTTATCCTTATCATGACTTTTTCTTTTTGTTGAATTCTTCTCCTTTGCATTTAATTTCTTGTTGTGCCTGATGGATTCATACTGCAGGGCTCTCTGGGATTGTGATACTCATCTTTTCCTAGGATATTGTTTAAAATTTTTTGGTATGGTGGTTTAGTATTCATGAAGTTCCTAAGGTGCTCTTTGTCATGAAAGTATCTTATTTCTCCATTAATTTTGAAAGATAGTTTTGCAGGCTACGTCAGTCTGGCTTGAAGGCAGTTTTCCTTCAGGGCTTGAAATGCATCACTCCATGCTATTCTTGCCTTGTGTGTTTGTGTTGAGAAATCTGCTGTGATTCTGATGGACTTTCCTTTGTATGTAATTTGTTTCTTTTCTCTCACTGCTCATAGAATTTTGTTCTTCTGTTGGGTTTCTAGAATCTTAACTGTTATACACCTATGTGTAGTATTTTTTATCACAGCTAGTTGGAGTCCTATTGCCTCACTTATCTCTATGTCAAGTTCCTTTACTCTATTTTGGAAGTTTTCTGCCGTTACTTCTATGAACATTTTTTTTATGTTGCTTGTACTCTCTCCTGTTTCTCCATTGACTCCAATAAGTCTGATGTTATTCTTCTTTGCATCATCTAGCAGCCTCTGGATTGATTTCTTGTGGTCCCTTACTATTTTTAAGAAATTATTCTTTTCCTGGTCACTAATTCCAATCTTGTCTTCTATATCTGAAATTCTTTCCTCACATTGGCTCATTTTGCTGAAGCCTGAGCGCTCAAGCAGCTCTTCTCTGGGTGAGCCCTGGCCTAGGAGGGTGTTCAGGAGCTTCTGGGGTCAGGGCAAAGCCCCAAGTGGAATCCACCTGCAACAGTTCTGGTCTGGGGCACAAAGCTGCTCCCCAGGATCTGTAGGCACTCACCAATGGAATGGCAGGCCTCTTAGTAACTTTTGTTTCCAAGCACTATTTTCTTCCAGTTCTCTATCTTTTCTTAGGTTCTCATGTTTATGGTGATTTTTCCATACTTTACTTAGACTCTAAGAAATAAATTACTTCCATTGTCCAGCATTTATTTTCTGTAGGAGGGGACGCTTGATAGACAACAACCCTTAGATCATTCTTCAAATTTAGACTTTCTATAACAGCAGAAGCCAATCTACCACAATGACACCAACATGGAACCAACATGTATTCTTTTGAGTAGATCATATGTCTTTAGATAAGCTTCTAAAATAAGAAAGACATCAAAAGGACTGATTACTTGATAACTTTCAAATATTAATATTTTCCATTCAATCAATTTTTAAAACAATTTAATTTGCATGCTTTTTGTGAATTTGAAAATTACTTCTTTCCTTCAGCTCATAAAGAACAAGACTATTATGATTTTGCTACAAGGAAAGGTATTTATCTCGCCATCCAAATGCATACATTAGCAACATATTTTTAGAATATTTGCTTTATAACATTTCTTATTTTAGATACAAAGTTTTTTTCTACTTCTTTCAATGGCAAGGAGTAAATAGAGGAAATAGATGATTCTAATCCATTCTGAAAATGAACTAGTTACTAGATTGCACTACTCAAAAAACTTTATGAGTAACCAATCCTCAGTTATCACCAGTCTTTGAAAGTTATTTTATATCATGAAGTAGGAGTGCTTGAAAATATAACTGACAACCTAGTTGTATAAGCTGGAAAAGTATATGTAATATGAAATTGGAATTTAAAATCACATAATTTTTTATTAGAGGCTTTAGTTATACAATTTGTTATCAGGTGTGAGGCAGCAGAAAAGCATTAAAATTTTTAAAAATCATCAAAGTTATTGTTAGCAAAATGGGAAAGAACAAGTAGTACATCCCATGGTGACTTCCTACCTTTCTAGCCTTAACATTTTCATACATGTCAGGTTAAGTGAAGAGATAATTCAACAAGATGAGAGAGAGGACATTAAAACCAGTATGTATGTGTATATATATATATGTATATCACTCTTAGGGGAAATTTTGTTTTTATATGAAGAAATGGCTATTATGAGGGCTTCTACATTATAAATGGGGTCAATTTCTTGCAATAGAAAGGGATGGCTTGGGCTTTTTAGGAAACCAACAGTTGATGAAACAAAAGCTTTAAAATCCCTGCCAAGTCTGGCACTGAATTTTGCTTTATCGACCATGAATCTGAGTAGTTGCATGTTCCTTCTTGCTGTAACACTTTTCCAATGTCAAAGTGGTCCATTATTCTGGCATGCCAATCTTCCTCACAGCTCTCCTGTCACTCTTAGGGGAGAACATAGATGATAATCAAATGTCTTTGATTTAGACAGCACTGCAGCTGACATATGAAAAGATTTTTTAAAAGGAAAAATAAACAGATTTCACAACTTTCATAATCTTAACAAGAAAGACTCATTACTCAACTGAATGGCATTCCCTGTAACATTGACAGCTAGATTTTTAAATAGCCATTTTGTACAGCCTGTTAAAATATAAGTTCTCTTGAACTGTAATTAATAGTAAATATGACTTCAGTTTTCTAGTACTAATTTAAAAAGTAAAAGCTATATAATCATAGAAAGTCTGAAAAGACAGGAAAAGTCATCCAGGGAGGTTGGACAGCATGCTGGTTAAAGCTCCAGGATCAGGAGCCCTCCTGGATTCATAACCCAGCTCTATAATCTATGGTGAAAATTTAATCAATGTACTGAACATCTCTTTGCCTCTCTTTAAATATCTTTTATATAATTTGAGAAATTAGTGTTTTGGGAATTTAACATCTATTACTGTAGTGTTGGAAACATGGCAAAGAAGCAAGCACCAAGATTCTATCTCCCCACCCAACGACAAAAATTGCACTGAAAGAGTGTGTCCATTGTAACTATTTAGGAACTCAGGAATCAATAGAAGCCTTGAAACTTCTACAGTGAGGCTTGGACATAAACTGTGTATAATTTTGGCCTGTTCGAACTCTTAGAACATAGGTGTTAACTGTCCCAAACCTCCGCCCTCTGGCAGACAGGTACCTAGAAATTCTCAGAACAGACAGAATAAAGCTTGTAGGAGTGTCACAAATGACCTTATCTTCCAAATATCAGAAGTTTGGGCTCTGATTGGTGATTGTTTCATTTGACCACAAAAGTGACAAAAAAGAGGGCAAGGCCGTTGTTGCACCTCCGACCATTGCTGCACCTCCGACCATTGTTGCAAGCCCTCTCTTACTACCGAAGTAATTTCCAGGAAATTTAAAAATCTAGTGAACTTCCCCTGTTTCATTGCTCTCTTTTTATTTATTTATTTTTCATTTTAAAGTTAGACATTAAATAGTAGAACATTCAAATGCAACTGAGTATATGGGAAAAATTAAACAGTAATCATGCATACCCAGGGAAAGATATAGGCTCAAAAAAAAATGATAGTAAGTTTATACCTCAGTATGATTCTTGACACGAAGACAGTTGTAACAATTTTTAAAATTTCAAAAGCAGATAAAATAATTCCGTGGGGCAAGCCTGAAGATGGCCCTTTGCCTAAACCTTACTCCCTTTCTCCTGCATAAACTATGTAGTCAAACAGACTCTTTTGTAGATTGTAGATCCTCGATGGCACAGCCCCAGGAGACAGTGACATTATGTATCCTTGTTCCCTTTCTGCACATGCCCCAATCACGAGACAATCACGTTCAGCGCAGGCCACATGAGCCACTTGGCTCTAGTTACCCTGCCATCTCTCTTGGTTGTCCTACACTATAAATAAAGAGTGCACTGGATGCCAGGCAGCCATCAGGTCATCAGGCTATGGTCTCACCTGGTGCCAGCTATAAAGCATAATTTTGATATGTGTCCTTCTTTCTTGTTATTCTTCAATTTTCTTCATCTCCCACTGCTCGCCCTGGCTTCAGACCCTATTCTGTGTGGGTCACAGTAAAATAAGGGCAAAAAATCTTGAGTATGGAAAAAACACAAGATTTCTAGGGTTACCATATTATTAATTAAAACACCTAATTTTCAACAACAAAGAAAATTCATAAGGTATATTAGTCAGCTTTCCACCATTGTGCCAAAATACCTGCAAATAACAACTTAAAAGAGAAAAGTTTTATGTTGGTTTATGACTTCAGAGGGTTCAGCCCAACCAAGGCCAACCAGCTCTATTTTTTCTAGGCCGGCAGCAAGGCAGAAACATAAATTTTTAATTTAAATTAAGCCTGCAGAAGTTTAAATTGAAATATTAAAATTTTAGGATGATAAATTTAACCTCCATGATAACCATAAAGTAAATAGCCATAGAATATACACAAAAGGAAATAAGAAGGGAATTTAAACAGTGCTTTATGTAAAATCAACTAAATAAAAATATGATAAAAGGACAAAAATTTATAAAGCATATAGAAAATAATTTTTAAAATGAGTTATTATTACTAGTATTTTAAGTGCAAATGGATTGAACTTTGCACTCAGAGATTAACAGAATTAACTATATGCTCTCATCTACCAAGAGTTGTTTACCTATAATATAGAGACATAAATAGATTAAAAGAGAAAGATACTGCATACAAATTATACCCAAAAATAGCAGAAGTGGCTTATTATCAGAAAAAAATAAACATTAAAATAAAAAAAATTAGACAAATAAATTGCATAGTAATAAAAGTTTTCATGTAGCAGGAAGGTATAACAATGTTACACATTTATACAGCTATTAGTAGACTATCAAAATACATGAAGCAAAAAGTGACAGAATTAACAGGAGAAATTGATTTATAACAGTACTTGTTAGGTAAATTAGGATTCTCCTCTCCCCAAGTGGATCCTTTTCTTGTAATAGAATTGCCTAAGGAATAACTGGCTTCAGTTTACTAGAAAAAATGCAAACTTTATATTAAATCTTGGTTTCTCTAAGTAATCAATATGTTTATTCTCTGTGGGTGACATACAAGCGAAGTCCTTTGCATCCAGACCATTATACACGCCTTTTTTTTTAACTTCTCATTGCTTTTAGAATGATCTTTTTCATTTCTTCATTTTGAAGAGCCACAACTGTCAAAGATTGGCAGGTGAACAGCAAAAGCCTAGTGATGGCTCCACTGAAAGCTGTCAAGTTTCTCTCCAATGTCAGGAGCCCAACCATACAGGCAGATCCCCAACACTGGGCAGAGAGTGCAGCCAGACTGGGAGCTGCTGCTTTATCTGTGGCTCCTGAGTCCAGCTGGGCTGAGTTCAGTAGCCTGGCCTGTTCTCATCATGACAGCAGCAGAGGACTAACACTCGCACTGTGCGGATGGCGATGGAACCCATTACAGCTATCATGGTTATAGTGGCAACCTGCACTTCTGCTCCAGAGGCCACCTCTGTGACTGATACCACTTTGGAAATTGTCATTTCACTGATGGATACTCTAGATGACTCCACCCCTCAGATACTCCAGATGTCTGGCCAGCCTTACAGCCAAGTCAGTTTTCTCCACTCCTGTTAGTGGGAAGCAGTTTTCCCACCTTTGCATAGGTGAATCCAGTACATCTATTCAGACTGACATGACAGTGTAGAAAGTCTGATTAGTGGGCAGGAGACTACACATGTATAGGCCCCCCACTCTGGCCTCATATGCTTCACTCTTCTTAATCTCATTAGGCCAGGAACCTCTATGCCATCCACTTCACCTCTGTACTGCAATATATGCCATGATAAAGATGCATCTGAATGGTTTCATTGCTTACTCCCATTTTGTACCTCCAGTAAAGTGTGATGAGTTGGTTGTCCTAAGAGATGTTAACATCAAGAGCTCTTAGAATGCCCAGAAGCCAGAGAATTGCTAGAGATCTCCAGAAAGCTAGAGAGCTGAGAGTTGGGGACAGCTGTGGAAGTGCCGCAAAGAGCTAGCAGGAGCTACTGGTCCCAGCTGCTGAGAAACCACTGAGAGTTACTAACAATCCCTAAATAGGGTTATAGTAACTGCTGAGACCCACTAGCACTGAAAGCTCAGAGTTCTGACATTAAGAGCAAAGGGATGTTAGTGGTGCTCAAAGTTCAGATCTACTAACACTGCACTTTTCCTTTTCATGATGTTCTTCTGACTGAACAAAGAACCCTTTGCCATTTGGTAACACTGGATGGCTTCAATACCATATTCTCAATAATGAATGGAACCATGCAAAACATAAGTAAGGGAATAAAGGACTTAACATAACAAATAAACTAAACTTAACAGGTATTATACGTATTACTCTATCCTATAAGATGGTATACACATTTTTCTCAAGTACATTGGATCTTGTCCATGATAGACCATATGTTAGGCTACAAATTAAGACTAACTAGATTTTAAAACATAAATATCATACAAAGTATATTGTGACAGAAAGTAAAATGGTGGTTTCTGTGGGGTGGGAAATGGAGGGGGAGATGTAGTTAGGGTTTAACAAATTTCCAGCATCATGTTACAAGATGGTGAGTTATGGAAATGGATTGACATGATGGGTGGGTAACTTCATAAATGCATTTAACATCAGTGACCTGTATACTTTAAAATACTTAAGATGGTAAATCTTATTTTATGTGTATTTTGAAATGGTAAGAAAAATTTCACTGAAGATAAACTGCATAAAATGTACTTGGGCTGTGTTAAATATTCAACAATTATTAAATATTACTATCTTTTGTAACAGACATTTTAATATATGAGGAAACTAAGGCTATGAAAGAGCTTGAAACAGAACACTGCCATCAAGAAGTCAGTCTAGCAGCCATGGGAAGGTGAGGACCTTGGCCAACCATGAGGACCACTGCTCCATTCTGCCCTTTCCCCTCTCCCCAGTCCCCCCCACCCCAGCCTCCTGGCTGTGCCACTACTGGGTTCCACACTATAGAGTCATAGGGGATCATAAAAGCCATTGTCCTGAGCTCCAGAAGATAGAGCAGAAGTAACAACAGAGAGAGGGCCTCTCTCAGGCTCCTTGATGAAAACTGAAGCCCACTGGAAAAGTGAAGAGAATCTCTGCAATAAAGGCACACCATACTACTGTACTTGGTAAGTTGGAGGGATCATCACTTCCCATCGGAACTTTGACTATCTTCAGGGGAAGGGCAGCTGGAACCTGCAGGAGAACTTTGCAGAGTTCAATCCTGCAGGAGGACAGGGAGCTCAACTTGGGACTTGCAGCCAAAAATCTGCCTGAATCTCATGGGTCTGCTAATGGCTTGCTGAGACTCATTGACATATATCTGTACACTGCTGCTCACAATGTCTATTGTGACAGCACAGACATACCCTGAAGGAGGCCCTTTATTTTTATTTTTTATTTGTTATTTTCAAAATTATTAGTTTTTTTCTTATTTTTAATTTTTATTTTTTACTTTTTAATTTTCTCTTCTTTTCAAATTTTTCTTTTTCTCTTCTCTTTTTTTTCTTTCTTTTCTCTTTTCTTTCTCTATCTCACTCACTCTCTTAGTGTGCCACATTGTTCTTCATCTCCCTTTTCATTGATGTTCTGGTCCTAATTCGGATTTCTTCTTTGTTTTTCTTTTCTTCTCTTTTCCTTCTCTTGATTGCCATTAGTTTTAAAGGAAAGTAAATACAGTTTCTAGCCTCCCTATTGCTGTTAGGCTGTTCTGTTCTCATCTTTGTTCTTTCATTCTGTCTTTTCCTCTGGTCTTCAACAGTTCCTTAGAGTTTGCATGATCTTTCTGTGTCCTCTGGCCTCACTGCTAACCTTCCCCTATCCTTCTACCTATCTATTCCTCCCTCCCCAACTCCTTCTAACTTCTCATCCTGAAGGGTAAAGTTGCTATATTGAAGAGTGTACTCACTATAAACATATATTTGGGGTCGGGGATTAAGCTTAGTGGTTTCGGTGCCTGCTGCGCAAGTGTGAGGACCTGAGTTCGATCCCCAGTACCAAAAAAACAAAACAAAACATATATTGGGCTGGTCCTCAATTTTTATGTAATTCACACACTTAAAGGTGATAGTTTAAGAACTACCACAAATTGTCATTATCTAAGCTGTGCTTGATGCTATGGTGTTGATTGTATCACTTGGACTAAAAAATTGTGATTGATCTAATCAGTTATCCTTCCTGGTATAATGAAAATGAGATAGCCTCAGAGTCATTAGAGACTCAAAACGTAAAGATCAACTATATGTGGAAGACCCCTGAGATGTAATCGTTCCATAAGGGTTCTAACTACAAGCAACAAAGATACTTACAATGAGCAATTTTGCAGTATCAACCCAGGAATTAAACCAAGGACAGTACCAAAAGCAAAAATGAGAAGACACTTAAGTAAGGCACAAACTCAGACTTCCACCCCACCAAAGGAAAATTCTGGGGGAAATGAGATAGAAATGTCCAATAATCAAACACCTGGATACTCTGAACTTATAGCACAAGAAGAAACAAAAGAGATGAATGAGGCTCTAGAAAAATTCCAAGCAGAAATAATTTCCCAGATAACTGCAGAGATGGTGAGCAGAGTGAAGGACATGATTAGAGGCTCTAGAACAGAAACAGATAAAAAAAAAAAAAAATAGATGAGCTCAGATCCATGCTAGAAGCCATGAATGCCCAGCATAAGAAAGAAATGGAAACCATGATTGCCCAACATAAGAAATGGAATCCATGAAACAGATTCAAATAGATATCCAGGAGATTAAAAACTGCATTGAAAGTATTCACAGCAGATTAAGGGAGTGTAAAGTTAGAATATCAGACATAGAAGACAGGATTGCAGTTAATGACCATGAAAACAGAGATTTCTGAAAAATACCAAGGGGCCATGAGAAATGAATCCAGCAACTGCTAGATGATACAAAGGGGAATAACATAAGACTGATAGGAGGCCATGAAAAAGCAGCAGAAAGTACAATTGACATTAAAAAACTGTTCACAGAACTAATAGTTGAAAACTTCCCAGAGAGAGGTAGGGAATTGGACATACAGGTAAGTGAGGCATATAGAACTCCAACTAGCCACGATCAAAAAAAAAAAAATCTACACCTAGACATATAATAGTCAAGATCCCAGAAACCCAACAGAAGAACAAAATCCTACAAGAAGTTAAAGAAAAGAAACCAATCACTTACAAATGAAAGCCTATCAGAATCACAGCAGACTTCTCAAGACAAACCCTCAAGTCAAGAAGATCCTGGAGTGAAGTATTTCAAGCCCTAAAAGAAAATAACTTCCAACCTAGACTGTTGTATACTGCAAAATTATCTTTCAAAATCAATGGTAAATTAGATACTTCCATGACAAAGAACACCTGAGAAATTTCATCAACACCAAACCAGCAGTCCAAACAATTCTAAAGAATATCCTACAAAATAGATAATGAAGGTCACAACTCCAGGAGGCCAACAGAGCGAACACACCAGGCAAGATAAGAAACTAAAGGGAAAAGGGGGGGGGGGGGGAGCCAACAACATTAAAGCATCATGACTAGGATGA
>NW_004624743.1:22183939-22195929 GCF_000247695.1 Heterocephalus glaber | reverse complement strand
AGGTCCCATTTGCCCCAGCTATTCTCCTGCTGGGGATCTTCCCCAAAGAATTAAAAGAATCATACCACAGTGATATATGTGCACCCATGTTTATAGCGGCACAGTTTGTAATAGCTAAAGCTTGGAAACAGCCCAAGTGCCCATCAACTGCAAACTGGACAAAGAAGATGTGTTTTTTAAAAAATAAAATGGAGTACTACTCAGCCATAAAGAATGAGAAACTAGAGACATTTATAGGTAAATGGATGCATATTGAGGCCATACTCTCAAGTGAAATAAATAGGACATGCATGTGTAATACCAAATAGTTTCTCTGGTGTTAGAAACCAGAAGTGTAAATAAGGATTAAAATGATTAAAATGAATAACTGATAATTTGTAATAGGAAGAAATGGTCCAAAAGGGTTGGGGAAGTGGGAGGGGAAGGGGGAATGAAACAAGGGAAAGGAAAAAGTATAAGAAAAGGAAAAAACACAAAGTCTTTGTAAATCAGGAAGGGTGGAGGGGGTGAAGGGAGGACAGGGAATGGGGAAAAAATAAGAACCACAGTACATCATGTACAGGTACAAGCACCCAATGATAAATGTAAATATATTGTATACCTGAAATGTACCAATAAAAGAATTTAAGAGAAAAAAAAAGAAAGAAGTCAAGTCTATTCTATACTCAGAGTGGATTCATGGAGTGGTAACTACTGGTAATCTGCTGAGTAGTTATCTGCAGTAAAGTAAAGGCAAAGAGGCTCAACATTTGAAAACGTTAAATAAAGAACTACATAGGACAGACTTGTGTAAATACCAAATATCTTCTCTGGTGTAAGAAACTGAAAGCGTAAATAAGGATCAAAAGGCATAATAGATAATGTCAAATAGGAAGAAAAGGTCCAAAGGGGAAGGGGAAGTGGGAGGGGCTGGGGAAAGGAAAGAAGGGAATGGAATTAATATGAAAAAAGGAAAATGGAAACAAAGTCTTTGTAAATAGGGAGGGGTAGAGGTGTTGAAGGGAGGGCAGGGGAATGGGGAAAAAAATAAGAACCAAGAGAGATTATGTAAAGGTGCAAATCCCCAATGATGAATGTCATAATATCATATACCTAAAATGTGCCGATAAAATTAATAAAGAAAAGAATTAGATTCAGTATAAAATTGATATTTTATTTTTCTGCAATATCATTTTATTATATCTCACATAATTGATATTATGCTTAATCAAAATTATTCAGTGAGGCATATGTCTTTGTACTGTATATTGTGACACAAACTGTTGCAGCACTGATTCATAATAAACAGAATAAAAACTAGTCCAATACTAATTTTTACACTAATTCATATGAGAGATCTGCTTGAGGATAGTAACTATACCTTCTTGTATTTTAAAGTGATAACAGTTTGTCCTTTAACCTTCTGTAAATAGAATAATCATCTCCACTTGAGAAAGACTATGAATTTCCCACTAATGTAACTAAGTTTAGTATACTTAAAGATGAGAAATTATTAAGGAAAATCCATATGATCGAATAAACATCTGAATTAAGCTTTGTCTGAGGATAAGAAATGCAAAACAAACTATGCAGAATTTCTGCTTTCAAGAAGTTTACAGACCCAGTGAAATATGGGGACATGTGGAGAACTTAATTCTTGCTTAACATGGGAATAAATATTATGAATTTATTGGTAGGGACAAGATTGCTACCATAGACACTGTTCTAGCCATTGTTCTTTTGAAGTGTTGCAACAAGTTATAACAAAGGACATTGTCATCCAGTCAAACTAGACTCTGGCAAAAACAACTACACTCAGGCTTGGTTCCTGCTTAGTCTCCTGAGATTGAAAACTGATGGGTATATATTTTGTACAGGACATAATTTTTTGTCTAACAACACCAAAATCTTGTCACATACCTCAATTGAAAGAATTCCATTTTATGATAAAAACTGTCCCTTTTTTGCTTCGAACCTCTTAGATGAAGAGAGCTGATGAGCAAATTCTGAGTGAAAAAGTACTATTTAAGCAGAAAAATTGTGATTCAAAGGATTTTCAAGCTTTGTAACATGGAGACATAAAAATAAAGGAATTAGAATTTCTTAGGATAGATCCACTCTATTTTTTCACCATGCTTTGTCACTAGATGCTTTCATGATGCATAGATTTATTTTTTGGTGAAAATATGTTGGACTTCCTGAGCATCAGCCAGCCATACACTTGACAATAAAATCTTAGTTTGTACATTTTTAAAAGATGCTTTTTGTAAAAATAAACATCTGTATCCGAAATCTAGTGTTTTAAGTGATAATTGCATTATCTTATAAATATTTTCTTTCCTTATGTGAAGTCCTCAACATTAACTAAGTAGTATTAACTTATCTAAACATTGCTTGAGTAACTCTAGTTTACAGAACTAATTTAAAATGAGTTCTTCATTTATTTTTGAATTTATTTCAACAACAGCAGACTAGTGCTATGAATTAAATGATACTGATCTGTGTGAAAATTACACTGTGAGGTTTTCTTTAATCGTGTGTCAAAATCTAGTTGGCTACAAAGGATATTTATTGTGACTTCCAACTATGAGGTCATGTTTTGTTACCAATATTAAATTCAAGCTAAATGTAGAAATATATTCCTAATAAAAAGTCAATGAAATATAGTATGTTTTGATTTATATTTGATAAATGAAAATTTCAAAGATATTTAGATGCTATTCACTTTTGAGACACTCAGAGACCACTACAATATATTATATTTATCAAGAAATAATATGTTTTACTATGCTAACTATAATAATACATTAGGATTATCCCTTTAAATTGCAACTAGACCTGTGTACTGAACCTGGGATTCTGTAGTAGATCTTTAAGTAAATTCTTAAATTCATTCCTAAATAACCATTTAACATAAATTTAATATATATAATTATGCACAGTCAAATTTAAATACAAATTTAGAAAGAACTGTATAAAATTTTTATTGCCTACTCATTAAATACTCTTCTGGTTATTCATTAATTATAAATAATTAATTAATGACTTTTAAGGGCTTTAGAAAGATGTAAATGACATTATATTTCCAACGATCCTTTCAAAGAGATGTTTCTTGTACATATCTTGAAACAGTAGATAGAAAATAATTCAAGGAAAATCTCTACTGTAGTTTAATTCCTCAAGTACACTTGAGTTGAAGCTCTGAAGACATTATCCCTGGAATCTTTATATTGACTGCCTATTGCCTGTTCACTTTAAACAAAATATATACAAATGTAGATTCTTTATTACAGCAACAATGACAGAAATATATATTTATTGTGTTAGAGGATATGACAGCAGTATAAAACCAAAACATCCACATGACTGCAGGTTCTGATTCAGTTACACTCTAAATTTATAATTTTACTTAATTTATCATGAAGTAGGTATGATTCAGATGTATCCTTAAAACTATATGTTAGAGATGCACCTCCCTTTGAGTACTTCCTTTCATGATAATGAAATATTGCATAATTTTTAACAATATTTGTATTTTGTGTAAAAGATACATCTAATAAATGTTGTATAACTATTCTAATTTCAATTAAGTTGACATTATTATTGATCACTACATATTTCTAAAGCTCACTATAACTGATATATGAGTCAAGTCCTATTGGTATGAAAAGTTAATTCTAATTACCCTTGTTCAATTTGAATATTTTAGGTGGATAGTGGCTTCACTATTGTTATTAAAATTCATTAGGTTTGATTGTTTTGGGATTTTTAATTCCTCTTAGGAAGGCAATTTTCAGATTTTATGTATATACTTTATTAATACAGACTTTATTTCAATTATGTAGGATGTAAAGAAATAAAATATAGCATAATTTTAAATATAATCAGATGATGGTAAATATAGGAAAAGAGTCTTAATCGCTTCAAGATAGCAGCATTTGATGGTTAGCCTGTTCCACTTTCTTATAAAATAACTAGAAAGTCACAAGAAATGGATTAAAAATATCAATAACATAAAATTTAATGCGGACAGACAAGCTAAAGTCTTGTCAGAACCGAATATAAATTATAGGGCTGATAAAATCTGATTGAAAGAAGAAAAAGAAAAATCTATTCAGACTGAAAGTCCATTAGTCAATGATATACTCAACTTCACAAAACTAAACTACTGTATATCATCTAGAAAATAATGTTAGAAGTCACGTCTTCAACTCTCACCTGTTCCCTGCTTCAGAAAATATATAAATTGAAAGTGTGCTCACTAGTCTTCTGTTCTTGAGCAACTTGCTTTATATTTCCACTCAAAGCTAAAATCTTAACATGTGCATGTGCAATACCCCCCATGCACATATTATTTTCCTTCATTAAATAATATAAATTCTAAAGAATAATTTGGTGATAGTAAAACCAGTATGGTACTGTGTCATCATACCTTACTTGCTGGGAATGAATTTTTCATGAACTTTCACAGCAGTTGGAAAAGTATAGAAACTCTAATTTTTCATGTGATTCTATAACTCTGAAGTAGCGATAGGGTGTAGAAGAGGTAAATAATCACAAAAGTGTCAATATAAGACCTAGACAAAGCCTTCGGATTGAACACATCAATTTACTTTCCAAGTGTACTTTGAAGCATTAACCCTCAGGCCAAAGAAAATCCAATCACTTCTAGTGGTGACAAATACTTAGCACAATAACATTATCTCACAGTATTCAGATATGAACATTGAGGGGGAAATCATACAATCAAGAAAGTATTGAAGAAAAAAGAAACAGAAAACAAAGCTAAAACTGAATGAAAATTATCAGGGAAGCATGCTTCAAAAAGTGATCTACTGTGAGATACAGAAGAAAGAAGCCAGGTGATGGTATTATCTAAGGATTGCAATAAGTTATGCTTTCGTGAATAAAGAGTTGCAAGTTCACAGAGAAACAAAAAAAGCAGGTATAAAAATGATCTACCTTAAAATTTTTTAAATGAGATAAAGCAGGACACAATATTAAAAATGACTTTCAGTGAAGAGAGTAAAAATAGAAGAAAAGAAAACTCCAAATGCTTTTGAAAATCTGAAAGATTAAAAAAAAAGAAATAAATTATTCCAAAAACACTAGAGAAGGCAAAGGCATATAAAATATAATCCATAAAGCTAAACACAGAAATTAAAGAAATAAACAAGGAAAATATGAGAATCTTATATAATGGCACAATATTTTGAATTAATCTACTGTATTTTTCAGTACTTAGAAATGATTTTATTTGTTGTTTCTTTCTCTTACTTTTCTAGCAGCTAAGGTGGGTTAAACTTATCCAGCAAAGTATTTCAAAGGAAAATAAAAATAAACTTGAGTCCAAAACTTTTGAAAAGCAAAATACATTTTGAATGAATTTGTAGGATAAGAGAAAGAAAATTTAAATCTACAATGTGAAATTTAATCCCCAAACATATATCTTTTGAAATTAAAAAAAAAAAAAGGTTTGTTTTCTAAGAAAGACTTTCCTTCCTCTGATTAAATCACAGAGTCAAAGAGGAAAGTCACCCTTGTGTGGTTCTCAGTCTGGGTTTTTCTGACACTTACACCACCAGGGTTTCAGAAAACACAGGGGTGGGAGGAGTGGTGCTCCAGCGTGGCTTAGCAAATCTGGAATTCAGTGGAACTTATTTAGCACTGCCTATCCAGAGTGTGGGAGAAATGGTTTGTACCACTATATGGGGGGATAGTAGAGGAGGTGATACAGTTGCAGATTGCAGCAGAGAGGGATGATACCATTCCTCTTACAACCTCTGACCTCTGAACTTCTATGAGACAGCAGTGTTAGAAATGGATTAGATCATTAGTAGTTAAGTTACTTGTAGTTGCTTGAATTAGCAATGTATTACACAAATAATATTCATCACAATAGGCAACTGGTTGGTTTTTAAGAAGGACTAAAAAAGAATAATTGAGTCCTGAAAACAAGAATTTACAATTTTCCAAAAGGTAATTTATTCTCAACTCTAAGTCATAAAACATTAAACTGAGAAGCCATGTAAGAGAAATAAAGGCAAAGTATAAATTAAATTCTAGGCTTTCACCAAATCTGCTTTGCAGCTATCACATCTGTGACTGGCAACACTTAAAATAAACACAAATAATTTCTGTCTCCTGTTATCCACATCCTATAGAATTATCTTGCCCTAAGTGTTGGCAGAGCCTGAGACTCACATCTAAATAGTGACAAAGATGATAGAGTGTTGCTACCTTGATTGATTACACGAGATTATGACTTCCACCTTGCTTACAGTTTGTCTTTCTGCCTTTGATAGAGAAAGTCATTGCATTGGATATGCTCAGATGACAAGAAAATTGAGGGTAGCCTCTGCCAGGCAAGAGAAAGCAGGGAAATAAAACCTTTCATTCAACATCTCTTTAGGAATCAAGTCCTTCCATGAATTATGCAAATGAGTTTCAAACTGGATCTTTCTCCAGTCAGGTAGTCAAAAGAGATCTAAGCACCAGCTAAGAATGTGATCACAGCATTATAAGAAACCCTAACACAGATGACCTAGGTAGACCTAGTTGTATGTTCAGAAATGTGACCCATGGAAACTGTGAGATAATAAATATGTGTTGTTGTACAGCACTAAGCTGTGGGAAAATGCATTATGTGACAATTTATAACTAGTACAGCATCAATTGTTACAACCCCTGAACGCATTAAGACACCTTAGGATACTGCTACAATTGTGCTGTCCAGTAAATCATAACAATTGGAGAAAACAGTTCAAGAGGCTAAATAATTGAAGAAAAGTTGGAGTCACTCAAAGTAACCCCATGAAGTGATGAAAGTGAAACATAGATGCAAAAAAAAATGTTATGTAAATCTAAAAACTCTTCATTAATACACTTCATTGAGCCAACTAGAATTAAGTGAACAGGAAACCTATTCAATACTTGAGACAATTATGCTCTTAGATAATGGGCATAATTAATTAAACACAGAATGTCTGTGATTCTTTAAGCCTTAAAATGACCCATAGATCTCCAAAATATTAGAGGCAAGAATCAATCTGAGAAAGCTGCTCAAGCCCTAAGAAAGATATATTTTCCATTCTCCCCTTCAGCTGTGATGTGGTCCAGAAAGATAAGAAAGCAGGATGAAACAAAACAAAGCTTTGATAAGCAACACCTAAGGGACTGGAAATCACCACAGTGAAGCAGAATTCAGAACTAATTTAAAAACCTTGCTTTTCTCAAAGTAGGAATCCTGCCCTCTGCCAAGCAGGATTTCAGAATCGCAGGTCTAGGAATTGCTGGTTCTTCCCATGGACTCCTTTTCAAACTCTGTACATTGGTTATTCCTGTTAGCCATTGTACATTAACTACTCTAGGACAGAGAATTGCCTTTTGAATTCAGAAGACTCCATATCAAAAAGCTTTCTGTCACATAGAATCGTGAAATTTTAGATTGAAACTGCAAATGGATGGGGTAATTTGACCTTTGCCTCACTGGACAGTGTTGCATGTGTTTTGCCTATGGAAATATTTTCTGAGTAAAAGAAAAACAGAAGTAAACTTTCATGATTGTATCAAATAGTTTTTGTTCTCTTTGCATTTTTGGCCTGCTCTATCTGAAATGATGCATGATTATATAACTTTTTTGTAGCCTCAGGACTATAATAATAAATAGGCATATGTCATTTTCTAACTAAGGCTGTAGCAATCAACACCCAGTGTGCCATATCTCTTCCCAATTCTGAGATAATAAAAGACTAGGAAAAATGAAAATTTGTTAGTCTGGCTGTCTTTGTAACTAGAGAACCAAGCCTTCAGGCAGCCAGGATTGGAGTGTCAGGAGCTGCTGTGTCAGGCAAGCACGACTGATTGAATATTTGTTACTGTAGTATAACCTCGCCCATCCCAAAATGGACAGGTATCCTAGATTCCTGCATAATAACCCTGAGAATGTTAGTCCAGTTTCTTTGTCACCCTTGAAATGGTTTAGAAAATAGTGTAAACTTCGTAATTGACATGTATGAGATTAAACTTTTCCTCAAACATAATCTATTTTCTAGAAAATTGATAAAATTCTCTCTAAATCTTTTGTCCTTCTATAAAATTATATAACAATATAAACCTCATGAAGTTATCTGAAAAGGTATGACCATGTATAATATGTGAATATAGTGTATCTCACAACTTTTATTTCTATTACAATACAATATACACTCTACAAGACTAAGTGGAGAGAAATGATAAAACATGTCATGCATACTAGATATTGGGGAGAAAACATTGGAATTTAATGCATGACCCATACAGAGAAAAGAAGGAATCAAAATTAGTTCAATTAATGAATTTTATTAATGAACCAATTTTAACAGAATGCGACAAGTTCCGATAGATAGTAACTCATTAGGATGTCTTTCATTGATTCACTTATAATTAACATTGAAAGATTATAAATAGCAGCTTATATATACATTTAGTACATAAGAGTTTTTATTTCTGATTAAATTCCTAAAATGTACCTATAATGCAATTTGGATCTTTAATATATTGAGATGTAAATATTAACATGAACATATCAAAATGTAAATTACATTTTATTTCATGTATTTCTTGCCTTTAATTCTTTTACAGACATATATTTGGACAGAGAGAGAGAGAGACAGGCAGGGAGAGGAAGAGAGAGGGGGAGGGGGAGATTGAGAGAGAGAGAGAAAGAGAGAGAGAGAGAAAGAGAGAGAGAGAGAATACCTCTATAATGCACAACACATTACAAAAGGGATTTACTCAAAACTTTACAGCACCTTCCTAGGAATCATGCAAAAGTTCATTATTACATTTTTTCATTAGATGATAATGCTTTTGTTAACATTGTAGAATTCCTGCCAAGAATGCAATAAGAACCATTAGCTGTTAATGTAGAATACAAAGGGGTATAATGTAATATAGACTACAATTGATTTGCCTGATTTAGCAGGTAGCCTATTTTACAAAACTCAGAAAAAGAAAATATACCCAAATTCAAAGCAATCTTAGATTTTTGTTAAAACATTATATATAAATTATTTCTTATATGACTATAATTATATCCTCTCTTCTGTACACAGTGCAGTCTCTTCTGTGGGTTCAAATAGTACTTTAGTTTTTATCTTATTTTTATTAGTTTTTTCTTCTTTTCTCTAAATACAAATTATTTTTCCCTAAAGTTTCCTACCAAGAAGTAAAATAATATGTGTACTTTAAAGATTTGCCAGTGGGTTGGCTTTAAATGCCAAAATATATTCTTAAAACAAAAATATTTTAACTAAATTTGGAACCAAAAACATGTATATCTACCAAGGATTTGTCATAATAGTGTTTATATTTTCAATGTTAGAGTTAAACATTTATATAGAAAATTTTTGAATATTTTTACTTCAAACATAAAGGTTCGTAATTACAGTCATTTATTTAAAAGAATGAAAGTAGGTGTATTCTTGATGTGGGACCTCTCAATATCTATTCCTGAACAGTTAAGAAACAATATGAATGCATATTATCTAACTCCCTAGAGAAAAGTTGTGTTGCCTGAGACTTATGAGCATTTTCATGAACACATTTAAATATTTCCTCTAGGAATAAAGTTAATTCTAAGTCCTAATAAAAAAGCAAACAGAAAAAATGTAAATTTTAATATGTTAAAATTTTCAATATAGAAAACTTTACTAAATTGCATAAAAATTTAGAGTTTGTGTTCTTAATTTTTTTCATTAAGTTTTTTGGTACATTTTAGGTATACAATACAATGATAATCATCATGAGGAATTCATACTTTTTCATGATGTATCTTGTTTCTTATTTTTTCCCCCTTCCCCTGCCCTCCCTTCAACCTCTCAACCCCTCCCTATTTACAAAGAATTTGTTTCCATTTTTCCTTTTCTCATATTTTTTCCTTTCCCTTCTTGACTTTCCCCTACCTCTCCTACTTTCCCCTTTAGAACTTTTCTTCCTATTTCACATTACCATTTATACATTTTGATCTTTATTTACACTTTTGGTTTCTAACAGCAGAGAAACTATTCGGTATTTACACAAATGTGTCCTACTTATTTCACTTAAGACTATGGCCTCAATGTGCATTCATTTAGCTATAAATGTCTCTAATTTCTCATTCTTTATGGCTGAGTAGTACTCCATTTTATTTTTTAAAAAACCACACATCTTTTTTATCCAGTCTCCAGTTGATAGGCAATTGGGCTGTTTCCAAGTTTTAGCTATAAAAAACTGTGCTGTTATAAACATGAGTGTGCATATATCATTGGCTGTGGTATGATTCTTTTAATTGTTTTGGGAAGATACCCAGCAGGGGAATAGCTGGGTCAAATGGGACCTCTAATCTTAACTTTTTAAGGTATCTCCATATTGATTTCCACAGTGGTTGCACCAGTCTGCACTACCACCAGCAGTGGAGAAGGGTTCCTTTCTCCCCACAACCCTGCCAGCATTTGTTATTGGTTGATTTCTTGATAGCAGCCATTCTTTCTGGAGTGAGGGGAATCTCTGCTGTTTTCATCTGCATCTCTCGAATGACCAGTGATGTTGAACATTTTCTCTTGTTTATTTGCTGCTTTTACTTCTTTGTCTGCAAAATGTCTGTTTATTTCAGATGCCCATTTTTGAATTGGGTCTTTAAATTTTATGGTTCTAACTTTTTTAACTTCTTTTTATATTCTAAACAGCAGTCCTTTGTCTGAGGAACAGCTGGTAAAAAAATTTTCCCACATTGTAGGTTGTCTCTTAGCTCTCTTGGTGGTTTCTCTTGCAGGGCAGAAGCTTTTTAATAAGATGAGTTACCAGTTCTTGATTCTTTGTGCTAGTTCTCATGCTACTTTGGTTTTGCTCATAAAGTCTTTCCCTATGCCATTGTCCTCAAGAGTTCTACCTAACTTATCTTCCAGCAAGGTTAGTGTTGCTGTTTTAATATTTAGATCTTATATCCATTTTGATGTTAGTTTAGTACATGGTGAAAGATATGGGTCTAGTTTTAATCTTTGGCAGGTTGAAATCCAGTTTTTTCAGCACCATTTTTTTAAATTAATTATATTGGTACATTTTAAGTATACAATATAATGACATTCATCTTTGGAAATTTGTATCTTTACATAATATATCTTGGTTCTTATTTTTACCCTTTTCCTCTACCCTCCCTTCAACCCCTCCACCCCTCCTTATTTACAAAGATTTTGTTTCCATTTTTCCCTTTTCTCATACTTTTTCTTTTCCCTTTTTTCCTTTCATCTACCTGTCTCACTTCCCCTTCCCCTTTACCCTTTTTCTTCCTATTTAACATTATCTCTTATACCTTTTGACCCTTATTTATACTTTCAGTTTCTCACATCATAGAAACTATTTGGTATTTACACGTGTGTCCTATTTATATCACTTAAGAGTATGGCCTCAATGTGCATCCATTTAGCTATGATGACTCTAATTTCTCATTCTTTATGGCTGAGTAATATTCCATTCTATAAAAAAAATTTCTTTATCCGGTCTCCAGTTGATGGGCAATTGGGCTGTTTCTAAGTTTTAGCTATTACAACCTATCCAGCACCATTTATTAAATTGGGCATCTTTCCTCCAGTGAGGGTGGTTGGCTCCTTTGTCAAAGATGAAGTGGTTGAGTATGTCTGCAGTTGTTTCTGTATCTTCTAGTCTATTCCACTAATCCTCAGGTCTATTTCTTTGCCAGTACCATGCTATTGTTATCACAATGGCGTTGTAGTATAATTTCAAGTTGTGGATTGTGATACCCTCTGTCATGTCTTTGTTGCCTAGAATTAATTTTGCTATTCTAAGTCTCTTCTGGTTACAAATGAATCTTTTGATTGTTTTCACTGGTTCCTTGAAGTATGCTGCTGGAATTTCAATTAGGATTGCATTGAATCTACATAGCAGTTTTGTAAGTATGGCCATTTTCACTATATTGGTTCTTCCTACCCAGGAACAAGGGATGTCTTTCCATTTTCTTATATCCTCTTCAATCT
>NW_004624743.1:22166099-22182615 GCF_000247695.1 Heterocephalus glaber | reverse complement strand
CAGTTTTGTAAGTATGGCCATTTTCACTATATTGGTTCTTCCTACCCAGGAACAAGGGATGTCTTTCCATTTTCTTATATCCTCTTCAATCTCTTCATACAGAGTGCTGTAGTTTTCAGGGTAGAGGTCTTCTGCTTCCTTCATTAGATTGATTCCTATGTATTTCATTTTTGGAAATGCTATTGTGAAAGGAGTTGTTTCTCCAGTTCCTCTCTCAGTGAGTCTGTTGTTTGTGTACAAGAAGGCTTTTGATTTTTAAGTGTTGACCTTGTATCCAGATGCTCTACTGAATCTGTCAATTAAGTCTAGAAGTCTTTGACAGAGTTTTTTGGGTCTTCTGTATGGAGTATCATGTTGGCAGCAAATAATGACAGTATAACTTCTTCCTTTCCTATCTTTATTCCTTTTATTTCTTTCTCTTGTCTAATTGCTGTGGCTAATGTTCCCAGAACTATATTGAATAGAAGTAGTGATAGTGGACATCCTTGTCTTGTTCTTGATTTTAGCTTGAAGGTTTTCAGTTTTTGACCATTTAGTATGATGTTGGCAGTTGGGTTTTCATAGATAGCCTTAACAAGTTGAGATAAAGACCATCTGTTCTAATTTTTTATTTATCCTTTCAAAGAACCAACTCTTCAATTCTTTGATTTTTTTTATCATTCTCTTAGTCTCCATTGCATTGATTTCTCCTCTGATCTTCATAACTTCCTACCTTATGCAGCTTTGAGTTTGTCTTGCTCTGCTTTTTCTAGAAACTTAAGGTTCAGCATTAGGTTGTTTATTTGAGATCAGTCTGTTTTCCTAATATGAGTATTCAGTGCTATGAATTTTCCTCATGAATCTGGTTTCATTGTGTCCCATAGATAACTGTATGTTGTATTGGCATCATCATTTAATTGTAGAAACAGTCTAATTTCTTCTTTAATTTCCTCTGTGACTCATTGGTTGTTCAGGAGAGTGTTACTCAATTTCCATGTTTTTGTGAAGTTTTCATAGCTTCTTGTGCTATTTATCCCCAGCTTAATTGCACTATGGTTTGAGAATGTGCATGGGATAACTTCAGTTTCTTTGCATTTGCTTAAACATGTTCTGTGAGCTAGCATGTGGTCTATTTTGGAGAACAACCCATGTGCAGCTGAAAAGAACGTGTATTCTGCTTTTGTGGGGTAGAACACTCTGTATACAACTATTAAGTCCATTTGTTCAAAAGCTTGGTTCAGTTCTAGTATTTCATTGTTGATTTTTTGTCTGGATGCTCTGTTTATTTGTAACAGTGGTGTATTGAGGTCCCCCAGTACAATTGTGTTAATGCTTATTTGGTTTTTCATGTCCATTAATATTTGTTTTATATAGTTAGGTGCACTATTATTTGAGGCATACATATTTGTGATTGTCATCTCTTCCTCTTGGATTGTTCTCTTTTCAAGCATTTAGTGCCCTTTTGTGTCTCTAATTAGTTTTGGTTTGAAATTTATTTTGTCTGCAAATAATATAGCTACCCCTGTTTTTTTTCTGGGTTCTGGTTACATGGGGAAGTGTTTTCTTTCCTTTTACTTTCAGCATATGAATTTCTTTTTGAATTAAATGTGTTTCTTGTACACAGCACATTGTTGGATTTTGCTTCTTAATCCATTCTGCCAGTCTATTTCTTTTGATTGGTGAATTGAGACCATTAACATTAATGGTTATAACTGATATGTATTGACTTATCCTTGTCATGATATTTACCTGTTGTTGGCTCTTTTATTTTTTATTCTCTCCCCTTCCCTTTAATTTCTTGCCTTGCCTGATGACTTTACTCTGTTGGGCCTCATGGAGTTGTGACCCTCATTGTCTTTTTCTAGGATATTGTTTAGAATTCTTGGAGTGCTGGTTGGGTATTCATGAAGTTTTTCATGTGTTCTTTGTCATGGAAGTATCTACTTTCCCCATTGATTTTGAAAGATAATTTTCCAATATACAACAGTCTAGGTTGGAGGTTATTTTCTTTTAGGACTTGAAATATTGCACTCCAGGTTCTCCTTGACTTGAGGGTTTGTGTTGAAAAGTCTGCTGTGATTCTGTTGGAATTTCCTTTGTATGTTATTTGTTTATTTTCTCTAACTGCTTGTAGTACTTTGTTCTTCGGTAGGTGTCTGTGATCTTGACTATTATATGTCTAGGTGTTGGGGGTTTTTTTATTATGCATAGTTAGAGTCCTATATGCCTAACTTATCTGTATGTCCAACTATTTTCCTCTGTTTGGGAAGTTTTCTGCCATTACTTCTGTGAACAGTTTTTTTTATATCATTTTTACTTACTCCTGGTTTTTTGTGGACTCCTATCAGGCTTATGTTATTCTTTTTTGCATCATCTTATTAGCTGCTGGATCAATTTCTCATTTTTAAAAAATCTCTCTTTTTATGGTTACTAATCACTATCCTGTCTTCTACATTTTATATTCTGTCTTCACATTTGCCCATTCTGCTGCAAATACTTTCAATAGAGTTTTCAATCTCCTGGATATCTATTTGAATCTGTTTTGTGAATTCCATTTCTTCCCAATGTTGAACATAAATAATTTCCATTTCTTTCCTATTCTGGACATTCATGGCTTCCATCATGGCCTTGAGCTTATCTATTTTTTATCTGTTTTTGTTCTAAAGTCTCTTATCATGTCTTCTTTTTTTTGGGGGTACTGGGGATTAAACTTGGATCCTTGCACTTGTGAAGCAGGCAGCAGAACTACTGAGCTAAATCCCTGATTCCATGTCTTTCATTCTGCTCACCATCTCAGTAGTTATCTGGGATGTTATTTCTGTTTTGAATTTTTCTAGAGCCATGTTCATTTGTTGTGTTACTTCCCATGTTATCAGTTCGGGGTATCCAAGTGGTTGATTATCAGATTTTTCTTCCTCATTGGCACTAGAACTTGCCTTTGATGAGCTGGAAGTCAGTGTTTGAACCTTGTTTAGGTGTCTTCTTATTTCTATTTTTGTTGTTGTTGCTGTTTTTGGTTTAATTCCTGGGTTAATATTTCAATGTTGCTTATTGTATCTTTATTGGTTGCATTTAGAACTCTTATGTAATGATTGCTTCTCAGCCATGTCTTCCATGTATGGCTGGTTTTTAGGTTTTGAGTCTCTAATGACTCTTAGGCAATCTTGTTATCAGTATACCAGGAAGGACAACTGATTAGATCAATCATGACACCTTAGTCCAAGTGATACAATCAGCATCAACAATAGCATGGAACACAGATTAGAAAATGCCAATTTGTGGTAGTTATTAATCTGTCACCTTTAATCATGTGAACTAGATTAAAATCAAGGACCAGCCCAAAATATGTTTGTAGTAAATAAAGCCTTCAATATAGTAAATTTATCTTTTGTGATGAGGATTTAGGAGTTGAGTATGGAGCAATAGATAGAAGGAGAGGGAAAGGTTAGAAGTAAAGCTAGAGGACATAGGAAGATAGTACAAACTTTAGGAAACTGTTGAAGACAAGAGGAAAAGACAGAAGGAAGGAATAAAGACAAGAGCAGAACAAACTAGCAGCAATAGGAAAGCTAGAAACTATATTCACTTTCCTATAAAAATAATGACAATAGAGAGAGAGAAAAAAATCCAAAAATAGGACAAAAACAGAAAAAAAAGGAAGAGACATGAAGACCAAGAAGGGAAAGAGAGATAAAAAAAGGAAAGACATTTTTTTTTCAAAAAAGGGCCTCCTTCAGGGCATATCTCTGCTGCCATGGTAGATAGCATGGGCAGCAGTGTGCAGATCTAAGTTGATTAGTCTTAGCCAGCCAGCCACAGTCCACTGAATTTCAAGCTGATTTCTGGTTGCAAGGTGCTAATTAAGCTCCCTGACCTCCTGCAGAATTGAATTCTGCAAGGTTCTACTAAGGCCAGTGCAACAGTGCTGGGGTGACGGGGATGTATTCTTAATTCTTAAGCTATATGTTACATATATTATACTTTGCATAAGGTATTTTAAATGTGATATGTGTAATATTATATGTTAAATCTGTATCATGTATGAGAGAGCATATATATATATGCATATGGATACACATATAGATTATAAGTAAGTTTTTAAATTATAAAAATGAATATTTATTACTGCTTTGGCTTGTATTTCTATGGGCTCCCATAGTCTCATATCCTCATAGGTGAGGCTTTTCGTAGGTAGCCGGATCTAGAGTGTGTGAATGTGGATTAAATATGTGATACTGGGATTAAAGGTATGTGGTACTGAATTAGTCCACTAGTTTATTTTTCATAGTTCTGGATGTGGATAATGGGAAGGCCCACCCTGGGTGTGGTTAACACTTTCCAAAAGGCTTATAGACTGGATAGGGTAAAAGGAAAAGGGAAGCTTGCTGCTGCTGCTTCTTGTTTGTTGCCTTGTGCTTTCCCTGCAATGCACTATTTCTCCTTTGGCATGCCCTCTTCCATGCTACTTGGAGCCAGGAAATTATGGACTGACACCTCTACAAACTGTGAGTCAAAATAAGCCTTTCTTCCTTTAACATATCACTGTTTAGTTCTCATTTTTCTGCCTCTTATTACAGGCCTAAAACATTATAAAAACATTCATCTATGTTCCATATATGTGTATTTATCTTTGATTTTCACAAAGTAGAATTATGACAGTTTCGTATTTGAAAAAATAAAATATGAGCCTCGAGAAAAAGAAGTGTGAGGGTCAAAATTTAAACCTGAGTTTATCTAATTCTAAAAACTATGTTTTATTCCACAGCACAACAAAAATACTCATAAAATATTTGTGGACTGACAGAGCAAAGGGCCTATAAGACAAAATCTATCCTAAAGAAGCCTAAGTAATTCTTAGAAATCTTTAAAAATACTTATTTTAAAATGGTCTCAACTATATATGTTCATCATTTTCTTTCCAGCCTTTCAGTAAATTTATCAGACATTTAGATAAAATTAATAATGTGATTTCTTTTTTTTGGTACTGGGGATCGAACTCCAGACTTTGTACTTGTGAGGCAGGCAGCGGTACCACTGAGCTAAATCCCTTGCCCAATAATGTGATTTTTTTAAGCTTATGCAAGTGAAATTTTTGGTCCAAAACATTTTTTGTGCAAGGCAATATTAATATCTACTTTCCAGAGATGATCTCCCATATCCAAAGACATCTCAGAGTAATGTGATAACAGGCAGGGTGAAAATAAAGCCCTACATGTGTTCCAGGCTCAATCTGTTGACAAAGGCTGTGGAAATATGGATTTCTTATGTTTATACAGACAAAGAGATCCCATTTCTGCTCCCATTCTGAGAGTTTTCTTAGAAATCAGATGGAAGGATATGTATTTTTATAGTTATCTCCAAAATAGATCAATTACCTAATCTCTAAAGCTTGTGAATGTTAACTTATACAGTAAAAAGGAACTTGGTGATGTTATTAACTTTACAGTTATAGATAGGAGTGATTATCTGAGTGAGCCATAAATGCAATTACAAGCATTCTTGTTAAGAATGAGACACAGATAGTAGCAAAAAAACAAAAAAACAAAACAAAAAAAAAAAAACTATGTGAAGGAAGCAGAGACAAACCACACCATAGAAGCTGAAGATGGAAGAATCGTCCAAGAGTCAAAGGATGTTACTCTAGAACATGAAAAAGGCAAGGAACTACATTCTCCTCTAAAACCTCCTATTATAGTTTATGTCTAGATGCTCCTCCAAAGCCTTATGCATCCATAGGTTGATCTTTGTAGAGGTGATTGGACCATAGGGGCATGATAGTCATCAGTGGATTAATCAACTGATCAGTTCATAGCAAACTTGATGTTGGAAAGTAAAACCTGGCAAGAGAAGGTGGGCCCCTGGGTGTGTGGCCTGGAAGGGTCCATCTCCATCCCTCTTGCCTTGATCTCTCTCTCTCTTGCTCTCTGCTTTCTACCTCCCATGCCACCCTGCTTTCAATCCAGCCAACTATGGGCCCAAGCCTGTACAAACTGTAAGCCAAAGTAAACTTTTCCTTCTTTAAATTTGTGGCTCTTGGGTATTGTGACTTAGCTGTAAGAAAGTAACTAAGATAATACCAGAGAAAGCACTGCCCCAAGGAAACTGGTTTTGGCACAATGAAACTGATTTAGGATTTAGAAATCTGGCCTCAAGAACTGTAAGAGTCATTTGCAACAACAAAGCAGGAAGGAAGACAAAGATGCAAGCACCTTCGGAGGCATTTAAGGTTGAGATGAAAACCTATTCATTGGAGAATCAAGAGAGAAAAAAGTGGTTGGCTGATTACGGAAAGAACTGGAAAATAAATCAATAGAGAAGAACTTTCCTAGATCAAATGACATCAAACAATGATCTCAGACACTATTCTTTCAAAGTAACTTGAGTTTGGTTGGAATAGTTTTCATAGTCAATTATACTCCATGGAACTATTGAAAGAATGAGAAATAGGCAGAAACTGGTGCTGACAGCCAACTAGATTTAGTTTGGAAAGGAGAGGAAAAAATCTCTAACAAAATACTAGCCAACCTAAAGTGATTGAGGGCATGCCCAGTCTTGGGCATCCCTAAGAAGAAACATCAGAAGCTTACCATGCGGTGAATGTAGACTTCACTAAATTAATCCAGCCAGCCACTAAACAAATGAAAAATATAAATAATAGCAAGCACTTTTGTGTTTCAATAGACATAAAAATTATAAAGATGACTCAAAGAATGATAAAGGATTTGTACTCAAATGTACAAAAATTCTTAAAATGAAAAATATTTTAATGCAATTAAAAATGGGGGAAAGGGCTGGAGATTTAGCTCAGTGGTTCCGCCCCTGCCTCACAAGCACAAGGTTCCGAGTTCGATCCCTGGTACCAAAATAATAATAATATTAATAATAATAGGCAAAACGGATGAATAGAAATTCTTTCAAACCACATATATAAACAGCCAATGAATCCAAGAAAAATGCTCCATATCATTATCCATCAGGTAAATGAAAATTAAAGCCACAATGAGCTACCACTTCACACATAGCAGGATGGCAAGAATCAAAATGTCAGAAAATACCAAGTGTTGGCACTGTTGTGGAGAAATTGAAGCTCTCATACATTGAAAATGGTCCTAGAAAACAGCCTAGGAGCTCCTCAAATGATTGAGTAAAGAGCTTCTATTTGATCCAGCAATTTCATTCCTAAGCATATACCTAAGAAAAGAAAACTGTAGGCCCACACATGGAAATTTGTACTTGAATATTTAAAACATTTATAATACACAATAGGTGACAATAACCTAAATATTTATCAGATACTGACTAGATAGACACAAGAAGGTAAACTACAATGCAATATTAGATGGCTGTAAAAATGAAGTAGTGATACATCTTTCAAAGTGGATAACATTGAAAACATTATACTAAGTAAAAAAATCAGTCACAAAATATTATATAATCTATGATTCCATTTATTTAATATATCCGGAATAGGCAAATCTGCAGAGACCAAAACTGGATTAGTGGTTATGTAGGGCTGCAGGAGGGGAAGTAGGAAGGAGCAGATTGCTAATTGCTACCTAGTTTCTTTTCAAAGAAATGAAATATTCTAAATTTACCTTAGAGATAAGAAAATGTACTAAAAACCATTGAGTTGTAGATTTTAAATGATAAACTGTATGCTACATGAATTATATTTATTATAGCTATAACAAATATGAAAAATTCAAGCCCCATTTTCTGGGCAGGATAAGGATGAGGGATGAGGAAGCCTACTGGAGGCTCAAGAGTGGACAAAAATGTTATACTTTTAATCTTGATGGTGGGTTTATGAATTTTAATTTCTTTATATTCAATAACTCCTATTTTATAAACATATGGATCTTTGTAAGACTAGTATTGTTAAACTAAATAGCAAGCAATTCAAAATTAATAAAACAGGAAAGAGATCAAGTCTGTTTATTATAATTCAATTCTTTCCATATTTCCATCATGGTTTTCTTGTACTGGAAATTACTTCTAATGTGGTATGTGTCTGGTTTTGGTTTAAAATTGTACTTAATAATTCACCAATGTGAATCTGAAATTGGCTTCTGCAAGCAATGTTTCTTCTGACTCCAAATGAAACTATTATTGATTTAAATGACATTTGGTTATTTAAGTAGTGCATTTAATATATTATAAATAATTTAAAGTGAATCAAAAATGTTCCCATAGTAGTTTATAACAACTACACGAAGTTCTAAATGTAAATGCTTTTTAAAACAATTCTCCAGACTTATGGACTCTTCTGGAGACCTACTCAGCATTGTAGTAAATTGGGAGTTAAATGTTCTTAGCCATATTTACTGGCCTGAAAAGTACTAATATTATCATATAAACTGTTTAACAATAGATTGCACAATAGTCTTTTCTTTTTACCTTAGAACTATGATAAAGTTGAGTGGAAAAAATTAATAATGGAAAAACCCAAAGCACTAATTCCCCAATGTGAGTGTAGCGATTATTCCAGCATGGTTAATGATTCAATTTGCAGAGTGATATGAGAAAAAAGGTATAGTTGTATTTGCATATCTTTTACCCTCATCAGGAGCACCTTTCCACAAACAAAATGTGCTGTTGTCTCTTGGGACAGGGAATAAGTAGATTTTGGAACCAGTGCCCATGGATAGTGTAAAGGAGCATGGTTCACATTGTCTGAAATTGCTTGTGCCCTGGTTCATCCAGCTGGTAATGAAGCAGTCAGCCTCCTAGCTCTGGAGTGGAATAGGCAATTATTCTAGTTTGAAATTCTGCCCTTGCAAATTGAGTACGGCAAGAATTCACACTGCCTGTCATCATAAAGTCCCTCAAAACAAGGTAGCTATCCATATCAGAACAGAGAGAAAACAGGAGATGCCTAAAACTTTTACCTTATCCTCCAATACATTATTATATATTTATATGTATATGTACTATATATTTAAACTGCTTTCTGAAAGACCTTTTTATACTGTTATTCTTCAATCTTATACAAATAAATCTAAATAAATTTATTTTCTAAATAAATCAAAAATTTCAGTCACATAGACTATTTCTGTAGAGTCTCATTAGCCACACTTTTATCTTGCTATTTAGAAAATCATATTTCTCATTCTCCTTTTATTTACATTTCAGTGCTGTTATAATCAGTCAAGTGAAAAAAAGGAATTCCTTGAGTCTGACTCTTGGATTCATAGGTAGCAACTTTTTATACCTGTGGCTCTCAAACCTGGCTAATGCTTTGGGGGAGTTTAAAAATGATAGCAATGCCTCACCCTCTACTACCTAACTGTATTTCATGGGATGGGGTATAGAAGTGTGTTTATTTTAAGCAGTGCAGATAATTCTATTACGCTCAGTATAATCAATACTGAGAAGCCATCATGCATACAAATAACCTGCAGAAGTATTTCCATGTTTGCAGAAAATGTGGATATCAAGGGCTTCTGGACTTCATTGCTGAGAGTCTAGAATCTAAATCAGAAATTCTCTAGCTTAATAATACAACTTCCTAAGGAGCTTTCAAAAAATATCTGTGCACAAAATGCATTGTAGATTCAATACATGAAAATATCAATGTACAATTTAGTCAGTCATAATTATTTACACATCAAATGTGATTCAATTGTGCAGACAATGCTAAGAACCCCACTGGTTTAGAAATTTTCATCATCTGGTAGAATTTTGTCAAGTGGCCCCTCTGGTGATTGGCCACTTCCTGTATCTGTTGACTTAATCACATCAAAAATCTCCCATTCAACAAGTCTTTTAAACTTTGATTTCTCTTTCTGCAGTATATTAATGTTATGTTTTATTCATCCAAGGGTTTAAATGTTTACTGGCATTCATCTTTTCTCCTTTACAATATTTAAGGCTACCTGTACAATTTTTTGCAAGGATCTATGACATTTGTTTCTAATAATTTCTGACTGAAATTCTTTGCAAAATTTTTGGGTAAAATATATTTATCCAATATTCCCAAATTAACCTCTTTAAATCATTACTCAAAATGTCATAATTTCCTTGATTACAAGTTTTTATTGGCTTTTGGTCTATAACATTTAAGAAAAACTTCAATGAAACACTCATTAGTTTCCATGTTTAAATGCATACTTACATTTTAGCCTTAGTTATAATTATTAATAGCAATCATCACACATCTCATCTATAATCTTCACACCTGTTACCTGTTCCTCAAACCCATACATCCTTATAAAAGACTCTCTTCTGTTTCTTGAACCCAGAATATTTAAACACATCTTTACATCTTGAAATTCTATTAAATTTTTAAAGCTACATTTAAATCTCTAATATAACAACAACAACAAAAAAGAATCTCTTCGTTGGACTTTCATTACAAATATATTGTTCTAGAACAAACTGCGTTATAATTATATTTAATATTTACCTTATTGCTTCCCCAAATTTTTTCCTTGAGACTTTAAGATAATCTCCCCAAATCCCAGCCTCAAATAAATTATCAATGAATATCTACTGAAGTGTATAAAATATACATTTTACAGTATGCAGAGTTTAAATCTGTAAAACAAATACCAGAGTTGGGAATATTGTTAATTACCCATTTTATCAATGAGTTATCAGTTTTGGAACTGAAGCAATTGTACTTGTACTGGCACATAGTATTTGACACCTAATAGGTTTTCAAAAAATAGCTTTCCAGATTCAAAAGGACAGACTCTTTAGTCAGCATAGGTTTCTAAGAGAAGTCTTCGGATTTGAAAAGCTTGTGATTAGAGATGAACAAAAGATATGTTACATGAAAAACAATGTGAACTTAAAGATAGGAGGGGAAGAAGTGCAAAGGCAGGTTAGATGAATAGTGACAGAATGGGTTCGGCTATACCAGTGTGTGTTCAGTGATTTGAGACTGATAATGCATAATAAACAGATTTTTAGAAAATATTCATTAGTTTTGTGTTACAGAACAAACATAACACAGTCAATTAAAAATATTTAAAATAGCTTTAACCAACAGGAAGGACATGATTGAAAAACAAGTAAATTTGTATATACCTTAAGTAATTTAGGATTTATTCAGATGAAATATAATTTTCTTACACTTTTTAGGATTTCTACAAAGAGATAGCTGCTCTAGAGTGAAACAATGGAGAAAACTTGTAGTAAAGATGGTTGGCAACATATGCACACCTAGAAAAAAGGCTACTTATACCATCAGGGATAAATTTATTCATTATGAAAATTATTGATAGATCTTTGTTATTATACACAGAATTAGTTCATATATAATTATAGACAAAAATATTTAAAATGATGGGGATTACATTGTAACTATATACATTATTTCAAAACAAATTTAATAATGATATATAGATATCTTAACTGCTATCGATATATAAATAGTCCAGTTTTATAGCTAGAAAATGATGTAAATATTTATAATTCCACAAGTAGTAATTTTCATTAATTTACTGCTCTTCACATCTTACATTTTCTTTTATTGTCACACTGGAATTTGATAATGCAGAATTTTTCCAGTGACTAACATACACAATTTTTTTAGAAATATGAACTGTTCATTTGGTTCCTTGGAGTCTCGAATTTTTTTCTCTTACTGAGAAACTTCCCTTAATTAGGTTAGTTTTAAACATTTGCTTTCTATAGAATCCTATTGAGAAGATATCTGAAGATAAAAGATATTGCCAGGTAAATCTGATAGAAATTTGAATAGTATTTGAATTCTCATGCTTCAGCTACAAATTTCATGTAAAATTTATACATATGATACAACACATTAAGTTTTAATATAAAATACTGCTTTGCAAGTGTAAAGCCTTATATGTGATCCCCAGTCTTACACCAAAAGAAGAAGAGAATGCCACATTTGCCTTTGAAAAAGTTTCTGTTTTTCAATACACTGCCCTTTCAAGACCATTAAGATATATCAAATATTGCTGCCCTTACATAGTTTTAAATAGAAGACAAGATAAAAAATAAAAATGATAGAAATTAATATACTCCACACAGTAGGTTGCACAATAATAATATAACATTCCAAAATGGAGTAGAACCAAATTTTTAAATAAAATAATTAAGAAAATTGTACCAAAGGGGTAGTATAAAAGATGGTCATTAAAGACATAGGAGGTTTTGGCAGGTAGACTTGAAAATACAAAAATATGCAATGAAGAAAACATCTGAATAAATGTAGGCAATAGAAATGCACAATTTTCTTTTCAGGAATAAAACAATAAATAAGTTTTAAATGTCAAAGAGAATATATATAATACATGAAACTATGACTGAAAAGGTAAGCTAAGATCATATTATGTAGGATTGAATAGGCTAGAATTATGTTATATCTGATTACTTATTTGAATATTAAAGAAGTCATTCCTAGACAATATGATAGCTTTCATGATTTTTAAATTGAGAGAAACAAAGTAAAAGTTGCTTTAAGAAAGTTACTCTAACTATGAAATACAAAATGGTAGGAAACCCCAGGAATTGAATGACTATATTCCATAGCTATGTTTTTGAAGATCTACTATGGTTTAAAATAATTAGCTCTCAAAAGTATTCAGAGAATATATTTTTTAAAGTAATCTCTTCAATAATACCTTAACTATAAAATCAGCTTCATATATGTTATTCATGTAATATTTCAGAACACAGAAACTTAAGGTTAAATGAGCAGAAAGAAAAATTAGCATTTCTGCTTCTGGTAATGGTTAAGTAATTAAAATTGATTGCTTAGCCAAATAACCACTGAAAAAGGATCAAGATATATATAAAATAGTATATACATGTATATATATATGAAAGAAAATAGTTCAGATCTTATATTTAGGTGTTTGATCCATTTTGAGTTGATTTTCTGGGCAAAGTGAGTGGATACAGATACAGTTTCAGGCTTGTGTGTACTGATGTCCAGTTATCGCAGCACCATATATTAAGGAGGCTGTCTTTTTTTCCAACATGCGTTTTTGGAGACTTGTCAAGGACCAAATGGCTGTGTGTGGGTTTGTTTCTGCGTCTTCTTTTGTATTCAATTAGTAAAACTATATTTTAAAATGAATAAGGCCCTGGATTTGATCCCCAGCACTACAAAATTATACATATTACAATGTTTTTAATATTTTTTCCAAAAAATTATATCCTAATATTTACTGTACTAAAAATATGTGCTAATAATGTGTTGTACCCTTCTCCATCCCAACCATTATTTCTCCTTTATTACAGTTTTATTTACATTTTGTTACAAGATATGGATGCTATATTTTAATCACATCTAGATATTTTAAACACATCTATATATCATAAATAAACAAAAATTTAAATATTTGGGACAACTAACCATGCAATGAGCAATGACAGAACTCATTTTGGGGACAAGAAAATCTAGTAACATGAATTTCATCATAAAATTTTTTTCTTTATTCTGAAAGGGGTATTACTAGTACACCTGTCTATTCCTCCACAAGACACAAGACTAGGAAAATATGTACTTTGAGTTCCAAAGATTGAGACCATCACAAACCTGCCCTGGTTTGTGTCAGCATTCATCCTTGACAAGGATGAAGTGGAAGCAGGGTTCGATAGCACTGTGGTTCAGCTTTCAGAAGTCTTCATCCCTGATTGTGAAAGGTGGGCTGGTATCTCGACTGCACTTAGCCTTCTGGAATAAGTCTGTAATTATCTATGGAGGATTAAAGTATGATCTTCTCCCTCAAAATCTCAAGTTAATTCTATAATATTTCATGCTGTAAAATGGATGTAATTTATGAATTCACATCTGAAATCTGATCAAAAATAGTCATCCACATTTGATAAACAGAGCACATGACTCAATACCATGACAAAAGAGAAAATAAATGATAGAAACACCCCATTGGCATTTAAATGATGAAGACAGGAGACATGGATTTAGCTATGAAAACATTAGTAAGTTTGAGAAAATAAAAAACTGACATTTTCCAGAGAAGTAGACATCAGAGGAAAGATCTATATTGAAATTCTAGAAAGAAAAAATATAAAAACTAAATAAATAATTTGATAGACTATTTTATTGGCAAATTAGAATCTTCTGAATTTATGGTATAAAGCATTGATGAAAATATACAAAATGAAACAAAGAAAAAGATGAAAAATATTCAAGTACAGATCTATAGACAACAAAATGAAGTTGTAATGTATATGTAATAGCAGTTTCAATTTTTAAAAAGGGGCAGAACTAATCTGTGAAAATAGAATGTTTTTCCTAAAATTGGTGCAAGACAACTAGTTCCAGATTAAAAGATATTACAAATAACCAATCAGAATGCATACTTACACAAGTTGTAGTAAAAATGTACAACATTAATAAAGACAAAGAAAAATCTTAAAGACCATAAGATGGTAAAAAGAGAAATGGAGTATTAAAAAACTAAGAACTCTAAAAACACAATATACACCAGAAATCAAGGAATTATATCTCTGTAGTTAGCAGAGAATATTTATATAAATCCATAACTCTATCTCTGAAAATATACTTCAAAAATAGAATTGAAGCAATATCTTGTTCAAAGAAACAACAGTAACAGTGAATGAATGAATATGTGAATCAAAAAGCTAATCAGAGAAACTTGAATGCTAGAAATTTGATATTTCTAGAAAATTATCAGCAATTATAGTAAATATTATAGAGATGGGAGTTAAACACACAGAAATATATACTGAGTCTCATTGTCAATTCCTAAATTGATTTAAGTCATTTTCTTGAGTAAATTAGCATAGCTTCTTGTGTGAGGAACTATTATATTTTCTCTTCTTTTGCAACTTTGTGTCTGTTTACCCATTTTTCAGCAATAATGATTTGCATACCTGATAGTTACCAACAACTTCATTAGACAGTGGACTTTTAAAAATAAATAGAATAATTTCTTCTTACAAAGCACATTGCATTTGCAAAATAAAAGGTAAGCAAAGTATTATGTTACAATATGAAAAGTATGTAACAAATTTATTAGTGCTTGGTCAGAAAATATTGAATAAAATATAAATAGGCGTGCAAATATATGATGCAATAAAAATCATTAAGACTTAAACAGGAAAAGAATAAGTAAACAGCCATACCTAATATCTACGTGATTTTTTTAAAAAGCATCCATATCATATCAGAAATACTAATACCAGAAGCAGCCCAAAGAGTTCCTCTATACATTTCTACTCAATGTCCACTTTATATCTAGCCAAACTAGCATATAAATGGACAAAGATATTCCATATTTGTTATAAGGTAGCAATCAGAGGAAACTACAAACCACATACTATGAAAAATAGCAGCCAAATACAATGAGCACTAGGTAAAATTGACCAAGGGTCACAGAGCACAATCACAATGCTCTCAGATTTTGCATATAGATATATTTTTTTCACAACCACCAAACCAGTAGTCTCTTGACTAGAATAGCAAATTCTAGTATCATGAGGGCTGCAGGAGAACATGTGAACCCATGTCATATAATTGTGTAGCAAGAAATGTCAACTGAATAACAAAACTTGAGAATTCCCTGAATATACTAGATGCACATTGTCAGCATCAACGCTTGAAGGACAGTTGACAGATTGCAGCAGGTCAGTACCTGTTCAAAAAACAGTGATACTGAATTATCTTAATCCGAGGTCATCACATAAAAATCTACAAAATACTGTGTTAACTGTGAACTGTAAAGAAATGTCGTTCTTGATAAGAAAAGAAGAGGTGATCGTGCAACATTAAAATTGATAAATGACCAGGACTGAAAATACAGTTGAGGTGATGAGAAAACATTGGTGAGAAGAGGCTCTGCTTAATACCACTGGAAAACTGAAGTGGCCTGAAACAGAACTGAGTCTAAAGACATGATAATCACATCAAGATACTTTTCTTTCCATCTACAAATTTGCTTTCCTCTTTATTTTCTGTATTCCTAGTGTGAATTTTCCTCCTAATAGCAAAGTTGAGTATACATCATTCAAAATCTCTGCAAAGACAGAACCATGTCCCTTATGATTTCAGTATCTATTCAAAGAATGACTCCCATTATTTTGTCATCATTATGCTGGTTTATATCTCTTATTGAATCAACCCCTGGGGCCATGAAGATAGTATGGTCTCTGTGGTTGTATATAAGTTATTCCTGCAGGTAAATATTCAAGTCAAACTCTTCTAAACCAGTATGGTTAAGAGTAGGAGAGTTTCAGAGGTCCTGAGTCGCACAGAACACTCGGAATCAGCGCGCTGCAGACAGGCAGGTCCGCCCACTCCCTACCGAGGTCTTGAGTCACAGGGAAGATGCCGAATCATCCCACTGCAGACAGGCAGCCACCTGGTTCCACACTACAAAGACTCAGAGGGCACCAGACCACCAGAACAAGGTACTGAGTCCCGCTGCTTCCGTCCCAGAGGGGGGCTTGTGAGCCGCTGTCCCACTGCTCCTGGTCCAGAGGAAGGGGCTTCCGGGCCACCAACCCTCCAGCTGCTCCCAGCCCACAGGAAAGGGCTTTTGGGTCACCATCCCTACCACTGCTCCTGGCCCCT
>NW_004624743.1:22089451-22160882 GCF_000247695.1 Heterocephalus glaber | reverse complement strand
CATCATGTAAAGGTACAAGTTCCCAATGTGAAATGTAATTGTGTTGTATACCTACAATGTACCAATAAAAGAATTTAATTAAAAAAAAAAAAGAGTAGGAGAGTTTGAGTTCCAAAATAAATAAATAAATCATTTTTACTAAAATTTAAATGTTTGGTACTCTAGACAAGCAAAAAATAATAATATTCCTTCATACTTTTTCTTAGAGAAACTTTAGATGAATACCAAATTTAATCAGGGGAAAAATAAAGAAACTGTTTAAAGACCTAATAAGGAATGTTAGGAGATGTAAAAACAAAAAAAAATGTATTTTATTATGTTAAGAAATTTTGAAAATTAGACATATTTACAGAATATTTTTGTCACAGATTGTGTTGATCTAGAAATAGAAGTATAACAAAACTGGAAGTTAAAATTTAAGTGAGGATGAGAAAGATGTGAATTAGATAAAATGAAATATTGTTAAAATTTTATTTTATCATTTTTCATTGTCGGATGCTGATAGTTTAAAATGGAAATCAGATCTGTTTTAGATCAAAAATATAGTCTTCAGAGATTGTTTAACGTCCATTCAATTGAACTACAAAAATAAACATAAAGAAAACATAGTTAATTTAAATTTTAAAAGGTGACATAAATACACTGGAAAATAAAACACTGACACATTGAAAAACAAGGATTTAAAAAACAACAAAGCTAGGTGGAGAGAATGAAACAGGGATTAGAAATTAGAGAGAATGAAACAGGGAGCAAATAGAACTGTTTAAACATAAAATTTGAAATAATGAAGACATGGGAAAAGTTAAAATTTTAGAAAAAGTCTTAGTTGAAGTATGTCCATATTAGCTTAAAATTCTGAATGAAATAGATATTGAAAAATACAACTGCTGGAATTGATTCAAGAAACAGTTTATAAATAATAATAGTAACAAATAACCAGAAAATTAACCTCTGCAAAGTATAGCAAGGAGATTCAATTTCAATTGCACTCATTCTTATACATATACATGTATTTTCTACCACTTTAGCATAGAAAAATGATTCTTCACTCAAAGATTGAAGTAGAAGGATGCACTATTGAATGATTGTATGTCAGCTAAAGCCCAAATCAACATAAAAATCAATCTTTACAGGCTAGGTACTTCTAGTCATTGGGTAACTATCTATCTTATGATGATGTAGCTAGATCTCCAACTTATGACATTAAATTTAAAAGTTTAAATGCAAGAAATTGATGTTAATTGAGACGAAAAGCCCTTTATGACATTATATTACAACTGCTTTAGTCAACTTTATGTTCCATAAAAAATTCCATACAACGGATGGCTTAAAAAACAAGAATTTATTTTCTCAAAGTTCTGAAAGTCTGAAATCAAGTGCCAGTGTTGGCAGTGTTTGTTGAGGCCTCTTTTCCTGAGTGGCAGACAGATTAGTAGCTATGAGGCCGGAAGACAGACAGATGCCTTCTACCATAACTTCTTGTAAGGACATGAGTCAGATTGATATAGGAAGCAGGGCGTGGCAAAACTGGCTGGAGAAGTGGGCGGGACCTGTCAATTTCAAGATCCCAGGGCAGGGCCAGATGATTCTGGGGACCTGTGTGTAGAACTTCTCACTAGCTCCCAGGAGATATGGATGGCATAAAGGATCTCAGACGCCAGGAGAATCCACTAATCCTGACTCCTCATAGTAGCTCACTCTGCATCCCCTAGACACAGGGTGTATTTTAAGTTTTACTCTTATCCTTTTCTTTCTTTGCTCAGTCCAAAAAGTTCACTCTGTAGAGCCAGTTTTTCCCTTACTCATTCACCTCTCATTTTTCAAATAACTTTTGGCACCATTTTTTGCTTTTCTCATCCAATTCTTTGTGTGACACAAGAAGGACCTAGAATGCTTTTACTCAGCGAGCCATTTTGAAAGGAACTCACCGGTCATGAGAGACCACACTCATAATCTCTGCTACACTTCATTAGCTTCCAAAAGCCTGATCTCCAAATACTGTCACATTCAGGATAACACCTTCAACATATGAATTTAGAGGGACACATTTCAGTCCACGGAAAGACTAAATTATATACATATATATATATATATTATATATATACACATATGTTCTTTTACTTTATATCACTACAACAATTGAAAGAAAATATTTATCCACTAATCAGTATAGAGGAGCAAGTTATCTAAATATAATATTTCACTTTTGACTACATTTCTGTATACAACATTTCAATTTATAGTATTTATGTTGTACTTTTATAACAATAGTCAAGAAACAAACATTTAAAAGTTTTATTCTCTGCTTGAGACATTTAACATGAAGTAACTTAAACTTAGGAAAAAATTCATCTTGCAGTCTGTGTAACTTTATTTGGATAAACAGTTTTGAAGAAGAAAAGCAAAAATATCGCAAGAGTTTTATAAAATTTTAAAATGCAAATTTATTGAAAATTACAAACATTGACACCATAAGTAACTATCTTTATCCATTCATTGTATGTAATAAGTTCTTAGGTAGGTATAATAAAATAATTATTTTAAGATACTTGTCCTCAGGTAATTTAGAATACAGAAAAAAGTTTTAAAAACAAATAATTGTTTACACTAAGAAATAAAACTGTAAGTGACAAATTGATAGCAGAGGACTTAATAATAGATAGTATACAATTTAATTATAAACTCTGATGCTTAAAATTCTTCAGACTTGTGTTCCATCTTCACCACAAAATTTTATTTCACTAATTTGTGTTATAAATTGAATTAAGTATATAATTAAATGACATCAAAATGAAAAGTCATTTTGCTTTATTTTCACTAAGGAAATTACCCATCGTGTCTTCATATGGATATATTGGGAACAGCAAATATTTCTTAAAATCTTTACATAAATGTAATTATCTCCAGATCATCTTTTGCTTTAAAAATGAAGAATTAGCTTAGCAAAATGTGTGCATATTTATCTCAAAAATGAAATGTTAACAACAGTACCAAAACAAAGCTCTGTCATTCCCAAATGCAAAGATTCTATATCTAGAATGAGATCAATTTAAGGTAGGTTGATAAGCTCATTTCTCAAAAATGAAAAACTGTTTTCTGTGTGGAAATATTTAACCACAAATTAGCAATGTTGGTAAGTGTTTTGCTTTACAATTTTGTGGGATAGAAAAGATTCTGTGGTTTTTACCACATATCTTAAAGAGGTGCCTAGTGAATTCTGAATCCTGGAATGGAGTAACAAACTCCGCAGTACAATGAGATACCTCCTTCATGATAACCTTCAGTGTTTTATAGTTTTAAGAGCTAATTAGAAGCAGTTTCAAGTAGATATTTCTTTATCTTAGCCTTAAGAATGAGAACAGAGTCAGCTTTTTTGAGCTGTAGCCAGATGCTGATTTTATAACCTTAGCTATGTAGTCTAACTGCTAACAGCTCAGAATCTGGAATTTCAAAGTTATTTTTAGGACAAATCAGTTAATGAGCAGGTACAAACTTAAGCATAAATGAGCAGCAGGGCAAATGCAGCCAAGTGTCAGTGAGAGTGTCAGATGTTAGGACAAACTGTAATTATTCAACTTAGTTATGGACAGCAGTGAATAAAGATGAACCATCGCCAACTGCTATCCAGTCAAAAGGTTTAATTTTTTATGCATAGGAAGAAAAACTGCACAGAAAATATAAACACACAATGCATGTCAAAGTAGCTTACTCTTGCTGCCTTTCATGCAAACAGAAATCATAGTTTCCTTTTCTTTCCAGAGCTTTCCACATTCTACCCTGTTAGCTCTAATACTTACATCATGAGTCTAATAAATAGAACATGTATGTTCTGTACTAGCTTATTTGGAATCATGATGCTTTGTGTAATCTTTCAACGGGCTACAGAAGGCTCCAAGAAATCAGCAAGGTCATAATTCACTCTCCCTGCTACCATTACACTACCAACCTCAGGGCCTAGCCTCTGCCAAGAATAAATAGTCAGTGTCAAAGAAAGATTCAAATGAATCAGTTAATTTACACCAAGAAAACTACATCAGTTCATCAGCATTTAAGGAATAACTAACTCTAGGGACAAAGAAGGAAATTTTGACACTATAGTGCCTGAGACTTTTAGTTGCTACTGTTGCTTTCAGCGCAGAGTGTAAAGGCTTCGAAAAGAAAACCAAAATGAAGCAGTTTGGATGAATTAATTTTATCATTTTTTCAAATAACTCTTCTGTAAAAAACATAATATTGTCCCAAAACTTCTTGCCAAATATATTTGAAACCTTGCTCAAAATAAAGAACAAGCTTTTATTAAAATTATAATCCTCAACCATTCCTTCTTCATACACACAGGTAAGCTGATTCTGTACATTTCCTTTTGTATTCTTTTTGGCTGCCAAGCAAACATTCTCACTAACAACATTCTATATTTTTTATATTTTTATTTTATTTTTATTGGTACATTTTAGATATACATAATGATAATATTCATCATAGACAATTTGTACCTGTACATGATATACCTTGCTTCTTCCTGTACATGATATACCTTGCTTCTTCTTTTTTTTCTTTTTTTTAAGGGAAAGATTTTTTTTCTCATAGAAACAAGAAAATGGTAGAAAATTGCTATGCTGTGCCACCATGGGAAGGAAGAAAGAAAAAAAAAACTTTAGTCTTCTGTCAAAACTAGATTAATATTCTCACTGCAAAGACACAAAGATACAGTAAAGGATAGGTAAGTAATCAACTTAAATTTATTCAATCAAACCTCACAGAATGTAAATCATGACAGGAGTGATGAGGCCCAGAAATAATTATAATTTGCTAACAATGCAGGCATTGGCTAGCAATTAGTGCCATCGAGATTTTACACTTTCTTTTTCCTATCCATTTTGAACCTTATTGTCTAGTTTTACTTTAATCTGTAAAAGCTACCTTATATCTACCCAGTAAACCCATTTTAGTTTAATTTATCTGAGTCATTGGGAAGTGCTTAAAACCTGAGCTGGAGGGCCCTGGGGGCAAATTTTAATGCAGTACTATATCGTACTTTATTCTGGAGAATATTTTTTCTAATCGTTTATGGATTATTGAGTGTAGACAATGGGGAAGCTTGACCCAATAAGTGTAGGGATCCAAAGCTTTCATCAACATAAGTGCAACAGATTCTAATGGTAAAGGCAGGCATGATGACGTTAACTCATATGGCAAACAGACAGAACTCTTGTCATCACAATGCAAACGTATTTGTACTTCAGAGTGTCACATTCAGATTTATCCAGCGGGTCTGTTCGATGGAAACTGCATAAGAATCCATGATTTTCTTCTGCTAGAAAATAACAAGTCCTAGGTAGTCACGTAGAGTCATAAAACACAATCACAATTTAGATTAAGGATAATGGATATAATTCAGCGATCACAACTTTAAATATGATTTACCATTCAATCTTTTCTTTCCTGGCCAGGGCCACTTTCTAGCTAGCTGCCTGTTGCTTAGGAGGTTAATGTCATGATCTTTTCTCTTTCCTCCAAGTCTGCTAAAAACCTCACTACCTCAGTCATTAGTGTTGCTTTCCAGCTAAATGCACTTGGTAGAATTGCATTTTTTGACCCTTTATGGCTGGGTGGAACTGTGTCAGTATCTCTGGCCAATGACCTGCAAGTGGGAAGTGGCAATTAAGTGGGTTTGATTCTCATCCCTTGAAGTGTTGTAAGTTCTTTAATTAATACTACTGCCAGTGGGACTGCTGGAGCTGTCTTTTTGAAGGGAAGGCATACAAGAATTGAAATTGGAAGGAAGCATTTGAACTTCTCCTTTACATAGGAGTGAATGAGTCAAAGCACATTGGCATATATATAGGAAGAACTCCGTTCATATATCTCACACCTGTAGCCTTTTTGCCTTCTCCTTGTGAGTTTTAGAGCTGTCCAAGGACTACTCTTTGATATCTTTTAAATATTGTATTCAATCTAGTACCTCCTTATGGAGAATTTTTATTTGTTACAGTTTCACATCTAAGTTATATTTTTCTGATTTAACATGTTCCCACATAATAATAACATCAACATGTATTGACCACTTAGATTGTTCTAATAAATGACCCCAAATATTTCAACTTTACATCTCTTATCTCTTCTAAGCCTCACAGAATCTCTATGAAGCTGGATTGTCATTCCATTTCAGATGTGAAACTGAGACCTGAACATGTTTAGTATTCAATTATGGAGTGGCTTTGTTGTTACTGTTATTATTGTTGTTTTTAAATTCTATGCTACATTAACTATCAACTAGTATGTATATTACTTGCTGAAAACAAATATAAAAAAACAATTTTCCTCTTTCTATAGTTTTCTATATACTTTGGACGAAGATAGACTTCATTTTAAATTGTCAAAGTGCTATATTTAACTACAAAATTGTAAACATGGCTGTTGGTGATTTATCAGCACATTTTACAACTCCTTTTTATTTGCTTCTGTAAAAGTGGAAGATATAATATATCTGCATTGAGAAAATAGTACACATTTCAATAGTAAATGTGTCATCTCACTCATATTTTTCTGGCAATAGATTTTTTAAAATGTTCATCCCAATATTCTTTATACTTTCTCAATTATGAGAGCAGCTTGAAAGTCTCAATTTGAAGAGCAGCTTCCCCTCCGCTTTCTCTCTGCCACCACCCTCCCCTCCTTTGCCTTTGCTTGTTCTTCTCAAGCTTGTTCTGATCATTATCTTGTTACACTTCTTTGCTATGAGTTAGGAGGTTCATTTATGGCACCCCCAATCATGCTTGATAGCAGCACAAAAAAAGGATTTCAGAAGATTAAAGCTCCCTCTTGAATATCCCAACACTCTAGTATTAATTGTTGATTTTGCAGTTAGAGTGACTGCAGGCCAGCTGGCTTCCACGCAGAGCCTTTTCATCAAGCACACACCAACTGACACTTGAAGATGCTCTGAACTTTGTTAATGTGTGCCTGTAAGACCGAAGCTGTCACTTTCTTCTGCAGTGAGCAATCGTGCCCATATCTACATTCACATGACCGCAGCAGAGCCATCCGGAACCAGCGCAACTGTTCTTAAAGCAAAGAGATAAATGGTAAACATAGGAGCAATCCCCAGAAGTGTGGCAGACACAGAACTGGAATTCGTGGTTACCCAGAATGCAACAGAGAAACAAGGCTTTTTACGCAGTGTCTAGAAAGAAGGAACTCAGAATTGGATGGGGCTGGCAGAAGGTTAGTGTGGGAAAAGAAAAGAAGTTTAAAAAGCCAAAAGAAAAATGCAAAACTTAATTCTTATCCTCAGAAGTCTGTGTTGTTTAAAATCCTATTAGGAATCCTGTTACGTTATCAAGGAAGAGTAGGTTAATATAGCTACATGGACATTTCATGACTTTTTGTGGCTAAAAGAAACAATCCCTCCCAAAAAAGTGATTTTTATTTTTCTATATGATTATCAGATTTTCTGAATTTCATGGAAAATTTTAAGTCTTTGTAAATATGTCATACAAAATTTATGAAATAACTTTTGGTACTATATTGTCTTTTTCTAATTCACTTTTTTTCTGTAATAACAAGCACAGTGTTATCCTTAGAAAGCACGAATGTTTGTGCAGCTACACCATGAGAGACTGATGAGGACCAGCATTTTGGAAGCAGTAACTCTAAAACACGACATTGACTTATATTAAGATAAACAACACAAGACCAATGTGAATGCTGGAAAGACAAAAGATATTGCAAGGATTATTAGGCAAAAAATCAGTATAATCTATACTGAAGTCCAAAACCCTGGCAAAGAATAGGGATATTTCAAATAGTCAAAGTCTGTAAGTTTTTAGTAATAACGTATTTACCTAGTATCCATCATATCAGACCTACTAAAAGAACAGCAATAAAAATAGAATTTTTTTTCTTTGTAGTTATACATGGAGTTGACAATGCAGTTTGGTGATACTGGCTGTTTGCAGTTTCCTTTTCCAAAAGAAATGTGTGTGCAAATACAATATGCACCCCCGAACAAATTTTTCAAAATAGTTCTAAGCCAAGTCATAAATATTGCCTGTCGTTAGTGCTTACATTTAAGGAACACATTGTATTACCTTAGATAGAGTGGATTGGAAAAGAGAGACTAAAGATAAAATGGCTCCCCAGTCTAAAAGTATATGCAAATTTTCCTTGAAATTGCATTGCTTATCATCAAAGAACGTTGTAGGCGTATCAGAAATATGCTATATACAGGGTTTGTGCATACATTAGGATTTTAGAGATTCACTCTTCATTACAGCAAGCCATTAAACATCAGCTACAACAAAGCCATCTGTCCCATTGGATCTGTTCTTACCAGAAAATTGCATAGTAGTTATAATAGACTTTAGAATAAACTGCAGTAACTAGAAGTGATTACATTCATAAAACAAAAACAAAAGGAAAGACATGTATTCATTCATTCAATATATCTGAATTGGAGCCTACCACCGAGCTCTGCTCTAGACACTGGAAAGTCAGCACTAAGTAAAATAGAAAAATACCTCTGTTGTAAAGGACTTTACAGTGTGCAAGAGAGACATCCAACTAGAGGAATAAATAAAATATATAGTTTAAAAATAGATCCTTTTCAGAACTGGGCAGAAAGTATTCCCCTTATGCCTCTCCCCCTGTATATGCACAGCCTCCCCTATTATTGACTCCCCCCACCAAGTAGTACATCTGCTACAATTGATAAACCTATACTGACACATGGTTATCATCTAAAATGTAGCTTACAATAGGGTTCACTCTGAGCACTGTGTGTTCTGTGAGTTTGAACAAATGCTTCATCAAGCATCCACTATTATTCCATAAATAGCATTTTATTCCCCTAAAAACCTCTGTAGTATACCTATTTCTCCCTTCCCACTAACCCCTGTAACTATTGATCTTTATGTTGTCTTCAGGTTTGTTTTCTCAACATGTCATAGAGTCGAAGTCACACCATTCAGATTGGCTTCTTTCAATTAACAATGTATATTTAATTTCCCTATGTCTTCTCATGTCTTGTTAATTTCTTATTAGTACTGCATGTGAGGTGTGAGCAAAGTATATGGTGAATTTTTAAATTTAAACATTATACAGCAAAGGATATACTGCCATTAAAGCCCCTAAAAATACCTCCCCTCACTTCAAATACACTCATCCCATCTTTCTTGCCACTTTCTAGCAGTTGTGGGAGTTTTCTTTCATGAGTGCCTTTACAAGGTGTAAATCAAACATAAGGTGAATGTTGCTGCCAATTGCCATCCAAAAGAAAGACAGGCTTCTAAAAACATTACAGATGTCCTCATCAGTCTTTCACTGGATCTGACACCATGAAATTTCTGGATCTTTCCCCAAAAGCAAAACGATCAAGAAAAATAAGTGGTTTGAACTGATTCAGGGCATCCAGGCAGTCACATCAGTACTACTAAAGACAATCATGAAAGAATACTTCCAGAACTGCTTCAAAAAGTGGAAGAACAAAGGAATAGGTGTGTTCAAAGCAAGAAGTATTTGAGGGAGATTAATAACAATATGCCTTTTATGGTAATATTTTTTTATTTAAATATTCACCGTAATTTGCAATCATACCCAGGGTAAGACAGCATTATCTGGATGAGCTATATGTGATTTAATCATTCACCTACTGGACATCTTGGTGATTTCCAAATAAAATGTCCTGCAAAAGTCTCATACATCCAGAAGTGGGGCTTTGAGAAAATGATGGGATTATGTTCACTATACTTATCACAGTAAGTCCCCAAACTTCAAACAAGCTCTACTCAGAAAGAATATACATAAGTTGGGTTTGTTCATAAGTCTGGCAAAGTGAGTTTTATACATCTTTAATAAAAAATACAACATACAATATAAAGCATAAAAAACACACACATAAAAATACACACATAAAATTCTGCAGATAAACTATTTTTACTTTTATGGTTACTTAAAATGGTAAGATAGACATTCCACAATTTGTTCCCATCTACAAATGTTCCCTTTTTTTCATTTTTAATTTTATTGGTACAATTTAGATTTACATAATGATCACATTTATCATAGGGAATTAGTACCTTTACATGGTGTATCCTTTTGTTTGTTTGTTTGTTTACATGGTGTATCTTGATTCCTATTTTCCCCCATTCCCCTCCCCTCCCTTCAACACCTCTTCCCTTCCTTCTTTACAAAAGCCCCATTTCCATTATTTCTTTCTTTTCTCATTTTTTTTTCCTTCCTTCCTTTCCCCCTCCCCTTTCTCTAGTTCCCCCTTCCTATTGAATGATTTCTCTTATTTCACGTTGCCTATTATGCCTTTTGGTCACTATTTACATTTTCAGTCTCTTACACCAGGGAGACAATGTGATATTTACACATGTGTGTCTGATTTATTTCACTTGAGAGTAAAGCTTCAAGGTACATCTATTTAGACATTAATGTCTCAAGTTTATCTTTCTTTATGGCTGAGTAGTATTCCATTGTATAGAAAAACCACATCTTCTTTATCCATTCATCAGTTGTTGAATGGATTGTTGTTTCCAAGATTTAGCTATTACAAACCACGTCACTATAATAATGGGTGCATATATATCCTTATGGTATGGTGTTTTGGGGAAGATACCCAGAAGAGGAATAGCTGGGTCAAATGGGACCTCTAATACTAGTTATTTTTTGAGGAATCTCCACACTGATTTACACAGTGGTTGCACCAGTCTGCACTCCCACCAACAGTGGAGAAAGGTTCCTTTTCCCCCACATACCTGCTAGCATTTATTGTTGATTCATTTCTTGACATTAACCATTCTTTCTGGAGTGATATGGTATCTCAGTGTAGTTTTAATTTTTATCTGTCAGATGACTAGTGATGTTGAACATCTTTTCGTAGATTTATTTGCTGTTTGTATTTCTTCATCTGAGAAGTGTCTATTCATTTCAGATGCTCACTTTTGAATTGGGTCTTTAAATTTGAGGGTCTGATTTTTTTCAAGTCTTTGTATGTTCTAGATATTAGTCCTTTGTCTGAAGGACTACTGGCTGGAATTTTTTCCCAGTCTGTGAATTATTTCTTCACTCTCTTGGTGATTTCATTTGCAGTGCAAAAGTTTTTTAATAGGGTGAGATCACAGTTGTTGTATCTTTCTATTATTTCCCATGCAGTCTGGGTTTTGTTCATGAAGTCTTTCCCTACTCCTCAAGAGTTCTCCCTATTCTCTCTTCCAGAAGATTTAGTGTTTCTGTTTTAATATTTAGATCTTTGATCCATTTCTATTTTAGTTTAGAGCATGGCAAGAGGCATGGGGTTAGTTTTAGTCTTTGGCATATTGAAAGCCAGTTTTTCCAGCATCACTTATTAAAGAGGCTATCCTTCTTCTAGTGGATGTGTTTGTCCCCTTTGTCAAAGATAAGTTGGCTGAGTGTGTTTGGGGTTGATTCTGTGTCTTCTAGTCTGTTCTATTGATCTTCAGATCTTTTTTTTTGCTAATACCTTGTTATTTTTATCATGTACCTTTGTAGTATAATTTCAGATAAGGGTTTGTGATGCCCCGTATCTTGCCTTTGTTGTCCAGAATTGCCTTTGCTATTCTAGATCTATTCTGATTGCAAATGAGTTTTAGAGTTGTTTTTGCTAATTTTGTGAGATATGCTGCTGGGATTTTGACCAGGATTGCATAAAATCTGTATAATAATTTTGGAAATAGGACTATTTTCACTCTTGATTCTTCCTACCCAAGAGCAAGGGATATCTTTCCATTTTCTAATATCCTCTTCGATCTCCTTTTTCAGAGTACCATAGTTTTCAATGTAAAGATCTTTTACTTCCTTTGTTAGAGTTATTCCTAGGTATTTCATTTTTTTTGGATGTTATTGTGAAAAGTGTTGTTCCCCTTTTTTCTTTCTCTGTGAGTTTGAGCTAAAGACAAAAAACACATGATCATCTCAATTGATTCAGAGACAGCATTTGACAAAGTCCAACACCTATTCATGATAAAAAAAACAACCCTACAGAAAACTGAAATAGTCCTTATCTCAATATGATGAAAGCCATCTATGACAAACAGCCAATATCACACTAAATGGACAAAAACTGAAAGCTTTCACTAAAATCAGATACAAGACAAGGATCACTGTCACCATTCTTACTCAGTATAGTTCTGGAAACATTAGCCAGAGCAAGGGAAAGGAATAAAAGGACTAAGGATAGGGGGCTGAGGATCTAGCTCAGTGGTTCTGCCACCTGCCTCAAAAGCTCAAGGACCCAAGTTCGATTCCTGGTACAAAAAAAAAAGGACTAAGGATAGGAAAGGAAGAAGTTAAACTATCATTATTTGCAGTTGACATGATACTCTACATAAAAGACCCCCAAAATTCCACCAAAAGCCTTGCAGATTTAATAACCAGATTCAATAGCATACCTGGATATAACAAAAATCAATGGCCTTCCTGTACACAAGCGAATGTTTCTAATGCAAGGTCCTTTTGTATCTGTGAAAGTTTGCAACTCGAATGTTCCTAAGTTGAGGACTTACTGTAGTGGATTGATGAGTTCACAACTGAATGTGCTGTTAGGAGGTGAGGCCAGTTGGAGGAGGTGGCTCACTGGAGGTGTGCCTTTTGAAAGTACATTCTCGCTCTCTCTCTTTCTCTTTCTCTCCCTCCCTCCCACCCTCCCTCCCTCTCTCCATCCCTCTCACTCTCCTTCTCTGGCTTTGTGTTCTCTATTTCCTGGTTGCCATGGGTTGAACAGTTTTCTTCCACCATGCCTTTGCATCGTACGACTTTTGCCTTCTAGCCAGGCAACCATGAAATGAACACTCTGAAACTGTGAGTTAATATAAACCTTTCCTTAAGAGTTGTATCAGGTCATTTGTCCCACAACAGAAAAACAAATAGAAGCTTATGCAATTATGAATAGAGCTGCTGTGAACATGTATGGTTTTTTTGTGTGAATAAAATTTTTAATTTCTTTGGTAAGTATCAAATAATACAATTGTTATATCATATAGTAATAGTATGATTAATTTTGTAAAACCCTGAAATTACCTCACATAAATCAATTTAAAGAAAGAAATAATTATTTTGGTTCACAGTTCTAGTGGTTTAAGTCCATGGTGGACTAGTTGTGTTGCTGTGGCCTATGGCAAGGCAAAATATCATAGTAAAAAGGCATGGAAGAACAAACCTATTCAACTCATAAAAGCAAGAAAACTGAGAGAGCAGGAAAAAGCCAAAAAGGAAGGAGTCACAGACAAGATATGTTCCCCAAGGTCATACCCCTATGTGTCACCTCTTTTCTATTACTTCCCAATAATGCTATAAAATTCTGACCTAATTAATAAGTTAATCCACTCATGAAGTTGGAGCCTTCATAATCCAATCAACTTTTGAAAGCTCCATGTCTCAACTTGAGACTTTTGAAAGACATTTTAGATATAATTCATTAAAAATGTATCATGCTTTTAGCATTGGTAAGTTATCAAAAACTCAGGGTCATCTTGTTCTTCTATATTGTCTTTTGGAAATTTTATAGTTTTAAATTTAGTTCTATAAATTGTTTGAGTTTGTTTTTGCAAAATATATGAAATCTTTGTCTAAATTTATTTTTCCGCATGAGTTACACTATTTGTTGAAGACTATCTTCATTCTACTATACTGTCATCACTCCTTTGTTGAAGGCCCATTAATAATGTATGTGGGTTTCCAAAGATTATTCTGCTCCATTGATTTTTTTTCTCTATTTTTTGGCTAAAATCACACTGTTTAGATATTGTAATTTTATAGTAAGTCTTCAAGTTGGGCAGTGTCAATCTTCAACTTTGTTATTTTTAAATATTTTGTTGGCATTTCATACGTATTTCACATTTTGTTACTATAATTGTACATGTATGCATATACAGGTATCTCTGTTTTCTTTCTAACATAATGGTGATTGATTTAATATCAGTTCTTATGTACTGGTAAATATAGATTACAATGTTTAAACTGTGGAACCTTAGTTGTGGAATATCACCCAAAGAAAAACTTTGGCCTCTCTTCTGAGGAAAGAATTATTGTTATTTTTAATTATGATACATCAACTTGATTTCAGTAAAAACTTTTGAGTGAATTAGTAAATTCTAACTATGTCTGAGAATGATTGATTGTAAGCCATCAAACTGAGGGGGTAAGACTTACCCTGAATGTTGGTGACACCTACCAATAGGCTTGTAGTTTGGACAGAATACAAAGGGAGTTTCCTGCTTAGGAGGAGGAGCTCTGGTCTTCACCATGGCCTTTGGATATTGTTCTCCCATTCCTTCAGCATTCCAGCACATATTCTTCAGCTTTTCAGTACAGAGTCTTCGGCTTTCATACACAAAGTCACACTGGTGACTGCAGTGAGCTCCTGGGCCTTTGACCTTCAATTATCATTGTATCCTCTGGCTTTCCAGGATGTAGACAGCCATTTTGGATTCTTCTGTCTCCAGTACAACAAAATGCCACTGGGACTCTTCCAATTCTAATCCTGTAACCTTACCTAATAAATCCTTTGGGTAATTAGGCATATATTTTATACTGAATCTATTCCTCAATATTTACCTATATCGAATCTGTTCCTCAAAATCCTAACTCATACACCACCACCCCCTCAAATTGTGATTCTCAGGATTCACCTTCCTGCCTTTCCAATTTAGGATGCGGGGGTTTGTCCTGTAACCAGATTTCTCCTACAGAGTCAAAAAAAATTAGTGATATTTAAGTTTTTTCAGATTTTGCTTGTTAGAATTGAGTGACAAACTCTAACTTCTTGGAAGAAAGACTGGAAGTCAGAAGACAATGAGTCAATAAATAACTTTTGAGATAGTACTTATAAATGCCAAATAGTAGGGACTAAGAATTATGTTTGAAGAATATTACTTTAAAAATTTAAGTGAGGGAACTGAGCAAACCTTAAGTGAAGACCTGGCTGAAGAGAGATTGGAAGTCATACAGATATCTGAAATAGGGCCATTTGAAATGGCAGAGAAAGCAAATATAAAGGGAGGTCACTAGGTCAGGTGGAACAGAGTAAGCAAGGGAAAGAGTGCTGCAAGATGAGGTAAAAGACAGGTGCCCAGCCATTTGTGTATGACTTTGGAGGTCTTCTGAGGGGCTTTATTAAGTACAAGGGGGGAAGATTTTTAAGCAATGTTTTCATTTTCAGCCAGAAACTCTAACTCCTGTGTTGAAAGTGTACAGTAGGAGACAAAGATAGGACAAAGGGAGACTAGTTGGAAAGTGTCCCAATGTCTTCCTTTGTTCTTAACTTAAGCATTTGTGGTAATGTCAGAGGTGGAGACAATTAATACAGGTACAGCCTTGTACCTGACTTGATCTGCAAGTTAGAATACATGACAATTCTGGAACTGATTTGAGATGAGTTAGAACAATTGTGCCACTTGCAGTTTCCAATGGTGTGTGTTACTGTAGAGTTAAATTTGTGCCATCTTAAAACTTAAGAATTAACTTTATTTACCAGTGCTTTATCATAAGGAGTAGAATTGGCTGAAGGAGAAGAAGAATTTAATTTTATAAAGGTCTATAATGTTAAGATGCTTTTTGAGGAACTTGTGCCATTTTTATAATTGAAAATAAACAATGTACCCAGAAGCTTATGTAATGGATAGGGAATCAACTTTCAGCATGACAACTTGGCTGATCTACTCCCTGGTGAAACTGGTGAAAATTATTTTTTAGAAAATCAACTATTTCAAGCCACTTAATGTGGTCCTAGTGGAAAGTAGAAAATGAAGAAACACCTAGATAATGAAATACAGAAATGTGGTAAGAAAGGTGAGAATCTGGTAGTTGAACCAAGAATCCATGCTGCCTCCCCCCAACTCAGTGAGGTAGAGACTCATGCACTCCAGATGGTAGCGGCCAAAGATGCTGGGCTTTTATTCTGCCCAGCTCCCAGCCAGGAGCTTTCTTTCTAGGAGGAGTAAGACTTCAGCATTTCTCATACCACCCTCAGCTGCCTGCTGCCAGCTGCCAAGTAGAAGTCCCTAATCAGTGTATTCAGGAACAGTATTTTTAAACATATTGTCCCTATGAAAAACAACCAGTTTCACTTTAGAGCTGTGAAAAATTATAATTTATTTTCTCTGTTCATTTTCTTAAAAGAATGTTATAGTCTTATAATGGAATTCACAAGTATGAAAGGGTTAGCTAGACAATTGACTCGAACAAGAACACATTCTCATGTATGAATAATGTATGGTTAATGTGATTCAATAGCATATACTTTTATATAAAAATCTTGCTACAACTATCTCAGAAATGTAAATGTGAAATTCATTTGTAAAAACATAAAGTAACTGTATCCTCCAGCAAATCAATCAGTAAAAAAGATTTAAAGCAAAAATCTAAAATTACATGTTTTGAAATAAGCTACATTTTGGAGAGTTTTTTTCTTCCATCTCCTAAATATTATACAGACTGTCTCTAATATAGCCCCCATCTGTTACTGTTTACTTTTATCAATATTACAACGTATTATAAAGGCTTCTATCTTGAGAATTTTTTCATCTTTCATTCATATTGTTTCCTACTCCCTGTTCTTCTTAACAACATTTTAACTTCACTAGAAGGCATTTGTTTTCATTTTCACATGATCCTTTATATACTTAGTCAATAATTCAAAGTTTCAGTCCTTCATGTAAACATAGTCAGGGAATCAGCTTTCTTAGATTTATGTAATAATGTAGCTGTTAGGGCCTTTCAATGGGAAATGGAGATATCAGTGTCTATACAAGAGAAGATTTGTTATTTAAATTTTTCAAATTATTTGAAAAAATATGCTATGGCCTATAAGGTTGGGTGATGTATTAATTCAATAAGTACTTACTGAACATCTACTGTGCTCATCAGTGGGCATGTCTTACCAAATAGAAGTATTAAAAATACTCAGAGTATCAAAAATGCCAATTCTCAAAAATCGTTGACATATATTAAAATGGGTGATATGAAAGAAAAAATGAATTATTTATTCAAGGATCCTCAATTACTGGTAGAGAAGATTTCAGGATTTCACTTACTTCAAAATTTCTTTTCAGAATATTCTGTATTATCGTATTTTACCGAAAGTTTCCCATGTACATAACAACATAGATACCAAGAATATCTTCAAATTAAGAACTATTGTTGTCTTAGTCATTTTCTTGTTGCTGGGACACAATACCCAGAACCCACGATTTAAAGGAGGAAAGCTTTATTTTGGGTCATGTTTTTAGTGCACAGTCAGCTGGCTCCAGGGTAGAATTGGCGTGGTGGAAGTCCCTGCTAGAGGACAGCTGCTTAATCCACAGAGGCCAGGTAGCATGGAGAGAAGGGGGGATTCAGGGAGGAAAATACACCCTTCCAGGTCACACCCTCAGAAATCACTGCCCAACAAATTCAGCTGTAGCTCTCCCACGGTCCAATCAGCTTCCAAAAGCCCCACCTCTGAACACATGAGACTTCTAGGGGACACTTTGTATCCACACCATTACAAACATTCTTTGAAAGATGTTCAGAAAAATCAATTAAAAGTCACTAATAACATGAAAATAAGGCCTTGGGAGATGACAAATAAACTTTCAATTTGGGTGTATTTTTCTGCTTATAAAGTTTTGTGGCGCTACTCGTTACTTTACTTCTCTCAACACCATTTTTTCATCTGTATGAAATGGAGGCGGTGATATGCATTTCACAGAGACCTGTGAGCAACAAAAAATATAAACACAGGAGACTGGGATTGGTTCCAGGACCCCTGCAGATACCAAAATATATTGATGCTCAACTCTCCTAAATAAAGTAGTGCTGTATTTGTTTGTACATTGTTCTGTATACTTGAAATCATCTGTAGATTACTTATGGTACCTAATGCAATGTAAATGACATGTAAATAGTTTTTATATTGTATACTCTAGGGGATCATGTTTTAGAAAAATGTTCGTATATGTTCAATACAGACACAATTTTTAACATAATTTTTATCCTCAGTACAGACCCCAGTAACATGGAGTGATGACTATAATTACAAGGATACTTGCAAAAGGAAGGCAAGAACATCAACATCAAAATAAGGACTCCCTATGATAGTATTTGTGCCATTGCTGGAAGATGGTCAGTAGCCAGTGAATCTTGACAGCTGCTACAAATGGAGAAGGCTGTCCCTGAGAGCCCCCAAAAGGAAAGTAGCTCTACTGGAAATATTATTTCAGACTATAGAGCCATCTTTAGGCTTCTGACTACCAGATTGTGTGATAATAAATGTGTGGTATCCACAGACAAAGCCTGTGGAATTTGTTACAGAATCAAAAGTAACTAAAAAGTTGCCTACTAATTAAAACAAAGAAGGAAGCAAACTATATAAAGCTTGAAGAAGAGCCAAATTGTGTTTCATTATTGAAGAAAGAAAAAAGACTGTGAGACTCTGAAAAGAACAACTTGCAGGCAAAGATAATCTGAATTTGTTATTTGTTATTTAAAAACTTCCAGGCTGGAGATAGTTTTATTCAATTTACTTGGTTTTAACAGTATTTCACAAATAAAAAATACTATCATTAACAGTGAAAGTTGATCTTTATTAATTACAGTAGACCCCCAAAATTTTCAGAGTTAAGTTCCTAGAGCCCGGGCAAATTGGAAAAAACTGTAAATTTAAGATATGGTCAGAAAAAGGTCTACTAATGCTTATTTTTATAGTTTAAACGCTAAATATGCTATGTCTCCTGCAATTATGTAATTTAACTTAGTAAAATTCTGTATTAATAAATCTTTAGAAGGTGCAGGGTATTTTGGGCGCATCTTAGGGATCTTAGGGCTTTAAGAAGAACAAAACCTAAAACACTGAAGATACCCACACGTGGTACACCAACCTGCTATGATGCAGGAATGCTACTGCATCTGCCCAGATGGTTACAGAGCAGCAGCCAGTCAGCAGCAAGGAGAACTGAATAACGCTTTCAGATTGGCTACTTGCAAACGCTCATCCCCCCAAAATTGTGGAGGATATTTGAGGTTTCCATGAAATTGCAAGCTTTCCCTAAACAATTATTAGTTAGGTTCTAAGGAAAATAAATCCACAAATGACAGGCTGGGAACTCTGAACCACGACTTCGGGAAAATATACTGTATTACTATATTTCAAGAACTATTCTAGATGCCAAAATACTGTGTAAAATTTATTACTACCAATGAGGTAGGGTAGTATCACATAGGCATTATTATTTTACATTTATATATGGAGAAATTGAGGCATGGATGGAAACTTGATTAACATCATGTAACTAATAAATGCACCAGCACAGATTGAATTGATAATTAAACTACATGGAAAACATTCTCACATTTAGCCACTGTGAAATTATATACATCAATTATGACTTTGTGACAATTGACTATCAGTAGAATAGGAATTTAGTACAGAAAAATAGAAATAGTTGATACACAGAAAGTAGATTGTTATTTATCAATTATATGGCAGAAGGTGATAGGTATTTGTTTTAAAAAATCAAGAATCAGGTAAAAGGAAGCCTAAAATGATGGTAGGTTTATATCAAATACAAATACGTTCATGGTGGCCACAAAAGAGTAAACTCCTCTGACTCTACCTTGGGTACATTTCGCTCTCAGGTCTTAAATTCCAAGCTTTTATCATCTTTTTTGCTGCAGATTTACCATATATTTTACTTTTTAGTAATCTGTAAATTTAGCAGTGTGAAAGCAAGTATGATTTATAACATTAGTTTTATGAAAAAATTATTCTCTTTCCAGAGAACCAATTATATTGACAGGAACGATATTTAAGTATGATGTGTTATGTGGCCCCTCCTGCTGAAAAAGCAGTTGTACTTTAAAAAAGAAAAAAAAAAGGAAACCTGTTAGTATGTAATAAAAGAGAAAATAAAGTTGCCTTCTAAGTAAACAAGTTCTCAGAGGCGGGAGATCTCGCTCAATGGCACTCTGCCTGCCTCGCAAGCACAAGGTCCTGAGTTTGATCTGTGGTACTGCCCCCTTCCCCAAAAAAGAACCATAACTAAGTAAACAAGTTCGCAAGAGAGCCTGATGAAGTTAAGAAAAGCAGAAATTTTCTTCTACATGTTCACAATCAGAAATCTCACAAAAACTGTCAGAATTGTATAAGTTGGCCAAAGGCTTCCAGCAATTCAGACAATTTATTCAATAACAGTAGCTAAATTTCACTAATAGTATTCCCAGTCTTAGTGGTAGCCTTGAATACTACCAGTATGAAAACACTACTGAGGGGAGGAAATATATTTCCAGAATTGGCACATCATATTATTTACGTATCCAGATTTCACTCAAAATATGAATCTCAAAAAGAATCAAGAAAAGATGTTCATTATGCAGGGAACAACAAAAAAAATCAAACAATAAAAATAATCACTGAGGAATCCTGGATACTGGACTTAATTGGTAAAGAATTTAAATCATCTACTTTATGTATATTTTTTTAAAAAGGAACCAGAAAATAAAGGAAACAAAAATATATGAGAAAAATGTCTCTTTAATTAGAAAATATAAAAAGATACAGATTCGAATGGGGAAGTGTGAGGGATAGGGGAAAGAAAAGGAGGGAAAAGAAAAAAAACTAGACAAAAGGAAAAACATGGAAACAAAGTCTTTGTAAATAGGGAAGGGAGGAGAGGGTGAAGGGAGGGCAGGGTAATGGGGGAAAATAAGAACCAAGATGTAAAGGTACAAGATCCCAATGATGAATGTAACTGCATTGTATACCTAAAATGTACCAATAAACTTATTGAAAAAAAAAAAGTGAATCAAATAGGAATTCTAGAATTTAAAAGTAAATTTTAGATAGAGGCCAAACAGCATACTGAAGCACATAGAAGAATTGACAAACTTGAAGATGTATCAGTTTGTATTAAGGGAAAGAATGAAGACTAAGAAAAGTGTGCTGAGAATCAAGGACCAAAGAAACATCTTCAAACATGCAAACCTATGCAAGACAGAATTCTAGGGAAAAGAGGGGGGAAGAAAGGGAGGGAAGGAGACAGAGGGGGAGAAAGATGATAAAGAGTGTTTCAACAAAATCCCCCAAATTTTATGAAAAACATGAACCAAATATCCAAGATGTCCAAAATTCTCCAAGTAAGGAATATTCCGAGATCCACATATAAAAGGAATATAGTGAAACTACTGGAAGCCAAAGACAAAAAGAGAAAATTCAGACAGTAAAAGAAACATGACTTTTCAAGTACAACAGATCCTCAGTAAGACTGACAGCTGGTCCATAACAAGAGACCATGAAGGCCAGCAGGCTGTGGGAAGGCATATAAAAGTGCATGGCCATACACAAAATAAGAATTCTATATTCACCAAAACAATTCCTCAAAACTAAAGAAAATCCAGTATATACAAAAAACTGAGAAGTATTTTGTCCACAGACTTGTACTGCAATAAACATGAGTGTCCTTCAAGTTTAAATGAAAGGACACCAGAGGGTAACTCAGATGAACTCACCTCTACCTCACAAGATATGTAGTTTTGTTTTGTTTTTCTTCAAAACAGACTAAATACCCAAGTGTGTAAGAGGTGTATCAAACTCTTAGTGTAAATAGTCACCAGTATTTAATCACAGGGATCCATCCTTTTTGATTTTTTATGAATTTATCTCACTGTAATCACTTCACAAAGGCCTCACTTGAAATATCTAAGTACCATAATCAGATGATTTTTCTTCCCTCTCAGAATGGGGATGTGGCTCAGTAAAAGAGCACATGCCTAGTATACTCATGGCCCTGGGAAAAAGTTTCCACCTGCTCATACATCATAATGGGGATTACATTTCAACAGACATTTTCCTGAGGGATAATTTTTTTCCCATTAAGTTTATTGGTACATATTAGTTATAAAATAAAACTACATTCATCATTGGGATCTTGTACCATTACATGAGTATCTTAGTTCTTATTTTTCCCCTTCCCCTGCCCTCCCTTCACCCCCTCCACCCTTCCCTATTTGCAGAGACTTTGTTTCCATTTTTTTTCCTTTTCTCATATTTTTTCTTGTCCCTTCTTTCCTATCCCCTACTCCTTACACTTCCCCTGCTCCTTTAGACCTTTACTTCTTATGACACAATATCAATTATACAGTTTTAAAATTAAAATATCGAGATCTAGGAGATATAATCACAGATTTTACAGAATTTAAAAGGATATAGAAAGCATATTACAAAAATCTGTTTTGAAATAAATTCTACAACTTCTAAGAAGTACCTTGGAGGACAAATTAATGAAACTAACTCTGGAGGAAATATAAAATTTGAATAGCACCTAATAAAGAAAATATATCCCTAGCTTGAAAACCTACCTATATGACAACAGCAGGCTCAAATACATTTTAACTGATAAATTATATCAAACATTTAAAGCAGAAAAAAGAAGGAACAATTCTCCCCACATTTTAGGAAATCAACATTGTGCTAATCCTAAAACTGGATAAAGATAATAAAAGAAAAAAGTATAAATATAGATAAAAATTTGTTTGATATTCATGAAGTTCCTGAGGTGCTGTTTATCATGAAAGTATCTTATTTCTCCATCAATTTTGAAAGATAGTTTTGCAGGGTACATCAGTCTGGTTTGGAGGCTGTTTTCCTTTAGGGCTTGAAATACATCACTCCAAGCTCTTCTTGCCTTGAGGGTTTGCATTGAGAAGTCTACTATGATTCTGATGTGCTTTCCTTTGTATGTGATTTGTTTCTTTTCTCTCACTGCTTGTAGAATTTTGTTCTTCTGTTGGGTTCTGGAATCCTAACTATTATATGCCTATGTGTAGATTTTTTTTTTTTTATCAAAGCTAGTTGGAAGCCTATATGCCTCACTTATCTGTATGTCAAGTTCTTTTCCTCTCCTTGGGAAGTTTTCTGCCATCACTTCTGTGAACAGTTTTTTATGTCATCTGCATTCTCTCCTGTTTCTTCATTGACTCCAATCAGTCTTATGTTATTCCTCTTTGCATCATCTAGCAGCTGCTGGGCTGATTTCTCATGGTTCCTTACAATTTTAAAACAATTTTCCTGGTCACTAATAACAATTTCATCTTCCATATCTAAAATTCTGTCCTCACATTGGCTCATTCTGCTGCATAGACTTTCAATGGAGTTTTTAATCTCCTGGAAATGTTTGTATCTGTTTTATGGATTCTATTTGTTTTCTATGTTGTTCCTTTCCATCATGTTCCTTAGCTCCTCTATTTTTTTATCTGTGTCCTCTCTAGATTTATTAATCATGTCTTGCACTATGGGCACAATCTCTGCTGTTATCTGAGAAATTATTTCTGATTTCATTTTTTCCATATCCTCTTTTGTTGACAGTTTAGGGAGTCCAGGTGGTTGAGTATCAGTGTTCCATCTTGTTTCCCTTTGGGGTTGCTGTAGGTGATCTGGAAGTCTGTTTTTGAGGCTTGTTTACGTGTCTTCACATTTCCACGGTGTGGGGGGGTGTGCTGCTGGCACCCACGTGACTCACCTCCTCTGCCCTAGGAGCGGTGGAATGGGGGCCTAGGAGCCTCCTCCTGGGGGCTGGGATTGGCTCACCTCCTCTGCCCTGGAAGTGGTGGAATGGCGGTCGGGGAGTCTCCTCCTGGGTGCTGGTATTGGCTCACCTCCTGTCTCCTGAGGGATACTTTTAAACCATATCCAAAACAACTGTATATTTTAAGTGGGTGAATTTTATGTTTTATGTAATATCTTAACCAAAAAGAAAATGAACAATAAATTATAAATAAATATTGACAGTTGATTTAAAATTTAAAAGAGGGAACACATTGGATTCACAGTAAACAGCATTAATGGAAATGTTTCTGGTAGAATCAAAAAAGTCCCTAAGACATAGATTTGAGTAAGATGAAAGAATGCTATAAGCATACTGTTACAATCAGTGTTGTAGGCCTCAACATCTCACAAACTTTTTCTAATCAATCTACCAAAATAATTCCTGAGAAACCACTTCTAGAAAAGTAAAGATCACTTCATTAAAGTGTGATATATCATAACAGCACTAAATATGAGCAAACCAGGACTTTTAAACATATTAACAGTAGATCTTCACCACATACTTCAATTGGTAGGAAATCATGAGGACGACTGTTCAGCTCCTATGCCAGGAGGAAAGTTGTGGCTGTCAAGCTGATAGTTTATGTATGCACCCAAGGGGTGTGGCAGCACCTGAGCTGATCCAGACTCTCAATTACCACACATTAGTAGATAGTTTAAGAGGACTTCTTCATCCTTACACCCAGAGAGGAAGAAACACAGTTGACTTATAGACTTTCATTTCTTTCTGTCCAGAGTGATTTGTGACTTGTCATTCTTAAGGCAGGTTGGAAGAAAAGAGTAATATCCTGACAGTGTCTTTACTTCTCTTTGATACAACACAATTCGCTGAGGTTTTCTAAAGGCATACTAATGAATATTACTGAGTAACAGATGTTGAAAACTGCAGGTAATGATAAACAATATGGAAACACTAACCTTCTCCAATCAGTTATTCTTTACATAAAAGGAATTCTCCAACATATTTGAAAGCAATTTAAATATTATCAAAATTGGAACCAATCAAAGTTGGTCCTTCTGTGCCCAGATTTATATTACTTTTTCTGTGTATGTATGGAAATCAAGTCATCACAAAGCAAAAAAATTAAGAAATAAAAAGTAGGGGACACGTTATTTTTATCTTGTATCAAAGATTTATGTATATCTATGAGTGTTATACTGCTTAGTAAATTTTAATTTCTTGTTGAGTAGGAAACATAAGTGATTTTAACATTCCCTGTACATAGGCCTATTGATAGGCATTTAATATTTACTAAAAGAATAAATGAGCCATGGAACTCCATTCAATAGTCCTAATGAAAGATAATGTGTAAGATCCACTATATCTTTCTGATTAATATATTTATGTGGACATATTCTTAAGTTTGTCATGCAGAACATAATGGGGTTGGTACACATTAGTTATCTTGTAAAAATCTCACTAAAATACTACATTTTCTGAAATATACATTATAAGTTTTATAGATCAGTAATTTCTCTTGTAGAACTTGGTACCATAAATGATTTAAAAATCCTGTGTAAAGGTGCATGCAATTACCCAGCAGCTTTTAAACACTTTTTTAAGTTTAAGAAGTAATCCAGGACATGAGAGTGTGAGTCCTGGGTCAGAAATGCAGGTCTTCTCTCCTTCCATACCTACAGAACCACAGTAAGGTACATGGCTGTCCAATGGGATACAATATTCTCCTGCTGCTGTGGCCTGACTTCCTCCAAATTCAGGTGGAAACTTAATCACCATTGTGATAGCACTGAGAGTTGAGGTTTTAAGAGATAAGCAAGTCTTGAGGGTACAGCTCTCATGGATGAGATCAGGGCCATTATAAAAAGGATGTGAGGCAGTGGGTTCCTCTCTCTGGAGGATGAAGTAACAAACCACCAGCCATCTCGGTGGTCAGCTCTCGCTGCACATCAAATACATGGCGTCAAAACTAGAAAAAGATGAATTTCAATTGTTTATAAATTACCCAATAATTTAATTCATTATAAGCAGTGCAAAAGGACTAATACAGTGGCTGCTTTTGAGAGTATTCAATGAGTTATGACGACAGTGATTGCCACAGTGTGAGAGGTAGCCCACACTTGTACCAGTGTTCTCTTTTCCCCTCTCTGTGAATGGACACTCTAACATGTCTGAAATCTATCTCTGACTATATAGATCCACATTTGGACAGTAACCTTGTGGACTGCAGAACAAGTGAATGGAAATGTCCATGCCCAGAATGAGTATGCAGGGTATGGCCACCCTACAGCCTAGACATTCATCTGGGGACTGCACATGAGAAAGCTGCTTCTATAACCAACTGCAGTTTTGGATACCTTTGCTACAGGAACCTATCCATTATTACTGCTTAAAAGAGCAACTTTGAGAAAGAAGTGAGAAGCTAAGTTTCTTGACCTCCTTGAAAGCAAATTTCAAGCAAAGGCTCAGGCTCTACCAATTAGACATATTAAGGCAAAATTTTGGTTCAGAATCTAGTGATACAAAGAAGCAGGTTCTGCATAAATTCTATTCTGATTAAACTGGAACATGCACTTGTAAATATTTGATGAATTATTTAAATATGTGCATAGATAACCATTTAAAATTTGTTTAATTTATAATTAAGTGGTTTATACATTGAAAATAAGACTCATTTTACCAACATAGATTAAGGAGAGAAACAATATTTATAAAGTTGTGACAGGTTGCAGACTTAATTTAATGGATAACAATACTTTGTGTTGGGGCAGGTTTGTGTTTTGTTAAAAATAATAAATGAAGTAAAATAAAACTAAAATTTAGAAAATATTAAAAAGGATAATTATATTGTTAATTAAAATAATAAAATGCTGAACTTCTGATGCCAAAATCTATCCAGAACTTCTATGAGAGAAATTGTATCTCAAGCTTGAAGGAGAAACCTAAGGAACATACTTTTTCAGATAGTCTAGTTGCAAAAGGTTGAATTCTAGGTTCTAACATTGAAAGGCTTATAAACTGAATGCCATATGTCACAGGTTGTACCTTGATGTCCCCCAAAGCTTCATGTACCTATAGGTGTGGCTTTCCAGAGGTGGCCAGATCTTGGGTGAATGTACACTGAGTGTGATAACTATGGGCTTAGCGTAGTTCTGGGTGTGGGTGATGGGAAGCCACACTCTGGGTATGGGTGGCATCACCAAAAGGGCTGGTAGCCTGGATGGGATAAAAGGGAAAGGGAGGCTTGCTTTGCTGCTGTAGCTGCTCACGGTCTTCTGCTTTCCATGCCACAGACTACTTTTCCTCTGCCAAGCTGCTTTGCTTTGCAACCAGCCAACTATGGACTGAAACCTCCACAAACACTGAGCTGAAATAAGCCTTTCCTCAATTAACTTGTGGGTGTCAGGTACTGTATCTTGGCGATGAGAAAAGTAACTAAGATATCATGAGTGACAGCTTTTTCTTTCTTTCCTTTTTTGGTACCAGGGATCAAACTCAAATGAATGACACTTTTATAAGAAATGCCAAATAGAACTGATGTCTTTTAGAAAGCAAGGGAGGTTTTTGTTACAACAAATGTCTTTCTCATGTTGGAGGCAAATTTGCAACTTCCACAGGGAACAAAATTCCTTCAAATATAATCTGTATCACCTAATATTTTTCATCTCTAGAGTGTAAAATTTGAAATTTTATGTTATACCTTCAAAATAATAAAGGAAAATCATAGTGCTATATTAAGTTTTTTTAAGTTGCATTAGTCTCCTGATGGGTTTTATGGTAAAGAAGTTTATACTTAAAATCTATAAAAACAGAATCTGGTTACTGTTAGTTCATTGAACTTATTTGTTATTTGGCATATAAGGAGAAATGTAGGGCTAATTTAATAAAGTAGAAAATAAAAGAAACTAAATGGCCCTTGTGTCAGTTGCTATCACTTGTTCATCCTGATTAATAGGCTCTTGGAAGGCCCGGACCAGGGTGTTGCATCTGTCAGAGTCCATCCGTGCCTTGTGCTGTGTGTAGCGTTGGGAGGTACAGCCAGGCTAGATGAGTGGGGTTGGGGAGGCATGTGGGAGGTGTCCTGCTGGCGCTCTCCCTCTGTGCTCTGGCTCTTGGTAGCTGTGCAATGAGTGGCTTCACTCCGCCACACTCTTCTGCCATGATGCTCTGCTTTGCTAATAATGGATTCAACCTCTGCCACCATGATCCAAAATCAACCTCTCTTCCTTTTGTCTGTGGTTGTCAGTTATTTTGTCCCACAATGGGATATCTGACCAATAAAACACGGAATGTTATTATTTTTCTGATTATTGAATACATGTTTGTGTATTGAGATACCACTCTACAGCCAAAACAGTTCCAAATGTAATATACAGTTCATTTCCTTTAAATATGTTTTTAGCAGCAATATAGCCTATCCTACATACAGCAATGTACTCAGATTGTATGGTAAATGTTACCTGAAACTTCACTGTGAAAGAAAAGCTTTAGTGACTGGAAAACAATAAAAATTGCTTAATTGCTATGGCATTTGTTCCACTTTCTAATTAAAATGTCTAAATGACTTTTAAAAAGAATGGAAATATTTAGATTTTTTAAAAAATTACTACCAAGAGGAGACAAAAATATTCACATATGAACTTGTACTTGTTTTGGGGTCATTGTGTATCCATACTCAGCTCCTTTCTAGCCTCATAACGGAAATGAGAGAAAACCAAGAGGACTGAGAAATCTCGAGGAGCATTTACCAAGTTTCTCTGATGTAATACATATGTGCAATTTCATTTTGTGCCAAAGTCTAAAGAAAGGAGACACATAGTCTTTTCCAAATCAACAGTATATGCTGTGGATTGGGTGCCCAGAGTAAACACATCAACTAACATGTATATCGCATGTTTACCATGTGCCAGAGTGACTCTAACTGGCTCATACGTGTAAGTCATTTCAAAGCTCACAATAGCTGTACAAATGAAATACTACTGAAATATTAGTTTCCATGCTTTACTTTTGTGCACTTCTCTTCTGTGGTATAAAAGTGTTTTCTGGTTATTCCAAGACAGATGCAAAAGTTCTTCTTCATAAAAGCAACATTAATAACAAGTGATTATTAAGAAATAAGAGTCACAGTTTTATTTGTACGATAATCTCGTAAAAATAGTAGAGTGTTTATAGGTAATTATAAATAAAAGATGAATCAAAACAGGGATCAATTATTTACATAAGCAATGAATGTAGTGTTAGCATATTTTAGTCTTAAAGACACCATTGGGAAAGTTCTTTACAAAATTATCTATGTGTTTAATAAGTCAGGTTCGACAAAACCAATATTAAAGATGGTAATTCTTTCTCATTTTCTTCTAATTCAGATAGGAAGAAACTTTTTAAAATATTATAACACACTAAATATTTCAAAACAAACACAATCTGTTATGATTTGGGCATAGATGTCCCCCAAAGCTTCATGCGGTCATAGGTGGCCTTTTCAGAGGTGGCTGAATCTAGAATGTGTGATGAGATCGAGGTCATGTTACTACACCAGTACACTGATTGGTTTGGTACCACCCTAACCCCAGTCGTCTAGATAAGATAAAAGGGGCAGAAAGATGCTGTTAAAGTTCCCTTACTGTTTTTGCTACCTTGTGTCCACTATCAACTGTTTCTCCTCTCTGACGCCCCTCTGCCATGTGTCACTCTACCTTGAAAGCCAGTCAACTATGGACTGAAATTTCTACAGACTGTGAGCTAAATAAACCTTTCACCATTAACTTTAGGTGTCAGGAATTTTGTCTCAGCCCAGAGAGTAAAGTAACTAAGGCACAACCATTGTTATCATTGTTTATTCTGATTGTTATCCTATTATTTTTACCTTTCTCCCATTTAAAATTCTTACAACTCATATCTAATTTCATCTCTTGACTTTGCACTCATTGCTTTACACTGCCATCTGAAATTGTTGCAAAGTCATCAAAAAATCTTCATGTTGAACATGTACTGGCTTTTTTAATCCTTGTTTTTCTTTCAACTACTTTCCATTCTCCAACTTTGCATTACCTGCATTACCATATCTTTAATTAAGGCAATCCTCCACCTGAATACAGCCTTCTCTTTTGCAAAGACAGGTATTATTTTTCTTGGTCCTTTAGTTTCCTTTATTCCTTTAAATGCATTACTTTTCTAACTCTGAGGACTTCTAGGATTTTGCTTATATCAACTTAATAGAAATGCCTGTTTCTTCATGCAAAATAGAAAGTTAAGATAATGATCTCCAGCATGAACGCCACTTCTGTATTTCTTCTGCTTCTTCCTGACAAAATACTTGTTTCTTAAAAAGCCTCTAATTTTGTTAACCCACAAGTTCTTTCTGTGAATCCCTTTGTATTCATAATCTTTATCCCACAGGTTAACACCTCTTTTCGCTCTTGCCTAGTTGTTTTGGCATACCATTTCTACTTCTATTATGAATGTTTTTAAAAAAATAATTTATCTATTTAGATATCCTTTATAAACACCTAAGAAAACTTCTGGACCTGAATCTATTCAAAACATTATCAAAAATAATATTTTCAGTCTGTTGTATATTGATAACTTATGAAGAACCCACAGTAATCTAACAATCCCATGGTGTTTTCAATTGGCCTTAAAATATTGAGATGTGTAAAATCTTAAGAAAATTATATATACATATTTTTCTTATTCCATTTCCAATCACATATATACATATATATGCATATGTATGTACGTATATATATATATATATATAAAATTTCTTATTCCATTTGCCTTTGAGGAAATAAAACAAAAATCTCTTGACTGAGGCTGAAATGTCATAAAAAAGAAAGAAAGAAAATCTATTTCATTTTTTTGTGTAAAATGAGTGGCCTTAGTTTCATGGGAAATCTGCCATTTTTCCAGCAAGTAAAGATGCCCTATGCTATGAAGGGCAGCCATTTAAAGAACAACTGGGAAGCAATTCAATGAAGGGGGATTGTTAAGGATAGGCTTCTTGCTGCATTCCAATCATGTTCTTTTCAAAACCTGGCTTTATGGATTTTAAAGAAATCCTGAGGGGGCACTCTTTTCCTTTTGTCCCACTGAAATATCATCATTAAACTCCTCTAAAAATGGTTTCTGATATGATTCCGGTTTCCAGCTGCGGCAACATTTTCTATAAGTAATAACAAAACAGCTGAACTGAGTAAAAGCAAACTGGGCAGATAGGAATATCAATCCTGATGGGACCAAAGGGAGCCCTGTGTTAACTTCTGAAGTACCTGAACTTTTCTGAACCACTTGGTTTTGACTGAAATTGGAAATGCTCTTTTACTTTTGAATCCCTGCCAGAGGGGGCTGCCATGGTAGACTTCTTTTGCTATTTTTCTTCTTTTTCAGAGGAATTCAAGACGGGAGATGTCAATGTGTGTGCTTAAGCGTAAAAGTGATCATTTTTTAACCACTGGTGGGAAAGTAGTTCGCCGGTAGGGAGCTAAGTGTTGAAATCTGGCATTAATCCAGCAGAGTTGGACCAATAGATCACAGATAACTATACAGTATATACCAGTGAGTTCTCTTGCTTAAAATAAAAAAATGGAGAGTATTGAGAAGTGAGACAGGAAATTTTTCAAAAGGTGCACTACACTGCTCTATTGACTTAAGCCAGCCGCAAAGAAATTTAAAAGCAATTTAGAGAATGGAGTGCAACTACCTCTATGAAGATCACTCTTCATAATATAGGTGGATGGGGACTATTTCAGTATGAAATATTGCCTTGCACGTGTGCTTACCTTAAGGCTTTAGCAGGTACTAAATCGCATTCTAAAAGTTTGGCGAATTTAAGCTGAGCCAGATCTTTATGTCACCCAGAAGCAACAATCATGATCCAGAAGGGGAGGTGCAAGAAAAAAGTCAGGTGACTTTTCTCAAGGGAAAATTAATAAAAGCAGAAATCCAATCCCTCCACGAGGATCGCGTGTTGAACTATGTTTCTGCGCAAGGGTAGTTAAAGGCTCTAACTGCCTTGCTTTGCACAGCAGATCCAACTGTCAGCTGCTGCTTATTCAAAATGAGAACCAAAATGCTTGACTTCAAGAGCTATTTTCAAATAAGAAATCAGAAAGAGATTCTGAAATCAATTTGCCTCCTCTTTTGAGTCATAACTCTGTTATCATGACTGGAAGCGAAATTTAAAACCTTAAACTTTTGAATTTTCAGTAAGCCTTACCCCAAAATATGTTTTTAAGATTAATTTTTTTTAGTAAAATCAGTAGGAAATAGAGAAATGACAGCGAAACTATTGCATGTAAAATGTATACTTCTCATAGCTTTCCTCAGGTAGAATCAAGAAATCAAAATTATAATTTTTAAATTCTTATTTGAAAGATTCCACATAGTTTCTACTTTCTATTTTTAATATGCAGTCAGAGCGCATTTAATTATAAACATTATTTCTTGTAACTTCTTATCATATTTTCTGAACCAAGTCTTCTCAAGTATTCATTTATTCACTCAGAATTTGCTTAGTGACCATTCATTATGAGAGATATTAAATCCTCAGGTTAAAAATTAATAACTATAGGGCTGGGGATTTAGCTCAGTGGTTTCGCCGCCTGCTGCACATACGCAAGGACTGGAGTTCGATCCCTGGCACCAAAAAAAAAGAAAAAAATTAATAACTAGACACTGCACCTGCCTTGCAAGCACAAGGTCTTGTGTTAAATTCCCAGTATCAAAAAAAATTAATAACTAGATTACTGGTCTTCATTCATGAAAAACTAAAAATTATATGCATAAACAAACCTAGAAGAAGTGATTTGGTTTTTGGAAATCTTGACCATAAAACTACAAGTAATAATGGCAATATTTAGTTCTGTCATTCATATTTTCTGATCTCTTTCTTAGACCATGAATAGAGAATTTAAAGCCCTGAGCTTCTAATTATCTTTACATATTTTTTTAAGTTCAACCAATTCTATTACGTTCTGTATTTATCTTTACACTTCTATGGTAATTACTCTTTAGTTACCTAACTTCTCCTCAGCACTTAAATATATGTCATAGTTTAAATAGTTCTTTTGCTGCCCCCTGCTATGAGCTACCCACACTACCAGGCTGATTTTGGCCTTGAAATCTGTTTGAACCAGAGACTCACTTACAGATTCATGTATTTAAGGCTGTCCCCTGGGAATACTTCTGGTACAAATTTCTATTTTGATTGTGTTTATGAAAGCTGCCTTCAAACTTCATATTTTAAACCAACATCTACTTAATTATCTCTTTGATGGTTTGCTGTGCTGACTGGATTAATCTGACTGAGTATGCTGGTCCCAATTCAGAACTCCCAGGTCACTGCAGTCATATGACAGCAGAGACCAGAATCATCTGTTTGTTTCCACAGGAGGTACATTAGGTAGGCTTTTATCCTACCCAAACGGTCAGGGATTCTCCTTTTGGCATGGTCTGTCTTTTGGTATCTGCAGAAGAGGCACAAGATTTCTTTCACATTAGCTTAGAAAAGACTGTTCCCCTAAGTACTAAGTACTAGGGATTGAACCTAGAACCTTCACACTGAGATATATCCCCAGACCCCCCCCCCCTTTTGTGAGACAAGTTTTCATTAAATGACCTAGGCTGGCCTTGAACTTGAAATCCACCTGCTTCATCATCCCAGAGAACTGAGATTACAGGCATGTATTACTATGCCTAGTCCTCTTAAAGAAACATCCACTAACAAGAAACCTACAAACTAACATGCCAGAGTGTCAATGGTTTCTAGTCTCCAAATGACCCCCAAAGAAATGTCCTCCTCATTGAATTAAGAGTGAACTGTCATTTGTATTAATAGATAGAATGTGAGAGCAATCTACTGAGATTTTAAGAATAAATGACAAAGTACACCTAATAGGCAAAACTAACAGGGCTGCTATGGTTTAGATCTAAAAGGCCCTCATAAGTCTCATGATGAGAGATGGGGCCTGGTTAGGATGGGGAGTCACTGGGGCTGTGACTCAGAAGGGAATGTCTTTCTCCTCTCCTTTCCCCCGGCTCTTCCCTTTCTCTCTGCTTCCTGGTTGTTATAGGTGGAGCACCTTTGCTTCTGCCATACACTTCTATTGTTTGGGCCTTGAAACCAGCAGACTGTGAACTAATCCATAAGCTAAAATAAACCTCTTCTCCTGTAATTTGTAGGTGCCTGCACTGTGTCTCAGTGATGAGCTACTGACTGAAACAATCACTGAAACAATAAATTGCCCTGACATTCAGGTGCTGTTCAAATACTAGTCATTAAAAAATAATCTGCTGTATTACAGAGAAAGAATGCTCTTTTTTATTACATCCTTACAAATAACCTGTATAACTATATTGCTACTTTTCATTGCCTTAATTCTAAAGATCTCAAAATCTGAAGTTTCTCATTGAATAGATTAAAATTTAGAATTACTGTGGCCTTCTCTTCCCATGGTATTGGGTGGTAGCTATAATCTCGACTCACCAGAATTAGTGTATCTGAAATACAAAGTATATATCTCACTATGTTTAAAATTGTCTGCTCATATTTCCTCCTAAGGTTCCTAGCACATTTATATTATTGGTTGATTTTTCAGTCAGGTAAAAATTATAATTGTATTTTTAAATTATTTTCTTTCCTGCTTCAAAGAAAAATCTATTAAATCAATTACTCAAAGTAAAACTTAAACATTTTCTATTATACCTTTTAGTCCTTACTTACACTTTCAGTTTCTCACACTAGAGAAACTATTCAGTATTTACACATGTGTATCCTATTTATTTCATTTAAGAGTATTGCCTCAATGTGCATCCATTTAGCTATAAATGTCTCTGATTTCTCATTTTTTGTGGCTGAGCAGTACTCCATTTTATTTTAAAAACCACATTTTCTTTATCCAGTCTCCAGTTGATGGGCAATTGGGCTGCTTCCAAGTTTTAGCTATCACAAATTGTGCTGCTATGAACGTGGGTGGGCACATATCACTGTGGTATGATTCTTTTAATTCTTTGGGGAAGATACCCAGCAGGAGAATAGCTGGGTCAAATGGGACTTCCAGTACTAGTTCTTTGAGGTATCTCCATGCTGATTTCCACAGTGCTTGCACCAGTCTACACTCCCACCAGCAGTGGAGCACGGTTCCTCTTTCCCCACAGCCCTCGCAGCATTTGTTATTGGTTGATTTCACGATAGCAGCCATTCTTTCTGGAGTGAGGTGGAATCTCCGTGTTGTTTTCATTTGCATTGCTCCAATGACCAGTGATATGGAACATTTTTTCATATGTTTGTTTGCTATTTCTACTTCTTTGTCTGAGAAATGTCTGTTCATTTCAGATGCCTATTTTTGGATTGGGTCTTTAAATTTGGGAGGTTTGATTTTTTTAAGTTCTTTATAGATTCTAGATAGTAGGCCTTTGTCTGAGGAACAGCTGGTGAAAATATTTTCCCAGATTGTGGGTTGTCTCTCTCTTCACACTGTTGGTGGAATTATATCCTTCACAAAATGATACTTCTAACTGGTAACCAAATAGTTTAAACATCAAGCAATGTATATTTCAATATGAAAAATAGTTTTTTTCATTCTCAGAATGGCTAGAAAAATCTTTACTTATTCACCAGTAATATCTAGTCCCTTTCTCCCCTTATTTCAGGTATGCTTACCCACATGCTCTGGGCTGAGTTGTTTAATTTCGCCATCCACTGTGTTTCTTGTGTATCCATTATGTCCTACTCTTATGTAGATTTTAAGACACAATAAAACAAAACACTATATACTACAATGCCATTAAATGGTAAAGATTTTTTTGCATTGTCTTATGTAGCCACACATGGAAGTTCATAATTAGTCCAACTATCCTATGTCAATAAATAATATTAGTAATATTACACACATCAAAATTGTATTTTCAGAATTTCATCAAATGTTCTTCCAAAAACCATGAGCCTTTAATCATTTTAAACTAACCAGAAGATAATGTTCCACCTCTAAACAGACTCAGTTTTCACTTAAAGCACTTTTTTGTTTGAGTATACTGTAACTCATTCTCATTTTCATTTAACTCTGTATTCTATGTCCGTTTACAAGCTAGGCATATCAAATATGACAGATATCTAAACTATATTATTTTAAGTGAGCTAGATACTACCTAGAAAGAACAAATATACATTACATGCCTAAAGCATTACTCATTCTTACTGGAGTGCCAATTGTTTTGACCATTCTTCTAATTAGCAAAGAACTTCTTTTAATGCTGTTTAATTAGTTTTTCTTTACTGTAAAATTCACCAGTGTACCCTCACTTTTCCCTTCCACGTAGATTTTCTTCTATACTACCTCAGAACATTCCTACTGTAACTTCATCTCATTACCACATCATTAAGATCATAACAGAGCTTCAGTTTTTTAGTTAAACTTTTGAGAGACGTGGTACAAAAGGGAACACTTCTGGGGAAAACTTTTTTTTCCTCATGAGATAGAAATAATTTTGGTATTGGAAAGTAAGTAAAGTAGATACTCAAATAATATAGACACAAAAATTTAGGCTTATAATTTCTGCAGCTGAGATAGGGAGAAAGGATCAGGAAAATAAATTGAGCAACTTTTGAAACTTGATAATATAAAATAGCTACAATCACTTTCAAAACATGCATAGACAAACATCACAGCCAGAAATTATAGTCAGGATTGCTCTTCCTAAATCCAGAGAGAGGTAATACAAGGGTGACAATGAATTCTTTTATTAAAAAATCCTACTCCCTGTTGTTTCTCTACATTTAAAGGACAAGACAAACAAAAGCTAGTTTTGGAAGAGAAAAAATATTTTCAGTTCAATAGCACAATTCATGTTTTTTTCTTTTTGGTAAATAACTGTGTATTATTTTTCAAAACACATTCACCAGATTTAACTATTTTATGAGCATTAATTTTTCTCACCAAACAGTGAATAGACACTTCCAACAAAAGGAGAGAAAACGATAGAATAAGAAAATAAAGTTTTCCAGAGAGAAAACAATATTGGTAGTAAAAAACTATAGGACTTTTATACACATTACTTTTCTTCATGTGGAACCCAAAATATAGTCAAAATGTTTTATTTTATTTAGAACATGTTTCTTTGGCCAAGTAAACTGCAGTTTGACTGGTTGGTATCTGCTAGTTGTTCAACTTAAACACTTCCCCAAAATTTGTCCATTTCAAATTCACCCGGGTATCCTGAGCTTCAACTGTGACCTGCTGCAAACTGTCCTTATGAACAACCACCCTCCCTGGCCCATGCTTGCTTTCTGGTTAGGAAAACATGAAACTCAACAGGGATCCTCTCTAGTAGAGCACTCAGGTTAACCTGATCAGCTCCTGTTTCTACCCATATCCCCAGCTAATTACTGTGCTCTAGCACCTTCTTCTGCTTATTTCTATTTGATCTGCCAATTCTCTGTATCTCTTACATACCTTCAGTGCCATATTTTAGTTACTATCCCATTGGCTATAGATTTTAGAAAACCCAAATTACCTCAAATCTCATTACCCAGAAACAATATGTTGCTATGCATTATATACATACACAAAAAATTTGCAATAGTGGCTATTTCTAGAGGCTTGATCTGACTCAAACTTTGTTTGCTTGTGTGTTAAACAAGAATTTCCTACAGGTATTTTTTGTGTGTGTCACCTTAAATTTTGAAAGATCCTGGAAAGCAGACACTTCTTAGTTCTGCTCTCAAACCAAACTGTAGTCCCTACAGATTACAGACAGAAGAGCAAGTCAGTATCTAACTCTCAAAAGGCAGATGGCACAGCCAGCATTTAAAAACAACTGAATGGATGTAATATGCTTATCATTATAGTATCATAGTAAAAGCTAGACATTTTTGGAGTCTTATGACACATCAGAGAATGTACTAATTGCTTTTAAATTTGATTGCAATTAATTCTCAAGACAACCTTATAAGATAGATATTATGTCATCATGTATTTTATGGACGGGGTCTCTGAGTCTTGTGAAAGTTAAATCTTTTTATCAGAATGAATCAATGAGTGACATTCTGGCTAGACTGGATTTTGTTTCCTGTGTAGTCTATAGCTGTGTCATCGACGATATTGATTCTGTTGCACTGATATCTGATTTTCATTTTGTGCTTCTAAGAACTCAATCTTGTATTTGAATTTTCACAAACATAAAGTTGGGCTCTTTGATAACATTTATTCACAGGACTTGAAAAACACAAACTCAATTCTGAATTTCTTTCATTTAGTCAATCAGAAAGTAAAAAAAAAAAAAACCTCTTAAACTTTACAGGATAAAAACAAAAACAAACAAATACAAATACTGAGATTATAGTTGGTTCATTCTCTGAATTGTTTCTCCTTCTACAATTAGGAACATATCTGTTCTTTGATGACCGGTTGACAAGTTTGCACCCTGAGGGTGAGCACATATGCTGCCTTGTGATGCCGGAAAATTAAAATGTGCGACAGAATTCTGTGGCTGACAGCTGTTAGCTTTTTAAGCAGTGTTAGGAAACGTTCTCAGATTAATTCTATATACACTTACAAGAACATAATAAACTATTTCTCCCGTTTCCATTTGAACGTACACATATAGCAAGTAATGGAAAAGTAGAGTACAAGCTGCCATACTTAAAAACACATTAGATTTTGATAGAGCACTTCATTTTCAAGTGAGTTAATAGGACAGAAAAGAGAAATGCAATACATTTCTCTTAGATCCATATAACGATAAGAAAACTTACAATAAATACTTAGGTAAAATCAGAAGCACCTCTAATTCCTGATGTAAGAAGAGATTTGAACAAACACTCACTGTATAACTTTTGTTTGTCAGGAAATGATCCAGAAAATTCAGACATTGTTTGTCTGTATTCTCCTAAGGAGCACTTAACATTATTATTCCCATTTCTTAAATGAGAAAATTAATTTTTGTGATCATCAGAAAATCACTATATTTTTAATGTTGGAGTAATGAATGGTGCTAAATCTGGCTTGATAATGAATATGTTTGCTTTTTCCAACTTACTTAGCATTGTTTCAGGGTATAAAATAAACTAAATATACAAAAAATTAAAATGATAAGTTTGATTCATTGTAATTATTGTTCTAAGTGCTAAAAGTTTGATTTTTTCAGAAAAAATAAGTAAATAAATCTCACTACAAGCTTTATGCTTCTGAGAAGTGGAGGCAACATTTACTACTTGGAGGAATTTTGGTAACAACCAAGCGTTTTTGAATGAAGAGTGTGAGAGATGTATAGACCTTGAATGTCATTGTTTGATGGAAAGCTGATATTCTAAAGAGAATATGTGGAATATAATCCTGTAAGCAGTTAATATTCAGCTGACATCTCTACCACACCTATTACCTACATCCTTCAGCCAACTGTCTGGAAAAGTATCTTTCCTGTCATCAAATTGCAGGAATATGGCTGTCAAACTAGAAATCCTTTTGTAAATAATTCTTGTCTGAATATTTCTTTTCTGATAAAAGTAAAATTTTCCAGAACCAAAGAAAATGTGATGTTTTCTGATCTTTTTCTTTTCATTCATTGTAAAAACAAAAACAAAAATGAAATAAAAACTTGGACATACCCTGAAAGAAAAGTTCAAAGTAAAAACTGTTGCAGGACAAGACAAAATTCATCAGCCAAAAATTAGTTGATTCCTACCCCTATCCTCGATTTTCCTTTCCTTTTTCCTTTAAATCTCGGATATTTCTTTTATTCATTTATGCAAGTTTGTCCTCAACTGGTTTGGGAAGTCACTTTGAGGGACATATAGACATGCAAATGTGGCAAATTTCATGGTTTCCTGTAAAGCTATAAAAATATGCCTAAAAATTTTAGACAGCTCATTTACTATGCATAGATACTGTGTTGTATCTAAAGAGAAAGGCAAACTGAAAGGTATATTTACCTCTAAATTAGCAACATTCAATTTTAATAACAAACCAAAGTATCTACAGAAATAATCGTTTTAGATGATATGGAATATATATTTTGACTCAGACCCTACCATTTTGACTGAGATTAAAGCCTTAAAAATACATAATACTAGGGTCAGGGATTTAGCTCAGTGATGCCGCCGCCCACCTCACAAGCAGGAGGTCCCAAGTTTGATCCCTGGTACCAAAAAAATAAAATACATAGTACTAGTCTCTGAACATGGATAAGTGAAAATAGCATTTTAAATGTTAAACCTACTAAAATTAATAATTTATTGTTTTGAACATTCAGAAAGTTTGGCATTCGTTAATATGATATCTTCAAAAACTGCAAAGTACTTTTCATTAAAACATCTATTAGTTACAAAGTTGAAAATACCTAATTTGTTTTCCTGTGGATTCCATTTAATCATCTCCAAGGTGTGAAGGAAAGATATTACAGATCATTTTACTGGTGAATTGCTTAAGATGCTAAAAAAAAGTAACTTTTCCAAAGTCATAGAACTATACTAAATTGCAAAAATATGAAACACTGGAGCTGGATTCTAGGCACAGTCTTCTATTCCAGTTCTAGTCAATAAAAAGCTACAGGCCTGCATTCCCTCTCCCACACCTGTGAACAGCTCTGGAAAGGCCAGATGAATTACCTAATTTTCATTGCCTTTGCTTCTTGGCTGGAAATATTTAAATAATTTCATTTATGTAGTGAGATTTATAGTAAGAGAGAAGGAAAAAAGGAAATATTTATGTTGAAATTTTTATTGATTTCATTTGGTTGAACGTTTGAAGAGTTTTGTTTTGGTCAATTTGTTTTCATTTTTGTTAGTGCTGTTCTTGGGTGGAAAGCTGTTAAGAGTTGAGCAGGCAATCTTGTCTAGATATATATGTAAGTTTTTCTAGACTGTAAGAGTCTGAGTTAGAAACTTTGTTTCATTCATTGTGTATCTCAGTGCCCAATACAGCAGGTACTGCAACAGAGTAAGTGCTCATAAATATATGTAGAACCGAATGGTACATTTTCTTCCTCAGCTGAACAGAATCACAAGGCTAGCAGTCCACCCTTTCTGTCATTATGACAAGAAGGGTAAAGTTCACGAGGTCAATTTATTAGCATGAAACTTTATTCTGTTATCTTGTGGCAGTGTTTTCCAGGTTCCTATTGTCCCATTCAACAAACCTGGTAAGGATAATCAGTGAATGTGAATGATTGCTATTTATTTTAGGACAGAAATGAGAAGAAGAAAAAGAAATGTAGCACAAAAAAAGTGCTCAAGGAGGAAAGGGTGCTTCAAGGGAAAAAGAGAAGATACATCTGACTTGCAAGCAGAGCCGACCAGTTCAGGAACAAAAGGGCAGCGGTGCCAAGTCAATGCCTGCCGTCCTCCTATATCTTCTTTGATAGTTGATCCTGGGGGGCCTACTTGATTTCATGATAGAAGATTGCAGGTGCTAGACTTGGTTTGTTCATGTCATGGTCAGAAGATTGCCAGGCTCTGCTTGACCCCATGTCAGGCTCAGGAGCTGCTCTGCACCCACAGTTGGGCTCTTTGTTGGCAAGTGGTGCCTAATTGCTCCAGCCACATTGCCATGCCCCAGCCTCCGACTTCAATACCAACTATAAGTGAATTGTAAGTTTATCGCATTATCATGCAAAGTAACCATGTTGCTCTTTTGTCCCTTGTCCTGTGAATTCATGGCATGAGTGAATGTATAGTTGCCCATTTTTCACAATGGAATCTTATGGAAAGTTATATTATTTCATTTACTTCCCATATTTTCTATTAACTCTGAGACATGTGGAGCCAGCACACATGACAGTTGGAGATACCATAGTAAGAGAAAAACAGCTATCTCAAAATCCACACTTTCAAAATAAGGGTAAATGTTGATACAGAACATTTTCTTTCAAGCAGTCTACATTCTGACAGGACTTAGCCTCTCATATTTTCAAAATCTGAGGGGAAGTCTCAGTTAAAAATACTATAAGCTATAGAACCTGTATTCTGGAATCAGAAAAAATATTAACATCTATATGATGTGCCTGAAGCCACACTGAAATCTTAATTGTTTTAGTATCTTGAGCTTTCAAATGCATTTTTTTCTTTTCCTTACATGTTAGGACTATTCATTTCACTGAAAATAATGAAGCTCTCTGAACCTGAGAAGTAAAATTCAACTTGGGAGTATTTTCACTTATTACCTTTTAAGAGTGGTTACATAATTCCTAAAATATTTGCCTTTGCCTGTCAAACAAGAAAAAATGAGAATTGTGGTTAATGACGACTTTTTCACAGTTATCATACTCATATGGGAGAAGTGCTTTATGCTTCTGGATGTTGTTCTCAGAGTGCCTCTCAATCCTAAATCACAAGCACCATGGACTTTTAGAGCAATAAGAAGGCAATTTATTCTCTTTCACATGCAGCTCAGACTGGTGTTTAAAATCAAGGCTGTCAACATAGCAATTGTGTGGTATTTCTTTAATGAGGGTGTCGCTGGACCAGAAACATAGCTGAGGCATTTGATTTACTTTATGGCAGTCCTGAGAAACCATCTATTCCTAATCAGAATAACTTGCCCATAAATGACTCTGACAGAGTTCCATAAGAAAAGCAAATCTAAAATTTCTAATTTCTCCCAAGCTGTGAATCCAGGAAGAAACACATGTACCTTTATTCAGTAAGTTTACAAATAGACACATCAGTTAAATAGATATAATAGAATAAATTATACCCTATTAAAACTTTTCTCTGATATAATAAACAAAATTGTATTGGATTTTTAATTTTAAAATTCTACTTGTAGTGATCTTAATAAATATTCAAGTTTTCAAAATGTACATTATTCAGGGTCTTCACCTAGGTTTAAGCTATATTTTCTCAGTGTAATACCAAGTTACAGTTGTTATCAAATTATAAAATACCAAAGCAAAAAAAATTTCATTTACTTTGAAAAATGCTGGTGTTGGTTTTTGTTCATTTAACATGTACATCTCAGAAACTCTAGATCTACGTGATCGTATCACTGTAGGTCAGAAAAGTAGGATGGACCGAAGACTTTTTCAATCTGAAAATATTCAAAAGAAGGAGAAATTGCTTTCTTTGTACAGTATATATAAACTGAATGTGAAGTGAGAGTAAATTTTACCTGTAACTTCGATGGTAAATACTATGATAAAAACTCTCTATCAGGATTCTCTAATTAAATGACTAAAAAGTTATTATTTATGATGATCATGTGTTATTTAATAAGTTAACTGGATATATTGGTTTAAAATATTATTTTCAGATATTTTACATACGCATATTTGTTAAATTAGAAAGCAAAATTTTACTTGTATGTGTTCTGTACTCCTTTTAAAAAGAAATGAGTAATAAACTATTTAAGAGCATGATTGGACAATGTAATTTTCAATAGGAGTGACCAACGATATTATGTTCTTTTTTTTTAAAGCAAGAAGTTTTCCAATATGGATCTTTGCAATGAACTGACATTTGGCAATGAACAACCTTTCTAAAGTTCAAGAACTGCATTAAAGAGAGAATTATAAAGGGTATCATTAGAATTTAGGTAGAAAACAGTTACTGAACATTTCAATTACAGAGCTACATGACTGGCAGGAAGAAATAACAGACACAAATTAGTACGATTGACTATTTCTTAACATCTACTCTCTTGGCCTGAGGAGTGACTGCCTTGATAGTGTCATAAATGCTGTGAGGTTCAGATTTCTTTCTTGTTTGATTATCATTGCTTTCTCACTGTGACCCTTTAAATAATTTTTGTTGATATAAAAATTATAGACCCAAAACATTCACCTTATTAGCCTGACTGCAGTTCTACTTAGCATTTTCTTCACCTTTCTCTCTGCTGTAGGCATACCTCATTTATTTAAATTTTACACAGTAGTTAGAGACCAAGAAAAGAAGGAAGAATGCTCATTCCATAAACGTGATACTTCTAATTAGTCTGCTGAGACTTTTGAAAGATGCATAAAGCTGTGGATGTGGTATTAAATCACCTTTTATTGCTCAAAATTAATGTTTGCCATATGTATGCAAAGGTGTTAAAGATCTGAAGAATAAATTTCAAATACACTAATAGTTTTTTTTTACAATATAATTGACATGTAGTTATTTTTTTCTCTTCAAAAAAATTTGAATAAAGTGTTTTTGCTTTTTTCACTTTTTTTATTTGATTCTTAAATTAATTTTTTGCTAGTCTATTGAAAGAAATATATATGTATATATTTCAGTAAAGATTTTCCTGTTGCTTCATATAGTTTAAATGAGCTTGAATAAAATAAACTCTAAAACTAAGAGGATATGTTTAAGGCCAACATTGTGTTTAGATCACTGACAGAAATACAGATTTGAATAATATTTGGCTGTCACATTTAATCATAAGACCTGATGTAGTCATAATGGCTGACAGACAGGAATTGATTTAGGAGTTTGTAAGAATGAAAGAAAATCAGTGGAAATGCCCTGATAAAAAATCTGCAATTTTTCCCTCAGACCAGGTGGCCACAATAAATGTAAGAATCAGTTTGATTTCACTCAGAATTTAGTTTGAGATTAAATGAGTCTTCCTTCCTGCCGCCAAGAGTCTGTGACTGTGTAGGCCTACTTCAGACCGTCTGCATGATACCTAGAATGCATGTCCCTATATGTTTACCCATGTACACGTTATACCCACCAAAAAGACAGTTACTAGCGAAGTGGTCTTTTATCTAAAGGAAAGGATACTCATTTTGGAGGTAAGGCCCATATTAGAAATTGTCCATATGGTAAGATTTTGAATATGTTTAGAATACCTATAGCTATTCATCCTGTTATAGTTAATAAAATTGGTTAAAACAAACTATAAAATAATCGATTTTACATGTGTTTGTCTCTCATGCTCTTAACATTGAACATTCTCCAACACCAGGAACTTCTAAAGCTCCATTCATATTGTGAGAAAATCAAATTTTATTCCACAATAGGGGTCACACAATGAAATAGAATCAACCGCAGAGGCTTAAACAATTTCAACTTCACAGGGAGAATTCAACTAAGAAGTTAATTTTAGGTTGAAATAACAGCCCTCTTGGTGGGATTCATGTGGAAAATAAATTTTATCTTGTAATTTTGAGGACAATATACACTGCCTAAGGTGAAGTTCCCAGCCCCACATTCCAGGGAACAGACATCAACCAGGAATATGGTCCTTGGTGTAAAGAGGATGACATCTCCTATTGGATCTAGTGTGGCATACAACATCTATACTATTTTCTCAATTTCTTCCCCAGTAATGCCTGCATCTGGGTGTGAATTCAGACAAATCTAAATTGGTAATCCAATCCACTAATGGACCTTTCAGCAACAATGAATAAATAAATAAATAATCTGATCATTAATTCATGTGATCACTTGATGGTTTCATTCAGGACAATAAGCTCTTATTCTGTGAGTGACACAAGGTTTACATATGAGAGGGCCTGGACTCTCTGTGATAACTAGAAAGGTGGAATTTTTATCACATAAATCCTGTTAGTAACATTGACTCCTGAAGATAAAACACAAGCAAAGACTACATATTCATTCTAAGGAATACCCAGAACTTCTAAGGCACTATAGATAGCCTAAAATATACTATCTATACAGTTTATCTCAATAAACAAATAAAGGTATACAATAAAATTATTTAAGAATGAATGTATAGAAGCATAGCATTATTTTTTAAAGCTATAAGTTGTTAAGAACAACTAGGCTCAGCTGGACCTGGTAGCACACACCTGTAATCCCAGCGCTCAGGAGGCAGAAGCAGGGGATCGCTGTGAGTGCCAGGCCAGCCTGGGCTACATAGTGAGTTCAAGGCCAAGTTGAATAACAGAACAAGATTATTTCTCAAAAAAAAAAAAAACCCAAAAACAACAACAATAACAACAGAAGAAGAACAACTAGGATCAAACTAAGCTGTCTGTAAAACCAACTACTTAAAAAAGAAGAGATAGAAAAAAAAAATTGGAATTAATAATGTTGACCTAGGATTGAATAGAATATACTCTACACAGAACTATTCATAGAAAAGAATAATTAGAGTCAATGATTATCTTATCTTTTGATAAATGATAGAATTCTCTTGAAATGAAATAATATAAGCAATAATTATGTAGCTACATAAAAGGAAGCAAATAATATTTAATTTAAGAAAGCCGGGGTCAATTTCTATAAATTCTTGGGTTTTGTTATTTAAAACACTTTTAGTTTAACAATCTATTTTTTCTGTTAGATTTGAGACTTTAATTATGTATGAAAAATTCCTTTGCAGCAGTATTCTGCATAGGTGTTTGAATAACTAGAATACTTGTGTATCCTAGTGACAATAAATCTTGAAGGTCATCTTAAAATTCTGCCTCACGTAGTTTGTCCTCTGATCTCAAAAAGTTTCCATGAAAAATATATTTAACTCCTTCTGAGTCTCCAAGAATCTCATTCTATTACAGTATGAGCTTAAGATTAGCATTTCATGACGAAAATCTAAATCTGATTGTCGAAATTATCTAAATTAGAACTGATGGGTCTCTGGTTATAATCTATTCTGGGCCAAAATTTCTATCTGTGGACCTGTGAAATTAAAGATACAAATAAAATTATGTGTACAAAACTTGAGCACAACCTATAATGGTGGATTGGCATTGCATAATAGTTATATACATTCCTTTTTTTTTTTTTTTTGGTACCAGGGATCGAACTCAGAACTTCGCGCTTGTGAGGCAGGCAGAGGAACCACTGAGCTAAATCCCTGGCCCTATACATTCCATTTTAAAACTAAAAAGAGTACAAGGTACAAAGGAGTCATTGGTCCAAAAGCATTTTGAAATCCAGTGGACAAAATTCAACCAGAGTTCCATGAGTGGACTTCACAGCCTGGGAATAGTCCAGCTGTGCTCTCCTGAGGCCTTCCACTTCATCTTCTGGAATCCTGGCTTCTCCGCCTGAGCTGCCCTTCCTGCGTTATTAAAGGCACCTGTGTAGTTTTACCAGCCTACTTTCCAACACTGGAGCTTTGGGTATACAGCAGCTCCTTTTTCATTTTTAGACTCTGTGCTTTTCAGTCCAACCTAGAAGTATTTCTGTTCATCTAAGTTTCTCACACATATTGATCTTATGTGAATTACGCTGGGTTTTACTCCATTAGGCAAAAGCCACAGCTATGTATCATCTCTTGGAGAAGGAATTCTTTTCTTTGTGGTCCTGCTTATTTGACCAGGGAGATAACTCTTTTAGGCTTCGTAGAGTGCTCCAATTTGAGATCTGTGCAGTGTGCTCTCAATACCTTAAGGGATCTCTTCTGTGATTTTCTGTTTCTTTCTAAGGTTGTAGCAAAAGACCACCACATCGTTATCTCTTACTCTATTTGACGTTTTTAATTTTTGAATTTTTTGACATATTTCTAAAATTTCCAAAAATTTCCATAACTGTCAATCCTTGTTTATTTTGGAAGAGAAAGTCTCATGTGTGTGGTCTTGGCTAAGACTGGGCCTTGGACCAGGAACAATTCCTTCCCCCAAAACACAGGAATCCTCATGGCCTGTGCTAGGCTTTCCTCTTTATGTGGGAACCTCTTTCCCTGCTTCAGACTCAGCATGGAGTCCTTTGTTCCACCAAAACATGCACATTATATGGCACTTGGTCATCCTCGCTCTGTGCCTGTCCTCTGCAAAGGACACTGGGCAACCATTGATTTTAACAGTTTTTTCTCAATTTTGTCTTTCCTTTCACATTTTTTTAAAAGAAGTAAGAAGAAACCAGACAAAACCTTTGGTGCTTTCCTGTAAACTTAAATATGCAGCCCTGTTTACTGCTGACAAGTTTTCTTTTCCACGAAGCTGCGGAATATAATTTTGCCAAGCATTCGGTCACTGTGTACATAACAAGAATCCCACTTCCTTTCTTCAGTTTCCAATAAAATAGTCACCGCTTCCTTTGAGCCCTGTCAGAATCCTTACAGTCTGTATTCCTTCTAATAATCTTCCTCACCATGCTCTGCATGTCGCTCTAAGCCTCCACCAGCAGGTGCCCCAGTGTGCACATTTCTTCTAGTGGTCTCCTCGGGTACTCTAGGTTTCTTCTACCATGTGCCTCACCTCAAAGTTTTTCCATCATTTCTAAGTAGGTACTCCCCTCATGTTTAAGTATTCACTAGAGCAACACACAACTTCTGAGGCCAATATATATATTTGTTTTCTGTTCCTGTGAAACAAATTAGTATGAGCTTGTAACCTAAAATAACAAAAACTTACTACCTCCCAATTTTAAGGATCAAGAGTCTGGATACAGTTTAGCTCAGCCTTCTACTCAGGGACTTCTCACAATAAAATCATGGTTTCAACCTAGGCTGTAATTCCCACCTGAGCACTACCAACTATGAGTGACCATTCACATCCTTTTGTACATGCCCCCCTTATTCTTGAAACAAGCAGTGCTGCTTTGAATCTTCATGTTTCAAATATTCAATTTCATCTTGATCTGACCTCTTTGCCTATATCTAAAGATCTCATAGGACTAGGACAAGACCATCTAGGTAATATCCTTATCTTCAGTTCAACTCTTTGGAGCTTTAGTTACATCTTTAAAATCCTTTTCTAGTAGTGTCTGAATATTGCATATTAGAAGATGCTGGGAAATCTTGGGGGATATTTAATAATCCCCATGAGGCTGATGAAACTGTTTGAGTAACATTTTTCCTTCTTAACTATCCTTTTCTTTTATTGACTTCTAAATACAGTTTATTTCAAAATTTGTCTTGGTCAAGTGTTAGATATATAACTTTGGCCAATTTGATTCATGCCTGTTATAATTTCTTCTAATATAAAGTGAAAGTAACTGAATTGAGTTTTGTAATATTTAAATAGGTGTTCTAGTGTGTCTTGGTCAATTTCTCAAAACTGGGACAAAATACCTGCTATGCATAACTTAGAGAGGGACAGGTTTATTTTGGTTCAATTTCAGTCCAAGGTTGGCTGGCTCCAAAGCAGAAGCAACATGGCAGAGGAGTATGGAGGAGGAAGATGTGCTTAACTCATGGCATCTAGGAAGCAGAGGGATAAGGGAGCTTCAGGAGGAACTTCTTGGGCACATTCCCAGAGAACTGAACCGCCTCTTCTGACCAGCCCTACCTCCTAATAGCACATTCAGCTCTGAACTCTACAATGGATTAATCCATGATAAGTATAGCATCTCCACAATCCAATCACTTTCCCAAAGCCCTACCTCTGAACAGGTGAGCCTTTTGGATTTTAAATTTAAACCATAACTTGTTACACGGGAAGAATTCACTAAATATTCATTCCTTTCATATTTCTCCCTTTAAAGTTTGGGTCAAAATTATGTCCCCTAAGATATCTTCTCTGATAACAAGGAATGACTCTTAATTCCTGAATACATTTCTCATAAATGAATAATGCAGTGATTCTCAAACAGAATCATGCATCAGAATCATCTGAAGGTCTTATTAGAATACAGATTTCTGGGTCACATCCTTTGGTTTCTGAATCAGTAGGTTTGAGATGCAAGTGAGAAAATGCATTTTTAAGAATCACCCAGTGATGCCGATATTACTGGTCCAAGAAAGAGACTGAAAACATTTGTATCTCAGCACTTAACTTATAAGTTTTTAAATATGTATATGAACATCCTTACACCATATTCTTTTTTTCCTGGCTACATTGGATTATAAAATTATAGAAATAAAGCCTATCCTTACCAATCATTCTAAATCTCATTATGCCTAAAAAAAAGGATTCTATATACAGTAAATACCAAATCAGTGCTAATCAAAATTGAATAATTTTCACATTATTTTAAGTGGTTGGAAATATAATTATTCTTTGATAAACAAGAGCTATTTTTCATACATTTTGAAATGAATATATTTTTAACAAATAACTCATAATTTTTTAAAATTTTATGAACTGGATGACTTTGCAAAACAAATCACTTATTTTAAAACTCTCCTTAAAAGTGGAATTGGCATAGCTAATAATCTCTCATTAAATTTAAAATAAAATGTGGAATAATTAGTGAGAAATTAATAACAAACCCCATCATAGTCATACAGACAAGCATCCAAAGTAAAGCTTACAAATCTCCAGATATGGCCTAAATATTCTGGCATTTTTCTCTCTGAGGACAACAAAAGGTGCCCTTTGGGGGGAATAAAGAGTCCTTTAATGATGTCTCATTGTGGTGCTGTGCTCGGCAGACAGCCAAGAGAAAGTAAAATTTTTGACTCCCATGCTAAGGTGATTAATTCCTTGCTGATTTTATTTGACAGCAGGTGCCTGGTCTGTATTTTAGCCATTAGAATGGGGTTTTTTTTATCCTACTTCTGAAAATCTACACTAAACAAAGCTGAGTAGCCAAAACATGGTCAAGGCACCTGCTAAAGTAATGAAATCAAGAAAATAATGACACCCCCAATTTAGGATTGCTATAAAAAGGGGAAAATCCATTTAGAATTCATCCAAAATAGCAAGACAGATATAGTGTCAGTTTTTACAGACGTGAAGAATGAGATGCTTTGGATATAGTGAAGGTAAAGTAGTGACAAGTTATTGAAAGTATTTTAATAAACAATGTAGAGAATCTCTGAATTACTGAAGGCAGAATGAGTGTTCTTTTGGGTTCATGACAAAGTTTTAACTCTTAATCCATGCCCTAAATAACTTTGTTTCTTTTTTTAATGTAAACATATGAAAGTGTTTTCTTCTGAAAGTTTTACAAACCATACCTCTTACTGAGAGCTTTAAAGGACAATAGAACCATTCAAGAGCCATTTCATTTGTTCCTTTAAAATTCAGCCTAAATACTGATTTACTGAATGTTATCTTTCTAGGACACCTGTAGTTAAACTCGTGTTTGCTTTTCTAGTTTGTATAATTTCCGTTTGGAAGCGAGCCTCTAAAGACTTCCTATAATTTAAAAGACAGCCTTGAGATTCAAATTTAGATTTTTTTTCCCTTTTAAATCCCACCCAGGATCATTCTAATGGCTACAGCTGTAACAGTATAGCTTTGATTTTAATCACACAGAGCTCAAGGTCAGAGTCACAGACAAATGAACCCATTTATACTGCACATGTAAAACTGCTTCTCTAAACCAATGTTCTGGCTTTGCAGAAGCTCTCACCTTTTGTGACCCACACCCTTTCCTCTTCTCTTTGACTAGTAAGTACCTTAAGTAATTTAAAGTGTTTCTTTTCTTTGATCCCAGAATATTGAAAGCAGATGTGATCATTATCATTTTGATTATATCATCTATTCTTTTATATAATCTAGTTTTTCTAGCTGTCAACAACCCACAAGTTAATCTTGCTATTCCCAACCCCCAATCTTGCTATTAGTCTTCTGAAAGAAAACCCCAACTTACTTTATCCCAAATTTTGACCTTCAAGTTGCATTTCTTTTCTCTCTTTATTAAATTGATGTATTGATCTCTGATATTCTTGGAAGTTTAGCTCTAATAGAGGTGTCAAATCCATGCCTCCCTCTGTGAAGGCTTTTAAAAAATTGAATAGTTGTAAATTGATTTTGGATAAAATTCAATCTTTCCAAAGTATTTTTTTAACCATAGAAATAAGTTTAAGCTTAAACCTAGGATGAGTGTAACGACTTGTTATTTCCTATTACATAATGTCCAACCACACGCTGTATTTTAAGCTTCTCTCTTCCAGGCTTCCTCTACCCATCCCTGCAACTTGACACATTTCTAGAGTTCACAGTCTGCCACTAAGTAAACTATCCACAGCCAAGTTCTGAGGTATCCGGGGAATCAAAATGAACAGGAATCCTGTTCCAAGTTACAAAGGTTGTTGAAATATGTGTCTCTAACCAAGATAATGGCCATTTTGGAAAGAGGAAGGAGATGCCTTGTAGAATCACATCAAACCTAATTCTTATTCTAATAGACAAGAGAGATGTTAACATTCAATCCAAAATAAATTTAACTGATTGCTCGTTGATTCCCCACCATGTGATTTCGCATACTAAAAATTAATAAAAGCATTTAGAAAATTTGAGAATCAAAAACAAGACACCAAACTATATCTTATCTTACTTCATTGTTTTAATAATCCTCTGCAAACCTCACTCATACTGTAAAATGTGGATTTGCCTAAAATGAAATTAATCCCCGTTTACACGTATCACATAATTCTATCTCTTTCACCCCAGAGGACAACACAGAGAATTTCTGAGGCATAAGTGAGCATGCTAATTTTGGCCAAAATGTAGTGTTAAGGATTTTTAAAATGTTCCTTATTATAATAGTAAAATGTAGAAAAGAACTGAACCACTCAACAGTCACCTCTTATTCTCAGTGAGACATACAATTCCACTGAAAATCTTGGTTTTAGATGCACATTATTTAGCAATTTCATGAGAATGTTTTCAATCATGAGTTCTCAATTATGAGAAAATGTCCTTAAATTTATCAGGATTTACACCACTCTTTTAAGGCAATAAGTTCATGGATGTATAATAAATGATAAAACATTTTCCCTGTATATAGAGACTGAATATAAATGCTTCCATGAAATATTTTTTCAAAATGTAAAGTAATACTTAATATGCCATTTGGAAAAAATCAGTAAAAGACAGCTGATCATCTATGAAAGGAATAAAAATGAAAGAAGAAAGTAAAGATTCCAGATAATACATTTAATTTTTAACACAATATTCTTGTATCATTGTTTTATCTTTATTACACAGTTTTTAAAGGTATATTCACAAAGGTAAGAAAATGTCCATAGATCAAAGAGCTAGAGAAGGATGGATTCATGGTTCAAAACCAGGTTCCCATGAATCCAAGTGCTGAGCTTTTACTTGTTACATTTTAGTTATGAAATTGTCTGTTGTTGGTAAAAGGAGAACTGAAATAACTTTGCATATTCTATATAGTAATGTATCAAATTATTAAGCATTTATAAATATACCTTTTCTTCATTAATTTTGAGAGTGAAATAAATAGCAAAAGCCATTATGTTAGTATGTACCTCTCATAATAGTCAGCTTTATAGTTTGTTGAGAACAAAATCATTATATTGTCTGTCTCACAGCATGAAAGAAAAAATTAGCCCTGAGTTTTCATTTGAAATATGCAAAATACAGTAATGGAATTTTCCTTGTGTTTGTTTTATGAATGAAGCTTATTGAACAGTTTACCTAGATTCTCCATCTCTCTCATTAGTGGATATTTAGAGTATATGTGGAGGTTTGGAAGGTGAAAGAAGATGGGTTCTATATTCTGTTCAACCTATCTTTATTTAAGACCCTCAGGATAGGTCTAGATCTGTACTCCTAGAGCTTTGTATTGTTTGTGAGCATCCAGGTAAACTGCCCTAATTTCAGCTGCCATTCAGTCATAAAGGAGCGACTGGCATTTGGGAATTTGGTAAAATAAAATGTTAGGGACAGCAAATGAGAAGCATGCCAAACACCACAAGGTCTCTCTCCCATTATTCAGGACAAAGAAAGAATAAAGGCCACTAAGACCACTCATGCTTCCTAGCATGGATGCCATCTGTATGTTTAGCAGGTTGGAGAATAGAAAGTTACATATTGCAGGATAATTCAGGCTAGGCATATTTTATAGGTTAGTAGTTCTGTGTATGATCCAGAAGAATATTCTAAAGAATATGAGAGGAATTAAGATTTTATTTAACTCTATATAGCAAAATTTGGAATTCAGTAAAGTAAAACTTCATAACTCAAGATTCAAGTCCCAAGATCACAATAGCCAAAGCAAGATATAAAATTATGTATTATTTAAGGAAATTTAACATAACTGAACTACATTTTGAGGCAATGGATAATTTGGCAATCAAAGTAACACAAGATTCCTCTGCTTTCCAATATCCATTAGTACATTCTCTGGTAAACAACTTAACCTTAGCCGTGTTAACTTTTCCCTAACATACAATCACTCCTGAGTGCAGCCTTTCTGCTTTGTGCTCACAGAGGGTGCCAATTAGGCCTTAATTCTCCTCTGGTCCTCGACAATACAGCAATCATATTTTCCTTTTAATATTATATAAGACTTTGCATATTAGAACCATTTTATTGTCTCAGGAAAATTGAGCAAAAGGTACAGACATCTGCCCTTTGCTCACTCTCTCCACACTTTCATAGCCTTCTCCATTACCAACATCCCTGCATCTGCTTAAATTGAGGGAGTTGCATCTCCACATCTTAGTTCCTTCATGATGCTGTTTCAGATACCATAAACTGGGTAAGTTATAAAAACAGAAATATATATCTCATAATGCTGAGCCTGGGAAGCCTAAAGTCAAGGTGTCAGCAGATTCGGTGTCTAGTGAGAACCACTTTCTGCTCCACATCCAGCCCTTTCTTCTCTGCAACTCACATGGCAGAAAGGAGGGGCTGGCAAGTTCTCTTCAATCTCTTGGAAGAATGTTCATTCCAATCCTGAGGGCTCCACATTCTGACCTAATTGCTGTGCAAAACCTCTGATCTTCTAATACTATCAGCATGGGGGCTATATTTCAACATATGAATTTGGTGAGACAGGATATTCAGACAATATCATAAATCATTCTCACTGAATGTCCAAAGTTTACATTATTAGGTTTCCCTGGGTGTTGTACATTTCATAGGTTTAGAAAAATGTACACTGACTAGTATTCACAATTATACTATCTACAGAGTACTTTCACTGCTCCTAAATCCTTTTGTCCTCCACCTATATTTTCTGCCAATCCAAAACTTCTAACAACAACTAACGTTTCTACTGTCTCCACAATTTTGCCTTTTCCAGAATTCTCATGTGGATGGAATCACACAGACTTGAGCTTTATTCAATGATCTCTTATGTTATCTTTGGGAAGTTTTATAATTTTATGTTTTTTATTAAAGTCTGTGATCCATTTTGAGTTTATTTGGGGTAATGGTAAAAGGTATCAAGACTCATTTTTGGACATTTGGATTTCAACAGTTCCGTCATCATTTGTTGAAAAAACTGTCTTACCAAATAGAAAAACTGGAAATATTTTCTTTCTCATTAAAATTAATGCAAGGACACTCCTCTGAGGGCTTCTACCTAATAGTACAAAGTCACTAGGCAAAACCAGATCCGTTTACATACACAAACCCCAAACTATCTGAAAAGTAATGAAGAAATCAATCTTGTTTAAAGAAATAACTGAAAAGGTGGAAAGTCTGAAAACAGAATTATCAAACATTGATGAAAGGCTTCAAAAAGGAAATGTGAATGGATAGTGTATGCTCATAGTTCAGAATAATGTTATTAAAATGTCCATACTGGGAAAGATACAAGATATTTATAGATACAATACAATTCCCATCAAAATTTCAATGGCATTTCTCACAAAAACAGAAAAAAAAACCCTTAAAATTAAAATGGTCCCAGAAGACCAAAACACTCAAAGCAATTTTGAGCAATCAGAACAAAGCTCAAGTCATCAACTCCCTGGTTTCAAAATACTACCAAATACAGGCAAAAAGCAAAAATAGATAAATAACATTGTATCTAAGTGAAAAGTTTCTGTAAAGAAAATAATGAGTGTAATGAAAGAGCAACCTCTTTATATTAAAGATAATTGTACTAGGGCCAGTGATTTAGCTCACTGGTTCTGCCACCTGCCTTGCAATCGCAAGGACCCAAGTTCAATCCCTGGTATCCAAAAAAAATAAAAAAGATAATTGTACTAAAATTAAGTATAATTTGGGGTATATAAGACAAAACAATCATTTATAAAAATGACTTGTGAAATTCAAAACATGTAGGAATTTGTCAAAACAGTAATGAGAACAAAAGAGAATAAAGCAATTATAACTTATTTTAGAGTTACATAAGTAGAATGACTAGTATTTTATAGTCTATATGTGACATTGTTTGGTTATCTACATAACAAGAGAGTAGTAAAGTTGAAGGAATATAGAGGAAGTTGGCCAGTCATGATTGGGAACCAACATTAAATCACAGGAAGAACAAAAATAATTTATCATTTAATGGTACATAAGGTGAACTCCATTCTTTTCTAAATGTAGGGCATTTAATATTCACTGTGTTATGAACATTACCTGCAAATATTGTGTGAGGGCATGTATAAAAGTTTCCACATTGTGAGTGTTAATTTATTAGTGTTTTTATTTACCTCATTTAACACATCAAATCTCAGCAATCTACCTTATTGGCTCCATTCATTTCTCTTATTTAATAAATTTGAGAAACACAAAAGAATATATTATTCAGGTTCCCTATGATGAGTGTTATAATTATGTATGCTTAAAATGTACAAATAAATGTTGTTCTATAAAAAAGAGTTTTAATTCTTTTTATTCTGCATTCTTTGATAGCTAAATATATACCCAAATGTATCTGTCCATGCACATTCCTAATGATAATGATTTCTTATAATGTAGTTAAAAATCTGTGAATATTCTTCAATGAAGTTTTCAGATAAGATTAGTTTTTAATTATGTGATTGGTTGTGATGTATTTCTATTAGAATATCCTTTGTAAAGCATGTAAAAGCTCTTTTTTAATGATCAAAAATTATCTTTAAAAGAATTGGAGGGACTAGGATGTAGCTCAGTGGTAGAGTGCTTGCCTAGTAACTGTGAGCACCAAAGTTTAAACACAGGAAAAATAAACTAAAATAATATAATATAATATATAATAAAAAATAACTTTTTAAAAAATGGAATGAATTGTAGAATCTTGAAATGTTTTATGAACTTGCAACAGCAGCCAAAATATTCCTTTTAAAAATCTGTGAAGCAATACTTAATGATATGCATCTAAAATAATAGCTATTAAATTTGTGATACATTATTATCTGTATAAAATATTTTCATTTATGCTTATAAATAGATTCTGCCATGTGTAACTACAAAGTTATTAAATTTTAAATTGCATACATGCTTTTATTAATGCCCTCTATTTGAAGGTTGCATGAAACAAAGGCAAGTCTATAATAAATGAAAAATGACTAGAATAAAAATTAAGAGTTACTGTTAAGAAATTTTGAATAATTGGGTTGTTACAACAATGGATTAGGCTATCCTGAAATATATGGAGGTGCTCAAACATAAAACAAATGATTTCTAATTCAGATTCTTAAAGATTCTCAAAGATAAAACGGATGATCTCTAATTCAGATTCTTCCATATGAGACTCATGATCAAATCATGAAGACATAATGTCTTGACTATTTTAAATTACAAAAATAATATTCTATGTTTTACTTAAGAAATATATGACAAATTATTATATAACACAGAGATGGTACTGAAACATCAGTAGCTTTCAACAGAGGGGTTTTAAGTAGTGGTGGCCTTACCCAGTAATCAAGCAAGAAGCAGAGTCATCAGGAATGCTGTAAACTGAGCTCTGTGAGGCTCAGAATATGTACACACTCACCCTTTCCCTTTGATAGCACATATACATTGTTCTATAATTCATCATTTATATATTAATTCCTTTCAGTAGCACACTCACAGCATGTATTCAACTTACTTTTGTATACTCAATGTAGTCAACAGTCTTTGAAATATATTATCAATAATAATTATTGATACAAGAAAAAGCTAAAAGACAGTGCAAACTCAAATCTTAACTCACTTATCCATACACTTGAATCCCTTAATTATTGGGAGATAGCAGGCCTATATAAGATGAATCAACATGTTTTAAAATCAAATTTTATCTGAACTAAGTAGAATAAAAGCTAAACATTTCTAAATAGTTAAATTTAGTGAGTCTCAAGTTCAGTTTTATTCATCAAAATTTACTCTTGATTACTCTCATATATTATGTTTATTTCCCTTTATATATTAAGTATATAGTACCTTCTGTTTAGCATTTTTAATATTTTCAAATTTTAGAATAGATTTAGATTTACAGAAAAGTTTCAAGATATTGCAGGGATCTCACACACACTGTACTGCTAATTTCTTTTATTATTAAAAATTTACATTACTGTGATCCATTTGGTCATAAAATGTATAAAAGTGTTATCAAAAGGCAACATGTAACACATTTTAGAAGAATATAGAGAAAGAAAATCTTCATACACTGCTTGTAGAAGTCCAAAATGGTGCAGATGCTATCTTTTAAAAGTCTGGAAATGTTTTAAAAACTTAAAGTTGAACTACTATATCATCTTATTATCCCACTTTTAGGTACTCACACATTAAATTTGAAATCAATGTGTGAAGAAAGTACTAGTACTCCTATGTTCATTACACTATTCTCAATAGTCAAGATTTAATAATAGCATAAGTATCCATTGACACATGAATGAGTAAAGAAAATGTGGTAAATAAATACATAACAATATTTTAGGCTTAAAAAGCAGGAAATTCTTCAGTATGCAACAATGTGGATGAACTTTGTGGATAATATGCTAAGTAAAATAGGCTAATCACACAAAACAAATACTGCATGATTTTGCCTATATGAAACATCTACCCCTATATGAGGTAGCTAGACAATTTCACAGCATCAAAGAGTGCAATAGTAATTTCCAGGAGTTGCTGAAGGGGAAATGGGGAGTGGCTAATTAATGAGCATAAAGTTTTAGCTAATCATAATGATTAATTAAGTTCAAGAAATTTGCTGTACACCTGTAGTCAACACTTAAAAATTTTAGAAAGCAAATCTCATGTTGTGTCCCTACCACAGTAAAAAAATAAAAACTTAATAGGATCTTAATAAATACCCTTAGGTTGTTCAATTTTGATTGAGAGAGAGATAATATTCACAGTAATTTCACCAACTGCTAATTTGGAAAAAAATTTTAACATGTTAAAATATATCATTTCCATGCTGGATAGCTCACTCCTTTTAACACATTAACACCACTCCTTGTGTAACTTAATGCTCCTTATTTTGCCAAATACCATTTCAATTAAAAATAGTGGCTAGTTGCTAGATTCAAATAGCAGTAATTTGTCTCACAACTGAATTATATGATTGAATACACAAACCAAAAATAATTTGAGCAAGGAAAATTTATCCTCCTTTAATCTCCATAAGCACAACATAGCCACCAAAACTGAAATTCAACAGCTTGCATCTTAAAAAATTAAGTGTACTGGAAATCAAATTATATATTGTGACATTTAATAATTAAATAAAATAAGTAAATTCTTCATCCTATTCTTGTTTTTACTATTCAATATAAGTTTTCTAGATAAATATAAAGTACTGTGATAAGATTTTGTGTAACTTTTAAATTATGTAGTATCAATATAGTTTCCCAGAAGAAATCACCAAGTATATATAATCACATCTGAATCCTTGTAGTAGAACATTTGCAATTTGATGTTAAAGCCTAAAAATCCTGGGAAATTATTCCTAGAATTTTTTGTCATGATTAGAAGAAAATGTGAGGTATTTGAAGCTGATAACAAGGTCCGTTCTGAAAATTAAGACTTAACTCTGTATCTCGGCATAAAGCATTCTTCCCAGAACATAATGTTCTGTAAATGTTTGATATGGTTAAATAAATGAATGAATAAATAAATAGAGTTCCCCAAAGTTATCTCCAAATTGAGAAGTTTTCATTAGTATTTGTTGCTTATTTATTTCTTTTAGTTCTATGCTTTTCTTTGTTTTGTTTTTTTTAATTCCTAAATTATACTTAAACTTGGGGAAATAAAACAAATAAGAAATCTTTGAAAATACATGTTTTACACTGGATTGATATATTTTAATTTACTACAGAATATTTCCTCCTGATGTCTAGGTTCATTGTAAAAAACAAATTATAGGTTAAAAGGTGACTGTCTATCACAGAATGATAATAGGGCATGTTTTTATTACTTGAGAGATATTTGTGTCAACCCTTGTCTCTTCTTTGTATCTAGAGTTCACATTAAATGATTGACCCATACTACCTAGCTTTCTTTAGGTACACTGTATGATGTTTGCACAAAGATGCCATTGCCTGGTGATGCCTGTCAGAATATATTCCTATCATTGAAAACTCATGACAGTAGTAGGCTACTATAGGTTGGCCCAGAGGTCATATGTTTTGTCTTCTTTTTGTTCTTTTCTTTTCCATTCATTCTTTCCTTTGAGTTTTGTGGGTTTTTTCATTTTATAGAGTTTTTATTGAAATGATTTACAGTTTACTAATCTCTTTTACAATTTAATGATCCCTTCTTGTTATTTTTTTCAGACATTATGGTTTCTATTTCTAGAAATCCAACTTGGGTTTCCTTTATAATTTCCATTTCTCTACTCAACATATTCAGTGATTCTTTTGTGTTTTACATTATGTAATACAGTTAAAATAAGTATTTTAAACTTTGTCTCCTAATTCTAACATCAGTGTCAGTTTTGTGTTGGGTTTGATTGAATAACATCTATGCTCTTTATTGGTCATATTTTGCTGTTTCTTTGAATACCTCAGAAATGTTTCAATTGTAATTATATGTCAGACTTATATCCATACTCATAATATCCAATATGAGTAATGGATATTTTGTATTTCTATAGTTTTGCGTCAGCTGTGCTCTGGGACACAATTAATTTATTTATTAAGAGTCAGATCCCTAAAGTCTTAAATGTTACTCTTAAGACTTGCTAAGCATATAGCCAAAGTAGCATTTATACTTTGGATAATTATCTCCCGGTACTCTGACACCCTGAGGAGTCTACTCAGTGCCACATATTATAAAGCTCTCCAGTCTGTTTGAAGACAGGTTGTCCTCCTGTTCCTGTGTGAGCTGTAAATTTTGTTTCATGCAAATCCTGTTGGTTGGTTTTCTCTTCCATCTCAAGTAGTTCCCCAAAATTATCTGTCAATCTTCTGCTGAAGGCCAGAGGATGGGCCTCTGCAAATCTATTCTCACTGAGTACTTCTTCTCTCTGGTATTCTGATATGAAACTTGAGCTGCCTTGGTGGTCCCAGATGCTCACCTCTATTTCCATAACTCAGTGAGTGTCCTGGATTCTAATTATATGTCCCTTTTTGAATTCTGACCTGGGAACTCCTTGAGGGCTGTAAGTTGTGGCAATCATTTAGTTGGGTACCTCATATTCTTCCTATCTTTGTTCATTGTCACTTATGGACTAATACCTGATGTTTCTATTTTTATCTTTTTTTTACCTGATTTTTCTTAAATCATTGGTTCATCAATTTCATCTGCATTTTTAGTTATTTAAGAGGACAAGTCTCATTCTTGTCACATTACCTGCATCAAAGGAGAGAGTTGAGGCTCAAATATTCAGATAATTTCACCTAGAAATTAAAGAAAGAGAAATAGGTTAAAAGCTATGACCTAAATTCTTTCATATTGCAACAGAAAAGATGATGAAAACCCTATGAAATGAACAGAGCAAAAGTGCTTATAGGTGAGAGATGAAGAAAAGAAAGGAAGGCAAGTGAATAACAAAGCCTTAAACTAAAAACAAGAATAAAGGACAAATCAGTGATGGAAAACATCTGAGATATATTAGAGTTGGGTAAGAAAAGAAATTGTCTTTAGAGTATCATTAGAATCTAGAGTTACAATATGTTTAATAGTGAAGTAGAAATGAATGATTGCTTATTATTAAGGTGTGACTATTTGTATAGAATTTTCTTTCAAAATTTTTAACTGTAAAGTAGAAATAGGGAAGGTGCTAGAGAACGCAATGGTATTGGCAACAGAAGTTCTTGTTCTTGATATTTATGAAGCATAGGAAGTTAACAACTGCTTATATAATTGAGGAAATAGCCAAATTATATGATATTATTAAAGATAAAATAGACAGGATGATTCACAGAGCATATTTCCCACAAAGAGACAAGGCAACATTCATAGTTATGCTCAGGGACTCTGAGAGGAGGGAGAATGAATTGGTACAGACACAAATATTTTTGTAGTTTCAAGAGAAAGGAGAAAATAATTTGGCCATTTCTAGATTATCTGTGCAATAGGAAAGTAGTTGGCTAAAGGAATACTAACAAAGGTAGAATCAAGTACATGAGGAAGTAACAAAAATGTAAGAATACACATCCAAGGGATGGATGAAAAAGCTGGGAAATGCAAACTAACACAACCATTATAGAAATCAGTATGGACATTTCTCAAAAATCTAAATCTAGAAATTCCATTTCACCCAGCAATCCCCCTCCTAGATATCTTCCTTAAAGATTTAAATGCATCATATTATGCCTACCATGTTTATTGTAACACTTAAAAATAGCTAAATCTTGGGGATGGCCTACATGTCCATCAACAGATAAATGGATAAAGAAAATGTGATAGTTACACACCATGAAGCACTACTCTACTATAAAGAAAGATAAATTTGAGTCATTTGTAGAAAAAATGGATTCATTTTGAGAACATAATATTAAGTGAAATAAATCAGACAAACAAGTTTAAATATTGCATGTTTTCTCTTATGTGAAAAACACAAAATACAAAAAAAGAGCAAAATAAAACATAGATAATAGAAGGTAAGGAGATCTTTTTCAGATGGGAATGGTGTTAAGAGATAGAAGAAAGGGGAGAGAGGGAATAAAAAAAAAAGAATTAAGATTTGTTATGTACCTGTACCAACTCCCACAATGAATATAGTCACTATGTAATTGAACATGTGCTAATAAAAAATAAAAATTAGATAAAAAAAGAATGAAGTAATGGACTGTAAGATTTTACAACTAGAATAGTCAGTGAAGACTAGCACTAGTGTGTGACATGGTTATGACTTGAGGTTAAAATAGGCTAAAGATGTCCTCATCATGAAAACCAGAGATAAGGTGTTGGATTCCTTGTGCAGCCTGTGAGGCTCCCAGAATAGCTTCCAAGACACAAAGGAAGAAGACTGAGAGTTTATTGTCAAATACTCAAAAGCATCCAAGGGAGTTGTGGAGGTCAACTAGACTGGATGCAGAAACACCTAGGAAATTAGTAAAGCATGTGTGTAGGTGTGTCAGAGAGGGTGTTTCCCGAGAGGGTTGGCATGTGGGACAGCAAATTGGGGGCTTTACTTGAATATGGGTGACACCATCCAATAGGCTTGGGTCCCTATTAAAATAAAAATGGAAGAAAGAGGAATCCAGCCAGTATAGGTTCTCTGGGGTTCCCTCTCTCTCTCTACTTCTAGGCTGCCATGACCTTCCTCCATGATGTTTCCACCTCTCCACAGGCCTAGAAACAATGGAGCCAGTGGCCATGGACTAAAAATTCTGAAACCATTAGGCAAAGTAAACACTTCCTCCTCTAGGCTACTGATGTTGGGTGTTTTGTCACAGTGATGGAAAGCTGACCAGCACAGATGTGGTGGCTAAGTGGTGCAGGATATAGACAAGGTAGTGTCTTGAGAACATCAACAAGAAAATATCTGGTCAAGTGTAAAGACACATTCCTATCCACACTCTCAATATTAAGCATAGGGGGAATGATAAAATAAGTTAAAGATAAAAGTAATGGAGGCCTTGAAATCTTTCCAGCTAATTTCACATATTTTATGTGTATAGCTAATTGTTTCCATTTCAAAATATTTTCTAATTTTGTCTCTAAATTCTAGGGAGTACCTTATTTAATTAAATCACACAGAGAACCCTAATAGGCTATCAACAGAAACAGGAGGAAAAGCGTTTAGTCATGTTAGTCAATGAGGGCAGTGGGGATGGCAGTTAGGAAAATCAGTTGGATAACAAGTACAAATCGCCCCACAGATCGATTCCAAACTTAGTGCTAGACTGCCAGGGAGCCGGGTATCAGGCGTGCAGATGGTTCTAAATAGATACTATTGCACCGTTCTCATTCTGAGGACATTATGTTTGGTCTTGATTCATACATACAACTTAAAAAAACAGATATTATGCAAATTTAAATAAAATACCATTATCCTCACACTTGAAATTCCAGGGAGGCATATTCTAAATGCTAGAAATCACTACTTCCTCAGTTGCCCCAGAATCCAGATCATGAATTTGTGATTTACAAGTGAGGCTCATAGATCCATAGAGCATACGCCCGAAATGTAGAACTTCTCTATGTTCACTATCAATCCCACCACTCTCCACTTCACTTGGACTGATTCTCTGTCTCCCTTCCTTCTCCTGCCCCACACAGCTACTACCCATGGCAGAAGGTGGGAGCTGACATCCTAATGCTGTAGAGTCTTGGGATGGGTTGTGATGAGACCTGGTAGTAATCAGCCTCTGCCAGGTGGGTGGCACCACGGCACGTGCCAAAGGACATTTGTATGGGAGAACCTCTCACCCACTCCTGATCTAGCTTTCAACCTGCTATCTTGCACTGCCCACTTAGAGCAGAGGTCAAATACTCTTGGGGATTGCAGGTCTATGTGGAATGTGGCCTGACTTCACTTTTCTGTTGTCTATGCAGTACAGTGTGTTGGTCTTGAAGCTGGAAGCATGGAGGACTCCACATCTGATGGTCCAGGCAAGCTCTTAAACAGAAAGGACCCTTGGGGATCACAGAATATTGGCAATGGCCCCACAGGTATTTCCCAGCACAAGAAAATACGATGTTAAATAGCAAAATAAAAGCATATATTTCAGATTAAGAGAGACCACCAGAGAAAGAAGTCTTAGTATTGTCACTTGTTTCCTGCTATTTGAAAAAGGAGCGCTACATAGTCATTTTGTATTGAGCACCACAAAATATACTTGCTCTTAGTAAGATTTTAATGCACTTCACATGTATTTGGTAGATTCTGCAGGAGGTTTACACCAATCTTCTTCCATAGGAAAACTCCCTTTCTCTTCCTGTAGGTGTATTTCTGCATCTGCTACTACCTATGACAGCGTAAGTTCTGGAGACTTTATAGTATCTCAAATTTATAGTTTGTTTTAAAACCTGATAGAACTCATCCTAGGAAAGGTAACTGCGATGGATACATAATCCATCAAAACAGGGTTTTCAATCCACCAAAACAGGCTGACAAGCACCACTGTAAATGGTGAGTTCTCTACCTCCTCAAATATCTACTAACTAGAAGATAATACTAAATGAAGATTGAGTCAATTTTAGAACTTTGATGCATGATCTCATTTAACTAAAGAAGTCTTTTTTAGGAAGAATTATCATTATTTATCTTTTATATAAGAAAGAATTGACTAAAATGTTTGCACAATGTTCCTAACTATGGAATGTGGTAGAATTGAGATTCCCATCATAGCTTGCATAATGGAAACATAGCAATAGACAAATTGGCTGGTTATTTAGATATGCTTAACAGAAAATGCTTGATTTGCAAATCTTCCTAAGGTTTTTTAAATCTGTTTTATGCCAAAAATGTTATTTCAAAATTACAAATTCTATTGATATTTTAAAATAATGCTTTAATGACAATTGAAATATAACTGTCAAAAATTGTGTATATCCAAGGTTACAATCTTATAATTAGATGTATAGGCATCATATAATGATGATCACAATCAAATTAATACATCTGTCACTGCTCAATCAAATTAACACATCTGTCACTCATGTGTGTGTGTGCTCGTGTGTGTGCGCTAGTGTGTGTGTACGCTAGTGTGTGTGTGTGCACATGTGTGTGCATGTGTGGGGGTGAGGAAACTTAAGGTCTACTCTCATTCATTTACAAGCAAACAAGTCTGAAGGTGTAGCTCAGTGATAGAGCACTTGCCTAGCATGTGTAAGCTCCTGATTTTGATCCCTGCAACACAAGAAAGAAAATCCAACCAAACAAAACAATAGTACCACATTATTAACTATAATCACCATGTTATACATTAGATTTCCACAATTTATTCAACTTATAACCGGAACTAATAACTTATAACTTCTCCAGTATTATTTAATATAAATTCTTCTGATATCCTGAATAGAGCTTTTACCACATTTCTATAATAAGTTGCCAAATAATTTTCAAAGAGTTCAGATATTAATATAAGATGTAACATGATATTAAAACATAAACTATATTTTAAAGTGATTTTTGTTCACAGTGTAATTGAAATTGCGTTTTAGATATTCTTTCTTTCATAAAATACTATTATCATATATTTCAAGCAAATTTACCAGATTAAAAGTATATTTTAAATAGTAAATGTCTTTTTAAAAATAGCTACTACCTAAGGTATGAAATAATCCTGGTTGCCCATCAACAGACAAATGCATAAAGAAAATGTGGTACATATACACAGTGGAGTGGTATTCAAACATAATGAAAAATGAAAGCCTATCATATGCAGCAAAATTGATGAAACTGGAGAATATCAAGTGAAATAAGCCAGTGACAGAAAAACAAGAACTGTCGGTTTCTCTTCTCTTTCATATGTTCATGCTAAAAAGTCAACCTGAAAGTAAAATAACAATTAATTAGAGATTGTGAACCATGTGTTGGGAGAGGCAGAAAAAGAAGATTGGATTTGATTAGGGCATACTATATTCATCTATGGAAATATACTGGACCTTCTCAACATGTACAACTACTAAATGCTAATAAAAAATTTTAAAGATTCAATTTGCAATTCAAAGCCTGATTAAACCAAGCAACCAGTTTGCTCAAAACTGAAATAATATAACTGACCACTTTAGTATGGGGGGATTATGGGTGTTATCTTTGTTTCCTTTGGAGGTCCTCAATATTTAGCAAAAAACAGAAGCACCCCAAATTGTTGTCAAGAAATATGATCAAAAAAAGAGAAAGATAAAATTCTAAAGAGATACAAAGGGTTAACATCATCTATCTATGGAAGAAATTTTTTTTTTTGGTACTGGGGATTGAACTCGGGTCCTTGCACTTGCGCAGCAGGTGGCAAAACCACTGAGCTAAATCCCCAGCCCAGAAAATTTTGTTTCAGAAATTTTACTGTTGATTCAGTTTAGAAGGTATGCTACCGAGTCAGAAAAGGAGAAAATCTTAAGGGGGTAATTGCTGAATCAGAGAGACCTTTTAGATCAAGGAGATATTGTTTAAAGGGCTAAAGATAAAATATGTTTTTATAGTAGCTTTTAGCTTGGTTCAAGATCTATTGTCTATATGGTTGAAAAAACACTCCAAAGGGGGCAATAATGATTCCAGATGCAGACATTATACTTTATTCGTGCTGTCTTTTTTAATCTTACTCTCTGTATTTTTCGCTTATTGATACACTCTAGACTAAATTGTACACCTTTCCCTATGAATAATGAACACAGGAATAAGTGCAAGAAATAACTGGGGACTGCTGTAAACAGATACTTCTGTTTCATTACAACTGTTTTATTAACAAATTACTACCATTAAAGAGATTATGAGGTTGCAAAAAGCAATCCAGAATGAAATAGTCCAGCCCTAAATTTCATCTTGTAATGATTCGCCTGCAGTGGGTTCAGTTCCTCCTTGCACTTTCAATGCATCAGCCCATTTTGTATCTTGAATTGTGAGTGTACTCTCTCTAAAAAGGATTTGTAGATCACCTTGCCAAGAGGAAAAGGATGTTTTCAAATAAGTGACGGTATCACAGGTCACCTCCTAAATGTGAAGATAATTGTCCTGTGTATTATATTCTTCACACTGGAGCAATGTGTGCAAAACTCCATACCCTCTATCACAGTCATTCTGTAATCTAATAGTTTATCACCAATCAACTAGCTTTTCAGCAGCAATGTCTCTGAAACTTACCCTAAGCATGATTTTAAACTTAAGCCAGTAATTCACTTTTGAGCACTGAAAATTAAAACCTCTAAATTTTTGTTGGGGAGGAGATTCCCAATGAGACCTGTTTCAAGCAATGTTAAATGAAGGGAACAAACTGTGGAAAGGGGCTCTTGCGTTTCAGAGCTTGTAGATATTTAGGGTAATTTGAGGATATACATTTTTTCTTTAGGATATAATGGTCAGAAAAATTGATAGGTATGTTTGTTTTCACTGTTGAAACTCGATAAAGAAAATGTTGATGATATTAAACAAATTCCAAAATTGATTTTGAAGTGGGTCAGGTCTAGAGAAACCAGAACACTGATAATCACAGTGAAAGAGACCGCCTCTCCATAAGGAATTAGGCAACTATAAGTTAACTGTGTTGTTAGGCAACGATGAGTTAGCTAGGTAACTATGCTCTTTGTAGAATGTACCCTAGCAGCCATGACAACTTCTGTAATCTAGCACAAAAGGATCCTAAGGGACTCAGACAGTCCTGCCAGAACTGTTTGCTCTCCCTCTCTCCACTGCTCTGCTTTGTGTATATCCTGCTTGCTATATTCCCAAGGAAACTCCAATGGAATTGTCTTGTAGATATAAAAAGAGGTGTTTAAGAAAGTGCAAAACTTCTATTTGGGGCGCTTGAGACTAACAGGAGTCACCTGCTGAGCCACCAGCATCATTCAAAGCTGCTTTTGCTCCTACTTTCCTGTAAAGAGTTGTCGGTACCAGGGTCCTCCCTGTTTCTTAATTCAACAACAGTGGTTAAAGAAACTTCTTACTGCAGGATGAGAACAGGGCACAAATCAGAGGGGAATTAAATGGAATTGGCATTCACCACAGTAACAGGTAACACAATGATACCTCGGTATACGAACTTATTTCATTCCACAATGGAGGGGAAATGGCCACTGGCCTGTTGGTCACTCCATAATGAGTTTGCAAAAGGAATCAAATTTTTACCTAATGTTTCCATTCTCAAACCGAATTGTTCTCAAGCAGAAGCATTCATGAATCAAGATAGTACTGTAGTTGAAAGAGATTTGATTTTTCAAAACTTATCTGGTTAACTCTCTGTGACTTTCAAAAGACCTCATACTGTTGTGCTAAACCTCCCTTTGCTTTGTAATTAAATAAACCTAAAAAATGTTCTACCAGTCAATATTGTGCATACTAACTTGAAAACAAATTTAAATCCTATCAAATGCAAATATAATTTTAAAAATTCATTGTTTTAAGTTTGAGGATTGCTGTGTATTTCCAAAATAGCATGTAAGTTGTTTCTGGTTGAGCAACAATAATAATCAATTTAAAATTTATTTTTCTAAGCATTCTTTTCAGAAAATGGATATTTTACTGCTTATGTAATTGTTTCTTTTTTCCCAAAATATATCACTACCCAAAATGAATCATTACAAAAATCTGCTTAATAAGCCTTCCAAAATATATAAAATGGGGGAAAGAAATCTCAAAATCTCCACAGTTATTAGAATTATTTTATTCTCTGTGATTTTCCTAATTGTTATATACATTTAAATTTCAGCAGTTTCCTTCAAATGTGTTTCTTTCATTCAGTAGTAATAATGCATAATTCCCTAATTCTATCCAAGCTACCTCCCTTAGTGCTGGTAGCACTCACACCCAGGGTGGGGCACCTTTAATCCCAGTAGCACTTCATTAATCCCAGCATCAAATTCTTAATCCCATCATCATACATCCTATATCCAGCCATCTCCAGAAAGTTCCACCTATGATCACATGAGACTTTGGAGAGACATAGAGATATAATCCAGAACAACAAACATCTTAGTATTTTTTTTTTTGCTTTGTTTTCATTATTATGAATCTTACCAGCTTCAAAATCTGGGAAAGATTATTGTGTGTTACATTGCACAATTGTTTATCCATTCTTTGGTGATTTTCTAGCAATTGAAATGTTTAGGAAATTTATCAATTTAAAACCCTATAGAAAAAAATGGATAACCTCCTCAAATACATTTCAACAAAAAATTTTTTTTCTTAAATTCTTTTATTGGCAAATTTTAGGTATACAATACATTTACATCTATCATTGGGTGCTCGTACCTGTACATGATATATCTTGGTTTTTATTTTTTCCCCATTACTTGTGCACATTTCACCCCCTCCACACTTCCCTATTTACATAGACTTCATTTCCATTTTTTTCTTTTCTCATAATTTTTACTTTCCCTTCTTTCCTTTCCCCTTTCCCTCTCATCACCCCTACCCCTTTGAAACTTTTCTTCCTATTTCAAATTATCTATAATTCATTTTAATCATTTTAACCCTTATTTACACTTTCAGTTTCTCACACTAGAGAAACTATTTGGTATTTACACATGTGTGTCCTATTCATTTCACCTAAGAGTATGACCTAAATATGCATACATTTACCTATAAATGTATCTACTTTCTCGTTCTTTATGGCCGAGTACTACTCCATTTTATAAAAAAAAAAAACCCACATCTTCTTTATCCCAGTTTCCAGGTGATGGCACTGGGGCTGTTTCCAAGCTTTAGCTATTATAAACTGTGCCGCTATAAACATGGGTGCACATATATCGCTGTGGTATGATTCTTTTAATTCTTTGGGGAAGATATCCAGCAGGAGAATAGCTGGGTCAAATGGGACCTCTAGTCCTGGCTCTGTGAGGTATCTCCATATTGATTTCCACAGTGGTTGCACCAGCCTGCACCCCAACCAACAATGGAGAAGAGTTTCTTTCTCCCCACACCCCCACCAGCATTTGTTATTTGTTGATTTCTTGATAGCAGCGATTCTTTCTGGGGTGAGGTGCAATTTCAGTGTCCTTTTCATATGCATCTGTTGAATGACCACTGATGTTGAACATTTTTTCATATGTTTATTTGCTGCTTTTATTTCTTTGTCTGAGAAATGCTTGTTCATTTCAGATGACCATTTTTGAATTCGGGAGGTCTGATTTTTTTAGTTCTTTATATATTCTAGATAAGTCCTTTGTTTGAGGTACAGCTGCTAAAAAATTTTTCCCACATTGTAGGTTGTCTCTTAGCTCTATTGCTTTCTTTTGCAGTGCAGAAGCTTTTTAATAAGATGAGATTCCAGTTGTTGATTCTTTGTGCTAGTTCCCAGGCTACTGAGGTTTTGTTCATAAAGTCTTTTCCTATTTCAATGTCTTTAAGAGTTCTACCTAACTTATCTTCCAGAAATTTTAGTGTTTCTGTTTTAATATTTAGATCTTTAATCCATTTCAATCTTAGTTTAGTGCATGGTGATGGGTATGGGTCTAGTTTTAATCTTTAGCAGGTTAAAATCCAGTTTATACAGTACCATTTATTAAATAGGCTATCTTTCCTCCAATGAAGGTGGTTGACTCCTTAGTCAAAGATGAGGTGGCTCAGTATGTCTGGAGTTGTTTCTGCATCTTCTAATCTATCCCAATGATCCTCAGGTGTGTTCTTTTGCCAGTACCATGCTTTTTTTTTTTATCACAGTAGCTTTGTAGTATAGTTTCAAGTTGGGGATTGTGATACCCCCTGCCATGTCTTTGTTGCTTAGAATTGCTTTTGCTATTCTAGGTCTCTTCTGATTCCAAATGAATTTTTGGATTATTTTCTCTTGTTCTGTGAAGTATATTGTTGGAATTTCGATTGGCATTGCATTAATCTATATAGTAGTTTTGGAAGTATGGCCATTTTCACTACATTGGTTCTTCCTACACAGGAACAAGGGATGTCTTTCGATTTTCTTATATCCTCTTCGATCTCTTTTTTCAGAGTGCTGTAGTTTTCAGTGTAGAGGTCTTTTGCTTCCTTTGTTAGATTAATTCCTAGATATTTCATTTTTTTGGAAGTTATTGTGAAAGGAATTGTTTCTCTAATTTCTCTCTCAGTGAGTCTGTTATTTGTGTATAAGAAGGCTATCATTTTTTGAGTGTTGACCTTGTATCCAGCTACTCTACTGAATCTGTCAATTAAGTCTACAAGTATTTTGGTAGAGATTTTTGGGTCTTCTATGTAAAGTATCATATCATCAGCAAATAATGACAGTTTAACTTCTTCCTCTCCTATCTTTATTCCTTTTATTTCTTTCTCTTGTCTAATTGCTGTGGCTAATGTTTCCAGAGCTATACTCAACAGGAGTGGTGATAGTGGGCATCCTTGTCTTCTTCCTGATTTTAGCATGAAAGTTTTCAGTTTTTGACCATTTAGTATGATGTTGGCTGTTGGTTTTTCATAGATAGCCTTAATCAGGCTGAGATAA
>NW_004624743.1:22010703-22083877 GCF_000247695.1 Heterocephalus glaber | reverse complement strand
GTACTGTGATAAAATCAGCATGGTACTGGCAAAGGAACAGACCTGAGGATCAGTGGAATAGATTAAAAGATGCAGAAACAACTCCAGACATACTCAGCCACCTCATCTTTGACAAAGGAGCCAATCACCATCATTGGAGGAAAGACAGCCTATTTAATAAATGGTGTTGGAAAAACTGGATTTCAACCTGCCAAAGATTGAAACTAGAATCATACCTATCACCATGCACTCATCCACTTTTATATTTCTTGACTTAGTTACTTTTCTCGTTACCGGGACAAAATATTTAACATCCACAATTCAAGGAAGGAGGGGTTTATTTTGCCTTTTAGGTTGTAGAGCTTTCAGTTTGTAGTTGGCTGGCTCCAAGGCAAGAAGCCATGTCAAGGAAAATTTGCTCATGGCTCGGCACCCAGGAAGCAGAGGGCAAGACAGAGAAAGCCAGACCCAGGGAAAGACATGAACCCTTTCAGAACACACCCCCAGTGACCCACCACCTTCAACCTAATCCACTTCCCAACATCACGCTTAGCTATAAACTCAGTGGATTATTCCACTGATGATTATGACACCCCATGATCCAACCACCTCCCAAAAGGCCCATATGTAAATTTACGAAACTTTGGGGGGACATCTAAGTAGAAACCATAAGATTTTAAAATAAGGATCAAAATGTATAATAGATAATGTGAAATAGGAAGAAAAGGTGCAAAAGGAAAAGGGAAGTGGGAGGATTAGGGGAAAGGAACGAAGGGAAATGAATAAATATGAGAAAAGGAAAAGATAGGAACAAAGTCTTTGTAAATAGGGAGGTGTGGAGGGGTTGAAGGGAGGGCAGGGGAAGGGGGAAAAAAATTAATTTTAAAAAGATTTTTGTAAGCTTTTTTAAATGGCATAATTAAATTTCTACTATTTTTTGTAATTTGTAACATGAATTGTTTGGTATATTTGAACAGTTTTAAATGTGACATTGACAAGTAATATTTATTAAGCAGATTAGATTAATATTTCAATGTTTTCCTTGTATCATACATTATTTTAAATATGTATATGATTGAATTAATCAAATAGCTTTTTTTGCAATATACTATCATTATCCTGTGGTTTTATTATCTCTTGTTTTATTTTGTTTGATTTTAGATAATATAATGAACATTTGGAAAGTCACTATATGTACTCAGAATTGAATAACCATTGGTAATTTATGTATTTTCTTCTGTTCATTCCTTCCCTACATAGCTCCTTTGTCTCTCCTATTCTTGTGTGTGTCTGTGTGCTTATTTACAAAGCTAAAGAGCATATTTTACAACTCAATGATTTTTAAACTTTCTATAAATGTAATCATTATACTGTCTGTGATCTTCCATTCAATACAATCATAAAAGATTCCTCATGTTATTGCACATAGTGATAATTCATTTATTTTCCCTAATCTGTAATATGCCATTCAGTGATTATAATGCAATTTATTTATCTATTTATCTTACTTATGGGATCTACAATATTTCAGAGGCTTTCCCTGTTCTAAAAGATATTTTTCTAAGCCTCAATTGTGCATGCTGCCTGATGCATTTTTGAAAGAAGTTCTCTGGAATAAATAGTTGGAATTTGAATTATTGAGTTACAGAGGAATAAAAGGTCATTTTTACAAAACAATGCCAAATTGGTATCCTCACTGATTGTTTCAGTTTATGATCCTGCCAGCATAATTGACTCAGCTATCCACATATCCATAAAATTCAGTAGCCAGATTTAATTTCCACCTATTGGATGGGACTAAAATAATATCTCATAGCTATGTTGAATTATACTTTTATGACTAAGGAAATTCTGTGCATCACCCCCTCTTCATTAAAAATTTGTATTACTTCTTCTGCACAATACCTGTTCATGTCTTAATATTGTTATCCTATTTGCTTGTTTATTGATTGCTCTGTAAGAGTTCACATACATGTGTAATTGAAGACTTTACTGTCTACATACGCTGCAAATATTTTACGGTAGTGTGTGTTCTGTTATTTCACTTGCTCTAAGGTGCATTTGCATAAGCTAAAGTTCTTAATTTTAGTATAATCAAATTTTCCAACCCTTTATTTATGCTTATTGCTTTGTTTCTCATTTAAGAAATTCACATTTTCCAACTCCTCTCATGCAATATTCACTCCATTGTTCTATAACCTCAAAAGTAGAGGTCTATTTCATGATTCTCTATTTGCATTTATCTACCCTGATTCATTCTTACACAATCTTAATGTGTTTTTTTTATAAAATCCTTCTAATAAATTTTCTTTTTAGAAAAGTTTGAGTATTTTTGACCCATTGAACTTATATGTAAATATTAGAAACAGTTTATTAATTTAACAAGAAGCTTGTTTGAGCTACCTTGAATCTAGATTTAGGTGCAATTAAAATATTAAGTATTCCTATGCATGAATATTAAATATACCCCTGATTATAAAGTCTTCATGTAGGAGTAACTCTGCATGATAATTTCATATAATAAGTTATCATTAAATAAAGTTTAAATGAATTTATAGATATTTTAATGTGGTAAAAATACAGAAATACATCTATTTTAGAATTTACTTATCATAATATGTGCACCCATGTTTATAGGGGCACAGTTTGTAATAGCTAAAGCTTGGAAACAGCCCAAGTGCCCATCAACTAGAAACTGGATAAAGAAGATGTGGTTTTTTTAGTAAAATGGAGTACTACTCAGCCATAAAGAATGAGAAACTAGAGACATTTATAGCTAAATGATGCATATTGAGGCCAAACTCTTAAGTGAAATAAATAGGACACACATGTGTAAATACCGAATAGTATCTCTGGTGTGAGAAACTGAAAGTGTAAATAAGGATTAAAATGATTAAAATGAATAATTGATAATTTGAAATAGGAAGAAAAGTCCAAAGGGGTAGGGGTGATGGGAGGGGAAGGAGAAAGGAAAGAAAGGAAAGGAAAAATTATGAGAAAAGAAAAAAATGAAAATGAAATCTATGTAAATAGGGAAGAGTGGAGGCAGTAAAGGCCGCACAGGTAATAGGGGAAAAAATAAGAACCAAGATACATCATGTTCAGGTACAAGCACCCAATGATAAATGTAAATGAATTGTATATCTAAAACATACCAATAAAAGAATTTTTAAAAAAGAATTTACTTATCATTTATCTGCAATTTTTGGCTATATAAATAAATTTTCCTGTACAAAATGCCTCTATAATGTCTCTCTATATAAACGTTTTCATATTACAAAATTACTTTTGTTACAAAAATAATCAACATACCTCTCTATTTTGAATTGGTTTGATTTCTTAAATCAAATTGATAACACTTCTTTGAAGAATCCAAAAAATATTCTTTGCCAACATTTCAACATATTTATACCATCCTTATGTGTCATGAATTTATATGGCATTGAGAAAAAATTTGAATCATTTCTGAGCATCATCAAAGTTTGTAATTATTTCTAGTGATATAAATCATTTTAGGACGAATTAATATTTTCTGTTTTGAATTTTCCTCCAAATATAATTTAGTCTGCTTTTTTATTTTATTGTTGGTAACTCTACATTTTTGACCAATCTTTCATTTTAACTCTAAGATATATTTTGGAAACAAAGTATAGTTGGATGAGCCACAAAGGTACATTTTAGGTATATATCTTGACTTACTAGTGTCTTGGAAAAACTATACCTTATGTGCTTTCTATACTGTAAGCAATTTTCACTTTTTTCTGGACATTAGAGAACACCTTTAAGACTTTTATTTATCAATAACTTTAAAATAACATCTTTTATGAATTGCATACATGAAAGGTTATAATTTAAAAATTTGGGGACCCTTTGCCTTAGGTGTACTTTACTATTACAACCCCAATATACTTCTCTTAACTTCTCTTTTTTCTAGTTGAAAAAGAAAGAATGTAACATTTTCCTATCAGGAAATCAATCAGAGGTGCCCAGAGTAAAGGGCACTTAGAAAATGCTTGTTAGCATTATTATGTCTCCCATTAAAATTATCACAGATGCTACATGTATTTCGAAAAATAAATTCCCAGAGCCTAGACACTACTTATTCACCATAAAGGTCACAGTTTAAACTTCCACAAAAATGATATTAAAGCTCCATACAATTCAAGTCTAGCCAGGAACCAGAGAAGTGAACTAATTGGTTAAGTCTGCTCGAGGTGACAGGCTGCTGGCTGGCAGACAAAACATTTGGAAACCAGGCTGAAAATGTTACATCTAATTTTACTTAGGATGTAAGAAGAGATCCAGAAGACTGGTGTGTTTACTGGCAATGCAACATGTCTTCCCACATTTATTCTCAGATCACGGGGGAGGAACCACGCTCAGAGCAGAGGAAGGCAACTCTGTTCCCTGAATATTTACGGACTTACTATAAAAGTGCATGAGCAGCGAATGTAAAGTTTTACACAAAGAATGGTCGTATTTTGTCACCGTGTAAAGACTGCTATACAATTTCCCTTTTATATAAAGAAAAAAGCAAATACTTAGCACTCTTAAATTATAACAAAGCACTTTTTTTTCTAATTTAATATCCTAGTAGAGAGTTCAAGTGGTTCAGAGGTACATTTCTTTCAAAAGTCCATGTAATGTGCCCATACACATCTTGTATAGTCTGGGGGTTAAGAATAGGTGCAGGTAGAGAGGGAAGCTAAAAGTGTTGCTTCACAAGGGCCATCTAAACTCTTCCAGGAAATCTGAATATAAATAGACAATGGTAATCTTCCCACTGCCACCTATTTACTTTTACACTGTGATTAGCAGGCCATGTAATCGTTTATTCATTTTTGGAGTTGTATGTCCTCTAGTGGTATATGGAAAAATCATACAGTGAGAGTATTAAAAGCCTTCACAGGTCTATATCTCAAGAATGAGATCTTTAAAAGTTGTTGAGTATTAACGTCAAACAATAAAATACGCATTACTTTGATTTAATATAGTGCTCTTATTTAGCAGTCCTAGTAATTGATACCTTACTGGTTTCAAGGTTGCTACTATCTCTACACATATAAGAAAATCATATGTAAGTAAACATTCTAGTTTCTGCTCATTCTGTTTCTTATTTTCTCCTCAGAAATTAATGTCAATATTTGAAATTTATAAGAAGATATTTTCCTTAAGTTAATAGCAGTTGTTTTTAAGAGAGTATAATCAAATTTTAAATTTTTCCTTGTTGGTGTTCTAGGAATTTCATCTTTAGAGCAAAATAAAAATAATGCAATTCAAATATATATTTTTTCTAGATCACTTAAGTTTTATTCACAATTCTGAAGCAGGTACAAACCATAACAACGGATCTGACAGAATTAATAAGCTAATCAACAGATGACAAAATTAATATTGCTATATATTATTCAATATGAACAACTGCCATTTGGCCTTGGTCCGTCATCCCTGCATGTTGAAAGTCCTTGGCTATCAGAGTGATTCTGCTTGTAGACCAACTTACTAATGTGTTTGTCAAGAAATATTGAGGTCTTTAGTTCATGACTTCAAAATGTAATGCTATTTTAACTTCATTTTATATTTTATTCAATTTGATCTATCCCCTATTTCAACTAAGTAAAAAACATAGTATTGGTTCTAAAGGGGATCTCAATAAATAGGAAAAATGCATACCCTGCCACAAAATGCAATTTGGCATTAGTGTCTTTTGACATGTGCAGCTAAACTCAATACACAGATTACCACTGGGACTGCCAAGATTTTTTTTTCGGTGACATTCTGTTTTTCTATTTTAAAACCTTAGAGACAGCAAGCCTAAAAAGAAAAAGAAAGAAAGAAACACACACACACACACACACACACAAACACACACACAAAAGCAGACAGTAATATGTTCCACAGTTAAAGTATTTTCAAATTTATTACAAAGTACTTGCCTGCTGCTGGAGTTACTCACTAAACTACAAATTTTAAAGACATTTCCTAATCCATCATGTTTACTAGCACATTTCCCCTCTGGTTTTAATGAAAGAGTTTATAACTACAGATTAGAAGATAAAGACAATGCTGTATTTAGTGAGAAACATCAGTGATAAGAAAATATAAACTAGGTGTCTACTGATGCCCTTTGCAAGAGATAATTCTGCAGCCTATCACACTTACATTTTATAGGATAGCTGAAGAAAATGAGGCATAAGAATATGTGAGCTATGTACTCACAGTTATTGGAAATGGGTTTTTGATATAGTTGTCAAGTGAGAATTCAGAAACAAAATAAAGCCCTTTCATGGCCATCAGTAAATATGACTTTCTAAATAAGAATAATGAATATGGTCTACATAAACGATTCTCATGTTAATTCATCCAAGATCTTGCAGAGCCAGAATAGCGTTATTTTAATAGAATTCTGATGGCTGAACATCTACCGTTGAAAAGTCACTTGTATACACACATAAAACCATGTCACATAAAACTCTAACACACCATTCCTCAGATGAAATTGACAAAGTGAGAATGAACACTCTTCGAAAGAGCAAAATTCTTTACAGAGGCTCCAATGCTCCGATGGTGATGTTACCAAAGTGTTTAGTGGTGGAGAAATCACCTCCTTTTGGTTGGAGAAAGTTTGGGAATCAGTGAGATCAGTAAGAAGGGTATGCTTCCAGGAAATATTTGGGGTATATTGCTAAGTCAGTAAAGAGGCTAGCTGTCAGATGTAAATTTCCATTTAAATTTATTCTTCTGTCAATCAGTATTTTTGACCACATTAACATTTTCTTTTAAAAATATTTTTCATTAAATATGGGTAAAAATATATAAATTTGTATGATGAATACTCATGTGTACAATTGCCATCTTCAAACATGTTAATTTAATTGTTTTATATTTGGTTTGTTAGGGTCAAGATGTAGAATTTGCTTACATAGAGGCAATAGGACAGGAGCATCAGATGTTTCTTAGCCTTTTTACAGGAAGAATTTTTCAGTCTTTACTTCCATCCCACAGATGAATAAAGCATGATCAAACACTCAGAAACTAGTCATTAGCTTTGTTCTTTTAGAATTGTTATAAAGTTACAGAAAGCGTGCAAGATAATTATCAACTTACTAAAACTTAAATACTAAGAAATTGGATTTCAATTTGACTTCTACTATTTAGCATTCCTAATCCTTCCTTTTTCATAGGTCTGTTTATGTATACATATACACATAAATATAAATATCTCTTTATGTGTTTGATAAATGGAACATTAATAAATATTTATACACAAATATGTATTTATGTGCATCAGTTTGCTACAGTAGTTGGTAAATATTTTGAAATTATTCTTAATGTCAGACAATTTTCACTTAGAGTGCAACACTATGGATAGTTTTCAAGCAACTGCTATACCCTTGAGAAGTCCTGAAACACAGACACTGCTCACAGAACTTGAGAAAAGACTAGTGTATAGGTGTTAGGAGGTTCACTCTGAATATGAGATAAATGGCAGCTTAAATATAATACTCTAAGTTTGTATCTCTGTAGAGCTATTTCTGTGTTTAGTGATTCTCATAGAGTTAATGAAAATTTAAAATGAGTTAAAATGCTTACCAAGTTTGGAGGTAATATCTTTAGAAATTAAGACATGTTAATCAAATTACTATTTTATATATTATATTATTATATTTTATATTAAAATTTCCATCATTTCAACACAGGGGTACCACACGCACATCTCTGAGTTTTCCTGTGATGAGCTCTTATGCCACCTTTCTCCCAATGAATATGGAATAATATAAGAAAGAGTAAAGGCCAGTCCTTCTTTAGAAATGGCCAAACTTGCTTTCTCTTCAGAAGGAGAAATTCTAAGAGGAGGTTCTATATTTTGAATACTATGTATACCTTGAAGTAAACTTTTTTTATTCCTATACTTTTCTTCTTTGACAAAGTTCAGCTTGACTTTTTAAATAAGATTAATGTTTATGGTCGACACAGATTATCCTGATGTCAGTCAATGCCCTGCTCTTTCCTCGATTACTAAAACAATATTGGTACTGGCAGGTATAAAACACGTTTTCCAACACAAGCAGACAGTGAGTTCAGTTTGGAATCTGAATCCAAATTAGGTCCCATATTAATTGCAAATGGTAAAAACCTTTGCTTTAGTTTTCTAATTATGATTAATGATGGTGGTTTGAAGAGCTGATACCAAGACCCTGGCATTAACAGCAATCATTTTTCAACTGTGGCAAACACAATTTTCCTTTGAAGTACTTTTTAGTCCAAAACAGAATTGGCAAGAAGGTGGTTTAGAGAAGCAGAGAAGATGCTTAAGCATTTCTTAAGAGTAAATCACAGATACATGGAACATATAAAAATCTCAGGACCCTGATTCTAGCAGCACAGTAACCCAGACAAAACCTGCCCTTCAGAAAACAAATGAAAAGCAAGGGACTCTGTGAGACCTGAGTGACTCCATTTTAAAATTTGGCCCCATTTTAGAGTAAGGTGGCCTGGACATAAATTCTAGTTCCAAGAAAAACCACAAGATGCACTTTGGCCATCTGCCTGTGATAATGTTCAGCAGTCCCCTAGCAACTAGCCTAGCAACAGCTAATCAGTAGCTGCCTCAATGTCCCAGATGCTCTTCTCGATGGCCTGCAACAGCTAATCAGTAGTTACCCCAATACCCCAGTATCCCAGATGTTCTTTTCGATGACTTGAGCAGCCATTTGCAGTTCAGCGCGCAAGGCCCAACCAATTAGGCTTAAACTTTCAAAACTTGCTAAATGCTAGCCAATTGTGTGATTTGTGTGTGATTTGAAACCCCGCGCCTTTTTGAAACCCCGCGCCTTGCTGTAACCTCTATAAAAACCCCTGGTGTTTTAGAGTTGAGGCTCTCAACCCTGACCCGCTGCGTCGGTGTCGGATGAGAGTCCCTGCTCGAGCTTGAATAAACGATCCTCGTGTGTTTGCATCGGAATTGGCTCCTTGGTGGTCTTTGGGGACCTCGCGATCTGGGCACAACACTCCATGGTCTTCAATCAGATTCTATTAAAAGTTATAAATAACTGGTGAAAATAAATGTTCTCAATTAAAGTGCTTCTGGATATCTGTTGATTGTGAGTGAGAGGATTTACATGGAGTGCACAGCCAGTGCACAGACTCGCCATCTGGAATTACTAACAAGGAAGCCCATAAAATCATCAATGTATTACATGACTTACTGTCAGGCCTCTGTAGAGTAGGTGTCATCAAGATCCTAAAGCTTCACATTTAGATCACTTTAGGACTTGCTTAAGACAGAACAAGTTCCATTCAAAAAAGACTCCTTTTTTTGGATTGTGTTGTGTATGCTCTGAAAAAGAATTCCTCAGAGCTAGATGAAAGGAAATCTAGGGAAACAGCAACCAGTAAGTATTTCTCTCCCAGCTGCTTTGTCAGTTTTAGACAACCAGAGAAATTATACAGTGGATTTTGTTCCACAATCAGAAGCACACATCATGTCTGAAAATATAGACCTCTTTGGAAAAATGATTTCTTGGTGCCCTTAGGATTTAGAGGTGGTGGTTAACTTTATTTATTTCTTTTTTTACAATTATATGAACACAAGAGAGCTTTTGTGTGCCAAGACATACATGTGCTTTAGGCAAACAAAAGTGGAAAATTTTAGCACATTCTGCATTAATAGAAACAAAATTGAATTTGCTTGAATTCTGGTTATGAATGGCATTATTTATACAGCTGTGAATTGTATTGAAACATGACAATGTGGGAAAAATCCACGTTCATTGAATTATCCAGCTGACTTCTGTTTTTTTTTTTTAATGCATGCTCATCATAAAATCTAAAGCATCAAGTTTTAACCACTTAACAATTTGCCCTGAGTGGCCCTTGGGCAGCGCAGCATTTGTTTATGTACAGACTACCCTGAACATCCCTTGGCCAGGCGTCCTTTCAACCAGTTGATTCTTATTTGCATGAGATATGCTCATATGTCTGTTTATTTGTTTTATATACACTATATTTTTTATATAGACTATACTTATTTATTTAGAATACTGCATTCACCTTTGATGTTTGTTTCTAGTGAAATCTAGTAATAAGTTCTGGTTATTATCTTTTACCGATTTGTGTTTCTTTGTGGAAAAATAACTTATAATTTTGTGCTACAATCTATAAAGCCCTTTTTTGTAAGTACATTAGATATAATTTTTATACTCCTCCAGAACTCAGTGATATTCCTTTACAATACAAAATGGACATGTTTGTGACACTGAGACTGAATAGGAAGGAAGTGCCAAAAGATTTGAAAAATAAAAAACTGAAAAAGAGAGAAATGTTAGCATATCAGAGAGGAATAATCTGTGTTATGTAATGGAAAGAAAAAAAAGACATCTTCTTACTGTCAACTATTCATGATACAGAAATGATAGAGTTTGAAAGAGGAAATGAAACTAAAATAAACTCTAATAGTGGTCAATAATTATAATAATTCATGGGTGGTGTTGACAGAACTGACCAACATCATAGTGAGACACCAACCAGATGTCCATCATAGACATCATCACCATTGCCTTTAGTGGGCAGACAGTTTATTGAAATTATACCACCCTAGAAAAAAAAGGAAAGGCCAATATGACAGTGCAAAGTATGTGGTTCAAAGAAAAAAATGCAAAAAACATACGGAAAGAGACTAAATACTACCATCCAAATTGTAATGTTTCATTGTGTATTGAATGTTTTAAGATATTCCGTACACAGAAAAAAATACGGAATAAGTGTGATTAAATTGTTATCTTTACATTTCCTGTTATATTATCTTATACAAATTAATAAAAATATGCAATTTTTGGTCATTCTATATTCAAATAATTGTATTGGAAGGTGGGTAAAAATACTGAATGCTTTTAGAAAATGTTTCAGCCTTATTTCCCTTATGGTATAACTGCTTTTGAAATTGGGTTTGATTTGTCAAAATGGACTATGTACATGGATTTAGTTTATTAACAAGTATTATCCTTCCATTCAAGTATAAGATCTTCTTGCTCCTATCCCTAAATAAAGGGAGAATATTACTCTCCAATTTTGGTGTCTCTGGAAATTGACTGATTATAGAGAACCTATGAGTCATTGTCTCAAAGTCATTGTCTCAAAGTCATTGTCCACAGCATATGAAGATTTTTTTAGCCATAATTCTTGACATGAGTGAAACGAAGTTTAAGAATAGTTTAATTCTTCTCCAAAGTGGAGAGCAGAGTTAGTCATGATAATTTTGAGGAAGTTAGTATTAAAACGCTGTGCTCTGAATCCATTTTCCCTACAATCACTGCCAATGCTGTTCCCTGTTTCATAGTACACTAAGCATCTTCAGCTCCGGACACTACAAGTGTAAGCAAGGATGCCTTCCAGCAGTTAAGAGCACACGGACGTGCAGAGAGGGTATTGTTTAGGTGACCACAGGTGGCAGCAGTGAGCCATGCTTAGTTATAAACTCCAAATTCTTTTTCTCCCAATCTCCATCACCGTCACATTCCACATATGCAAATCAAATGAATGTTCTTGAATTTCTGAATAACACTAAAGTTTCTATGAATAAATTGTTGACCTTTTGCATAGTTAGTTAATTGGCAAAACTGACCATTAATCTATTGACTTGCTTTTTTATCAGCATTTTTCGCCATTAATAGGGTCTTTCTTGATAGGCATTTGCCCTTATCAAGTTTCTTCCAAGACACCTGGGATTTTCTGTTATATTTTATTTCACTATCCAATATATTGCAAGCTCCGTACTCTAATTTCATTTTGGCATTAATTTCTTAGTAATCCTTTAACAAATATCCACAAATGTATTAATGTAGAGCAACACATATTTAATATATACCAATTTATAGGTCTATACATCACAAGTCAACATGGGTCTTCTTACTCAGCTAAAATCAAGGATTGAACAGGGCTGCATTCTTTTTCTTCTTGGCTCAGTGGGTGAATATCTTTGAAGTTTATCATTCTGCCTGTCACACCACATCGACTAAAAATTCTTGTGAATCTCAGTTACTTTGTTAGCTCTTTTGTCCTCAGATCACTACAAGTGAGAGTTCAGACTAGTTAGAAGAATTGGAAGCTATTTGAGGAAAATCAGCATATAGAGAAGTTTTTTTGCAATAATTTCCAGGAAAGAAACATTGTTGCCTTATCTTCAATACCCTCATTACTATAGGTATTCACCTCCAACCAGCAGCTCAATCAGTTCCAAATACATAGCATCGTCCATGTATTTGCAGTTAGTAGAAAGAGTGCAGAGTAATTGCCTTTAACAAGTGTAGAATGAGTGTAATTGTCTTCTCAGTGATGTCTCTTAACTGCTTTACTACAAGTTTGTTTTGTCCTGATCTTTTCATTCTTATTTTCTGAAAGTGTAAGAACAGGTTAGCAGGGCATAGACAGAAATGCTACAGGGCATGACCTGGATGGCTGATGGTAATGTATTTACCATAAGCTTATCATGCAAGCTCTTGTGAAATCATTATATGTATTTACTATGTCCCCCTAGCCTCCTTGACTCTTACCCAGAAACAAAGGCTAATTGGTTGGCCTAGATTGCACCAATCAGTGAAACAGTTCTTTTTAGAGACTTACTTACCCTTGCAAAAGACCTGCTTACCCCTATAAATGTGAGTATCCTTCCTTAAAGGTCCATGAGTGAGTACCTCAGTCCAGGGCTTCTTACCTTGTAGCACAAGGTAGCTTTCCCCTGCATTTGCAATATCATAAATAAACCTTTGCTTCACACGACTTTCACTTCTGACTTTCTCATTCTTCACCAGCTCTGACTTCCCATTTTCCATAGCAGCTTTGAGCCAACCTTACCCAACTTCTTCATTCTTCACCAGAGTAAGAGCAAGGACCTGGAGACAAGCTAATGAAAGACAGAGGGTCATAGAGGAGACCCCTAGACTGCCAGACCCTCTTGTGGATGTTACAGAAGTTTCACAGTACTTCATACCTGCCTATTGCTCCAATATTTTCACTGGGTTTGTTCATTTGCCTGGCTGAACTATTTCAGATTTAGTATCTGAAGATTGTCCTCCAGAAAGTATCCAGATGTACCCTCTATTCAAGACCATACATAAGACTACAACATCTAGTGCTGTAGTTGTTCTTTTAACCAGACAATGTTACCAAAAGAAAACAGATGTTACATTCATATCAGGTTAACTTGAAGATATTTTCATGAAGAGATCATTTACAAACATTTCACAATACCACATGGAACTGTGAGATAACAAGATAACCCAGAGCTGGTAACAGCAGAATTGTCACTGCTCCTATTAGGGCCAAGGGAACAAAAAGAGGATGTGGTTACCAGAGTATATGAGATGAAAGTGAATGGAGAAGTTTGTGGGGAAAGCGGTGCATTTCAGTGTGGGATATGGCCAACCAAAGTTGATACGGTGTCAGGTAATCTCAATGGTCAACATGACTGAAGTAATAGACTCCTGGGAAGGGGATTGAACCACGGGGGCCCTATCCACCTTTGTGCATTATGCTGCTCATAGCTGAATGTGCTGGTAGCAGGTGAGGCTCATTTGGAGAAGGTGGGTCACTGGGCCCTTGCCTTTGGAGGTCATATCTCTCACTGGTGCTCTTCCCCTGTGCTTTCCTTCCGGGGAGCCATGAAGTGAGCAGCTTTGCTACACCAAGCCCTTCACAGTGATGGTCCTGCCGTGGAGCCAGCCAACCATGGCCTGAAACCTCTGAAACTGTGAGTCTAATTAAACTTCTCTTCCTTTAATTTATGCGTGTCCTATCTTTTGTCTCAGTGACTAGAAAGCTGACTAATATAACCTGCAAAGAGAAAGTCAGTAGAATAAACATTCTCCTTGACTAAACCCACAGAAACCAGAAAGCCAACTGTCCTCATCAGCTAGGAAGATAGAGGGTGGCTAAAACTAGCTGGGAAAGGAGGTGTGACAAGATCCTAGGATACAGAGGCAAAACAGTTCTCAGAACCCTGCATGACGACTTCTGGGAGAACTTGAGCAGGTTTTTGATAGGATGACTTGGACATGAGGCTAGCATGGGAAATATGAAAAAGGGACAGTCTTCAAACATTTGCTATCCGGCCTCTTAATGATAGCCCACCCTACACCATAGAATGTATGTTTATATTTTTTCCTCCCTTTTTCTTCACTTTTTACTCTCCCCAAACTTGCTACACAGTGCCCCCTTTCCCCTACTCTTGTTTTTTTCCTACCTTTAATAAATGTGAATCTTTGCCACCATTTATGATTGTTTCATTCAATTCTTTGTCCAGAATAGAAAGGACCTAGAAATCACTTCTAAAAGGAGATGCCAGCACCCCAAAATCCACACAGATGAGTCTCCTGGCTTGGAGAGGCCATTGGAAAGAGTAGATGGTAAGCATTGAAGGACAAATGGAAATGATCTAATATTTCTTTTCCTGTAAATTTGATGTCTCAATCTATTCTCACACTAACCCGACCTCACTTTATCCCACTTTCCTGTTCTAAGTGAAATTCCATATTTGTTTCTGATCCCTCAGGAGATTATTCAGATATAGCACAAATAATTTTTTTTTTGGTACTGGGGATCCAACTCAGGACCTTGCACTTTTGAGGCAGGTGGGGGAAACACTGAGCTAAATCCCCAGCCCACAAATAAATTAATTACAAACAATGTTGGAACAAAAAATAACTTGTGAGGCTTCTTCAATATAAAATATAGTAACTGATAGATCTTAGATACACACATCTTTTATTTTGGTCTTTTCTGTTAATAATGTGAAGTGGAAGACTACTCTTAGTCAAGCCTAAAGTAGGAGTAACATAACCATAAATTATTTTAGATGTAAAGATAAGGCTTAATCAAGGTTAATTGCTTATTTATTAACTTTAGTTTCATTATAACTTGTATAAAATTTTGAATGGAGTTGACGTTCTTATGTGAAAATGAAAGAATAGTAAAACTAAAGAGAATTGAATATGGTAAAAGACACTTTACCATCAAGATGGGGATATTTAGTTTAAAATAGTTTCCAGAAATATCAAAAGAAAATATTTATTAGTATATTGGTCAGGGTTCCCATCGCTGCGATACAATATCCAACACCCATAACTGAAATGTGGAAAGGTATCATTTGGCTCATTGTTTCAAAGAAACTGTCATAGTTGGCTGGCTCCAAGGCAGAAACATCATCAGTAGCCAGCCATGGCAGACCAGAGATGCTTTGTTCATAGTGGCCAGGAAACAGAGAAGAGCAACAGTGCTGGAGAGGAAGAGGGGAGGGCCAGATTTAGTACCTAAAGTCACATCTCTGTGATCCACCCAGACACTCACAGAGAAATGTGCTTCGCCAATCCCCCATGTGGCTCCCAAGCCAAAAAAGATGACATAATGAAGCTTAACTGGAACAATCAGTGAGTACATTACTGTCACTTTCTACAGTAGAAACAATATTACATTTATCCTTGAATTTCCAGTAGCCAAGGTAGTCAATGACTTGTATATTGAAAGTATCATCTAAATATTTTTTGGCTTGCTTATGTGATATGTACATATATATAAGTGATTATTTTCTATTAGTGATAGATATATTGGCTCCATGTATATTAGTGTAGATATGAGTCCCTATTTGACTAAAGCCTTTCATTTTAGAATTATCAAAATTTCTTAATCTAATCAATGAAATACACTGTTCTCTTATATTAAGGTTCTGTGACTGTTTCTCTAACTGATCTTGCCACTCATATCTTTTCCCATTTATAGCTCCAAGCATGCCTCTCACCTGTCAAAAAATTTTTCTAGGATTATTTGCTCACTGCCTCTTGAATTAAGTACAGACTACAGGAATATTCAAGATCCTTTATTTTGTGGCTTTAACTTGCATTTTAAGATTAATTTCCCATTACTTTCTTACACAAATATACCACCAAGCTATAGAGCACAGTTGTACAAATTAATAAAAGGCCAAAATATGTGACTGCTGACTCTAGGTAGACACAATCCTGAAGGTAAAATATTGGACTAGAAAACATGGCTACATTTCTAGAAGAAAAAAAGCTCTTTTATCTAGCTAGCCACTCCCTGCCCAGCAACTCCAGGGGCTTGTCTCAAAAAGTGCAGCTGACCATCTCAAAGTACAGAGCTACACACTTAGCATCCATGTACCAATAGCTGTTTATGCTTATTAAAAGGAACCATTTTGATTCCCCAACAGGACGCTTTGATTTGTGTTTCTTCTCCTTATTTGTACATTTGGAAACGTTCTTAAATTTTCCTCAAATTCTAACTTGCTTTGGTATTTGATCTACGAATGTGTGGTTATGTGGCCAAACATATTACTGGCAGTGAGGAGGCACAGAAAATGCAGATTTCTTATTCATGAACTTGCTTCTCATCTCGTGATTCAGTGCGGTCAGTTCTTTCCCCTCAACACTTCACTTGCCAACTCACACAACAGTTTATCTGTATTTTCCTTAAGGAATTTTCATCTGTAACTGTTGCTAGTAATGTGTTTGTAAATATACGTATTTCCACTGCCATGAAACTCGGTGGCGTAGGTTTACAAATCTTGATATCTAGAACAGGACCTAACCTTGTCATTTGAGGATATGAACTAAACTTAACTGAATGATTCATTACTTACCCTGTATCTTAACTGCCACATTATGACTATGACTAAATTCATGTGTAATATGCCAGCAATACTAGGTGCCTTTCCTATTCTACTGCTCCTTGAGTTACCAAAAGATTGTGTGGTTTTGCCAGAGTTCTCAACCAGTACATAGTGGCAGCTTTCAAACATGTGGCACTTGCACTGCCGGAGACAGGATGGTAGAATTATAAAGCTCTTTTCTTTTTGTATCCCTTTTTCTTATTTTTGGCAGCTCTTCACGTAATGATGAAGACTATCTTTTATGTACCCTAGCTTTCTTAACCTATTAAATTTCCCATCAGCACATTACCCAGATAAATATAGCTGTCCACATCTTCAATTTCTTTTTTATATTTATCTCAACAGATCCCTTGGTACAGTATTAACTTTATCACTTTAGCATGGAGGTGATTATTCCAAATCATTTTAATGCTACTTCTGTATACAGATGCACTTATCAACCTCAGATAAAATCAGCTTGTAGAAATGGAGTCTATATCCATAGTGAATGTAAAATTGGCATTGGGATAATTACTTAAGGAAAACGTTTAAAACAGAAATATTTTAGACTCAAAAAAATCTAGGAATTAAAAAAACTAGAAATTCCTAGATAAAGTATTGAACATCCCAGTCCAAATGTAAAATAATTCTAGCATCCATAATTGATACAATCAGGAGAAAGACCAGTTTGAAGTTATTTGAAGAGGAAATGGGAAATGAAGCTACAGAAATAACAATTTTAGCAGTTTCTTTCACATTTTTTTTTCCTCAGAAAAGAAGAAAAATATATTACTACTATAGGGATAGAAAAAAAAGACTTAATGAATGCAAAGTATCTTTTTGTGCTGATAATGATTATTGATAACAACATATAGGACAGATTCTGCATGAAAATAAGTGCAATGAAATTGAAGGAAAAACTCTTTGCCCTTACTTTATCTGATCTATCAGGGGCCATACTACAGTTTGACAATTCATACCTGAACACTTTTCCCATGTGTGACCTCACATTTTCTTAATTGTTTACTTTAATTACTATAATATTTTAGTCTTCTGTGTTGATTATAATATAGTTCCATATGAAATATAAGAAAAAAACATGGTGAATGTTTAAATTAAAACTTTATTACTGCAAAAGACACATTGCCATTAAGCGCCTCAAAACACTTCCCCTCGGTTCAAACATATTTATCCCACCATTCTTGGCAATGTGTCTTTTACTGTAATAAGGTTTTTATAAAATTTAAACCTTTACCTTATTACTTGATCATGCCTTGTCTAGTAAAGTTGCTAGTGAAAATTCAGATTACAAATCAATGTCTGCCAGTTCTGCAAGATCTCAGATGCTGCAGATGCTTCTGGTGACACAGGAAACTTTGTTTTTCACACTTTGAGCAAGAACTTACCAAATGTATATGTTAGTGTATTTCAGGGCCAAAGCTATAGTCTTTCTATCCAGTACACTTACCCTTAGATGTTCTTACATATACCAGTGCCTTTACATAACTAGCTCTCCAATTCATTACAATACTAACTATGGGTTTATCATTTATAACCTGTCAAGGTACATTGTTATGATTATACCTAACTTGAGGTTTTTTTATCATGAAAGAATGTTGAATTTTTCCAGTCATTTTTCTGTATGTATTGAGATGGTAATATAAATTTTGTCTTTCATTCTTTTAATATTATGTCATGTTTATTGATTTGCTTATGTTGAACCATGCTTTCATCCTTTTTCACCACTTCTATTCAACATAGTACCAGATGTCCTAGCAAGAACAATAAGGCAAGAAAAGAAGTAAAATGAATAAAAATTGGAAAAGAAGTTAAATTTTTCCCACTTGCAGATTGCTTTTTGTGGGAGAGTCCAGAAATAAGCACCTATTAGAACTAAAATGCAAATTCAGTAAAGTTGCAGGATACAACATCAGCATACAACACTCAATAGCATTTCTATTCACCCATAAGGAACTAGCTTTATCATTAAAGCAAGCCATCCCATTTACAATAGTTACAAAAATCCACTTAGAAACAAATTTAACAAAGGATCTGAAAGATTTCATAAAAAATAAAGAAGGTATAAATAAATAGAAACATAACCTATGTACACAGATTGGAAGAATTACTATCTTTAAAGTATCCATACTACTTAAAGCAATCCACAGCTTCAATGCAATTCCTGTTAAAATATCAATGACATGTCTCAGAAAGACAGATAAAAGATCCCAAAAGTTATATCAAACCACAAAAAAATCCAAGTACCCAAAGCATTCTGGAGCAAAAATAATAAAGCTAAAAACATCACACTACTCAATATAAAAATATACTCTAAAATCATAGTAATCAAAACAGCATGGTACTGGCATAAAAAGAGATGTCAATGGGGTAGAATCGAGAGCCCAGAAATAAATTCACAAATTTACAACCAACTGATTTTTGACAAAGGTATCAAGAACTTACAATGGAGGATGATACTCTCTTCTAGTGTTGAGAAAACTTGATATCCACATGCAGAAGAATTAAATTAGACACTTAAATCTAATTTCATACAAAATATCAACTCAAAATAACATCTTAAATTTAAGATACGAAACTATGAAATTTCTAAAAGAAACCATAAAGGCAAATCTATGGCATGATTCTGAGCAAGGGCATTGTGGAAAACATCTCAATAGCATAGGCAGCAAAAGCAAAAACATGCAAATGGGATTGCATTAAAGCAAACAAAAAAAAATAAATTCTGCAGACCGCAGACCCTAGGAGGCAATGGAGAGACAACCAGCAGAGCTAGAGAAATTATCTGTAAACCCTTCTTTTGATAAAGGGTTAATATCCAAAATATGCAAGGAATGCAAATTCTTTACTTTCAAGAAAACAAATAGCCATGTGAAAAGTTAGGCAAAGTACTTGAATAAATATTTCCCAAAACAAGACAAACAAATATATGCAAACATATTTACTGACACCAAGTCTCAGAAAAATGCATATTAAAGCTACTCAAATATCAACTCATTTTTATTAGATTGCTTATTACCAAAAAAATAAATGAAAGATAAATGTGGGAAAGAATGTGGAGAAAAAGGAACACTTATACACTTATTAGTATTGTAAATTAGTATACCATTTTAGAAACCTGTTGGTAAGCTCCTTAAAAAACTAAAAATATATCTATTATTTTTATCTATTGCTAAATATATCAATCCCATTTCTGGTTATATAACCAAAGGCATTTTAATCAGTATGTTGAGATATCTGCACTCCCATTTCACTGCAGCATTATTCACAAGAGCCATAATATATATGGAAACAAACTAAATGTTCATTAATAGATGAATGGATTTAAAAAATTTGATATAGATATAGTGATATATATGATATATATTTCTTGATATTATGTTAAGTGATATAAGTCAAGCACAGAATAACAAATTCTATGTGTATTCAAAAAGTTTGAAATCTTAAATTAAAAAAATTTGAATTCATAGAAGTCAAGTAGAAAATATCATAAGCTGGAGCAAAGGGGCAAAGCGGACAGAGCCATCTTGATTAACAGCTACACTGACATAGGAGGATTTTGGTGTTCTATTGTAGAACAAGCTGACCACAGTTGATATACTGTACATTACAAAATGGCTAGAAGAAATGATTTTAAATGTCCTTAACCCAAAGAAATGATAAATGTGGGAAGTGATGTGTATGCTAATTACCCTGGTAAAAATCACATCACACCTATTTCCAGTTATTATTTTTCAATAAAATATAAAATAAAACCTCTTAAACAGATTTATCTCCAGCAGAGCCATTAGTTAAGAAATCCTGGCTTAATAAAAGATAACTTGACATATTCAGATACCCAGTTTCAAACTTCATCTCTGTAGTCTATTCTTCTAATGCCACCCCATCCCTAGACTACATGACTATCTACCCATGTTCTGGGGACACAGGAAGCAGCCTTTTTCCAGCACCAGCAGCACCACTCCAGTTCCACGGACACTTGCTTCATGCTTCTTCACCCCTAAAGTCACACCCTGGCCCAAGTCTCCAGAATGTCTTGCACATTATGTCATACTCCTGCAAGAACCTTTTATCTATCTACTGTTCCTAGTGTCTTCCATTCTCCTCACCGAAGTCTGAGTTATCCTACAAATTTACTGTTAAGCAGCCTTCGTGGGTCTTTGTAAAGCTTAAATAAGTATCATGCTCATGTTTCCCAACTCTATTCATACCAGAACATTCTCTGCCCCTATATTTGCAACCCTACTGGTCTCCTGTCTCCTCTTAAATTTTGCCGTACCAGCCTCTTTTCCACCTCAGGTGCTTTCCTGTTGGTGCTTACAGTCATCTCCCTATGTGGTCACCGGCCACGTGTTTTCCTTCAGGCCTTAACATATCTAATTCCTTGTTTATCCCTATAATTCCAACTCATGTGGAATGTCCTCAGAGGCTCTTTCTGGCAGCTGTACTGAAAAATAACATCCATCTCCACTTTTACCAGTTATTTATTAACACTATACTATGTTTATCACTTACCACAATCTAATATATATATTTGTTTTTATTTTTCTTTTGAGCAGACAAAGCGCCAAGGCATCCAGATCCAATCTTACACACTCACATACTAGGTAACCTCCCTAAACATAACATTCATATTAAGGTCCTACATGTGTCATGGCTGCTTTCATATTACTGCATTTAGATTGCATGAAGTCCATGTTCTTGTCTGCAAGTGAATCCTAATTTCCTAAAATAATCAAGGAAACATCCACAATAGTTTAAAGTAATTGAGAAAATATTTGTTGCATTTTAATAGAACAAAATGTGGTCTTAAGGGTCAGAGCACTTTTATTCTTTCATTGTTACTATAGCAATAGTTTTTCCCAATTACTCCTTTGTTTACTACAAGAATAGATAACCAGATTCACTCATTTAATTCTTCTTAGGATGATGGTAAACTCTGTATTAATCTAATTTTAGAGCTTGTTTTCAAATGGTTCCTTTGAATTATTGATACCATTTACTTGAGGCCTAATCTCTCTATGGGTGAAAAAGTTAATGTCCATTTACTCTCTTCTTCCACAGTTAATTTCGTATATACTTCACTGGCACACTATGCTTTTTCTGACAGAATTGGTGAGCTTCTGAAATTATGGGGAAACACAGTTGTTCCTCTATGCCTCCCATAATCCAATGATGGGGATATTCTTAGCTCCATCAAGAACCTTTCAAATTCAATATTTAATGAATTTACTTGTCATCATTTGATCATGCTTTCACAGAATTTTTATTGAGGACCTTCTGCACATCAGACTCTATAGTATTTATCTGCAAAAGAAGTAAAAGTGAAGACTTTACAAATGGTTCTTACTCCCATGGAGTTTACTATTACAGGAAATAGATCTCAAAGGCATAATTACTCAAATAATGATATGTGTGTAGAGTTAAGCTTGATTTAATCTGAGTTCCTGAGAAAATTAAAATACTAAGACAGAAGTAACAGCAGTTGGAAGGAAGAATTTGGATGGAGAGAAGCATAGAATAAAAGTGTGGTAGGGTAACTGGAGAAGTCATGGATATACGCACATTAATAATACATAGTACAATGGTACCTTGTTTTATTAACTTAATTTGTTTTATGATTTTTTGAGAAGACGGCTGCATTTGTGTTTGTGTGGGTAACATGGCCTTGGTCATGTTTGTCATCTAACTCAGAGTTTGTGAACAAAAGCAAAATTTTGCCAAATGCTTTTGTTTGCAAACCAAATTGTTTGCAAAGAGAAACATTTGTGAACCCAAGTATTACTGTATGTACATTAAATATCACACATTTTATGCATATATACAGGATATGTGCATATCTACATTGTATAATTCATGTTTATTAAATATATATGCGCATATATTTTGTGGCAGTATTACAACAAATAAGTGATCAGCTAGGAGTACATGCAGATAAAGAGAGGAAATAAAAGAATGAAGAAGGGCATTCTAGAACTAAAAATATAACAAATATGAATCTCAACCAACCTTTTCCTTAGTCAATCTACAAACTCATTACAGAGAACGCAATCAAACCAACTGAGCAATAATCCTTCATTGGGAATGTACATAATTTCTTTCTGTTGTCTGTTCTCATTCCTTTTTCTAGAAAAAAATACCCTAGGGAAGGACCGACATCCTAGTTCTCCAATTTCCAATCATTTATGAAAGTTAACAGAATTGAAGCTGCAAATAAATCAGTTTGACTTAATCCCTCTTTCTTTTCTCAATCGCCTTCTTAGCTTAACTACTCCCACTGCGGCTCTGCCGTGTTCAATTGGCCTAAATGTGCCCTGGTTCCCCTCCCCCGCCTGTCTCTACTTTCCTGTACAACAGTTTTGATCCTTGATATTATTTATATGGTTTGTGGAAAAGTGCTACATAGTAACTTGGGATTGGTGAAAATTATTTAACATCTGTGCCTCATTTTCTACTTCCCCATCTGTAAAATTTGATGTCATAATATTTATCCAATACTGCACAGAAGTGACAGAAGAATGCATTCGTGTTGGTAAGGAACATTGAGATGCAGGGGACAGCAGAAGTATAAAATGCTGTTATTATTCTCCGACAGTCTGGTCAAGCTCTATAAATAATATGGTCAGGCTCTGAGAACCACATTATGGTTTATAATGACTTGCAGGTGGGCCTCGGTCAAGAAACTTGTAGCACTCGTTGTAAAGTGTCCTGTCATTGAGGTTGTGTAAATGTCATCATGCACATTTTGTGGTAGTAGCCTTTCAACTCCATGACTCTGAAAGTTAAGATTTTACTTTTTCAGAACCAATGAGACTGTACTGTGGTGAGGATACAAACTCCGTTTCATAGTAAGATTTGATTAAACAGCTTTAGAGGTTGCAGATTAAATGATTTTCTTGTATGCTGTCATTAGAAAAGGAAGAGAATAACCACACGGGAAAACAACTTTTTAAAAAAAGGGCACAGTGCAATCACAACTAGTGAAACTGTGGTTAGAGTGCAGTTCTAAGGAGAATATAGAGAATCAGACATGGTCTCTAATATTTTCAAAATAAAAGATGATTTCACATGGATTTAGTGGTCATTAAGGAATGCATCCCTGATGTTGCACCTCTTCATTTCTGTGTGTCTTCCTACACATTTCTGCAACCAAATAAATATAACTTCTTTCTCAGCCTCACTTCTTTCTAGACACCCAGCCACATGTCCAGCCCAATCAAAGTAAAAACAACTAAACCTGACTAAATATTATAACAACACAAATGTTATGCAAATTCATACCTTTATGAACATAAAGAATGATTGTGTGTATGTGTAATTTGTGTTAACTACTAAATCTTTGGGTTTAATCTACTATACTTGAATTAAAGAAAACCTATGTCCCATGTGTGCATAACTAAGAGACTATATCCACCTAATTTTCAGTGAATTGATAAATCTACCTACAAAAAATGGTTTGTCCTTATAAAACTAGACTATGCAAAAAATTGGATTTGTGAGCAGTAGAGAGAATTTTAAATTGAACTCAACCTATCATCTGTGGGAAAGAATACCTGAATTTGGAAGTAAAAAGAGAAATAAAAATTCATAGTCATTATTTAGATATTTATTCATTGTCTTAAAATGATACCTTTTCTTAGGATGGTGGGTTAGTTTATTAAAATGCCTTTAAAGCAAAGGAAAAATACAAAATCAAAGTAATAAATTTATAAGTGGTGGTTGAAAATAGTTTTTTGAATTATATTGAAAGACATGAAAAGTAGAGTACTCCAAGTAGTTACCTTACTGAGATGTGTATTACATGTTGCTGTACCAACTAGGGAAGAGTCAGCCCTTCTGCCTTCTCTATTACTTTTGAGAAAAAATCTTATCCCTCAATTATTTGTTAAGATAGATTTCATGAGAAAGAAATGTTCAAAAATAAACCTCCCGTGAATTTCACGTTCTTCTAATGTAGAAATATGCAACCTTCTAATATCTAAAAAATAAAGATAACATTTAATTGGCATAAATCAAAAAAAGAAAGAAACACAACAATTTTCTGAAAATGTGGCAACCACGGAAAAGTTTTGAAATCACATATCAAAAGAAAGATGTGTAAAGTTTACAATGTCAAAGGAAGAAACAGCCTTGGATGGTGAAGAAAATTATACTATGTTGAACTTCATAGAAGTTAGTGGAAAGGTGAATTAAGAATATCTATTTATCATATAGAATGAAACCCTAAAGAAATATGAGAATGTGAAAGCTAACAATTAGCCTTATAATCGGTGAGATCCTGGCCAACTAGAGATACTCTTCAAAAGCATCTTACTCATTTGCCCACGCTCCGAAAATAAAATCTAAATATAATTTCATGATCCTTTCCCCTCTATTTCTTCTCTCTAGTTAAAAACTACTCCTCTCCTGAGCATTATTACATCCTAGTCCTCATCCTCTCCCTTCCCTCTGTCTCGACTGTGTTTCAGGACCAACTCTGAGGAAATTGGCTACAACTTGTGTTAGTGTTAGGTAAGCCATGGGCAGTATTTACTCTTACATAGATCTACTAGGTATTGAGAGCATTGAAAATCCTGGAATGTCTTTTCTGAGGGTCATTTCTTTCACCGATGATGAAAAACGTAGAATTGACAATGGGATAAATATCATCCTGTTGTTGCGTGGCAAAGGAACCCCTGTACCTCATTAGCTGTAATGTGAGCATCGATGTGGAGCTGTCCTGCTTATTCTACCTCCTCATGATTTGAAAGTACTTCAAAGTATTTGTTGAATGCAGTAACAAACATTTGAGGTAATGTCTGTCGAAGCCTTTCTAGCATCTCCTGATCCTGTGATATGCCCAGCCTGACTGTCTCTGCCCCACATCAACCTGATACCCTTCTTTCCCCACAAACACACTTGTTCACACTCCAGTGAACAAGACCCAGTGTCCCCTTCTAGCGACTCCTTATCCTGTCAGCAGCTTGCTTCACTGACCTGTGTGTGTTTGCACTACCTGTCTCAACTTGGGTCTTGAGTGGTTAATCCCCGTGGGATTATGTCATATAGAATACATTTATTAACTCAGCAAGTCTTTGAGTTCTTGCCATGTAGCAGAAATTATGCTTGTCTAGTACATGCATGTTCAAATAATCCACAGTGCTTTTACACTAGATATTCTGATATCGACACAGGAGAGACACTTAAAAAATAATAATTCAGTGTGTCACATTCAATAAAAGAATATTAAAGTGTGTACTTAATGGGCTCTGGTTATTAAAAAGTATCATTTTAATTATAACTCACTCAGCTAGTCTTTGTTCAACATTTATCAGTCAAAAATATTAATAAAAAGTATTTTAAAGTACATTGGTCAGTATATAGAACATAATTCAAACTTAAAAACAAATCATCGGCTCACTTCATAAAATACTCTTGGGTAACAATTAAATTGTATATATAAAAATTAATATATATTAAATGTATTAATTTATATGTACAAATAAATATATATTAAATGTATTAAACACATATACAATGTTTTATTATGTTGCTCACTCTATCCGAGAACTCCTGAGTGCAAGGGATCCTCCTGCTTCAACTCCTACAGTGGCTGTGGACTACAGGCACACACCACTGTGCTGACCCAGGTTTACTGTAAGTAAAGAAGTAGTGCATTTATAAATTCTGGGTCAAAATTTCAAAACTATCAAGTTTTGAGTTTTATGTGTGTAACAGTATTTTATTTTAAAATGCTCTTTAATACTTAAGGTAGATTTATTTTGATGACTTTTCTTATAAAAACATAAAGCAATGCAGGACCCTGTAATCCCAGCTAATAAGAAAGCTGAGACAGTGGGAATGAAGTTCAAGGTCAGCCTGGGCAACTCAGTAAGATCTTGTCTCAAAAATTAGAAGAATAGGGCCAGGGATTTAGTTCAGTCATTCCGCTGCTTGCCTCACAAGCGCAAGGTCCTGAGTTCAATCCCCAGTATCAAAAAAAAAAAAAAAATTAAAAGAATAATAACTTAAAAGGGCTGGGGATATAGCTAAGTTATAGGGCATCCCTGGGGTCAATCTCTAGTAGTGAAATATATGTATGGAGTTTAAAATTTTACTTAAATCACACTTAAGTCAATGAGTTTATGACAATATCTTTGTTAATTAATGTTTTTTGACAAATGTTATTTTTTAAATTTGAAGACATAATCATCCTTGCTACATATTTAATAACAGGGAAACTTCAGGGATGAAGGTTTTCCTTCTCTAGATGTTGTTACCAAAGGTTAAATTACAAATATAAAGTACACACAAGCTTAACTATCACATGGTATCTCTTATATTAGAAACCCACAGTATAAATAAAGAGCAAGCTAGAAGATAGATAAAAAGAAGGAGGGAGGTGGATCTTAAAGAATAAGGGGATGAAGAGATGGAGTAAGGGAGACAGAAGGGAGGAAAACAGGATGAGAAAAGAATTAAGGTGTGTTATGTGTATGTACCAATCCCCACAAGGAATGTAAACAGCATGCCCTAAAAATATGCAATAATAAATAATAAAAATTTAAAAATCAGGAAAATATTAAATTATAATAAATATTATAATAAAGTAGAACAATCACTCAAGCTAAAGTTGAAAAAAATACGAGAAAGGAATTCTATTTATTTATTTATTTATTTATTTATTTATTTTGCAGTACTGGGGATCAAACTCAGGACCTTGACTTTGCAAGGCAGGTGCGGCACCACTAAGCTTTTTGAAGACTTATGAGTTATATTTCCTTTTTTAAAGTATTAAAACTAGCAGTCATTGTATTGAAGACTGAATACTAGTCATTGGGAGGATTTGCACACTGTTAATCAAAAGCTACAATTAAGTCACAGAAAACATGTAATTTAAAACGTATATGATATCCTTCAAAGGATTATATTACATATCTTTCCTTGATGACTAAATGAACTAAATACCAGAGGCCTTTAACATATTCTCAGATGCTTTGAGAAGTAGTTAGTACATCATCTGTTTTTCATGTGGCACTGGAGGCTTTGGAGGAGGCTTGAATCCTATAATTACAGGAATTATTTGCCACATGAATCAGCAAGGTAATGTAAATAAAGTGTCCCCTGTTCTCCATGGAGATCTGAGATCATTTGGTGTTTTTATAATTTCAGCTAAAAACATCTTTGTCAATAGAATCAGAATTTATACATTTGTTCTCTGGCAAGTGATCGGCTAAAACATTTGAGAAGATTTAGCAAAATGATCATTGTCCTAGAGCAACTTCTTTTATGAAAGCTTTCTTGAACACCTTATAACAGATTGCATGCAACTCGTGGCATTATGTCAATATTCAACTTCTGGAAAATGTTCATTAAACAGCGCTATAGTGACCACTTTGCCCGCCCTTTCTCCTTCGCACACAACTCACCCTTGACTCTTGTTTCCTCTCCAAGAGCCACGAGCATGGCAGGTACTGAAGGGGCTGATGAGCCAAGAATGAACCCTTTAAAAAATAGAAAAATAGAAAAACATCAGCTCACCTATATCAAAATATATCTCTCAGTGGTTAAGCTATAAAATTGCACAAGTGTCCACATCTCGCTTAAGGCCCACAAGACTACAGGACAGAAGTCTCATAGAGAAAGATAATCTCCTCTTCCCATCCCACCCCAGTTTATCTCCATTTATAAACTGTGTGCATGCACACACACACACACACACACATACACACACAGACACACACACACACACATATACACACACACTGTCCTACTACTTCCCTATTTTTCAGTCATCTGTTTTGCTCCCAGTCCAGTTTTATTCCCTTGGCTCTTCCTATATTGAGGAAAAAATTCCCTGATGAACTAACTCCGAAAAAAGGGAAACTTAATGGTTAAGGTTATCCATATTTGCATTTCAAAAGAATGTTCAAAATACTTAATCATTAATTTTCCGTGATATGTCAAGCATTTAGAATACGTTTCTTAAAATCTATGCTGATGATCATCTGTCTCTCATGGAACAACATTTGACACAACCGAGAGCTAAAAAGACACACTCATTTCCACCATGAAGCTTAGAGGATAAAATGGGATATGGAAATCCATCACCAAACATCTTATTAGGGATAAGATAATGGCTCCAAAAGAACGTGTTTATGGAGTGAAGGAGCTGAATCAGGGATGGTCTGGAAGTCTACCATCAACATGAAGACTGAACTGAAATCTGAAGACATGAGTGGTAAGTGGACAAAAATGTCCACAGCTCATGAACTTGAAAAAAGGATGCATGTTGTAAAGTTCAGAGCATGGAAGAACTTTGCAAAGGAAGTGATCAGAGATCAGATCAAATAGGACATCTGCAAGTTCAGTGGTCACATAGGTTAATCATCCAACCAAGGCACTTTTAAAAGTGAAATGTTTTCCTCCTAACAACATCAGGCATCACAGGGAATGAACCAAGTAACTAGAAACTTACTGTCATCTAGTCATGGGCCATCTTAAAATAGTGGACTTTAACCCAAAAGCAATGAAGGGCCTCTGGTTTCTTTTCTATAGCACAAAGGAAACAGTGCACATTACTATGGTCACACTGTGGATAATGGAGAGCAGGAAAATTACTGTAGCAGTCACAAAAACATAATGGCAGCTTCTTCTAGGTGAGAGCATTAAAGATGGTAAGAACAGGTAGTGAGGAAGATGTAATGAAGATAACCTTGCCCCCGTTTTATGATTGGATAGATGGTGATGATGTTTATTAAATAGGAAACCAAAAAAGAACAAGCTTTAAGCTGGAGTCATGGCTGAGAAGAGGACGCTTAGTTTTACTTACTGTCCTATGGAGCTTAGAATGTCTTTGAGAGAAGAAATCACGGAAAATGAGTTAAAAATAAAGCGTTTCACAGATAAGAAATCAGAGCTAGTGATATAAATCCGTGTGTCATTTGCATATCAATGGTAATGGAAGCCATGCTCATAGATAATGCCTAGAGAGAACCTATATGGGAGAAAAGAGAAGAAATAACAAAGCCTTAAGGTACCATGGCTTTAGAAAGGATGGTTTCAGAAGAATAAAACTGCAGAGGAGGCTGAACAAGAGTTGTCCACAAGGTACAAGAGAAATAGCAGAAGGTAATGTTAGGGAAACAAAGGTAAGAAAGTAGTGAAGAAAGGAAATATCAGTGATGATGAGAGTTATAGTTCAAGTAAGACGAGGGCTGAAAAATAGTTCTTGATTTGTCTAAATGGTAGCTAAAGGCAAGGATTTGATAGCAGTTTACCTAGGTTAAAATACTACTCCTTTAATTTACTATCTGGCTGTTATACAATAAGCCACATAAACACTACTATCTTCCGTTTTCTCCTGTGTAAAATTGGACTAATGATATAATTTTTCTTGAAGGACTGTCTTCAGGAGGACTTATATAAGTGTGCTCTGCAGACATGTGGTGATCCCAGAGGCACTTTCAGGAGGATTGTGAGGTAAAGATACCTTCATACAATGGTAATACATTATTGGCCTTTACCACTGTGTTTACTTGCACAAAATATGTGTATTGTTATCATTATAGTCTTCTCCATGATTCATTTGCAATTTTTAAAAATCTCATTGACTTTGTAAGTGTTATTGACAAATCAGTAAAAAGTTAAAAAGTATTAATTTTATTACATCTTTATCTTTCATATTGCATAATGAAATGAGTAAGCTCTGCCAAAGAACTGTATCTTCCTGTGAACCAACATTTTTCAAATGACTAATGTCCAAAATTGTACTAGGTAAAAAACATCAATTCAGTGCACACAATACTCCAACAAATTAATGTGTAAAAGATAATATAAATATATTGAATTCATTTCAGAAGCAACACTGGAAATTACCATTGTGTTTTTTAAATAGTCTTCTAGTTTTCAAGTAGGTATCTCAATAAGGGTAGAAATTTTTGTATATGCTTAGAAAATATCACATAACAGATTGAATGCAAAAGGATAAATAGAAATATAGTTAACTTCTACTACACCAGGCAATAAAAGGATTTTAAAAATATTAAACAGTGGTATTTTTTCCATTAAGTTGTTCTTTAATTGAAAATAGTATTTCAACCTCTCATTACAAATGTTACTTATGCTATCATGTAATGGCTTTATCATTGTTGTTAAATTAATTAGTAAGTATATATTTTTAATTATCTTTATTTTCTAACATAAAAAAATCATCAAAAGTAATCAAATGCCTACAAAAACAAAAGCTCTTTAGGATCTTCAGAAATTTTAAAAGTATAAGGGGTCTCTGGGACAAAAATGCTTTAGAGTAACTACTTTTGATGATTAAATAAATTACAGTGAAATCTCGGTTCACAAATGTTTTTGTTTATGAATGATTTGGTGCGCAAAGAGAAGCTTTTGGTAAACTTTTGTTTTTGTTTGCGAATTCTGCAACAGGTGAAGAACTTGACCACTGCCATCTTCCCCCACAAACGTGAACTTTGCCCTCTTTTACAGAAGCCTGGAAGGAATTAAGTTTGTGAACTGAGGTACCACTGTATATTCAAAGTATGAGTTTTTTTATGTATTTAAAAAATGTTTCAAAAGTCTACGTATGTATTGATAATTAGAGGTAGAGAAATAGATAATGTATAGAAAATACATAATAAGTAGGTAGGCTGATAAGTAGATATACAGATAGATAGGCAGACACATAGGCATTTAAAGAGGAAAAAAACACAATCACTGGTTATACCAGCTAACGTGTTTCAGGGGAACATTAAGAATTGTATCCAGACTGATATATACAGAGGAGAGGGGAATAATTTGAAAACAGATCCATTACTCATAGACAGAGTAATTTTCTAGCTCTTCTGTAGTTAGAACTTGTGCAAAAATGCTGACGTGTTACTTTGCTGGCACATAGATGTGTCCTGAGGCCTTCTGTAAAGAGAAGGCAGGAGGAAAAAAATCAGTGAACAAAAAACAAAATACTTGACAGGGCAGTTTGAGAAAAGAAGTTTCAATGAGAATTCCCCAACATAAGTTAGTGATACTGAGAAGGAATACACCCTGAGAAACATTCCACAGACACTTCATTGTAAAATAAATTCTCCTAACCTGATTTTCACTGTGTGAAGAATTGGCTTCTTTATCCTAGCAGAGTGCTTGAATGTGTAGCTTGTTTGCAGCCAACAAGTAATTTTTTCGTATAGAAAAAATTCCTCTTTCCTATATATAGGAGTCAAGGGTTGATCACCTTTTCATATGAGACTCTATAAATAGATTGCAAAGAAATTTGAAAACCTGTGTAAAGAAGATGACTCGTGGTATACGATAAATACATTTATGAAGGCATTTAAATAGATTTACATTACATCTCATGTAGACTGTATCTTTAACACCCTCCACATCTTTGATGAGTAAAAGTGAAGGGGGAAAAAGAGAGGGTGGTCCTTAATTATTTGTGGGAAGCCACTGGTTCTCTGAGAATCTAGACAAAGCTATGGACACTTATCTCCAAAAGACATACAGGGACACAATTGTTTTACATGGGTAGAAAATTTTAGGGTCAAGGAAAATAAGTTTGGAGCAAAACTGACATGGCTAATGTCATGCTCTACTACATCTAGATGAGCACTCTATAGCAATCTCTGAATGCTTGCCACATAGCTGAGTCTTAATAAAGAAGAAAACTGTCATTGTGGAAAGAAACACTCTTTTGGTCTAGTTCCCTCACTTCACAAAAGTGGAAATTAAAAATCTAAAGCTGTTAAAAGTCTTGCTCAGAGTTGCAAAATCAATCTTAGAACTAACTGACCCTTCTCACATTCTAATCATTTCCCCACCTCTCCTAAAAATAAAGAATTAAATCTGCTCAACATGTACAGAAGATTACTGTCCATACACGGTAGAATTGTAAATCTGGGAACAAATATTATTAAAATTGGAAGACTATCTAAATAGGAAAGGAGGATATTTCATTTGAGGATATGAACACAATTGTAGAATAGAAGACACACAATTAAATGACAGCAATTTCACCATAAAATGTAGGGGGGAAAATCTTACAAATTAGTCCTAAACGGTGGAGGAGTATAATTTTTTGGATCGATCATTTATAAATACAAAAATATGGCAATTACAAAATGCTCTTGTATCAGGTAAAATCATGGAAGAAAGAAAATATCCAAAGGAGCAATTAGAAGAGTTGATCTAAACATATGGGTAGTGCTACGGTAAACCAAGAAGGGTTGGTGGAGAATACCCGTTCTTGGAAGCCATTCCATCTAGGATGGAAGGACCAGCCACTGGAAAGAATGTGACAGGTGGGAGCTGTGGCGTGAATGTCCCTCACTCACACTCCTTTCACTCATCAGTGTGCCTTCCTGTGCCTTGCTTGGCATGACCAAAAGCCAGAAGGTGGTGTATGCACTGATGCAGTTCAAACGGATAACTGCTCGAGGACAGAATAAGGCCAAAAACAATGGATCTGAAGAGATAAATGGAGAATTGTTGAAAAATTTTTGGAGCACAGTGTTGCCTCCTCTCAAACTGTAGAAAATTCAGTGCCATTGCTTGGCACCCAACGAGTTCTGTGCACAAGACCTCATATTTCCTGATGTCTATATCCAAAGGGAGCCACTGGAGAAAGGGAACAACTGACTCCATATTCAATACCCACTAATGCAATGTTAGGAATCGCCTTGTTAGTTGATAGGCTGTGCAAGGAATACAAGAAAAACATGCTGTGTTTCAATATCTCACTTCACCAGGCAATCCTGGGAGACCAAAACGTGTTTGCAAAAAGGAGTTCCCACATAAAGGAATAATGCTAAGCAATTTAGCGCCCCAAAATGTACTTTAGATGGTAAAACTGGTGAATAAAGAAACTGATTGATGAGGGAAGGGAAAAGTTGACCTTCAAGATTATTGCTGGCAACTTCTCAGAGACCACCTGGCTATTGATCAGTAGCTACTTCAAATAGGTTTGTTCTAAGGATACCTGGAGTTCAAAACCAATATGAGAAAGCCTGTGTCAGCAGCTGCCAGAATTATAATAGCCAGTTCTGATACTAGAAAAAAGTTTGTCTAAAAAGTGCCCAAAGGCCAAATGCAGCCAGTAATGCCTGGGATAAAAGAGGCAATGCAAGAAACCATCTGGCTTTCTCTGGGGCTAAGAAAGCCCTTAAGCTTGTAAGGCATTATTTATATTATTGTCCTTCCTATGTTTTGCCTACTTTTGAGGACCACAATAAGGTAGAATAGAGAAGCCATTTTCACTGTTCGAATATCTCTGATGAAAGGGTAAAAGTCATTCAAATGTCTGATAGGACAAAGGATAACAATATTAACCTATTGATAATTTTAAAATCCAAACATACTGAAGCTGATCTTCAGATTACTAATAATAAGAGGTGTAAGAGTTTATGCTTCATTTCACCCTGTAGTTCAGAACTCAAGTCAACATAGATTTTGGTATTCAAACTAAAGCATAATCCCTCATTGCTTTTCTCACTTAAAACGCAATAACCTCAGTAAATTGTCCAGACAGGTGCTGGATGAAGCCTGTTTTTATGGAAAAATTTTTTTTTTCTTCACAAGACTGTGGACCCTAATGGATCTCTTCTACTTGGAGTCAGGTTTCCCAATCTGAGTTCTAGTGGTCCACTCTAAGCCATATTATGTTTGGTGTCAATGGAATCAGTCCACTATGCCAGCTGCATTTTCATTATGTAAAATGCACTGTAGTTTGGACAGCATGTTTGACACAGATTATTCCAGTGTAGCTGAGTTATGCCAACAAATATATGTGTGCAAATACATGCAGGGAAATTGAAAATGGAGAACCATGTAAGGTGAGGTTTTTCAAACAAGTGAATTTTTAGAACAAAGATTATTTCTCCTTGTAAACATAATTACTTCCTGAATTTTTTTAATCTAATTTGACAGTCATTGGAAATTATTTTTGATCTAACAGAGTTATATAAGAAAGTATGTGGCAGAATATGGTCTGTCTAGCTATGTTTATGATACAACAAAAAGCAAGGCTAAAAACTCTCATATTAGCCTAGGATAGAAATAATATTTTTTAAAGCTCAGTAAATCAAATTTTAAAGGAAAATTTAAGTATATATCATTAATATTTTAGTTTATTCTCTTCCCCTCCCTAAGAGAGTATGATCCACACTTCCCCCACTGCCACTGCACTATGGCATGTGACTCATGAGTCTAAGTATATACACACATGTGATCGGATCAGGCGTCACTTCTGAGCCAGCATTTTAAGAGCTAGCGTGTAAATTGCCACATCTCTTTCTTTTTGGTGGTAAAAAAATCAGTTATCATATTCTAGATAGATATCATATTCTAGATAGATAGATATCATAGTCAGATCCATCAATCTGAGTCCTGGAATGTATGTGATAGAACAGAACAATAGATTATCAGGAATAGAAGAATTGGTTGTGTATGATTCTTAATAGTGCAACCAATTTCTTATGGAGCAGCCTCAAAATGTGTACAAAATAGAGAAGTGTGAGACTCAGACACCAGTCATTGTAAAGGTCACTTGGCACCAGAAGTCAAAGAACCCTATAAAGGGTGGGCCCCAGTAAAGCCTGAGGATCCAGAGCATTTAAATTCAGCATTCAGTGTTGGAAAATGATTAGACTGTACTTGGGGGAGGAACTGAGTTATCCAAATTTGGACATTATTTACTGCATTATAGATGAATTAAAATACTCAAAGGAAATTCATGTAGGAAAAAGCACAATAATCAATAAGAATCCATTCAAGATTAAAACTTATCTACATACACATGATTACATGAAGTTTTTAAAGGCTTTAACTTAGACCTATCAGTGATAAATAAAGCATTATGAAAAGTGTAAGGAATACATACATACATAGTCAATAAGAAAAAAGATTTAAAGTCTCTCCTGACTTCTTACAAATGTATGACCTCAAACAAGTTCTGTCAGTAAAATAGGAATATAGCTACACATGGATTGGTATAAATATTTAATTGAATGTGAAAAGCAGTTATAAAAAATAAATACAATGTTATACAGACTCAGTTTATATTGATCTAGATATCTATGAACTGTACTTCTAATAATAATAATTACTAAATATATTTACAGAATGTAAAATATGAGTACCCACTCTGTATCAGACTTTGTTCCAGATACTTGAGATCTATATGTGAACAAAACAGATAAAGGTCCCTGCCCATCCATGTGAAGCACGCATTGTAGAGGGGAAGAACAAGGCTAACAAACAAAGCACACAGTGTGTCAGATGGCAAGAAATGTCATGAGAAAGAACCGAGTGGGGCTGGAGAATAAAGAGAGACATGTGGTGCTTGTTGCAAATTTAAATAGGAGAGTCATACAGGCCCCTTTGAGAAAATGAACAATTATGAATGATCTGAAAAGGTAACAGGTAAATATATTTATAAGATATCTTCTACAAAAAGGATCCAATACAGTGTACTACTTGGCATGAATCGAAGGCTGGTCGTCAGCAGAACGAAGAGCACATACTCATCCAGGATCAAAACTTCTCATTCATAACCATGAGCTGCAAAAGTCGTGAGCAGCAGTCAGCAGGCTTACTGCATGGGAGTCTAGAATGAGGAAATGATATGCTCAGTTAATCTTTAATATATAATTTCCTTACTGCAGGGAGAGAGCAGAGTGTTGTAAATAGTCCCAGAGTAGTATCTGCTGGAGAGAACACAAAGCCCTTTTAGGAGGATGCCTCCTATCAGTTTATTTGAGGTAGTATATGAAGAAGAAGCAATTGTAAGACCTGTATAGGGGAGAAACCTACATCACTAATGTTATGATATTCTAGAAATCCCTTAAACACATTTATGAGAGAAAAGTGACAGTAAACACAGGCTCTGAACTTCCTTTAAGTGTCAGCAGGCAGCTTTTCCTCATCTTTCAGTTGTTACATCAAACCATAGTGAGTCCCAGACTGAATACTAAACTTACTCTATACCAGGAGCTGACCTAAGCCAAGGGGGAAAAAAAAGTCACTGAGCATATCCTAGGCTTTCTAAGACTCCTAGATCCCACCTTAAACCTCAGACCTCTGTTAGTGCTAAAATAGCCAGCTACCTTGTTCCACCCATTCCATCCCTCCTGCCACTTAAAAAAATAAAATGGATGGAAGATTTGGTGACCTGTGGGTAAGGGAGAAATTCACAGGCTGTATATTTGCATTCTTTCATCCTAAATATCTGGCTGAACACAACGACTGAAAAGTCAGCGAAGGTGGTACTTCAGAGACTAAAAGGAACATGCAGTACAACACTCAAAATTGATTTGCCCCCTGGGGATCTAACTCCTCTGCAATGCTCATTAAAACTCAACTTAAATTTTTAAAGGTTTAGAAAACCCTTTTAAAAACGTTTTCCAGTGTGACCTCACTCTGATGGACTGTCCTGCTTGGTTAGGCTTACTAGGGAGGGAAGGGAATATTTTGCTGGGTTGCAAATGATCCTATAGACAAAGGGAATAGTTAAAATGCTTTTACTGTGACAAAATTGATTGAACAAGCATAGAGGTTCCAAATCTCCCTAATTAAGGCCCAAAATGGCCTCTACATTCTTTTCTGAAACCAGAGGGAATTCCCTTGAAATGAACATATAATTCATATAGTTAAGTATTCATTAAAATGAGAAATAGGGAATGAGTCCAGTATCCAATATCAAGAGGTAAACTGTAAAATAGAAAAGGATAGATAAATAAGAAATTAAGAATCTAGAGTTTTGGCAGCCTGACCAAATTGTCACCTGTTATTCTTGGTTTTCTAATTATTCCCTATAATTTACTAGTTGTGCCTATAATTCTCAAGTATATACAAAATTAATATTGGAGTTAGAGTTGTTAAGGTCATGCTGTTTATTTTTCTTGATGATCATTTGAATAAAATATAATATATATTTTTAAAGAATATGGACTAAGTACTTCCAAAAGGTAGAAAAGTAAATACTCATGCCACCGATTTGTGCAATATGTAAGGAACCATTTAGTCTTTTATTGTTTTTTATTCTTGATCCAAAGCATACTAATTCAACATACACACTGGGAGTTTCTTTACTGAATTTAATGTATAGCTGTCAAAAGTGATGCTTAAAGCAAATTAAAACAAAGTTTTGTCTAAGACTAAGTTGTATAACATTTTACTCTGAATGAAAATTTACTTGTTCTCTTTCATCTCATTTAGATTCAAACATAAAATTATTTTATAATGTAAAATTAACATATAAAGTCATTAAATGTCAAAGAAAAAAATTATATAACAAACAGCTCGAATGTTACCCTATAAGAATATCCTATAAAGAACTAAACAGCCCTATCCTTCACATCACACAAGCACTATCACACAGATACACACAGGAACATTCACACACATCCTATATGTGCGTGACTATTAAATAATAAAGTTATGGCCTTATAGCAAGGAATATGGGTCAGTTCCATTCAAATTTATTTTAGCTGCCTGACAGTATGGAATATTTCAACTTGAGCAGTGTTTATTTCACTCTGGGGCTCACAGTTGGTTTTGACTTTGAGAATATGTAGTGATAGACAAGTGTTGTCTCTAGTTATACCCTCTTGATAAAGTAGCATCTGGAAGTCTTTCAATTCCTATCATATGGCACAATTATATTTTTTGGTAAGATTATATTTTAATGGACTTACACTTATGCTAAAATGGAATTATGTGTTACATTTTCTGTCTCCAAAATAAGGAGCTTAATAACACATGTTCATGAAAAAAGACAGACCTTATTAATAAACATTCTTACTTGTAATGAAATAGACATTCTATTTTTATCTGATCATGTTTTTCATGACCCAAATCACCCAAAACTGCAAATTAGAGCAATCATCTTGGGTGAAAAGTTCTTATTTGCTATATACCATGCTCTATCACTTCACTTATTTTCTTTTCTTAGAATTTTCTATGTCACTAAATCTATTCCTAGCAATTTTAGTAACATCTGACAGCTGTCATTAACCAAGCACTCATTATATGTAAGTCAAAAGGTTTAACTTAGAAAGGTTTTTCATTTGGGGGATATAGTTTAGAAGAAAGTGCAGAGAAAGTAAATTCTGAAAGCTATGTGTCACAAGAACACGTCATTTTTTATCTTTTCTGTCATAATATCTGTCGGAAGAAAAACTATATGTGGACCCAGTTTTCTGAAGGAGAGTATATGAAGATGGAGATCTATATCAAACAGGTTAGCAGGAAGTGTTTGACTATGATAAAATCATATTCACGTCAAGTTTCTCTTACTTTAAAGACACACAAAACACTGTCTTTAGAAAAAGACTATGTTTAAGTTCCTTGGATAATTAGGCATAGGAAAAATATGCACTGGTTTCAAAAGCATGTAATTTTTTCTTCGTCTTTTGATCTTCTTTAGATGCATAGGAATAAGAAGTCACTCAATTTCAGTAGATACCAGCTTCTTGAACGAATACAGGATATCTTAATGGTAGCAGTATTTGTCTAACCCAGATGTATAATACTGAACTCTTAAATGAGAAGATAAATGAAGCAGAAAACTTGCAGTAATCAGGGAGATTTGAATATGAGGTAGCCATATAAAGATACAAACGTATTTGTAGCGTCATTACTTGTCCCATAAACGAAGGCACTAATTTTACATGCAGAAATTGTTGCAGAGGCTGGGTTTCTGGATCATGACCAAGAACAACTAACCTTTGCTGGGTGGGTGAAAAGATTGTTAGCACTATGGCTGCCAATTTCAGAGAAAATTAATGTACGGAAATTAGAGAAGTTGGTCTGAGTCATTTGAGTACCAGGTGAGAGTGCCAATGGATGGGAAAACGAATGACCTTCAAACAAAGCAGCTTTAAAAACAATGAGAGCAGGGCATTAGAAGTAGTCAAATAATTATTCACAATTATTTTCTATTCACAGAAAGTACTGAAAGGATAATCTTAACAAATCACCTTCAGATAGAGATAAAGGTAATGTCTAATTTTAGCTTTCCATTTGTTGCAAGAAAAAAACAAATATTGTATTTGTCATTTTAAAATTTGGCAAAGACCATAGTTAATTAAATCTTTAAAAATCAATAAAATGATTTTTCCTGTATTATATTGTTGCATATATAATAAACTATATACCATAGAATTCTAAATCTTTTTATTATAACTAATGATAAATTCAAGAAAAATAGTGGTTGCATTTTTTCTTATTATGAAATGACCCACAAGTGAGATGTAAATACAATTCATGAAAGGTAAATGTCTGAATGACACAATACAATTTCTCCCATACAATTTATCAGAGAACTATAAATACGGCAAAAGAAATTCAATCTCCCAGAAGTAATTCACTATCATCCAAGTTTTGTATACTACCCATCCTCATTACTGAACACAGCTGCCTCTATATGTACATGAGAAAAGACTGCTCAGCAAAAGTTCCCATGCAGTGACAAAGACAAGATGTGCTTGTAACAGGAGACCACGTGTGACTGGGAGCTACTGTGTGTATCAAAATAAGACACACCCAGGCAGTTCTCTTGCTAGTGTTGCTGGTCAAACTTGAGCCTTAATTGTCCTGAAAGTTCTGTTTTGGAGCAGGGGAAGGAGAGGCTGGCAGCCATAGAACGACTGGTCCTCCTGGACTTGAAACAAGCTAAGCCACAGATAGGCACAGTGCAAACAAAAGAGTAAGTTAGAATGTGGGGCCCAGGATGTAGCTCAGCAGCACTGCACCTGCCTGGCAAGCACAAGGCCCTGAGTTTAATTCCCGATACTGAAAAAAAAAGGTTAAAATGTGCTTCTACTTACAATTTTATCCAAAACTTAAGAATGAAGGGGTTCGGGGTAAAAAGAATGAAATGATGGACAGTCCGAAATTAGACTTAAAAAAACAAGAAAACAAGTACACTCTAGGTTCCCATAGTACCCGTGATTCTCAGACTTGATTTTCTTTACATTTAGATCATAAATATCACATTATAAAATAGCAGCTCCTCTGGTAATACATGTGAATATTCTTTCTGGTCAGTTCAACACTAATGTCATCAGACACTATCTTGCCTGGCTGCCAGGGCAGTCTGCTTACACCGAAATCTTCAATTATGTGTCTTAATTGGATTACAAGAGCAGTGGAATTTAGAATATTTAAAAAATGGATCATTTGGGAATAAAATCTCAAAATAGCATTTTATTTAATTATTCATATATTATTCTGATTTGGGATGCTGTAACATCAGCTGCAAGGTTTATCAAACTACATTTTAAGGGTGACTGGAAGGCTCTTTATCCTATAAAACATCAGTTAACAATTTTCCATTTCCTTGGAGATCACTTATACCAATGCAGCGTCACACAGGAAACAATTCCTTTGTTACATCAGGTCACAAATTAGTCTAAATGTCATAAGCTGATTTCCCCATTGGTCAATTAAAGCTCTGTACTTGACATATTTTTAAAAACATATACACATACTTTCCAGTCTAATCTACATAATAAAAACATTGTCATACTTTAAATTGAATCTTTCTACTCTTCATATTTCATCACAATAACATTTCTGAAAAGATTGCTTTAGAGCAAACATTTTGTACAAATATTTGTCAGACTTAGGTATCTTTTTTGTTGTTGTTTGTTTTTTGTTTTGTTTTTTGAGGCAGGGTCTCACAATGTTGTTCAGGATGGCCTTGAACTCCCTACATAGACCAGACGGACCTCAAACTCATACAATCCTCCTGCCTCAGCCTCCTGACATGCATCACTACTCCCAGTCATACTTTTTAAAGAAAATCTGAGCATAGACTTATACATCAATGCATGATTACCAAAATAGATTTTTTACAACTCATTATCCTCTTTATTTTCTCCAAAGCTAATAAAACACAAATGCTTAATGTAGTAGTTTTTTAATCATATCTTCTAATCGGCTAAAAAGAAAATTTATTTTAAAATTTTTAAATTCTCAGCATTTTTTATTTTATTTTTGATATCCATAGAAAAGAGTGGCAAATCATACTCAGATTATAATTGCATACAATTCATTCTATACAGAGCAGGATTGTAAAGTAAGCCAGCATTTTTGGAACTAATTATGGATGTAGATCTGATCTATGATGACCATATAATTCACTTTCTAATGGAGGCTATTTCAGAGTGAAATAAATGCTAACAATAGTTACACGGCTATGAAAGTTGCAAAACCAGACAGAAATACAATCACTCCAGGCCGAACAAATGGTCATGAAGTAAAACATTTGTTTGGTATGTGCAAAGACATTTAGAATGAAATCTGCTCTGCAAAAAACTTATGAATAGAGAAACACTGAAATGTGACAAACCAGTGCTTTTGCCAGATTTAAGGGCTGGTGACAGAGAAACAACATCAGGACACTGCAAATACACAGGAAATGACGGCGCCTCCCACCCTCAGTCAGATCCGAACACATCCTCATTTTGAAACTCTTTTAAAGTAGAGAAGAAATCTTCATCCAACTGTTTCATCCTTTCATTTTTTTTAATTTGGTAGGTGACACTGAAAAATAAATTAAATAACCATCAATATTTTGATCAATATAACTACTGCTATGTGTAGTAATGGAAAATTCCCAGGAGGCTGGGAATTGTCATAAGTTAATATTTTTAACTTTAAACCATCATTGCCTTAAGAAAGAAAATGTATCACAATTAAGAGAAAAGTATCTTTTTATTTAAAGCAAATAACAAAAATCAATAGGCATTTCAGAAAACTTTTAAGGTAAGTAGACCACATAAGACAGTCTTCAGAACATGGTAAATAAAATTCATTGTTAAAAGAGTGCACATAAAAACGTTTTTCACGCCTGTACACAGTAAGCACAGGCTGAGTTTTCAACTTTCAGGTATTTTTTTGACCAGAAAAAAAAAAAATCTTCTGCTTCTATCGCTTCATGGACATATGAAAAATTTTAGAAGTAAAATATTTAATTTAAATTATTATGAGCAATGAGGGGCCTTCAGTATTTTCCTGAAAAAGGATATCAGTAAAATCTTGTCACTTTATCTAAAACTGCAGCATACCACAAAATTTACTGAAATAATTGGCGCGAAGTAACACAGTGATGTAACCAACCCTGCCTCAACCCCTTGTTAACAGTGGCAGCGAGGCTATGCCATGTAACCCGGCGGATGTTTCCTCAGGCGCTTGCTTTAGTCAGAGCCTCACTCCTTTACCCTGCAGGCTGCTGGATGAAAATACAAAGTAATAATTTCTTTCACGGAAAACAGATCCACAAGAGATGAGAAATCGCACATCTCTCAAATTGTCCACTCTGTTAAGAGTGCTGATAACTTACAGTGAAGTAGGACTGGAGTAAAATAAGGCTTTGAAAGAATCTGTTTACCTATACTTACATGGACTAAGTGTAACCTTAGTCTACCACATGAAGCAGTTCTCATAAGCACATGCTATATATATTTATAGATCTGGTTGCAAAAATTCATAATAATTTCCTTCTGATATTTCTGTGTTTTATGAAGGAAAATATATCTAATAACTCCTAAAAAGTAGTTGCCCCAAAGCATAGAGTTTTGCTTGCTTGAAGAGAGGCAGGCATGTGTTACCAGCAGAAGTTAATACTACTCTGATGGCTGACCCTATTTCCATTTATGGCATTTTCTAAGCTTCATGATTATATTGTCTCTTTTTGTGTAAGTCAAGGATTGTTTTTCATAGGAAATTTATCTTCCAATATCTATAGAAAAAAATTCATGGCACACTCATGCCCCTTCTAGAAGCCTGACCTATTTTGTTCAAGAAAAAGATGGTCATTGCAACCAGTTTCATGTTCTGAGAGCCAGTGAAATATGCAATAAAAACATAAGCAGCGTCTTCCACTATAATGAAAATATAAGAGTAGTTTATGAAAGATAAAGCACAGGAGTTGTGTGGTTTTCTATGTTTCCTAAATATATTCCAGTCTGTCTACTGAAGTGGGTGCTTCAGTGTACATCCTGACTATAATTTAATCACTTTTGGTAAATGAGTAGCACTTACTGTAAATCTGATCACACTCTGCTTTAAAGGATTTCTGCAATCTTTTTATTTGCTGTCAGACCCCTTTTGAAAATAAATTTTCCCACTAATGTCACAATGATCCTCTGCAGGGTCCTTTGTGAAAGAAACATAAGCTAATTCAAATATGAGAATTGGCAGCTTATAACGTAAAACCATATGCATTTGAAACCTTTTGGTGCACTTCTAGGCAATAACAAATTTCATAAGTTGTCATAAATCACATTTTTTAAGTGACGGAAGGGATTTTCATTAATTATCTCAATTCTGCTTTATTTTAATTTTTCTAAATTTGGGGAAATTTCAAATGTACAAAGAGAGACCCAAAATAGAATAAAGCAGCATATTCTAATGATAATAATCATTTTCAACTCATGACTAATTTTGTCTTTTATACCCCATCTACTTGTCCCATCCCACATATTTTGAAAGAAATTTCGGACATCATATAATTTTATCCTTAAATACGGATAAAATTCCTCTTTTAACAAAACATGGCCACAAAAAAATTACTGTTTAGATAGAAATTTCTTAATATCTACAAATCTCTAGTCAGTGTTCAAATTGTTTTTATCTCATAAGTGCCTTAATTTTAAAATTATTTCTTGAGTAAGGACCCAAGGTTCCAAAGAAGGAATGGGATATGTGTTGGATTTGGGATATGTGCTTCTTGCTTCTTAAATCTTTCATGTGCTTTTTAAATTAAATTAAATTAAGTTTATTTTAATTTTTTGGCAGTGCCAGGGGTTGCTCACAGGGCCTCCTGAATGGCATTAAATCTCTCTTAGTCACAAGTTTCTCTGTCTCCCCCACCATCTCTCCTTTCCTCACCCCTCCTTCCACTCCCTTTGCAATTTATTTGTAGTTAAAGAAACCAGATTCCTTGTGTATCCAGTTTCTCACAGCCTAGATTTTGCTGACAGCATCCCGTGGTTTCTTAACACGTTCTTCTATCCTTTATATTTCCTGTGGATTGGAAATTGTATCTAGAGATATGATCAAATTCAAGTTTAATAGTTTTGGCTAAAATATTCTGTACATGCTACCATGAAATATTCTTCAGCAGTAAAAATGTTCACACGTTGACCATGTTGTGGTTAAAAGTATGAGCTCTGAAGATCAAATATATGGATTTTAATCCTGGTTTTGGCTCATTCTAGAAGTGAATTCAGGCAAATGAACTATCAATATTTTACTTTCTTCATCTATAAAATGGGAACAGTAAATACATCCAGCCAAAAGGATTTCTGTGAAGACAAACAATTTAAATAAGACTTCAGAGCTGGGGATTTAGCTCAGTGGTTCCAGCGCCTGCCTCGCAAGCATAAGGTCCTGAGTTGGATCACTGTTACAGAAAGAAAGAAAGAAAGAAAGAAAGAAAGAAAGAAAGAAAGAAAGAAAGAAAGAAAGAAGGAAAGAAAGAAAGAAGGAGAAAGAAGGAAGACTTCAGATAGTGCTCTTGGTACATAATAAGCAATCATTTGATATTAGCTATTGCAATATTACCAAATAGTTAGCATTAATTATAAGGAGGAACATAAAGAAGAGATTTCTAACAGTTTTGTTTCATGTAGTAGCTAAATTGACAAGTCTGATAATGATAGATTTTCAATACCTAGTATTCAAGTTGAAATGTGAATGCACTAAAAGTTTCAAATTTATAAGGGAACTAGAAATGAAAGTTGCAGCCTTTTGCCAGTAGGTTAGTGATTGAACACCCACAGTTTACAAGAGAATGAAGGAAATTGCTACTCACCAGCTCTGCAAAATGTACTGTGTCTTTCTGTATATACCATTCTTGCCTCAACCTCAGAGAATAACCACAAGCATACTCTACATTTTCTTCTTTCCTAAATATACTTTGACAGCATTGAGTGAAGCAAAACAATCCTCTTAGGTAGACAGAAGAAATGGGTTCATGTCATGCTTTCCCAAGAAATAATTTTTGCAGAAACTTTTTACTCTTTTAGAGATAAAGCATGCATGATTCAGAAATTCAATCAGTAGTTTACTGAATTTCTAAGGGACCAAATGCATTTTTTACAATCACAATCTTGAGAATGTCCATTAACTGGGGATTTAACAAATGTTAAGTTATAAAATCCACACAATTGGAAATCATGAAGATCTGAACTCAAATGAGCAATGGAAAGTTGAGTATTTAAGGAAACTGCCTATTAGCAAGAACTATTGGAAAATGGAATGGTACTTTTCTTAAGCTCCATAAATTTCAAAAGTAAATTGGAAAACATATTGGAAGAAAATGTTCTACTTCACCAGGGGAATAAATGAAATGGTTTTCCATCTGCTTTTTCCATAAGCTGATCTTCATATTAGATTTATAAAATCTACCTATCCAAACTATGAACATGGTAAGTCCAATATTAGGCTTTTAGTCTGGGCTTCACTGGGAGAAGTTCCATTTCCAAATCCTCTACCAAATGCTGAATAATACCAGTATGGAAATTTGGAGCAAAATCAATTGTTAAAGTCAGATTATGAGATTTTAACTGCTATTCTAAACCTACTTATACAGCCACTCGACAGTTATTTCCACTTGCCAGATCAACACCCAAGAGTCATTTTGACATTTTAAAAAAAAAATCCCAATTACACATCCAACTGCTGATTTACAAAGCAAAAGGCAACCTGTGATTTTGGCTTTAAAACCCAGTTTGCCTTAGGGATAGATGGATGAAAGGCATTCTACCCTACTGTTTAAGGGCCAATATTCCTACATTTCCATATCCCGTTTAGACCAGACTGACTTTAACACTTGGGCTTCAGTGGTATCACTTTATGGAAGATGCTTGACTGGGAAGAGATCTGCCCTGGGGTGATAAGTGGAAGGGAAGCTACTGCTGCAGGTGGCCTCCTATGCCAAGTACCACAGGGAAATGGCTGGGAAAAACAAACACATTTTTTTCCCACAGGCAAAGGATGAGAACTAAATAGTAAAACAGTAAATTGAGTGACTGTCCGCTTACTTCTACTAAAATTTCTTTGTTATCCTTTGCACGGGGAAGGTTAACAGCTCAACCGTCAGAATTAGTTCTTCACGCCAAGTTATGCCGTCATTTGGTGAGGGTCTAACGGGCCTTCTGGGATTTGCTAACTGAATACCTTGCTCCTTGAAGCAGCCTGCTCCTTTGAGGGACTGGAAAAGAATGTTTGAATTGGAGCGAAGGTGCTGCTGCTCCAACTGCTTTTCCACCTGCAAAAACAGAACCTTTGGGGACAGTAGCAGTGCACTTAGCAGGAGCCCAGACTCCATCACCCGGGATCTCAGGAATGAGAAAGGTGTTAAAGTAGCTGGCTCTTCTATTTTGCCAAGGATTTTCAGGCCTTGCTGTTCTTGGCAAAATTCTGAAATATCCCACTTCTCTCACCGCAAGCTTTTCCTTTTCCATTTCTTTGGGATGGCTTTGGGTTTTGGGATGACTAGTCCAAACAGAAAGACAGACTTTTAGGAGGATGTGCGGTTCACACTCCTTGGCTCCCCACGGGCTCCTAAACAGCATTTGGCTGCTGTGGAGGGTTGAGGGAGGGGCCCAGCAGCAATAAAAGGATCCAGTTGCCAACCACCTCAGCCTCAGTATGGAAAGGGACATTCCTTAAGTCCCAGGCAGACTAAATCACCGCAGAAAGTTTTGAAACATTACCAAGTGCAAAAGTTGCAGCTGTCACTCAGCTGACTCTGAAAGCCCATTTCCTGTTGATTTAGAGAAAACTGTCACAAAACTCCTGACAAAAGCGTCTTACAAGTATTTCTTTTCTCAAATTTCAGCCAAAAAATCTGACTCACCTACAGTAGCCTATTGTGATACAGTCCTTTATCCCTTACCTCATGTTTTAGAGTGTTACTGGTTATTATAAAACCAACACACAACTAAATTTTGGAGTTATATAAATATATATATTATAAAATATGCCATTTTAGTGGCCCTTTCAGTGACATTAATTATTTTCACAATATTGTGTAGTCATTATTACTTTTTCCAAAAATATTTCATCATTCTAAGGAAAAAAATCTGTTAAAAATTTTTAAACATGAGACGTTTGCTCTCACAACTGCCATAATTTGGGTTCTATATATAAGCGCAAAGTAATCATGATTAACATTCACATATATATTTACAACATAAAATGAATGAGCTAAAACTAATTATTAGAAAAGTATAGAACTATTAGCAATTGGACACTAAACCTTAGTTGTACATACAGTAGTTTTGGTTAATTTCATTTAACTAATCAGTTATTTGTTGTATAATGTAAAATTTCAATGATTAAGACAGATCCTTAGCCTAGATAATCATACTAATGCTTGCAAAATAGCTGCAATCACGTAAAATGAGCAAACAAGGGTTAAAAATTTAAAATTACAAGGATGAATTCAAAAGGAAATTAAAGTATCATTTAAAGTCTAGATATATAGAGTATTATTTTTTTAAAATTGCAAAGTATATAATTAGATTAAGAAACAAATTTAACACAATATTGAAATGGCTTTAAGGAAGGATCCATAATATGAATTTAAGGCCATGTATAATTTTATCTCAGCCACTGATCAAAATTGCCTTTCACAAAGCAAAAGTAAAATATGAAATATAGATTTAGGCATAGCTAGCTTCTCGTTTCAGTGAATTCTTGCTCATTGATTAGTAAATCCAATCATTGGCAGTGACAATTTGAGAAGTAAATCCCTCCATCAAATCTGAAATCTTGCTCACTGCATCTTTGAAGTTCACCCTTTCTTTTCATCACTACACATTTCATTGCCATGTGAGGTAAGTGCATCATTCATTTTAATCCTGTCGAAATGAATGGATGAACCTAAATAACAAAACAAGTCTTTTCCACATTATAGTGCTATAACTCACTTTAAAGTGATATCATTTTAAGGATTAAGATGTATACATTTTGCTTCTGTGACTAGTTGTCCTTTCTTTGTGTACTATATTAATAAGAATTTAAAGTAATACTGTCACAGCTGCCTTCTGATATAAGTCTTAGAATCTTAAGTGAAATTTCACTAGAGCAGGCAACCAAGATGAATAACTATTTTGAAGGGAATCAAACTATCATTTAGTAACTAAAGACTATGGTATTCTCTTTAATCACTTGAGTTAGAGTGACTATCAACAAAATCAGTCTTAAAAATATTTTCATTAATTATCACATTGCCAACATTGAAATGAAAGAAGTTTGAAGTACTATTGCAAAACAAATGAATAAACATTAATTCTTAACTTGATGCTTGCTGTATCAAGCAATTACTTCATCTACCATTTCAAAAACTTTAAGAGGGCTATTCAAAATAGATATTGTCAAAAAGTCATGCATAAAATTTATTTATAATATATGATAAGTTTCAATGTAATACTCTGAAAATACAGTTGTTCTACAATTATTGTATAGCAACTCTATCATACAACATTTAGATATTGATTTGTTTACTTATTTTATTTCAAGTTTAACATCTTAACCGTTTCCATTTTAGAACTTGCTTAGAGAAGTGCAAGTGAAGGAAATCTAAAATATTACCATCTAAGGATAATTACTAATAGTATATTAGACTATTTCTTTTCTTATTTCATTTAAAATGTATTTACTTTTTCTAATTCAAAAATAAAGAGTGAACACTTGGATAGCTACAATAGCTACAAATTATAAAAATAAATTAAATTTTAAAGTCAATATGTTTCAATCAAGTAAATGTAAACTTTGTAAATAAATTGGCATGTATCTTCTATGTATAACCTTTTCTCTAAACACTTTTTAATATCAGTAGCTTTACTTTATTTTAATTAAAATACAACTAAATGCTTAATGCAGAAAAATTTGTACAAGTGTACAAAAGATAAGAATTATAATCATCCATAACTTCTCTAGCAGAGAATGATAATTTTATTTTATTTTATGTCTATTACCCACATAATTTGCATCATCTTACATGCCCCCATTTTTCATAAAAACTTAAAATATTATTTGCAGTATTTCAGAGCAGTGGGCCAACTTAATGAAGAAAACATCAAAACTATTCTCCAATAGCACTAGGGATAAACCATGCTAAATTGTTAAGTCTTACTCTTTGATTCCAAGGCACTCCTACATCCCCATACCTTTCTAACAAACTATTTCCAACCCTCCTCTTTACCCACCTCTTAGCAAGTCAGCTCCCTTTCTGTTCTTCACTTATACTTTCCTGGTTCTACTGATGCTCTTCTTAATTTTTGCATGGCTGTCTTTCATTGCTGCTGTAGATTTTTGTGGTGCTACTGTTGTCTGTGTATGAATGTGTCTAACCAGAAGTCTGGTCTTCCTACAGCTTTCAGTCAATGGTTTCCCTAAACAATACGTCATTTTCTACAAGTCTGCCTGATGTTCCTGATGGGGGATCCAAACATGAGGAAACAAGGAGGAGACAGGCTGTTAGAATTGGCCAAGTAATTACAAGAAACAAGGAAAAGTATCAAATGCCTGAAACTGTACTTGCAAGATCAGAAAAGGATCTGTAAGATTGCTGACCTTTGCAGGGAGACTGAACTACTGCTTTCAAGTTAGGTTCGGAACATAACCAGTGTCTAAACAAGCTAAGAGTCATCCAAATGACTCGACTGCATTACTCATCTTTCCATCACTCTTACAAAATACCTCAGAAAATCAATTTAAGAAAGATTTATTATGGCCCGTGACTTCAGAAGTTCCAGTCCATCCATGGTAGGCTGGCTCCATGGCCTTGAGGACTGCAGTGAACCTTGTATCTGAGCAGAAGCTCACAATGGAAGAGCACTGTTCAGATTGTGGTGACCAGGATGCAAACAGGAACACCCCTCATTTATAGCAAAGTCCTTCCCCAAAACCCATTACACTATGAATCCATTGATAATTTAATCCACTGATGAGATAGGAGCCTTCATAATCTACCTCCAAAAGGCCTCACCTCTGAACACAGCTGGATTGTGTTCAGAGTTGAGCTTTTGAGGAACATTTAAGATCCAAACCATAGCATTTGGATACAAAAATGCCAAAAGAAAAACTAAGCATTACTCTAAATGATTTAAATCAGGAACATAATGTCATAATTAGAAGTATGCTCAGATTTTATGAAGATTGAAATTTAAAAATACTGTGGGGCTCTCAAAGAAAAATGAATATTATAAACAGAAAATTAAGTATGAAAGTGATTATTGTTATCAAATAAGAAATGACCACAGAATAGTGAATATTTGTATATTCGGGGCCATTTTTTATTTCTCTTTAGAAAATTTACAAATATGATTACACAGATTTACTTTCAGACAGCAACCTGCCTTCATTGTCCACTTAGAGTGGAGGTCTGTTCAAATGCAAGGTGCCAAAGTGAAACTTTGTTAGCTTCATGGAAAATTTGCTTCTGGTTTTAATTCTATAACTTCAGGCTATAGGAACCAGATGGCCGAATCACTTTAGTGGGCAAGTGGTCCTTACTAACTTCCTCAGAAGTGTACTGCCTTAGTTTGTTCTGTGCCATTATACTAGAATACATGAGCCTGGGAGTTTTATAATGAGCAGAAATCAATCTCTCAAGTTCTCAAGGCTGGGAAGTCTAAGATCAAGGTGCTGAATTTTGGTGATAGCTTTCTTGCTTCATCATCCTATGGCAGAAGGAAAAAGAGATCAAGAGTAAACAAGAGAGAGGGACAAAAGAAGGCTGAACATGGTCTTTTTATCAGGGATTCACTCTTGTGATAATGCCTCGTGACCTGATTGATTGCCTCTCACTAAGTCTTACCTCCTTCTCAGATCCTGCTGTTGCATGAGGGATGAAGTTTCCAGCACATGCTTTTGGTGAAACACATTCAAAGTACAGCAAGCACCAAATGCAATTCTCATCGACTGTTACAACTGTATAACAAAGTACAAAAGTACGATGCTTCAGCAAAGGACTGAGACTTGAATCTGAGGATTACATGTGAGGGATGGGGGAAGCTCACTTTGACCTTGAATTCTGCCTTGGATTTCAACAGAGAAACAGCATTGCAAACAGGAACGAAAACAAGTATGGTAGAACAGGGATGTCCATAAACAAGAATTTCAGGTGGGATTTTCGGTGCGATACATGAAGATTTAGAATGAAAAAATGAGTGTTGACATTGGCTGCATCAAGACTGCAGAGAGTCTTATGCATCATGTTAAGGAATATGCATTGGCTTCAGATGACGAATAGAATAAATATGAGATTTTTTGTTTGGTTTGTTGGTTTGTTGTAAAGAAAATGTGGCCCAGAAAACTGTAATGGTACGCTAAGGTCATTCGGTGAATTAGTAGCAGAACAGTCAGAAAGTTGCTCCAGAGTGTTTGTGATAGCACCTAAGACCAGAGCAAAGAAAATTTTATGTTTGTTGGGCCGGGGATTTAGCTGTGTGGTTCCGGTGCTTGCCGCGCAAGTGGAAGGTTCCGAGTTCAATCCCCGGTACCAAAAAAAAAGAAAATTTTATGTTTGTGAATGGGGGTGAAAATGAGAGTGCATGATAGATAAGAGGAAAGCCAAGAAGCTGCTTCCTACATAGAAAAGTCCTATAAATTCACAGTGCATGTAAAAGTAAGAAATTTGCTAGCAATGAACTAAATGTGTTAATAAAAAAGAGTTTTACTCAGAATAGTTAAGAAGGTAACTCTGAAGAGATTTTCTGAATGTAAATCTTGGCTTAATCACTTATTATGTGACTTTTAAGCATTTTTCTGTTTTGTATGTTGACCTCATTATCAGTAAAATGGAAGTGAGAAAAATCTACTTCATGTTGCTGTGGAAAGTACCCACAAGAGATTATGGAAACAGTGCCTTAGTTCCAGGCTTGGTTTATTCTGGCAGTCTCTTAGCTGGAGTCCTTATTATTCTTGTCTCTGGTTCTAGTGTCACTTAGACCACTGAGCCAATCCTTTGTCTTCTTCCTATGTACAGTCTTGCTCTTCTCAATTAAATCACAGCCAGTGAACTCTATCTAATTCCACTGATCTGAAGTTCAAATGTAATTATGTCATAGCTGCCACAACTTCATAATAAAGCCCATATTTGTTATGCAACCAGTTGACTGGTTGTCATTCTAGCCCATTTTAAAAATTTCTCCACCTAACATTTTAAGGCCCATTCCTCCTGAACAACAGACCATTTGATTTTTGTCTCTAAGGATGTCTAGTTGCAGTTCCTCAGTATTTCCACCTCAAATGTACCCCTTGATTTTGTCATCCCTGCCACTGAGATGCTTAAGACAGCCCTACTGCCCTTCCTACAAGGTCTCAGAGCCCCCTCTTCTTGTTTCTATCAGAGCCCTTGGCCATGGTATTGAGATTTACTGCTTCTAGATATGGATCCTCAAGTATGAAATTCTTTGGGGACAAAGACTGTCTTATTCACATCTAACCTCTGTAACTAGCAAAACACTTAACAAACAAAGCCTTGACAAATACATAATTAAGAGTGATGGGAGTGGTTATCTCTGGGGAGGGAAGGAGTATTGACTGGAAAAGGGCATGAAGAAAACTTCTGTGATAAAAATCTATACAGAATGATGATCAGAATGATGGTTACACAAGTGGATACATGTAGAGAAATATATTGAGCTGACTCTCAAAATTGTTACACTTTCTTTTCTTCACTGGAGATATTTTTAGTCCTCAGCATTTTTAAATTAAAAGGTAATACCAAAAAAGGAAATGCTCTAGGATACTACTGTGGTGAGTGTGTCACTTAAAGGGAATAAGAACAACAAGGGAACAAGAACAAACATAGGGAATGTAGGTAATTTATTTTGCTTACTTATAAGTCCTAGTTAACAAGGTATTTTTGGTCTGAAAACATTCATCAAGCCATTCACTTATGATACATGCACATTTATATAACATTCTTGAAATTTAAAGGAAAAATTGAATAACATACGTGATAAATAATATATATATGAACATGGACAGTCCTGTTTCTGTTAATAAAAACACATCATTCTCTTTAAACTATGTCCCTAGTCTCATATAAGAATTAACTAAAATAAAATTGAAAAGCTGACTTTCTCTCTCAACTATATGATTCATCTGTATAGACGAATGTTTATAAGTAGTAGAAACTTACATTATATGTACATATAAGATAATAATATATTCATTAGTAAGTGGTATACAATGGCAAAATGCAAATCTCTACAACTGTTCTGAGATGCCTTTTTAAATTAATGATTTTTAAGAAAAATTAGCTAGAATTATTTTTGGCATAGAGTGAGGATTTTAAAATTTTTCTATAGTTCTTCTTAGAGTCAGAAATCTTACACATTGCTCTTGCCTCCAATGAACTATTGTTTAAAATGAGACAAACAGAAAAGTAACTTAGATGCTTCTATTAGAGATGTTCATAAACGTTTTCAAAATTAAAAAGAAAAGTTTCACAGACCTTGCCTAATTTCCCTAGAGAGCATTTATGCATGATTTGGGTTTTATTTGGCACACCTACTCCAACAGCAGGACTTCTTAATGTAGGTGTACATTTAACAGCCACATTGTGAACAGCGTGAAAAAAACCGAATAGACATAACCTCACATCAAAATGTCAGCACAATGCCCTTAGCACCTAAAGGCAAGGAAGGAACCCTCAGCTCCAGGTTCCATGAATACTCAGCAATATTTCAGTTGCTTAATTGCAACTAAACCTATGAAATAAAATGCATCTGATCACGAAGAGGAAGGAATTAAGGCTCTATCTACCCCTCTTTCTCCATATCATCTGAGCAAACAAACTAAACTGCCATGCTTTTTGATGGAGTAATATTTATCACAATTTTCAGTATAATTACTGACTACAAAGGGTCAAGGTTGAATTTTATTTAAATAAAAAGTGAAGTGTTTGTAATGCTCTTTTCTACACGTGGCTAATTTTCCAAACATGTTTCAATAACTCAGAAAGTACTATATTTATAAAAGGATTTTAGAGGAGCTATCCTCTTTATCAGAAGGTAAAATCTAGAAATGCTTCAATCATTCGTGTCAGTTTGTGACAGTTCAAATCGCTAAAAGTATTAGGCAAACTAATCACTATCAAAGTATAAAGGTTACTGAATAGCTTCAATATAAATCAATTACAACCATATTACAAAAACTGAATGAGCATGTGTGTGGATGTCTTTATTCCTGACAATTAAATCCTTTGATATATCAGCATTAAATTCAGTTATGTGTAATGTCAACAACAACAACCACACCAATAAAAGATACCAAGTAAGTTGAATATTTTCTTGCTTTCAGTAATATAGATTCAGATCTAGGTAGCCCAGAGCTGTTTTGCAGCTTCTTGAAAGCTCTTCTACCATCTTTTAGTGCATTGTCACATTTCACAGGATGGATCCTGGTGCTCTACTCATCATTATATCCACATCTTAGGAAAAAGAAAAGAGAAGAAGAATGGCAATCTGCCTCCTTTTGAGAATCTTTTGTGAAACTTGCACATAAGACTTTGGGGTCATTTGTCAAAATTTGACTATATGGTTAAAGCCATATAGTCTTTGAGCTTGATCACAAGGTAGTCAGCTAAAATTTGGAATTCTTACTGTCAGGAAGAGGAGGAAAATTGGTATTTAGAGTAGAATAAATATTTTCACTTTAGAGTGCAATAAAACAGAGACCTCAGCTTCCTAGAAAATAAAAGTTCTAGATAATTCAATCGAATAATTAAATGAAAACAATCAGACTATTCTTTACTCATAATGTAAGCAAGAGTTCACTAACTTTTCTGAAGCTAAACGTTTCTGACATTCAAAACACACGTGAAGAAAATATTTCTATATATCAAAAAATGTTCAAAACTTAAAATATGCTGTATAATTATGTTTTGTTGTAGGAGGAATAAAAAGAGAGGACTCATTAATTTTTTAAGGGAAAAGTTGACTTAGAAATAATTTGATCCCACTTCTAAATCAAAATTAATATTATCAGTTGGGACCTATGCTGGCAGCTCTGAGAATCATTGATTTGAACACACTATTTCTGAAAATGATTTCTTTTTAGTAATTACTAACAGTTTATGAAAAGATCTGCAATTTTATTTTTCCAAGTGTTCAAGTAATCTTCACTCATCAAAATGCTAAAATCTTTTATATCAAAATCACACGATTTACCCATGTAAATGTCCTTCCCATTCCCTGACAGATGGAAACTCTTAGTGCTGATCTATAGCCCCAGTCCCATGCCAAGCACCAGGTTCATTTAGTTTCTAAGCTAGAATCATTGCTCTTTGTGTAACTTTAAGCTTCACTTGGACATGGAAATCAGTTTTAGTACCACAGCCACTGTGCCCCGGCTGATACTGGGTTTTTCTCATACAAGGTTGTAAAGGAATCCTCTCTAGATTACTACAGAGTTTCTATCAAGACTGGGAATGAACCTTACATTAATAGGAACACACTATACTCTCCAGTAGTCCTTGAGTGTATGTTTGAACAACCATTCATTTATTTAGGAAACCAGCACTGAATGGTGACTAGTCAGGAACAACACCAGGCCCCAGTAATAAAAAAGTCACTATCGCCTGTGGAAGGGACAGCTTGTTAAAATGATCATCCTTGTGAAGAGGCAGATTTGATCTCCTAGGAATTGCCATCCACTGTTCTTTTGAGCTTGGTAGCCTCATGGATTTATGCAGACAACCATTCGGACATCAAACTTGGAATGTTTTTAGCAGGGTTATATTCCCATTAACATCCCAACCTCCACTCTACCCCCATGTCGTGCAAATAAACTTCATTCAATACCATACACACATTGTTTCCTTCTCTGAGATTTTAAAACTCAGTTACTAACTCTTAAAATAATTTGTTTTCAGTTTCTTCCTTATCTTTTAGGAAAAAAATCTCAATTTGGAAATACCCTCCTTAAAATGCAGTTTTGAGAAACGAATACAGTGCAAAACTTCTTATTGTGTCTTACCCCTGCTTAAATGGGAGAGACTACGTAAAGGTGCAAATTTCCAATGATGAATGTCATTATATTGTATACCTAAAATGTACCAATGATTAGAATGAATAATCAATAATGCAAAATAGGAAGAAAAGGTCCAAAGGGGTATGGGTAGTTGGAGAGGCAGGGGAAAGGCAAGAAGGGAAAGGAAAAATGCTGAGAAATGGAAAAAATGGAAATAAAGTCTTTGTAAATAGGGAAGGGTGGAGGGGGTGAAGGGAGGGCTAGGAATGGGGAAAAAATAAGACCCAAGATGCATCATGTAAAGGTACAATTCCCAATGAGAAATGTAATTGTGTTGTATACCTACAATGTACCAATAAAAGAATTTAATAAAAAAAATTAAAAATAAATAAATAAATAAAAAATAGGCTTACTAATTTCATCAAGAGTAGTGTCACAATTCTTGATCCAAAACAGGAAGATTTTGCATTTTAATTTAGGCCCATTCTGATTGTTTGTGACTTGGTGATGATTTTAAGTTTCAGAAAACTGAGATCTCTAACTTTTGGTGCCTTCCTTCCATGTTCCATCTGAGGGTTGGTCTCGGCAAGTAGGTTTTAGAACACACTTCACATACTATTCCCTATTCACACATGGACTTGAGAAAATTCCTTTAATTTGTCTTATCAAAAAGGTTACCTCTTAGGGTTGGTGAAAGTGATTATCAGCCAATGTACATAAAGCACATTGACTTTCTCAGAGTAAAGACTTGACACACAGGAAAGAGCAGAATTAGTAGCTGTCTTTGTAGTCATAAATGATTCACATATAGATTAGGAATCATAATTATCCAAGTTAATCAATTCATTAACCACCTAATATGCATTGATGTTTTCTGATAGGTGCTGGTGTTTCAAAAGTGAATTGAATATCCTAAGGTCAAAAGTCCAAAGTCTACTGTAAGTACCTGAAGTACTGTAAGACCTGAAGTACACAGAAATTATTACAATCACAGAAACAGGACTCAAGAGAGCAATGTTCCTGCCATCACACCACATTCCACCCATTCCATCTCCTCAGAGGTATCTCATAGCATTCAAGAAACATTTGGAAAGTAGCGATGCATAAATATATATGGTTCCATACTAAAATATTTTAGCCAAATACTAATGTTAACATTGATCCCTCAGAGCTTTTTTAGTTTTGGTTTATAAATTAACTTCTTTAATGTTGGCGATTTACATACAACAGATATTTCCTATTCCATAAAATTTAAGAGTTAGTGAAAAGATATCTCATGCCAGAAGATATCTTTAAAAAGTTTATGAGTTTAGATAAATGCATATTTATGGAATATACCAAATTTTAAAGACACAATGTTAGTAAATTGGTTTAAAAATACTGTTCCAAAATGTTTAAAAAGCTATTTTCTTTGAGTAATAGGATCATAAGAGATTTTGCTAATGTGCATACATAGACAGCATTTTCAAGTACAGTATATTATACCAGCTATGTGTAGCAGAGGAGAGTCAGGAAAACTGGTGAGAGACGTGGGCTCATATATGCCAAAGATGGGAGATTAAGATAAGAAACAGTGTGAGGAACCCAGGTGCTTGAGGGTCATAAGCTAAAGCATAAGATTAACCAATAGTAGAATGGACCAAAAATATAATAATGCATAGCCTTGTTACAATTACAATGTAGTCCTCTTTGCCTTGGGGTTAGTCTTATCTCCACTTTTGTTATTTAGACGATCCATTGGCCAATGGAAAATTAAAGTACAAAGACTGACTTCTGGACTCAAAACTTAGGTAAAAATATGGAAATCAATCTTGTTGCGGTGTATTGTGTTCAAGATGATAGTCAAAGTTGTGTTTCACAACAGAAAATAAATCAATCTATAAACTATACCCGTACAGCTTTCATGTATAAACAAAGTAATGCATTTTGTAAACTCACAACCTTTGTTTTTAAATCAGTGAGAATAAATACTTGTAGAATTAATGAACCAAATCCCTTCATTGTGCTTACCTTACATCTATTTTCTCTAAAATATTGATATGTGATAGATGATAATAGATAACTGGTAGACCTTTAACACTTTAATTAAAGTAACCTTTGATTTTCCCTGATGGAGGTAAAACTTCCTCCTCTGAATACCCAAAATATCAAATCAATATTTTAATTATATAACTTCAACTTTGTCTTTTGTAGTATAGAAATTTATTTACATGTTGTTTTATTTTCCTTACTCATTTCTGTGAGTTCACTATCTATGTTCATTATTCATCTGTGTCTCCTCTAAGACCAGATTTAAATTATTTTTAAAACTGGTACTATAAAAATATAATAAATAAAAGTATTCTCCATAGTTTAGAGACTATTTTGTGGACTCAGTCCACAAAAGGTAATAACATTTATTACCTCAATATAAATTATTTTGCACTTTGTAAAACTAAGATTGTGGAAACTTGTATTTTAAAATTCATCCTAAAATAGATGCACCTTGAGACCATAATGTTAAGTGAAATAAATCAGAAACAAACTTAAGTATCTCAGTTTTTGTAATGTGAGAAATTCAAACTATAAACAATTTAAAGAACAAAACGAAAGACAGATAATAAGAAACAGGAAGATAGATCTTCTGCAAATGGGAAAGGGCTCTAAGACTGGAAAGAGAGGGGAAGGAGGGGAGGACAAGAGGGAGTAAAAAAAATTGAAATGTTGTGTACAGGTACCAGCTCTCCACAATAAATGTAATCATAAAGGCCGGGGATTTAGCTCAGTGGTTCTGCCGCCGGCCTCAAAAGTGGAAGGACCTGAGTTCGATCCCCCATACCAAAAAAACAAAAACAAAAGCAATAAATGTAATCATTATGTACAGCAAACATGTACTGATAAAAATTGTTTAAAACAATAAAGTTCATCCTCATAAAAGTGGCTGGTGATCACCAAATATCAATTTGTATCTTTTCTCAGTCCTTTCTTATTATTATTGTGTAATGTTTTTATCATGCACAATTGAATTCCATCATCAGCCCTCTGTACATCTAGAATGGGTTGAAGGAGGCTTCATAGAATTTGTCTCATCTTTCTGAAAATTCACCTTCACACTGGTAAGTTCCATCACAAAGATTTTTTTAAGGTTTTGTCGAGTTGCCGTGCTCTTTTTAAAAATGGCATGATTAATGTATCAAAATAATGTTGCACCAAATGTGATTTTATATATATTTTCTTCCTAGAGTAGAAAACTTTCAAGTTGCGTCGTGAAGTGCTGAATGCTTTATATTGACAGACTACCGCTGTTCAGCAATCTATATTTGCAGGCTGCCAAAATGAAAGCCATTGCTGAATCTTCTTTGTTGTTCACAGTATTTTAAATTACAAATGATGCTGATTTTAATCATCTTTGCTCTATTCACTCACAAAGCCGGATGCTGTACAAGTCAGCTCTCAGATTATGTATAAAATACTTTTTATTGGGCTTGGCACTTACACAGCACTTTGTACCTTTAAAATACTTTGTAAACATTAACTAGTCAATCCCTACCAGAAAAAGAAAAAAGAAAACAAATGTTAATGTACTGAAAGGTACGGGTAAAACAGGGCTAAAGAAAAGAGTTTTCCTATGGATTAAATTTGAAGCCAAGATATTTATTTTGCTATTTATTTTCAAGTCAATGAAGTATATTTCAGGAAATGATTTTCAGTTTCTGACTTTCCATTGTAACAGAGCATATACTTTCAATTTTAGTAATCACATGGACTGTAGAAATATCAATATTATTAATGCCCAATAGAATAGATGTCACATGAGGAAGTCTTAAACATATTAAATGCCTCTTCTCATCCTTTAGAAAACAAATTTTTATTGCAAAGTCAATAAAATTCAACTAGTCTCAGGGAACTGACATTATCCACAAGTTATTGCTTCTCCTTTCAGTCCTATAAGTAATAACAAATACCACTTGAAGGTGCAGGTAAGAGCAACACAGTCTGAAACCTAAATAAATCCACAAGTTCACCTTAAAGAAATGAAAATGCATAACACAGCAAAGGTCAAGTTAATAGATCAATTAAAGAGTATGCTATGAATTTCATTTCTGGCTCTAAAATTAAAGCATAGCTTCTGCCTTCCTTGGCTCTGCTTTTCTTCTATTCTCTCTTTTCAGTATTTCTTTTCAGTTAAACCAATCCTTTTAAAAGGAAGTTTCCATATTCTTGAAAGACAACACACTCTAATCAAGTAAGAAATTCCATGAAGTATAAAATGTTATTAATATTATATACTGTATTTAATTATTAACTAAGAATTTTTTCAATCATGTTGTAATACAAAGGAAACAAATTGTCATTATTGACTTTCATAGATTTGGAACAGAAAACAGAAATCCAAGAGTCATATCAAGAATAAATTTCAAGGCTAAGAATAAAGGGAACACCCTTTCCAACTTGATGTCCAATTGAGCCATGACTATAACCAAGAAAGTAAATGTTACTTGTGATATATATGTTAAGGAAGGCTTGAACTATGTTTTTTTAACAATCAAATAAAATCCAACAAAATACACTATTAAAGGAAAATATCTTTAAACATCAAATTTAGCAGAGTTTATTTGCACAAAGATTTATTAGTGAATCATACCACACTCAGAAATGAGAAGTTCAAGGAAGTCTACTCAACAATGGGGGCAGGTAGTATTTATTAATATAAAAAGAAAATGACATAGAAAACATAATTGGCTACAATGGGCATTTACCTTATTTCAGCATAGTAAGATGTGCCCTTTTGCCATATATGGCCATGGTATGATGAGTTGTCAGTTCATGATAGGCTGCATTTCTGCAGCTATAATTAGGCTGAGACTCAATTTTTTGTTACAAGATATACTCTTAAATTAGGTTACAGTTTGTTTACATTTTAAGTTAGGTTGCAGTTTGCTACATAAAGCAAGTTTAGGAGAAATTTAATTTTGCAATTGTCACAATTAAAACCTATAAATATACGTGTGTGTGTTTAGATTTCAATTTAAAAACCTTTAAATTTACTGATTTATTGAGAATGATGTTTTTAATTTTTTTTTCTAGATTCTTTTAAGTATAATTCACCAAGGACAGAAAGGTCAGCAACTGAAACTTGAGATAAATTATTGAGTATTACTATAAAAGCTGTGGCTAATTCAAAGTAGTCTCACAATCTCAGGCTTTTTTGTTCTCTGTAAGCATCATAAGGTTTACATCTTGTAAACTGATGGAAATATTATGCACATCCATCAGAGCTTATTGACATTTTTAGGGCAATCTTTAAAAATGAAGAGCAAACCTCTTAACCGTATGATAATTCAGTAGCATTTTTACATTGGATTTTATATCTTATTGATATCTTCAATATTATTAGCATATCTTGATCACGCTCTTATATCATTTCAAAAATATTATTGGATTTTAAAGGTGGGGAGTCTTTGTACATGCACATATGAAGAGACTGATGCTACAATTAGGAAAAAATAGTTGATTTAATAAATTTTAATAATGTAGTTCAATAGAATACACTTATGTTTCTACAAATTCTTATATGGTTTCTACAGTCGATTTTTTAAATTCCTTTAAACTATTTTAGGTACACAATTCAAATTTAAATCATTATTTTCACCTTTCCCTCCAGAAAGTTATCACTTATCAGATGCCGACTTGTTACCATCTACTCGAAAAAGAGGTTAATGAGAGCTGTTAATAAATTTGAAAATAAAATTACAAGTGGCTGTGTAGGATATAGTTTCTGCAACCTCAAGAAGGTCTTTTGCCTAAAAGTACATGAGTCAAAATACCTTTACTCCTCTCTCAGGTGCCTGAATTTTCTACAACTTCAGATTTCTAAGCTATTATATACTAAATATCCCTAGCAATAGTAATGCTTTAAAATGTGAAATTGTAGAGCCAACTACAGCATTTACTCGACAAATTCTGCCTATATCAGCCATAATTATCTAAGATCCAAATGGAAATTGACCACTAATGAAAGCTACTCATTTAAACCTTGGACATGGTTCATAAAATCAGTCAGAGTTGTGGCACAGATCTTGTTTTATAGCTTCCACATATACCTTGATGGAAAATTGGCATTGATATAATAAAATGTGAACCAGCAGGATAATATTATAAGCCAAAGAGGTAGCCTATTTTAATAGTCCACTGTCAGGAAAATTTTCCTCAAATCAAACATAAGCCTCTCCATCAACAGCTAAGCACATTTAAGGCCGTTCTCAGTTGTTCTAGACTGGCTGATTTCCTTTTTCTCTTTTGGTTAAGACTATATTTTCAAAGTGCTTTTCAACCACATTTACTAGTCTTTCCTCACAAATATGTCTGCAGTTTAATACTTTTTTCCACTCTTTTACAGCTCCTGATATTGAAGCACAGAGATATTAAGAACCATGTTCAAGGTTACGTAGCAAATTAAAAACCCAGCAGGGAATGAGCTAAATAGCACCTGAGTTTCCAGACTGCTGTTTAGTCAACTGGGCCACAGGAACTCTTGTGGCATAATGGATTAGGAAAGAGAAAGAAATTTAAATTCGAAAATAAAAACATGAAAAAATAAAATGTATTAAAGTCACAGGGTTTTTTTCTCCACAGGTACAATATGATGAAATGCTTTCCACTGAGCTTCTAGATAGACTTACAGACTGATTAACTTACTCCTGTCTGTCTTCAAACTCTCTAGCCCATTTATATCAGGACTTAAAGCAAGTTAGGGAGTAGATCCTATGCCCAATGACCAAAATGAGGCAGCTTCTTTTGCCTAATCTGAGGCCACTAAAAGTGGAATTTTTTAAAGGTCTTGGTTCAGTGTCTCCTTTCCAGCTCTGTTCTTTCTAATCAGTCCTTATCATGGGTGTCAGGAAAGATGGAAGATATGAAAGACTTGGAATTTGAGCTTTGAAGATTAGAACAATAAATGTGGGGATTGAGAGTTCTTGAGCTCTATTTAGATACTAATTTGAAATGGAAGCTCATAGTTATTAGAGTAGAAATAGTGAGGTGGTAAAACAACAGGGCCCTCAGCATCTCCCACATTAAGATGTTTCCTTGGGCCGGGGATTTAGCTCAATGGCACCTTACCTGCCTCGCAAGCACGAGGTCCTGAGTTTGATTGCCGGTACTGCAAAAAAAAAAAAGGGTCCTTAAGAAAAATAATACACGAGTTTAAAATTAGACCTTCTAATCAAGGAGCATTCTTTTACACTTGATCTTAGCCAAAAGGCCGAGAAGCGATAAGAAGCATTCTTTTAATGCCTTTAATGTGTTAAGATCTTAGGTAGGTGGTAAGAAACAGCCATGAAAAGATCCTACTTGAGAGCAGAGTTTTCACAGAACTATTTTAAGGTTTACTAAAGCCTTAAAAGATGCAAAGTCTTGTAAATAGGGAGGAGTGGAGGGGTTGAAGGGAAGGCAGAGGAATGGGGGAAAAATAAGAACAAGATACATCATGTAAAGGTACAAATTCCCTATGATGAAAGTCATCATACTGCATACCTAAAATGTACCGATAAACTTAATGAATAAAAAAATGATTCATAAGAGTAAGCTAGAATGAAGAGTTATGGAGAAGAGTTATCAGGCATTGGGAGCAATTGCATACAAAGACACCAAACAGAAAGAGGCATGAAACATTGGAGGAATTGCGTAAAGCCAACAGAAGGAAAGGAGACAGAGAGAAGTCTGAGGGGCAAGCAGAGATGGGTCATGCTAGACATTATAGGTACTGATGAGTATTTTTTCTTCACTTGATTCTTATCCCACAAGAAGCCTTAATAAGTTTTAAGTGCAAACTAATGTGATTATGTTCGAATTTTTAAAAAGATCATTCAATTGTTCACATCTATTTATCTGTTTTTAATGTCCTTTTCAGGTCTGCTTGCAGGTATTTAGCTCAGTACACATAGATTCTCTGCCATAAAGAAGATGTCGGTAAGTGGGAGAGTCAAATAATTGAATGATGTGAATTTCCTAGAGTTTCCATAAGTTCTTGTAAATTTAGCTACCAACTGAAATAAGCCGACTGGTACTCTTATGAAACTCAAAATTATGCTATCATCAGCTAAGCTGAATGAAAAGAAATTAGACATGGAAGTAATAGGCAGCCAATTTAAAATTGTATCTTTTATAGAAACATCATTATGTGGGACAATTAAAAGAAAGAAATTTATTTGAATGTGCATTTTTAAAACACAGTTCAACAAAAGCATAACTAGCAGAAGTACAAAATTTTTCAAATCAGTTGAAAGATTGTACTTAAAAATGAGATGAAAACCCATATTTAAAAAAAATATAAGCTAATATACATATATATGAAGCATAGTATAGTAGACAATTGATATTCAAAATCTAGGATATTCCTAGGTATTTATGACTAACAAAATGGTACCTTAGATAACTTATCAAAATTACTCATTTTATGCCATGCCTTCATATTTGTATCATAATAATCACATGCAAATAACACTAAATATTTCATTACAAGTAACTGATAATTGCTTCAGCCCAGTGCATATGATAATTTTTCATTTAAGTTTTCATTTTAGTTTCATTTAGTTTTTCAGGTAATAGCAAATACATAAAGGCCTTAATTTCATCTTATGTAAATTATACTTACCAGTTTACCAGATTTACATTGACCAAGACTAAACAAAATGTCCTTGCTTTAGGAAAAAAATTTTTAAAGTATAAAATAGGAAATCACAATTCTCTTATGATGAAGTCATTTACAGCCTTGAAAGTTTTGCAAAGAAATAGGAATGGAAGTCAGTGACAATAATAAGTAAATGATCTATTTTTAAAGCCTCTTAATGGCAATATAAAGATCAGAATTGACTTCTGATGTCTAACCCCTAAATCTAGACCAAAATAATTGATTACTGCACTGATTTCCACAATGATTCTGATCTGTAATCATCAGAAGTCTGAATAGTATTGAGGACCAGATAGATTTTTCGGACTAAGAGAAAATTCTAAAATTTTGCAAGAACAATAATTCTAATTATGGAGGCATTTAACATATCTAATTTCAGGAGGTCTCCATATAGAAGTCTGCGTTTTAATCTTAACAGTGTAGATTAAACATGTTTTACTAGAACCTATTGCTGCTGACTGCACTTGAAGTAATGAATATGCTTTGAAAACTGTAAAATGGCATGTAAATAAAAAAGGTTATAAATCTCATTCCATAAACACAATTGATCAAGAAATGTACTTATAATTTTGTATAAAATCACTCAGTTCTCAGTCCATATTCCTCCTGTGATGAGAATTAATCTTAGGTAATTAAACAATTTCCTCTACATTCTCCCATTCATTATCTCTGGGATGTGTTCACAGATCAGGAGAATGAAGTATCCAAGTGTGAAGGCGCATTTTGCTTGGGTCATTAGCTGTCCCCCCGAGCATCCACTGGGTTATCTCTGCTCACATCATGAAAATTACTTGGAAATATTTCTCTTTCCAAACCATCAAGGCAAGATTAGCTTTTTAAAATCTATTTGTATTCTTCTGAAGTCCAAGAACCATTCTCTCCCCAGACCTCACTAACCTAGGGGAGCCAAGGTTCTATTCACTTTCCTACCACTTGTGTGCATCTTCCTCTCCTTCAACGCTACTCCAGGCACATAGAAACTTCCACATTTTTCTAAGACCCACTCTGTTCAGAGTTTGTTTCCTGATATTCTGTTTGCCACCTTCCTGGACATTATCCTAAAAATGAGGACAAAATACGTTCTTAGAACACTTGTATACATGTCCTGCCAGTGTTTTCTGCCACAGCTCCCCCAGCCAAAGGCAGGAAGCAGTGGTATAAAGCTTTTCTCATTCTCAGGTTCCCAATACTCTAAATCCTCCTAGATTTGCCTTTACTTTCCTCTACCATTTGTTAAGCAATTTTCATTAGTCTCTGTGTTAGTTACTTTTCTCTCATTACTGAGACAAAATACTCAACACCCAGAGTTAAAGGAGGAAAGGTTTATTTAGCTTACAGGTCATAGAGGTTTCAGTCCATAATTGGCTGGCTCCAAGGCAGGGGGGATGGCAGACAGGTGTCACAGAGGAGAAACAACATGGCGCACACAAGGTAGTGAAACAACAAGAGACCTTAACAGCATGTTTCTGCCCCTTTTATCCCATCCAGACTACCGGGATTAGGGTGGTGCCAAACCAATCACTCACTTATAGTGGTTTAGTGATCACACGCCCTTAATCCCAGCATCACACATTCCAGATTCAGCTACCTCTGAAAAAGACTGCATGAGTCTTTTGGGGGACATATAGACACAATCAACAACAGTCCTAAGGAAAGGAAGTCTTATTTCTATAAGATATAGAAAGCTTAATCTAATCTTCTAAATATGCATTATCAAGAACATTTACTTACTACCTCATTCAATTCAACAATAAAAGCATAATTTCAATCAGTTTAAATTTTATCACAGCTTTAGGCAGTGTTGCATTAGATTTCAAGGGGCTGAGCCAGGGCTCAGAGTAGAACCATTTAATCAAAGACTTAACACTATCCTTTGCCCTTTGAGGTCTACAAACATTAGTACATGTAGGTATAATTAAACTTGACATTTTCCAAAATTCAGAGCCTCTTTAAAAATACCTCTTGGCTCATCTACTAACATGACTTAGAGATGTATTTCATTTTATTTGGGAACCACACGGGGGTACATGAAACTCCTTGGCTTCATCTAATTATCCTCAGCAGATATGCCATACAGGCTCTTGTTCACTGGGTCCTGATATTGTTTGTGCTTTATTCAGAAAAGGAAAAACAAGTTATCTATGCCTTCAAATTACCTTGAAATACCAGTGCTTTATCCAGGCCCACTCGTAGCAAGCAATGGCTCCTAATACCTCTCTCTTTAGGACTCTACCTTATCTGTGACACAGTGATTTCTATTTTCTTTTTTTGAAGGCATGTAGGACGTAAAAAGGAACCATAAATCTTGGCTATCAATTTGAACTGGCTATCTGAAGATCTAAACTCAACAATGAATGTGTTTTGTTTTCTGTCTTCTGTGATTTTATCTGTTCCTAAAAGCAGGAAAACTGAAGGGTTAGCTGTCTGTGAAGAATTTCATTAGGTGAAGGAAATTGTTACAAAGTATAAATCAGATAACAATTCAAAAATATCATGTAATTACATAATTATTCTCCTCATCATTCTGTATGAGCCTTATGCTACCCATCCGGAAATGTAATCTTTATTATGTACTCAAGTTGATTAGCTCTTTGATTTTCTTTATGATTTTTTTGTCTTTGTAACTTTTATGGGATCAATAATCTCGCCTCAAGGAAACAGCATTAATCTTACAATTCAGCATGTGACAAAAGTTAGATATCATTTTACTTTCGCTACTTTAGTTCTCCCAACTTCGGCCTAAAATATGGGGATCCAACCATTATGTGCACCATGATTTCTTTGTGTTGACATTGTTATTCCATCCACCAGTCACGTCTAGTGTTATTCCAATTGAACTTTCTTTAACACTTGGGAAAGTACAAGACAGTGAAGACAATGACAGGAGAAAGGAAGCTCAGGTCCCTGAGCTGGCAGGGCTCTTCCCCTTCCATCTTCAAAACCATCTGAATAGAAGACTTGACTCATCACTTTCTCCTCTGGTCCTCATTTTTTCTTGATTATACTGATAAAGTGAAAAGCACTGGAAGCAAACATTGCAGGGCTTTGGTGCCAAGCCTTCCCTGTTAGAACAAACCATAACTTGTAAGTTCAGTGTGCACCTAGCTTTCCATCTCAGTTATCTACTAGTCAACTGCTAATCCTTAAGAAATGCAGGGAGACTAGAATGGCTTTGACATAACTTCTCCTGTTTCACAGCACACGTTTAACAACCATGAGGCAGCTGTGGTTTTTGGAAACAGAAGTAGTCATATTACATTGAAATATAAGAAAATGGCAACATATTTTGATGAGATATGTATCATCATAGAATGGATTGAAAATGATTAATACTGTTGTGATCTAGACTAATTAAAATCATCCATATTACATAAGATACCTTAGATTTTATCCCAACATTCTATTTTCTTTTTATCCACATTACCATACTTTTATAGAAAAAAAAAATGAAAACATGCTATTTTTGTTCTTTTCAGGATGTAAGACCTAAGAATCTAACCCAAACCCTTAATTCCTGTGAAAGGCTGGCAAACCTATGTTTACGTCTGAACAAAAGGATATGGGCTTAGAAGACTGGATGAAAGCTCTTGAATAGTTACAGGGCATTCAGGAAGGATTGAAACAAGAGTACACTGTGATGAAAGTCCATAAGATAGGAATAATTTTTCACTGGAATTATTCAGGGATGACCTCAAGTTTTGAAAAAGTTCATTGCAATATACTATTGTGATACTATTTAAGTTATTTATTTTTCAATATTTAATATTCAGTTTCATTTTTCCCCAGTACAAAACAGCAGTTCTTTCTGGAGTGAAGTGATCCATTGACTCTATACTTTGGTTTATCTGTTTCACATGAAGACATTGCCATTTTCCTCATTACTGGGACATAGTACCTGGCACCACAATGTAAAGGGGGAAGGTTTATTTTGGGGCACAGCTACAGTCCATGCTCAGCTGACTTCACGGCAGAAAACACAAAACAGAAGGGTCAGGCAAATGACAGCTACCCATATAATGCCAGCCAGGAAGCAGAGAGAGAAGGGAGGAGACAGGGAGGGAGCTATACCCTTCTAGATATATCCCCTAGCATTCCTCTTCTAACTAGGTTCCCCCCTCTTCTAACATCAGGTCACCTATAGCATCCCCATTATTCAATCACCTTTCAACACATGCAGCTTTAGGGGCCATTGAGATCTAAACCATCACAGGCACACACTTACACAAGAGGTATAAACAAATTTACAGCAAAATGTGCAAAAAGTTAGTCTATAATAAAGAGTATTAAAATACATAGTCAGCAGATTTTCATTATAGCCTAGCCTCAATTCACTTAGTAAAATATTAGAAAAAATTAAATCTCTCTATTTGCTCATTTCTAATCACATATATGGAGAAAAGTGTTAAGCTGAACACAACACCTACGTAATATGTTTGATTCCTAATGCTGATAGTCGATCCTAACAACAGCATGGTTATATTACTTAACATTTTACATTTCTGGGAATGCTACTGTGTCCACAATGAGCTGTAGGTCTGGCAATAATTTTATTTTCAGGTTCAGTCATATCATGCTTTCCTAAAGGAATAGGCTGTATCACAGTAGCAAATCATTCAAATCTAATTTAAAGGACGCAAAAATTCTCCTAAGTTTTATCTTGGGCATTCTGAGTCTCTTTCCTACACCTAGTGGCTATGTAACAATTCAATTACCAAAGTCCTTCATCCAGAAAGCACCGTTGATTTCCAGTAATTCTTATTCTGTTTGATTTCTTTTTTCTCCTAGTTTAACACATGCCAGTTGGTGTTGACTGAGTTAAAAATCTTGAAATAAGCCTGGCACTGTGTCAGTATGTGGGTTAAGAAATGGGAAAAAAAATTAATAAAATACACACTAGAAATGGTAAATAAGATTAGCAGTGACATTTATTGTCATGAGTGCATTTTTCGTATATGCACACAAAATAAAACAAGCTCAGTGCAGCTGAAAGAAAAGAAGAATGAGAGAGAAGATATAAACTGAAAGATGAAAAGGCAAAGGGTGAGTGAAAAGAAACACACTGGGAGCACATGGAGTCAGCTGGCAGGAAAAAGCCGCGCCAAGAGTGTCAGAAGGTAAAACCTTAATTAGCAGATCAAGTGGGTAAGAAGCAGGTTTTGAAATAAAAGAGCAATAGCATAAGCAACTTCAAGGAAGATTAAAAGAGCCAAGTGATGAAAGTATACAAGAGTCTTTGGATATTATTAGGAATTTTAGGGAATTACAATGACAAGAAAATTATGAGGGCAAAAGTCTTTATATATTCTTCGGTAAAAGAAAATCACCTGTCAAAATCTGTCTCTGTGGACACTGGTATTAGTTTCTTGTTCTTCAAAAACAGTGTATGTCTTCTGATAGGATTTTTGTTCAACTTTCTTCCATTTTTCTAAATAGTCTTTCTGTGTTTTATAAAATAAATTAATACACATGCATTCTTGTACATAAAATACCTGAAATTAATGAAAATAATGTTAAAGAAAATAAGCCTAATAGGAACTCCACAAAACTTGTTGGTAACTTGAAGTGTACAATTAAATTTTCAGATGAATCCCTATGAATCCTCTAAGTCGAGTTGTGGCATCAATGTGTAACACATTTATGAGATAAATAAGATATATGTTTGGAGAAGGGGCCTGAGAAAATTCTCTTTGACATTATTGATTAAGTGAATAAAATAATGAGTTTGTTCTGAAGATGTGACAATTGCCCAGAGATGCTTTAAAGATTCCCTTTGGGGATCTGCAAGTTAGGTAATAGAAATACAAATGACCACATTTTTCTAACTTCTGTATCTTATTTTGTTCTCTTGCACCCCACACAGTCTTAATACACTTCTTTAGCAACAGCAGTGTGGATTTAGATACATAGGCAGAAGAAATCAATTAAAAAATAGCTAATAACTTTTCATCCTTTGCTGTGAGGAAGATATCTTTTTCATTATGTTTTGTTTGTGATACATACTGATTACAGTCATCTTGGGGAACTGGTGCATATACATATCAAATCTTAGTAATTTTTACTTCCCCTTCCCAAGTCCACCTTTGCATCTCCTTCCATATCCAGAGGATGTCTTTATTTTGGTTGAAAATACATAATACTCGAAAGTTACCCCACTCTTTTTCTTCCTTAAATTCTATTATTGGTACATTTTAGGTTTACAGTACATTTACATTTATCACTGGGTACTTGTACCTGTACATGATGTATCTTGGTTCTTATTTTTTCCCCATTCCCTGCACTCCCTTCACCCCTCCACCCTTCCCTATTTACAAAGGCTTTGTTTCCATTTTTTTTCTTTTCTCATAATTTTTCCTTTCCCTTTCCTTTCCCCTAACCATCCCACTTCCCCTACCCCTTTGGACCTTTTCTTCCTATTTCACATTATCAATTATTCATTTTAATCATTATTTATACTTTCAGTTTCTCAGACCAGAGAAACAATTGGGTATTTATACATGAGTGTCCTATTTATTTCATTTAAGAGTATGGCCTCAATATGCATCCATTTAGCTATAAATGTCCCTACTTTCTTGTTCTTTACGGGCTGAGCAGTACTTGATTTTATAAAAAAAAACAAAACCCACATCTTCTTTATCCAATTTCCAGTTGATGGGCATTTGGGCAGTTTCCAAGCTTTCACTATTACAAACTGTGCCGCTATGAACATGGGTACACATATATTGCTGTGGTATGATTCTTTTAATTCTTTTGGGAAGATACACAGCAGGGGAGTAGCAGGGTCAAATGGGACCTCTAGTCCTAGTTCTTTGAGATATCTGCATACTGATTTCCATAGTGGTTGCACCAGTCTGCACCCCCACCAACAATGGAGAAGGGTTCCTTTCTCCCCACAACCCTGCCAGCATTTGTTATTGATTGATTTCTTGAGAGCAGCCACTCTTTGTGGGGTGAGGTGGAATCTTGCTGTTGTTTTCATCTGCATCTCTCGAATGACGAGTGATGTTGAACATTTTTTCATATATTTATTTGCTGCTTTTGTTTCTTTGTCTGAGAAATGTCTGTTCATTTCAGATACCCATTTTTGAATTGGGTCTTTAAATTTGAGGCTTCTGATATTTTTTTAAGTTCTTTATATATTCTAGATAGTAGTCCTTTGTCTCAGGTACTGCTGGTAAAAAATTTTTCCCATATTATAGATTATCTCTTAGCTCTGTTGGTAGTCTCTCTTGCAGGGCCGAAGCTTTTTAATAAGATGAGATCCCAGTTGTTGATTATTTGTGCTAGTTCCTATGCTAATGAGGTTTTTTCATAAAGTTTTTTCCTATGCCAATGTCTTCAAGAGTTCTACCTAACTCAGCTTCCAGCGAGTTTAGGGTTTCTGTTTTAATATTTAGATCTTTCATCCACTTCAATCTTAGTTTAGTGCATGGTGATAGATATAGGTCTAGTTTTAATCTTTGGCAGGTTGAAATCCAGTTTTACAAAACCATGTATTTAAGAGGCTATCTTTTCTCCAGTGAAGATGTTTGGCTCCTTTGTCAAAGATGAGGTGACTGAGTATGTCTGGAGTTGTTTCTGGATCTTCTAATCTATTCCACTGATCCTCGGGTTTGTTTCTTTGCCAGTACCACGCTCTTTTTATCACAGTAGCTTTGTAGTGTAGTTTCGGGTTGGGGATTGTGATACCCCCTACCATGTCTCTGTTTCCTAGAATTGCTTTTGCTGTTCTAGGTCTCTTCTGGTTCCAAATGAATTTTTGTATTGTTTTCTCTAGTTCTGGGAAATATATTTCTGCAATTTCAATCAGCATTGCATTAAATCTATATATATAGCAGTTTTGGAAGTATGGCCATTTT
>NW_004624743.1:21972952-22004976 GCF_000247695.1 Heterocephalus glaber | reverse complement strand
TATATATATATATATATGTGCACACTGTGCTACATTCTTAACCATTTTTTAGTTTTTTGAAAAAAATCCCTTACTAATTTCCATGGTAGTTGTATTAATTTAAATACACCAACAGTGTATACAAGTTCCTGTGTTTCATGTTGTGCACTAGCCAGCAACTATTGTTTTTGGATTCTTGATGATAGCCATCCAGACTGGGGTGAGATGGAATTTCAATATAGTTTTGATTTGTATTTCCTTGATGACTGCAATTGTTGAACATTTTTTCATGTAATTATTGGCCATTTGTACTTCCTTTGAAGAGTGTCTGGATAGTTCATTTCTCTATTTATTGACTGTGCTCTTTGTTTTTCTGTGTTAAGTTTTTGAGTTCATTATATATTCTAGATATTAATACTCTGTTCAAAGGGCAGCTAGGAAAGATTTTCTCCAACTCTGGCTCTTCTCTCTATCAATTGTACAGCTTCTTTTCTGTGCAGAAGCTTTTTAATTTGATGTAATTCCATTTGTCAATCCTTGTTATTATTTGCTGAGCTACTGGAGTCCTACTGATGAAGTTGTTTTCTGTGCCTATGTCTTAAAGTGTTTCCTCTGTCTTTTTCTAGCAGTTTCAAAGTTTCAGGTCTTCCAACTAAGTTTTTTATCTATTTTGAACCAATTTTGTGCAAGATGAGAACCTGGGATATACTTTCAATGTTCTACATATTGATTGCATTTACTTAACACCATTTGTTAAAGAGGCTGTGTTTTTCCAGAATATTTTTGTCACATCTGTCAAGAATCAGGTGGGTTTACTTCCATGTCTTGTCCCCTATTTCATTGGTCCATATGTTTTGTTTGTTTGTTTGTTTGCTAGTACCATCCTGGTTTTGTTACTATGGCTTTGTAGTATACTTTGAAATTGGATATTGTGATGTTTCAGCACTGCTATTTTTTCTCAAGTTTGCATCCCTAAAATACATTTTAATGAAAACCCCCAACTGGCAGTAAATATGTAAAGAAATCGCATTGTTATAATACCAGAAGAAACTAGGACTTGAAGCTTAGAGCCTAAATATGCACTTTCATATTTTAATTGTATATACTTCTGGATTTTGAGATAATATGTGATGTATTCACAAATTAAAAGAAATACAAATATGAAATTCTTTCTAGATGTTCTGTTGTCTTTAACAAATTATGGGATTCAATTATGCATATAAAATTATCTATTTTAATTTGTATAGGGCTTGGTCAAATTAATATTATGAATAACACAATAAAATCCACTGTATTGGAAAGGGCTGCATGTTTGCAATCATAGAACTTTGTACATACTCTTTATACAACTTCTTAAAAATTTCTTGAAGCATGAAACTGTGTTTTCCTTCTTCAAGCTATCTCTCTTGTATGACTTATTTCCATAATCATGTCTAATTCCATTTCTGAAGAAACTATCAATATCTTTGCAAACAGCACAATTTTATGTTGATAGGTAAAGATATAGCTATTTAAATATTCTGAGATTATTAGAGGAAATTTAAATCAATCTATTGAGTTTACTTTTTTTCTTAAATTTAACTCACCATGTAATTATTCTAAAATCTATAAACTAAATTCAAGATTCAGCTACTTATAGTTAGTCCCCTAGAACTCAAAAATAATGACAAACTGTCTTATAGACTGAAAAAGTCATCATAATTATTTCAGAAATCAATATTAATGTATTTATGCATTTCAATAATCAAAAAGGCTTTTTGATACTAAAAGAGAAACAAAATTGTAAGTTTTTACTCATAGAATATTATAGATTGTGGATTGATTAGAAGTTTGTCATAGTATTTTACACTTGATCTTAGCCAAAAGGGCGAGAAGAGATGTCATAGTATTTTATGTCAGTCCAGACACAAGCTGATTAATATAATTAGAAACTATAGTTGTGTGTTATTTCAGAAAAATGACCCCCATTATAATCACTCATAAAATTTATTAATGTTTTTTACTTAAAACTACTTAGGTTGGTGGAATGAAGTGGTGCATGCTTGTTATCCTAGCAGTCTGGGAGGCTGAGGCCGGAAGATTTCCAGTTTGATCTCAACCTATGGATATCTGAAACTTAGTATGACCCTCAATATAAAAAGTGAAAATAGGCCTAGGAAACAGCTTAATGTGAAGGCCCTGTGTTCAGTTCTCAGTAGCAAACACACACACACACACATACACACACACACACGTTAAAACTGCTTAGATTTAACATCATCTACAGTATTAAGTAATTAAGATAGAAAGATGAGATAGATGATAGTTAGCCGAGGTACAGACATAAAGAGATACTGTTTGGTCCACAGCCCAGGTGTTCTTGGGCAATGGAGTAGGTTGTTGAGAGATCCAAGAAAATCTCTGGAGATGGCTCATGAGAGATAAGGTTTCCTAAAGCTTACTAACAGGTACCGGCATGGGAGAGTAAGATTAATTGATGCTCACTAACAGGGAAGGGGCCAAGGGCAGTACAAATCTGCCACACTACTTGGAAAGTCCATATGGAACCTACAGCAAAATCCCAGGAGGGATGCACACTCAGCAACCCTGCTCAGCAAGATCCAGGAGAGACCAGCACTCTACAAGGGCTTCACTTCCTGAGCCCATGGCAGGCACGTACTTAGCAACAACACTTCTCAGGAGCTCCAGTGCTGATGGCTTGGACAAATACTGTACTGGCCAGAAAATATCTGAACCATGGGGTAGCAGCTGGCTGGACAATAGTCTTCCATAGTGCTCTGTTCCACATTCACTTATTACAGGGAGAGGAAGAGGGTTTTATAGAGTAAACTACAGAACAGTGAGATCATTGACTCACTTTATTCCACTGTATGGCCAGCATTCCAAGGAGCTGATTTACATATGGAAAAGAAGGCAGTTTCTGTAAATAACACTGGTTTGCCCAATTCCTACTGTCCTTCAGGTAATACCTATCTGGACACTCCAGTCCCTATCTACTTATAATTTCCTCTTAGCAAGATTCTTGGGAACACAAAAGGGTCATTTCAGGGACATAGTGCAAAATGCCCTATTTTATCTCAGGGTGATACACATAATATAAACAGAAATATAAAGATGCAAGTTCATAAGTTATACTCCATGCAAATGATTCATTTTCATTTGTTTCCTTAAAATTCATCCAGCACTTTTCTCAGAAAATAACTTGACTAAAGAGCATTGGAAGTTAATGTGCAAGAGTAGTTTTGATGATGGAATATAAATATGTACTTTAGAAAGTGACAGCTCACAATGGAGAAAAAAAGAGAAAAGAGAAAAGATAAAGGGAAGACAGTAAGAAAATGATTTAGATTGAAGGTTATAGCAGCTGTGCAAATAAAGAAAATGGTGCAATCAACAGTTCATATCCTTCTGATGGATCATTGAAAAAGCTCTATGTAAATAGTTTTGACGTTTAAGCTCCTGCAGAAAATAATGCAGTAAAAAATGCCAGCGAGAAGCTATGAAGTATGAAAGATCTTACAGTCACTTTTCTACCAGCAGATACAGGCCACTGATCAGCTGATTTATATATTTAAAAAATAACTCAGGATTAATGGTTTTTGAAGAAATGACAAAGAACTTCAACCTTTGATGGAAAGCTGAGTAAAGTTGTGAAGCCGACATGCCCCACTGCATCATGGGTATTTCACAAATGATAACGTGATGGCCTAGACTTTTGCATCAATGCTTAATCAAGGCTCCAAGTGGAGAAACTCTCTCACCTTAAGGTTTTTTAATAAAATAAGGTAACAAAAGTTAATGGCCTGCCAGATGTTCACCACAGGGAGTTTATTTCACGGAAATTGAAGGAAGAATTTAATTTTGAATTTATGAGAACACAACCCCCCCTCCACTTTTCCTTGTTTGTCCCAGGTTGCTTTCCCTGTTTTGACCAACTCCAGAAATGTCACATTGGGACTCTTAGTGCCATTCATCTCTGCATTAGAACAAGATGTGTTTAATTTTTCCATCATTAGGATGAAATTATCTTGAAACTGACAACTTCTGACAATTTTTGATCAGAAAATTTTTGACAGGAAAACGAGTCAACTGAATCAATAGAAAGGTTTTGAAACACAGATGTTCAAGCTGGAGCACTCTGTTAAACAAGACACTTTATTTTCCAGCTTCCTTATTTAGAACATGTGTGTGCACCCATACATGGGTGTGTTCATTTCAGCAATTTTTTGAAAATGAAGTAAAATTGAAACATTGCACTTGGTTGGTCTCCAAGAGTATATAAAGACATAACAAAGCCTAGGCATTATTCTTCAAAGCAGTTAAGGATTTATATACGGTATGCCTTGGGATGAGGGTAAAAGCAAGAAGGGTAAAAATGAAGGAAAGGAAGGGAGTTGAGGATGAAAGAGGTATAAAAGTGATCAACTATTCTTCAAATTATAAAACCATATTTATTAATTATATAAGGTATATGTTCACTATTGATGTATCTGTAATTCTGCACAAATGCTAGACTCAGTACTCTTTCCACATTTTGAAGCATGAATACAAATAACCTGAGAACTTATGAAATTGTAAACTTCCAAATCCCACCTCTGAAAATTTGCATTTTGAAAGATATCTCATGAGCCTTTCCTTCAAATGGCACACAATACACCAGGAGAAAAACACTGTTTTAAACTCTTGTGACCAAAAAAGAAATCCTATAAAAATTTTAAGATAGTTTTACCTAACTTAACAATTGTGGGTAGTTCTTTTTTTTCTTGATATTAGCAAAAATTAGGTTTAGAATTTCTTAATGTGTGTAATATAATAAATGTTTAGTTCCTAACTGAAAAATAGAAGCCTAATAAATATTTTTGAATATACAATTGAAAGAAAAGTATGCAAACAGATTTACAGTATGTAATTCCTGCATACTCAAATTTTGTAACTTGGCCATAAGAAAGCCCTACTTAAAACTGATTAAATTTCTGCAGAATTTACAATTTAAAACCAATTTCTATATTGCCTTAAACCAAAACAAGCAAAAGACTAACACTAGTGAGCAATACATACAATATGGCTTATACTTCGTTTGTCAGAAGATGTTGTTCTAATGTACTTGCCTTTCTCTGCTAGTGAAACAAATACTGTTTCTATTACTGAAGGAAAAACCTAAAAACTGGATGAAGAATATGTAATTTTTCCTATCCAATCTTTCATTTTAACAGCAGTATTTCACAAAGTTTGCAATTTCATTGATATCTTCATAATATTGGCCATAATCTTACAAAATATGTCAATGTATCATGGGCAAGAACATATGTATTTTCTGTCTGCATTATCTAATTTAAACTGATTTCAATTATCTCATGAAATCTGTGATTTGTTTTATTGGCTATATTTTCCTACTCTATATTTAAATAAAACATCTTCACTATTAAAGTTTAATGTGGTTCTTCAGCTACCATCTAAAATTAGCTCACAACTCAGCAGTTCATTCACCACATTTTGAGAAACCTTGCTCTAAGAGGCAAGTCCTAGAAACACACATTCTTCACATAATCTCACACTCACTCATCAGTGAAGGAGTCCTCCAAATCTTCCCATTTGTAGGAAATTCTTATGATGTTCAAAGTAATTTAGCCTTACAGAGGCATTTTTACTATCTCTCCTCCATTGCCAAAGATGACACAGTAGTAGTGACTAAATGTCTTTAGCCTGGCTCCTAAATTTAATGCTATGTGGAAGACAGCAAGGTCACTGTCCACATTATTTTTACAAAAAATTCAATATACATGGTTCAGTTTGCCAATATAATTCAGACAAAATAAGGTGGATATTATACCTAAACTACAGAAATAATTATCTTAACCCATGTATTGTCTGAGAAGAGTTACAGTGTCATCAATCATATTTTTAATTTATACCTTGTAAAATTATACCTTGTATTAATGGATTTTATCATAGTTTTATCTAAGTTATTTTAGCCTCATGCCAGCTTTGTGGCTTAAACAAAAACAGGTTATTGTGAAACGTCTCAAAAAGTATATAAGTAGACAAGGTATATTAGTATTTTACATCACACAGTAAAATACTCTTGGATAAAGAATAATGAAGTGCCCACAACCTTCAAAACCCTTTCAGGTATTTAACTTTGCATTGTGCATAAGATCTGCATCAATAGGCATCTGAAGAGAAAAGTTACAAAAATACAGCATTTCTTGTTTCAATTAAATTTATATCCAACCTCAAGAAAAAAAAATCCAATCCATTGCGAAAACTGAAAAACATGAGTATTATCAACATTTTACTTAAAATGATACAGTGAATTACAAAATGAATGGTTAATTGAACCATGATATATTTAAAATGTTTGAATATTTAAAATTTCATTAAAAATGTGACTTTAATCTTGTAAGTGATCTAGCCTTTCCATTTATCTTTCCAGCCCTTCCATTTTCTTTCCAAAATTATCAACTGTTCTGCTCTGTCAATAGTTAGTATACCATGAAAGAGAGTAATTTGTATAATTTAACTTCACATTCTGATCAAAAGTCATTTATTACTTAAGAGAAACTAAAGCAGAAGGATTGCTTAAACTCAGCACTCAAATCTAGCCTAGACAACACAAAGGGAAAAGGGGAAGGATATTAATTACAGTCAACATAAATAACTATTACGTTAGTGCAATACAATATTTCATTTCCTACTGAGATGGAAATATTCCAATAAATTTAGTATTAAGAATGTTTTAATTTTGAGCTTAGCTATGATTTTATACGAACCACATAGTATATGTATTGAGAGATTCATATCCAATTTCAGGACAAATATCCAAGCAGCCCACAGTTTTCCTAGAGTAACAAAAATAACAAAATAAATCACAATACTACCACAGAAATATACGTGGCATTAAAGGAAGAGGCTCATGTTTTCACTTTAGTGAAGAGAAAAACAATTTGTGAAGTTTCCTAGAAAAGGGTTTCAAACTGATACAACGAAATGATTACCTCCTATTAGAGCTTGCAGATATGAATTATGCTTGCATAATTCATGCTTGCAGATATGAATCAAGACAGGAGAACTAATACAATCTGCAGTCATTGTGTGACAGGCCCTTGCTGAATATTTTACGCACAATGTCTTATTTAATCTTTTTAACAAACTGTGAAGTAAATATTATTATTCTCCCATTCTACAGATGATGATGCCAAGCTGTAGAGAAATTTACTTAATTTCCAGAGATACCCAGTTAGTTAATATTTGTTTCAGACTTCAAAATACATCTGTCTAATTTCAACACCAGAAGTCTTGGCCTTTAAACTCTACATCACTTTGTGAGCAAATTCTGAGAAATTATAGGAACAGTCCAAAGCTACATGCTCCAAAACTGATGTCCCTTTGAAATTTTGAGTGTATCCCTCATATTTTTTTAGAACAATAGCATCTTAACTGAACAGTAACACACGCACAAAATGTTTAAGAGTAAAACTTGGAAGCTGCCCCTAAAGAGTGGAGTAACACTCTCATACTCTCATAAAGACAGTGATGTTTATCCTGTCTCTTTCTGTACCTGTATGACACCCTAAACTCTGAGAGTCTCAGCTAAGTAATATATCCAAAGGACAAAAGCAAAATTTCAAATAACGAAAATGAGAAACTCAAAACAGTGGAAAGGAAAGGAAAATGGAAAACATTTGGTCTTGAATGAGGCTAGTGCAGTGATAACTTACCAATTCTGGTACTGACAATCATGTTTTTGTTTTTCTACAATATGATTATATATATTTTCATAGAAGTTTTTAAACCACACACATATATATTTTTACATAGAATAGTGCCAATTTCCTTAAATACAAGACTATATTGAAATTATTGTTTCCCCACTTCCATGACCACAAGAACTGATCTAAGGGATACGGCAGGTGTAAGGCATCAATTTAAAACCCACGCTCTCAGTATGTGGATAGGAGAGCAGAAATAAATGTCTTCTGGATCTTGGTAATTTGTGAACATGCCAGTCAGTTACACAAGCATTTGGCTGAGACTTACTAAAAATGCAGAGGAGATTGTAAGTGTAAGTAACATTAAACTTCAAGACAGTAAAAAGATAGGTGGAAAATTTAACAAAGAAAAGCACTCTAACTTCTAGGAGAATCTGCCTCAGCACCATTTGTCACTTCTGCAATATTACTTGAACACCCCCTACGTGGGTGTGTTTCTGTTTTTAACTTGTGCTGTGGTTTCTGTGGGATGGATAAACTTAAAACAGTTATTTAACTCAGATTTATCTAATTCATTTTGGAATTAGAATTTTACTGGAGTTTTTATTTACTGAGTACTTATTTTTTAAGATATTAAATACTACTTTGTCAGTCTCTTATTCTTGTCAAATACAGTTTTGTCACACACATTAATCTCCAGGAATGTAATACCTGTGGTTGGCAATGGATTATTGTGCAAACGAACAGATGTGAAGACAACATGGTATGCCTGGTAGATGTGGAACATGAATTTGGACCCAAGAGTTTTAGAATGCAATTGATTACATGATTCACAGTATCCAGGAGATAATAATAAACCACTGACAGTCAAGATATTCTTTCTCCTCTATACTTGATTTCTCATCCAGGCTCAAAGTGTCTGGAGTCATCTCTGACACCTCCCTACTTCTGATCTCATATTTAATAATCAAGTCCCGTAGTTCCACTGTCATGGATCTCTCAAATCAATTTCTTCCTTTCTATTCTCATTGCCACTACCATATTTCAGACTAGCATTACCACAATCTGTTCTGTCACAATACAAGCTTCACACTAATCAATCCTGAAAATGCCGTCAGGTTAATCTTCATAAAATGCAATTCTGGACATGTCACTCACCTGCTAAAAATTTTTCAACAGCTCCCCGGTGCCAAGAGAACAAAGTCAATAATTCTTAACTTAGAATTCATTGTACCTGTATTTTCATTATTGTGAATATTTAGTTTCTTCTTAGATGCTTGTGTACATAAAGTAAATACCACGTTACACATAAAATATATATTTATTTCTATAAATTTAGCTATGACTCAAACACATCCTTTATCAATTCAATTTTACATTAATTACCCCCAACAGTATGCTCTTTGACTTAGAATTTGCTTGGTACCACAATAGTAATTACTTTAGAAATTTTTCTATCATGATTTTTCAGAATTAAGTATCAGAGACAATCTCTCAAAAATAGTCACACTGTGTATTCTGTATTTTTGATATAAGACAAAGAAGAAAAGATTCTTTATTATTTATCCAGAGTGTATGCTCCTTGAGGTCAGAGATTGAACTTAATACACCCTCCCCCTGAACCTACCTTTACTTCTGTACTACCTTTACCTTAATTTCTCCAGTTTCTCAGTAACATAGTATGAAGCCAATGAATGTGTTCACTAAATTCTGAAAGCATAGCCACAGGAAAAATCAGATAAGAGACAAAGGGTGTCCATTGATATTTTCAAAGGCCACCTTTGTCTGAACTAATTCTTTTGTTGTGTTGTGAGTTAGATTATGCGGTCACATTAACAGTCCCCCTGCTCTGGGGTTGTTTGTCAATGCTGCCTCTCTGCACAGAGAATGATTACAGATGAATCTCCACATGGGTAATTTAGATGGGAGATCACTTATCAGACCACTTGTGTTCAATTCAGAACTGAAAATACTACTGAGGCCCCTTCAACATTAAATAGCACTAGGAATAATAATAACTAACCTCTTCTTAGTACATGTGCTCCTGAGTACACACACTTGAATTTTTTCCAATTATAATTCAAGAACATTGCAGGTCCCTTTATTCAGGACTATTATTCAGGCTTCTCTGGAAATGTTTTATTCAGGTTGCATATCTTTTGCCCACAATCTTTGATTCAGGATTCAGCTCTCTAATAATGAGTGGAAATTGGGACCTTAAAGAGAAAAACACCATTTTCTGAAGTGATACATGCTATAGGCACATATTACCTTAATCTCAAAAAAAAAAAAAGAAATCCTGAAATGTTTTCTTAAACTGCTAAAATGCCTGAGATTTGAAAACAAAGACAAAAGGCAAATTGCTACACAATTTAGCCCATTTTTAAAAACCCATGTTTATATGTGTAGTGCTATATAACATAAGTAATATCCAAAAATGGGCTGAGAGCATTTTGGCGATATGTTCTAAGCAAATGCACAATCTGACTAGACATGCATTGTGGTACAAGTACAAAGCAGAAAATGCCTGTTTTTTGTGGTGGTGTTATGGATTTGTCATTTTTGTTGATGACCTAGACAAAGGCCTCAGCTCCATAGGATAGCTTTGCTCACCCCATTTCCTGGGCTGTAGTTAGCCCTCCTGTTCATACCTGAGGACAGTTATGACAACCTCTTAATCCCTGTTATGAAATCTGAGCAAGGGAGCTTTCAAAATGCATCAACCCTGTTTCTCCCCAGCTGAGAGAATTGTAGCAAGTCATTGGGAGACTTACCTGTTTTTAACTGTGAAGGAAACAGGTTTGCTTTGACTCCATTATCAGCTTAAGACTAACATATATCTACCAAGCCATTCTTGAAAAGAATAAATAAATGAAAGCAGATGGTCCTTCCATACCTGGGTACTGTGTGTCAGAGTGGTTTGCAGGTCCAGCTGACCACAGTCGAAGGACTGACTGCTTGTTAATGGAGAAGTAGAGGGACAGAGGCTGCAGAAGCATTGTTCTGCAAGTGCCCCACTGGGGAGGGGAAACCTGCCAGCCTGACACTGACTTGCTCAGGAAAGGAGAAGGCACTTAGAACCACCTATTTCTAAATGACCACCATGACAAGAGCTGTTAAGTATTAAACAGGTGTGTGCAGTCCGTGATTACATTTGGATCTCCCAACTTAGTGGTGTCAGTAGAACTAATGACTGAGACAGATAAAGTGGCATACTTCCTGCATGGATTAAGATTCTCTAAGCAAGCCAAAATAAAGTGCTGCACACCTGTCTGCCACATTTGAAAAAACAGACTCATAATTCCTAAGATTCTTATCTAAACTTTCTGGTCTTATATTCTCAAAGGGATCAGTTCAGAGAGATTTTGGATAATTGTAGGTTAGAGAAAATCACAAAAATGCCTGTGGGTATATTTTTCCAAAGCTCACCCATACTAGCTTCAAAATTATGTTTGCTGTGACTCTTGCACGATTTGATAAGATCACTGACATATATTAATTACCTGGAAATGAAATAAAACCTAGCATGAATAAAACATTGGTTTAAAAATCTCTAATTTCAATACTCTGTACTTGAGTTAGTTACAATTTACAATATTTATATAAACTCTCAACACTTCAAAATGTTTTGTGAGCTAAGTTTTTATTTTACCTCCCAAAACATTTTGAAATTTCCCCTCACAATTTTAACCCAGATTATAATCATTACATTTACTTTCTGTTGTTGTTGTTGTTGTTGTTGTTTTGGCTTCTAAATAAGTAAGAGTGCAACTGAGCCATTTCAGAAAATATCTCCTCAGGTCAGTAATTCAAAAAATCTACTCTGTTAAAGGTATTTTGCTATGTATTTTACAGTGGAAAATGATAAGATACATATAAATATCATCAAAACACTCATTCTATGAGTGTAAACTATATGATCAGGAAAATCAAAAATAAAATATATAGCTATTTAAATGTTATGGAAGAGAAAAAATAAATGGTGTGGAATGAAAAATTTCTAAATTAAAAATTTTGTTTTCCAAAATTGAAGCCATTATTAATCTCAAATACAAAGATTTCAACAGATCTACACAGTAAGGTATTTTAAGAAAAAATGAGAATATTTTAAGGTGAGGTATCACGGTACATGCCTGTAATCCCAGCCCTCTGGGAGGTTGAGGCATCATCAGTTCAAGCCTAGGCTGAGCAATTTAGTGATTTAGGGAGATCCTGTCTCAATTATAAATACAAAAGGCGTGGGGCAGCGGGCCTAGGAATGTACTTCCCTGCAAAGGCCTTGTACTACCAAAAGAAGAAAGGTGGGGGGCAGACCATTTTAAGCAATATGCATTGTCAAAAATAAACATAAAAGATGCAGATGAGGCTCAGTGTTAGAACACTCACATATGCATGTGCAAGGCTGTGTTCCATTTCCATCCACAGAGCCCTGTGTTCGTTCTCCAGTACTGAAAAAAAAAAAGAGGAAGAAGAGGAGGAGGAGGAGGAAGAAAAGAAGAAGAGGAAAAGGAAGAAGAAGGAGAGAGAGAGAAAGAGAAAGAAAGAAAGAAAGAAAGAAAGAAAGAAAGAAAGAAAGAAAGAAAGAAAGAAAGAAGAAGATAAAGAGAAATATTCAATAGTATAAACACAATGCTATAAAGTTATCTTTGTGGATTGGTTAGCAGGTAAATTCACCTGGAATAAAGTATATGCAGAGAGGAAGCAATTAATTACCTGCCACGTGCTTGACATTGTCCTACATGCTATGTATAAAACTAAATAAAAGAGATTGATTTGCCACTTCCATGGAATTTAACACTCTGTGGTTATAAGAACATCTTCACAGGTGTACCTTTAGCATCAGTTTACTTGTTTCTTCAGAATATATCAAAAACATGAAATGTTTTATGGTATTGTGGTATGCACACGCGCTGGGTTTAAGAGTATATTTCTCCACACAATCCTGAAAACACGATCAATGTTCTTAGCCTTTATCAAAAGTGATTTAAACTATACATGACTTTTGATGATATATATTTTTTCTTTGCTAAAGAGATTTATAATGATTTTAGCTTTTGTTATTTTTAAATGACTTACTAATTTCAATAATCATACAATTCACATGCTTTTCTCTAGTACTATAAAATGTTTATATTTACATCATGAACCAATGTATGTTATGTGATGTAGGAATCAAATTATTTTTCAAGAGATGAGCCCCCTCTCTCCATGCGACTGATTGACTTATCTACCATTTCTCCCCAATAATTCATTTTCAAACAATAAGCTCATCTTTACAAACCATTCTTTCGCTAAGGTATAAGCTACAGTATCTTAAGAGCTGTTCATTAAAATCATTTTCTCATATTTTTCCCTAAGTACTTTCTAAAACTACTAGGCCTGAAGTTGCTAATGTCTTACTGATACAAGCAAATTCTGAAACTCTTTTCTGTTTTCCCTACAATCCAATGATTCCAAAAGTCAAATTAAGAAAAAAATTTAAACATCTTCCTTTCTAATATTCATAACTTATTTTCTGATCTGATTAAATTAAACTTTCATGGACAGTTGCTGGGAAAAGATACAGGAGCTGCTTACAGATAAGATTTCTACCTATAATTTAAAATTCAGACTATTCAGATGAATCCTAGGGTATAACAAGCATCTCCATATTTCCATTAAATAGAAACCTAAGCAGGCAAGGTGGAGACCTAAGTTACGTTCTTAAAAGAACTATTTTCAGCAGCACCATAGGTTTCACACTGATGGAAAGTAAAAAAAGAATTGCCAGGAAAAAATGATATTATGAAGATCAGATTTTAAAAATTGAGGCACAATTAGTTGGTTAGCCATTTTATTTTCTTTTTCTAAACATTTAAATGATAGGGTTATCTCTTTTATCCCCTTAAGTTTTATATATAAAATTTTCAAATTATATTAAATCATGTAATTGATTTAGGAAGAACTCAAATAATTGTTTCTAAAATTCTTAAATCTAGTTCAGAAGCCATATTGCAGGAGAACATTGCAGTCAGCTGAGGACTTCTCAAAGTAAGTTCAACCACATACACGTACCTACCTCCAACTGATGGAGACTTTACTATGACTCTCATTTGTCATCAAAACCCGTACAGAGTGAGCCACTGCCTTTGATGGAAGTGGTTCAAATTTCTAAGCTGTGTTGAGAATCAATTGTACTGTAAGTAAAATACAAATCATTTTATATTAAGAGTTTAATCATTTAATTGTCCAACAAACATTGTTACTTCTACTATCTACCTAGGGCTCCTCTGTAGGAAATACACAATATGAGAGTCAGACGTAGTATTCCATAAACCAACATGTTCAGTATGAAATTCCACGAGAGGTACAAATCAGAACATTATATTAGACTATGCAGAAAAAGTACGAATCTGCTCTCAACAGATGTGAGAAAGATGTCTAGTGGGATTGATATTGAAGCCTAAAAAAGTGAAATGAGTTGGAAAAAAGGAAAAAGGGTGGAAAAAGAGGGAAAGGAAGGGGGATGAAAAAGAGGAATAAAGATGTGTCACATATATGTAACAACCCCACCCAAGGTATGTAAACCCAAATTTCTTCTTTAGAAAGAAAACTCTTATCTATAATATGAAAAATATAAGAGAGGAATTCAAGTTTAAAGTCATGGATATAAGTAATCAAAATTGTTTCTTATTTACTTCTGAACAAAAGTCCAAGTATTAAGCAACCAGTACTTTCCTACTAACCATTGATTACTCTGTGAATTACCTAGCTAAAACACAATGTCTTAATTGTTATACTTAATAATTTCACAGTTTGTAATCTAAGTTGTCTACTATCTCAGGTTTAACACTCAGAGAATTGATTAAATTGGGTAACTCCATTCTTGGATGAAAGCAGTAACCTTCAATGGAATGCTAACTACCTCTGAGAATTATGTTTAACTCAGACTTTCATTGCCATAGGCAGAGGTAATTGATTTTAGGCTAGGTAAACTGGTTCTTAGCATATATCCCCACAGGGAGAATGTCATTTTAATAAGATGCTTCTATAAGCCACATGCTACTTTAAAGGGAAAATTTTCCCTTTGTCTTCATAAGCAAAAACTGAAAGATCCCTGTTTGCCCTAAAGTTCATAATAAACAACTGTGAAGTAATGTAATACTGAGTAGGCAGTCTGCAAAGTGTCTGCCAACTCAGATATCCTCTTTAAAAAAAAAAGAAAACTGTAACTTTCCTGAAAAAATAAATGTGTTTAACAGTCTCAAATAGCACTAATGAGTACACCTAAATTGACTCACATTGGTAGTTGTTGTCCTGATTTCATGATATACTGTTTTGCTGAGCCACTGTTACCCACAACTAGAATAAAATTCTTCAAATAATTGGAAACGGTACAGAGGAGATACTAAAGCAAACATTTGTGAAATCAAGACAAAAGAATGGAGTCTCTTAAAAATGTGAAATGAGTGATTCTTCTCAGCAGCACCATTTTGATGTGGAGTCATAGATTTCACCCAGTGGAGTATAAGCACTGTGTTGCTCAACTGTCAATTAGTTTGTGAGGAAATATCTAATTACATATCTGTTACACACTATTCATGTCTGTAAACCATCCTGTAAGGTTTAAATTTTCGTATGTTTTCCAGTTTGTAATACAGTGATACAATTTGGGTCAAATTCATTTATATATAACAATGTTAATATGCAATCAAATTTACATGCATTTTTCTTACATCATAGAATCTAGTTCACAAAATCCTAGATATGGCCCAATATAGGAGCATTTAGAAAATTAAATATTTATTTTTAAAAATAGTTACACAAAATTTTTCAATTTGAGGCAGTACCATTGCTCTTGAAAAATAATTTTTACCTATTTTAATTTTTCTTAAAACACTGATAGTAACCTGGCTTATTGTACATAACACAGAGATGAATACTTTTAAAACTTTTATTAATTATTCATTTACTCTTTTGGTACTTGGAAAAAAACAAATCTGGTGCACAAATTCTTTACTTTCATACATATTAGTACTTTAACATCCTATTATTGAAAAATTTCAAGTCAAAGTAAAATAAAACGGTAAAAACAAAGAATGGATTTGAAATGTGTATGGGGTTTCAGATAGAATGAAAGATACAGGGGAAATCCCTGTATCCCCAAATGAAGCTCAGATAAGGCAAAAATTATGAAATGGTTATTCTGAGCTAGACTAAGAATAAACATATGTGACAACAGTTTTGTAGTTTGTCAGATCAAAAGCATTCATGACTGGATTCCTTGGCTTTGACCAGAGTGGATGACAGAGGGCTGCATCAGCAAGTCAAGGGATTATTCTTGTGCCAAAAGAAAAAAAACCAAAGAATCACTGTTGCTCCACTACATATTTATGTTCTATGCTAATGGTTGAAGTTTAGAAACACTGTCTAGCAAGCAAGTCTTGAAGGACTGTTTATACAACTTAAATGTGGAAATGTGTTCAGATATTTCAAATCATGTTTTATTTTTTAATCCCAATGAATCATGGAATCTAGTTATAGATATCAGTTGTATGTATAATCAGTGTTTGGTTAATTTTACATCTCAACTCTACTGGCCCACAAGGTACACAGATACTTGGTCAACATTATTCTGGGTGTATGCATGGGGGTAATTTTGGATAAGATTTACACTGAAATTGGTAAGGGTAGGCCTCATCCAATGAACTGAAGACCTAAATAGTGCAAATATCTGAACCTCCCACAAATAAGAAATAATTCTTCCTGCCTATTAGCCTCAGAACTGGAGCGTCAGCATTTTTGTCTTTAGATTTAGTATGCATCATCTGCTTTAGGGGGAGACCTTGAGTCAGTCTGCTGGCCTCTGGGCTGGAATTCCACCATTGGCGCTATCTCTCAGGCCTTCTGGCCAGCTAGAACTAAACCATTAGCTCTCCTGTGTCTCTGGGGATGATGCACCCTGCAGATTGTGGAATCTGTGGGCCTCTGTAATTGTGTGAGCCAATTCCTTATAGTAGACACACATAGACTGATATTCATGTACAGATATCTTACATGATATAATATTCATATTATATCATGAATCACGTATATGCAGCCCACTAATATATGCATCCTATTAGTTCTTTGTGCTAACTTGACTAATACACTGTTAAACAAGAGGAATGAAGACACCTCCATCCTGGCAGGAAGACTAGGTCACGCATTAACAGAAACAGCATAAAAAGAGTAATTATCTCCCTGCACAGCATGATGACTTTGATAACACCTGCACATTCTTATAAAATGCTCAGTTGAAAAGATAATTATTATGGAGGCAGCCAAAAGTTAAGTCAATCTCATAAATAATTGTATTTTTAATTTTCTCCTCACTAAATGATTTACTTTCATGTGCTTCTAATCTTGAGAGTGCACTTTAATAGAGCAATAGAGTGTAGTGTTAAAGAGACGGCACATTTGCCATTGTGCAGGAACATAAAATCAATGGCAGGCAGTCATACAGGCTTTTTCAATTTCCATTCCACATGGTACGCAGCCCTGGTTCAGTGAGTAATCCAATTGTAAACAGTGACTCACTGTTAACAACTTTAGGAAATAGGATTAACAATTTCTAATTTTGAAGTAAACCATTTCATTTTTGTCCTCTAAAAAAAAAAAAACTGTGTTCAGAGTTTGGTTGTTAGGTTTTCAGCTCTCAGAGTTCCTCAGAAACAAAAAATGTTGGAAATAAATTCTCCATTGTATTGATGCCACTTAAGGAAACTACTGCATCCCTAATAACTTTTTATTATTGCATCCCTAATAACATCCCTAATAACTTTGGTACCAAAAAATAAAATAATAATTTATTGATATTCAATTGGATGAAACTAAAAAATCTGCATTGAAAGAAAAATTTAACTAAACACCCAGAAACTAAAAATATTGGAAGTATCTTCTAATCAATGTAATCAATTCCAAAAAAGTTTATTTGTTGTTAGAAAGCTTAGTTTCCAAAAGAAAAGTTTCAGGTGAGATTTTAAGGCTTTGGTTTATCTTGGAACACATTAAAATAAAATCAATGACTCTGTAATTTCTGTACATTTTTTACTGTGCCTTTCAAACACTATTTTCCTCCACTTTATCTGTGAATCCCTTTTAAAGTCATTGGCTCAATCTAAGTCTCTAAGTTTATTCTCTTTTCAGGTTCCTACTCAAAAGAAAAAAAAAAAAAACCCAGATGCTGGTGGTGGTCTTATTCTTTTAAAACATCAAATGTCACTGTGTTCGGTCATAGGATATTTGTCAATAATACTCACCCCTGCCTTAAAAAAAAAATCCATGCTTGAATCCTACCCCTAAGGATTTCTCTAACTAGTTTCGTCTGGAATCTGCTAATTTGTATTTTTGAAGCTCTTCAGATATTTATAGTATATAGCTGTAGCTGGAAAACACTGGCCTAAAGCAACCAAAGGAAGGTAATTCCGAAAGGAAGCCGGAGGCTATGTAAGTGGGATTTAGAACCATGATGTTTATTGTTCAAGTTTGTAGCAAGCAAACCATACTGAATTCAAAGGGCAAAATAGATCAATCAAGAGTCATAATAAAGTTAGTAGACAAGAAAGTCAATGTTGTAGACTGAAAGAGTTTTTATAGGAGAGCTTTTATGACTTGTGATCATTAGCAAAAAGTAGTTTCAGTAGATAACTTGAATGACCCCCTCGTAGTCTGAAAAAATAAGAAAAAAAATATCTTCCTAGCTCTAAAATACTGTTTAAAAACTTCTGTGGAAAACTTGACTATCTGTCTAAAGAAGTTTTATTACTTATACTATAGTGACAATGACTTTCACATTTTTAGATTAAAATTGTTAATCATCAAAAAATTTATTTAAATCATTGTATATGAGCATATATTATCTAATATGAAAGTAAGGAACATTTGGCTCATTTATGTTTTCAGAAGACAGTTAAAAAGCAGAGCTCCATATACACACTAATCTTACCCATCTTATAAATTTAAAATGTATTGTTATAAATCTATAATTTCACTGGACTTTGCTTGCCACTAGAATTAATTATTTGATCTTTAATTCTGTCTTAGCTATATCCAGTAGGCATTATGAAAGGTTCTATTTCCTAGACTAGATACAGAAAAGATATAGTCCTCAAAGTTTATTCTCCTAAACTAGTTAGCAATTTACTCAACAATTAAAATATGCATATGATACTGCATAATTTGCTATATATTAGAATATGAGCACCAGGTGTTTGTTAGAAGGGCACAAAAGAATTCAACAATTTTTCATTGTTGTTCTGGGTGGACTGGTGCAGAGGTACCAAAATCATTCTAAGATATTATATTTATAATGACTCTAGAATCAAAGAGGAAAGTTGGCATTATAGGGAAAGAGGTCTTATGTTTAAAGCCACAGGTAACTCAAAAATATGCATTAAAGTATGGTCCGAACTTAAGTTGCACATGGGGAAGGAGATGGGAAAGGTGGAATAAAACCAATATTTATACCCAAGATAGTTTAATTTCTGTCTTTAAGGTAATAAAGTACAATTGTTACCTCCATGTCAAATGCTACACAGAATCACAAAATAATCATAAAGTACCTATTAAATTTTGTTTAAATTTGAAGTTTGGGCAATTTCAGCAAGTGTACTTCCACATATATTTAGGGGTACGATCTTCATTACAGTGAGCTAGATATCAGTGGTATAAATTACACCCGAAGGATATTCTTTCAAGAAGTTTTGCTAGGGATGTAGCTAAGTGGTCCAGTGCCTGCCTAGCAACTGCGAAGCCCTGAGTTCAATTCCTGATACCCAAAAAAACAAAAAAGTTTATTGTTATGGTTTGAATGATACAATGTGAGGCTTGGAAGAATATATGTGTGAGTATCATATATTCAGTATACTGTATGTTCTATATATAATATTGAAGTGTATTCTGGGTTTATTCATGTTTTAGATTAGTGGCATAGAAATTTGTTGAAAACAGTCAGTGTGGAGTACATACTGAAGTCTGGCATGGTACTGAAATCCTTGAAGAAACGGGGCTTATCAATACCGTAGCAAAGTAGGAGGAATTTTTAACTAAAATAAATGCTTCTCTGTAAATGGAGAGGGAAAATGCTAGAGTGAATACAGATATAATGCTAATGAAAGGCCACAAATAAACTTGAGTTATAGCTCAGAGGTAGAGTGCTTGTCTACCATTCATGAGGCCCTGAGTTTGATCCCTGGAACTATATGAAAAGAAAAAAGAAAAAAACCCAGGAGAATCCTACACTAGCCAGTTTTCTCTTTGAATCCCTTTAAGGGTTGAAGTTTTAGGAATAGGCAAGAGAATCCAAGAAGAATAGTAGGAGCCCAGAATAATAATGCAGGAAAGAGACACTTTGACCAAAAGCTTAAAAGATTACCAGGAAGATTTAAGGACCCAACTGAAGCTAGAGCTATAAATCCATTCTCTCTGATCGTCACATAGTTAAGTGATTTTTTTCTATAGCAGTGATCAGTGCCCTGGGTTCAATAAACATATAGTCCAGGTCGACAACTGGAACTTAACGTTCAGGTATTGGAAAAAAAGTGAGTAAAGTGAAGTTTCATGATTTCAAGATTAAATTCAGATGAAAATGAAGGGAGGGGAAAGAAATAGAAAATTGAAGAATCAGGGTTCTAAAACTTATCTTGAATTTAATCTATGCATAGTGAAGAAAAGGAGTTGAAGTTTAGAAGTTATATTCAATCAATAAAGTATTGAAGCTAAATATAACCACTTATTTTTGAAGATTTTATTTGTACCCTCCTCTTCCATTACCATACCTATCACTCAATAAATGTATGTTAAGTTAAATTTATTCACACATAAATATTTAAAATATTTTAAGAATTCAGGGATAAATTATATGGTGATTTACTTGTAATGTACCTTCCTCATACAGACGGAGCACAAAGTCTCAAATCCAAACTGATAAACCACTTAAAATGAATAGTGAGCAGCAAGCCTTCAATTTGTTTTGGGCAGTGAGATTTAATTTTAAAACTAGATGCATCATCCCATTCCTGAGATATTGTATTAAAGATTGTACTGCATGAAGAGACTCCCATTCCATCTATAATTATTGCAGAGCAACACAATAAAGTATACATAATTTTTATTGTTGCATTTTTTTCCACAGAAAAATAGATTAATTATTTAATTTAACTTTCCTCTGCTAAAGAAACTGATCTTAGGGCTGGGGATTTAGCTCAGTGGTTTCACCACCTGCTGCACAAGCTCAAGGACCCGAGTTCGATCCTCCTCGGTACCAAAAAAAAAAAAAGAAACTGATCTTACAGATGAGTAGGTTGACAATCACTTGTCCTGATATCTATTTTTCTCTATTTTGAGGAAAAATGCTCTTAGAGATAACTTAATTCAACCACTTCATTATACAGCATTAAAAAAAAAGTCCTGAAAAGTATTGTAGGAAAATTAATGCACCTTGAGACAATAATGTTAAGAGAAGTAATGCAGACACACAATCTAAAATATCACATGGCTTCTCATACATGAAAAGCTCAATATATATACAGTACAAAATAAAAGACAGATAATAGAAAAAGAGAGAGAGGAATAAAGAAGGTATTGTAATCCATGATGGGCAAGGTATCTAAAGTGGACCTTGACTTAGTACAATTGCCATACATGTTTTGTATGCTCTTTGGCCTGTTAGTCTGGTTTTCATTCTGTATATATGATAATTAACTATATAAGGTCTTATAAGATAAATGAATCTAATGCTGGAAAAAGAAAAGGGACTGGAAGAAACAGGAAAAAAGAATTGAAATGTGTTATGTACCTGTAACAATTGCCTACGGTGAATGTAATCACTATGTACTGCAAACATGTACTAATAAAAATTAAAAACATTTTTAAAGAGAAGAAATGACTCTTTTCCAAGATCATATATATAATGCCAAGGTGGCTGCACTGTCACCAGGACCACTGCCTGTACCTCGGGTTTCTCTTCACTACCAATAAAATCACTGTACTATTAATATTACTATTATTAAGCTTGTTAACTTATTCACGTAAGTATGCATATCAGGGAAATGTAGTGAAATGGTCATGATTTAAATAGAAGCCACTACTTTTCATCTACCCCTTAAAAGAAAACTGTGGGCTATAAATTCTTCTCATGTATTCTCTGATCTTGTTTTGGAAATGAGCAACACAAAAGTGGAAATAGGCGATCACACACACCCACACACAAATACAGAGAGAGAGGATGGACAAAGACAGGAAGAAAGTGTATAAAATGTGTAATTCACAAATGGAAGTTTCTCTCCCTGGGTAATTAGAAACAGACTATATTTGCCTTTTTAAAAAAATCCCTGATATGTTTGACTAAATGGTAATTAGCCACGTTTTCCATTTTGGTTCAGACATATTGTATATCATGTGTAGTGTAGTCCTAGTCTCAAGAGGGAAATGAATAATCAGGAGAATATTTTTCAATGTCTCCTCTCTGTAAAGATTTACTGAGTTGTCTCTAATGTATACTGACAGGTTCTGCATTAAAATTAGAGGAAAGTAGACATCAATATTGTCAAGCTAAAAAAATCCTTTCCTTTCATTTTCATTCTACTGAAATAAATCAGGTCCGTATCTTTTAATATTTTATTAGAATTGTTCATTTCTGAAGGTCAAGAGCAAAAGGACTTTTCAAAGTTTAAAAAAGATTCAAAAAAGGTGGTAACTAATTGATGGTCTCCAGATACCAATAAAGGTCGAGACTAGAAGCTTCAAAGAGGTATTAATTTCTTTCTTCAAATTGCTGGTGTGACTTAATGATATACTGAATAACAATGTATCCTATATTAGTTATTTGTTTGCAAACAACAGAGACCCCTTGTAATTATAAATAATTTATAGAAATAAATTTATTTGAAGAATATGAGGGAATAATCAAATGGATGGGCTTATGGAAAATCAGCAGTAGAATCAGAGTAAGAACCAAGGCCAGAATCAATTTTTGGAAAGAGAAAACTGTTAAAACAAATAAGGCTCAGCTATTTCTTCCACCTTGTTTCATTCAATTTAAGATTTATAATGAGAGAAGATGAATCTGTTTCTTTGAGCCTAGGTTTTACAGGTACCCATTGATAGCATCTGAATACAAAGAGATGGGAATCCCTTCAGCTTTTGTGATTTAACCCATCTCCTAGACTGCACCCGAGAGGTCATTCTCTAAAAGAAAACGAGGGAACTGATAAGAAATCAAAATTAATATTAAGCATTCATATAAAATTATCTGCTGCAAAGTAAAATTCTTGATTTTAAAAGAAACAAAAAATACTCTAAGGGCTATGCTTTTAAACAAATTATGGATGGCATATATAGGAAAATATATACATTATTAAAATGTTCCAAAATCTAGAGAATAGAAGGTAAAGTAAAATCTGGGACACGTTTCCCCCTCAAGTAATGGTATTTATGAGTATCTTTTACTTTCCAGCAGCCTTGCAACTGCCTGTGCTAACCAAGTATTTGGGGTTTTGTTTTGTTTTTTGTTTTCCTTCCTAGAGCCACAGATCCAGCTTTACATTTTAGGTCTGGTGAAGTAGCAGGAGTCTAATATAGAGGTAGTGAGTCTGCTCTGAGGAAGAAAGAACCACTTCAGAAGTGATTTAACACAGGATTCAAACTAGCATACCTATCCTGGAAAGCAGGCCTGGCTCATAAACGCCTGAGGGAAATTTGCATTTGGTAGTTGCAATCTGACACCCACAAACTTTAAACACTAATAGCATGTAATGTTGCAGAAGTTTCGCATATCTGCATTCCTAAGGCACAGTCTTGAACAGAAATAAGCCACCAGAAGGTGATTTAAAAGCTTTCAATGTAATGGGATGAGTAATAAAATAATGTCTAACACTGGAAAAAAACCATCTTGATGGTGCCAACAACTTTAATATTTCCTGAATTAATAATTACCTTAATGTAATTAGATTTTATATCATATGTACATTTTCTTTTATGTATATAGTGTCTTTAGAAATACAACATTAGTCTGTATATATGATAACTAATGAACAAGTTTGATTATTTACAAATTTTTTAATTATTTTATTTATGAACAGAGATTAATTCTAGCATAATTTCTAAAGGTTACAGAAACCTGAGACATATGTCTTTGAAATATAATTGAAATGGTTTTTAGTTCAGATAATTTCATGATCTTATTGATGCTTTAGAAGTGCATATTGCATAATTAAAATAAAAGAGAAGTCAATATGTTACTCAGGATTCAATCTGGACAATTGCCAGCCTGTTCTCTAATATATGCAATATCTAGTTCAAAAGAAATGATGTAAAAATTGATATGTCATCTACCTTTGACATTTAGCTGTGTCCAAGAAAAAAGTCACCTTGAACATTAGTCCTTGCCCTTATTTCTACTAGAGCTACAAACTTCCAAGCTTCTAATGGAAAATGTGCTGCTACCTATGTGTTTCAAATACATTTGTTGAGATATTCCCTCTTCCTTTTTCAGTATCATCATACATGTTGATTGAGAGAAACGCAACTCAGGAATCTAATTTATTAAATAATTATGGTAACAAATTATAAATAATTGGAGTTACAATGAAGAAAGCAGGTTTTTATAATGTATTAGCTTTAAAATGAACACATTAGATAGAGCAAATCATATGGTTATTCTGTTTTGCTAAGAACAGATACATATACAAATACCCACCCCCCTACACACACCTAATCACACATTGTTAGAATTAGAAGGACCTGTATAGATCAAGTATACGTAAAACAGTGAGATTATTTTAGATGAAGATATTTGTTAAAACAGATCCACTATTTATGCATCAGAAAAAGTACAAATCGAACATCAAACACCAGAATTCTCAGATACTTTCATTATGAAGAAACTCAAAGTTTGATATTGTTGTTTTGTTTGGGTTTAGTTTTTTTTGTTTTTTCTGCTTACTTTATTTTTCAGATGTTAACAAGTTTTGAAATTAGGTGAAGATCATATACACATTTATGACACTACTTTTGAATCTATGTATTTGAAAACTGTTATAATCTTATTTATATCATTCCCTTATGCCTTTTTCATTCATTGTACTTCCCTACTTTATTCATTTCAGTTCAATTGTTCTGTAAGCTAAATATTACTTCCTCAGCCAAGTGAGTCGCCCACACAAACCCAGGCACTCTCTCATCTATAACTGCACTATGTTGTATTACTACAATGTGTCTCCTTCATTACCAAGGGTACTCAACCACAGATGTGTAACAGAACCACCTGAAGAAAAGTTTTAAGATATTAATATAATCTCCTCTCTCAGTTTTGGTAAGGAATAATAATTGAGAACATTTATTTTTCTGATAAGGACTTGCTATGTTCCTCAGGGTGGCCTTAAACTGCTGGGCTCAAGGAATCTGCATACCTCAGCCAACCAAGTAGCTGGGACTATATTCATTTATTGCAATGCCCAGATAAGAATCTATATTTTTAAATCTCCTCAAATAAATCCAATGCTCACCTATATATGCACTCATTTTGAACTTCTAAAATTTAACATTGTTCTTATTTAGTTACAAGTTGTTATTTGTCCAAAGTACAAAGTAGACATACAGCAACGTTTAGAGAAGAATATAGTAGTAAATACTGACCATTTAGTAGTAAATGCTAATCAATTAGATGATAAAGACAAATTTATACAGAAACACAGACTAAGCTGGGAGCAGTGATAAGGCTGCCATTAACAGTGCAGGGAAGCCTTCATAGACTTCATTTTTAGATGAAAATTGGCTGCAGGAATAGGAACATTCTAGAAAGCCACTGGTTCTGAAAGCTCAAGACACAAATCTAATAATAAAGAGGAAATACTTCCTGTTGTGTGGAACAGAGCTCTTGGGTAAGTCATTCATCTAAGATTTTGATGCCTCAGAGTAACTGTAAATTTTCTCTTAATATTGAGTTGCATGTAAATATCACTAGGTGATTGTGAGAATATTCCTAATGGGTTTTTATAAATAAACCAAATTTTATATCATGTTTTCTGTTTTGTATTTTTGAATCCTATGACCCTTTTGTACAACAACATTAATTCTGTCTTCCTCAGTACAGTTTCTGCAAACTAAATGCTCTGAATACTATAAAGAAATGCTTCATTCCACATCATTCAGATAAACACAACAGCCATACAGGAAGCATTTATTTTCCTGAATAATGAGTTACTAGTTGAATTTGAAGGTGAGAAAGTTGTTCCTCCCTCAAGAACAGGCCATTCATGATGAATGAAGCATGAATTAAATGCCTAAGTAGCATTGATTTCTATAGGTCTTGTGCCATCCTTACCCTTTATCTATCATTATTTACATATAAAACTATTCTTACTATTCCCTTTTTATTAAAAAATTGTCAGTTTTCAGAAGGTAATAGACACTCAACTCTTCTTAGTCAACATCAATGCATGAAAGTAATTAACATATTAATTCATTTGTAAAATGTGAGAACTGTAAAGGCACGCATGTTGTTCTAATAACCCTAGTATTCCCAATTTCTAGAGAAATGCCTGGTAAAGAATAGGAACATGGGCTGGGGATTTAGCTCAGTGTTTTCACCGCCTGCTGCACAAGCGCAAGGACCTGAGTTCGATCTCTGGTACCCGCTCCCCCAAAAAAGGATATGAACATGACAAATATTTCTTTTATTTTTAATTCACTACTTTTTTTAATTAAAGGTACTAGACCTACTTTTTCATAGCAAAAGGTAAAGCAAATGTAAGTTGGTTTTCCTCTATTCTAAAACACTCAAAACACTTCTTTCGCTCAACGACCTAGGCTCAAGAGAATCCAGTGTAACATATCATAAGTTCAAAAAGCTGCCATCAACCATAAATGTAAAACTTGGAGCTATGAATCAATGCTCCTCTTGCCTTCTAAAGCCTGAGTTAAGTGCCCTTGAAAATTATCCAAAGTAAAGAGCATGCAGAGTGATGTGAAGTTTATATTCAGTAAGCCAACAATAATTACAGAAGCAAAGAATTTCACAAGACTATCCAGAAATGGCAATAGTCTTTTTTAGTCAGTATAAAATGCATGCTGTTCAACTGTTGATATTTTTATAAAATATAAGATTAAGTTTCCTATCATCAAAGACCCAGAAATCTGACAGTATAATTTTAGAATTATTTATAATGGAGAAAAAATTCTCATGACAGAAAACCATAGAAATTCTGCCTTTTTACTTTTGCTGGATACAAGATCATTTACTGAGAAATACACCTTGACTAGCATGTCATACAGAAGTCTCAATGTCTTTAACATTACTATTAATAACTAGGAAAATTCAGAGCCTCCTACTTATTCTCATTGTTTGCACCTGATGTCAACTTTGTTAAAATGATTTGTTTAAAATATGTAATTTAGTGGGTACCTCAAGAAGTAATGTGGAATGTATAAACGTGGCCTGCCTTAACTTCAAGTGAAATACAAGAAAGAAATGCATATTAATGTAAAGTGACTATAAATCAAAAGCAATATCATATTCCAAGGTGGTATAAAAGCCAAGCCAGTTTGGAACCATAATTCAGCTGTCATAATCTCTTAGATATACCTCTGACCTTCGTTGGAAGTTCCTGCCACATGGAAGTGATCAGATCAGGAGAGGCAACTTTAAATGACATGGCATTACTGTGAGCTGGTACTTGAAGCTAATTTAGCTCGCTTGAGCAAGTCCTTCACCACAAGTCACACTTTCCTAGATACAAATTTCTACTGATATGCATGTGCATACATTCATGTAAAAGAGATTCACTATACAAAAAAATTCATTGTGTATTCTATGCCAGTGTTTACAGATTTTTTTCAATCAGTATTGAACTTGATGCTCCAATGTTTTCAAGGAACAGCTGAAAGATTTTGTATTGTAATTCCTGAAGCCATATTGTCTGATTAACTTAAGAATGTATATTTTCTCTTGGTGTTTTACATTTATTATTAATAAATAGCAGTAGCTAACATGATTGCTTGGTTGCCTACCTCTCCAAAATGAATTATTCCATTAAAGTTGTGACTTTCAGTATTAAGCCTGCAGTAGGAAATGGGCTTGAATCTGAAATAAAGTTATTCACAATGCTTCTGGTGCAAGGGATCAAAACAATTCTTTCTAAAAGGAGGGTTGGAGAACAAACTGCCTTTGCAGCTTGTGGAAACTTTTAAACTATAAGGAAACAAATAACATTTGTTAGACTCCATTTGTAATTTGTTACTGGATTTTCAATAAGGAGTTAGTGCTATTTTGATAGATAATATTTATTATATCATTATTCTGCCAATATATAAGACTACTAAATTGTTACTGGAAGAAGGGCAGGGTGAAATACAGAGACTCCCACCGAACTGCAATTATCTGAGTCTCGTACCACAAATGTGTATCCAGATTCGACCCTCAGGACCTCTTTTAATGCAATTACTCATCTCTAAAATTTTTCACAGAGATAAGAAGAAAAATCATTCTACAATTAAGGAATAATTGATTCCTTAAACAGCTTACACTATCCATAGAGAAAAAGCATTTTAAGAACGATTTGTATTACCTTACCACAGAAACTGAGAATATGGAGTTTTTAACTTCATTTGAAACTCTACGAATAATTTCTAGGTGAATTACTTTTTAATTTTTTTACATGTAAGATCTTCAATTTAGGTAATTAAAAGCTAAAAAATAAATAACCTGCATACAGAAAATGGCAAATTTCTACCAAAAATATGTTACAAAGTGGTTTCATAGTATTTACACAACTAATAAACCAATGATCAATAAACAGTTTTAGAATTCCATTTCTGTCGACTAGGCATTGTGATGCATGATCAATACTATATTTTAAAAATAATATATAGTTACTGATTTCACAAATGTCACAATTCATGTACCAAGGCCAAGTTTTCAAAGTCCTGTATCGAGCGACCATGAACAGTTTTATAAAAAACCCTGCAGCCAATGGTAACAGTGTGACCCTAGATACACAGATGTTTACCACAAGGGGCTCATTTACTTTCAAGAGACCCCAGTGTAACTCACCATAATTTCTGGAGAATGATACTATTGGGCAAGTAATTCATTTTCTCACATCCTCAAACTTCTAGGTTTTTCAAACTCTTGCACAAAGATAAAATCATTTCAATGTTATAAAAAAACTACTCTTCTTATTATCATATAAACCTGAAAATATTTCATCCTGTCACTAAAATCAGACAGTTAAAATCCCACACCTAATAAATTTGTCTTGAGTATCCTAATACCCTTGTGGCCCAGGCTTGTTGCTGGGCCTGAAAAACAAACACTGGAAATTCCCAGCAGTTCTCAGCCACAAGCCTTCTGTCTAGCCACTTTCCTGAGCATCATGTTCAACTCATTTACATCTCAAATTTACTCAAAAGAATAAAAAAAGTAAGCCATCCCTGAAACAATTACTACAGCACATTGCCACTAAAATCTACCTTCTATTGTTCATTCACAAAATTTGGCTCTGCCTCAAACTCGTGGGCAGACTTACTAGATTTCGTAGTCTCACAATCAGTGGCAAATTTAAGGACACCTCCATTGCAAAACCAAATAAAAAGCAAATATTAGTATGAAGATCTAAACTCTTTTGCCAGAGAAAATATTATGTTATTATTACATTATTTTGATGGGAGTCATTTTAAAAATGCAAAGATGAGTTAAAGAAAAAGTATATAGGGTATATTAAAAAAATACTTAGATAAGTATAATTTTTCAAGGACATTTATAATCAAACTAAAAAGAGAATAAGATGAGTATCATTTGCTCTAGCAACTTCTCAAGTATTAATCACCAAATCTTATAAAAGTTCCTAAAGTATCTAAATGACTTAGAGCTGTGAAATGTAAGATGATGGGTAAGATATATAAAGGATAATTATTATTTTTGTCTCACTAGCAAACAACAAATTTTATCAGGAAAAAACTGCTGCCAAGAATATCTACAGATAGTATATTTTCATTAATCAGAAGATGAATTACAGGATGAGAATCTCATTGACACTAATTGTTTCAAAGGCTTCCTGTATTTGAAGACTCCCAAATCTCCATTTCTATGCAATAGATATCATGTGAACCTCAGACCCTTTCCTCTAATATCTACATTTTACTGAACATCCACAAAAAAATGTCAAAAGACAACTCACACACAGAAGATCCAAACACTGAGCTCATTTATTTTACTATTGCCCTTCCTAGTTCATTTAGTCAATCAATCACTCAGTCACTTAGTCATCAATAAAATATTTATTCAGTAGCCAGTATGTGGTTGGCATTATTTTAGGGATTGGAGTTACAATAGAAAACCAAATGTCTAGTCACAGGGGTTTCTATCCTAGTAAAATTATACAAACTAGAAAAAGATAAAATATTAAAGGTATTGTTAAATTCTAAAAACAAATAGAACAGGAAATGGTGAGAGGTTGAAATTTTAGATAGGAAAGTCCTCTCACAGATCCTCCTGTGTGTGTCTTCATTTGTTTTAAAGAATGTCACCAAGACATACTCAAGTGCTCATCCAAAGATAAAGGATAATTTTTTGATGTTGCAATTGTTCTGTGTCCATAATTACTTACCAGTTCATTCAATTATTGCTTTCACAATGCTATTACATAAGGTCAACTTGACCTTATCTTTTGCCAAAGTAATTACAAAGACCTCCAACAGGTCTCCCCAAGTCCATTCTTTTACACTTTGAATCCATTTTTCATATGCAGCCTGAGAATTCTTACTGAAGCCTAATCTTTAAAGCTGTTCAGTTTTCCCATGGATCAAATTCAAATGAGCTATGTTCCTCTCTATCCCCTTTCTCCAGTAATCGATTTCAAACTATACTTTCAAGCCATACACTAACTACTGACAACCCTCTGGCTCTTCATCCTGTCCACTTTTCCTTCCTTTGGAATGCTTTTCATTTTCTTTCTCTTTCATTTCCTCTTTGATTTCAACTGGATAGATTCTACTAATTTTTCAGTTTAGATACGACATATTTCAGCAAGTCTTCCCTAAAACCCCTAGAATAGAATCCTAGAACTTCTCATAGCACACTCTGCATACCCATATCAAAAATCTTACTATACTGTATTGAAAACACAATATGTGTGATGGAGTGACATTATTATGTCAACTTGCTTTTTAATTTCCCTCCCTTTTTTTCAAGCAGTTCTATTAAATGGTTCTATAAATGTTGCTCCAGGGAGAGATACCTTAGAGCAGAAAGAAAATGTTGTAGGTGAATCTTCCTCCTTCCAGTGGATGAAGAAGATTTTCAAATGTGCACTAGTGACTAGGGGCTTTCCTGACACAGGGGCAGGGAAAGAGTTGAGAACAGAAGTCCATTGGTCTAGAAGCAAAAAGGAACAGATTCCAGAGCAGAGTCCATCAGGAGAATAATAGTACATGTTTCCACATGGATGCATGACCAGTTTTCAAAAATATCATAATCTTTTTTTTTTCCTTAAATTCTTTTATTGGTACATTTTAGGTATACAACACAATTACATTTCTCATTGGAAACTTGTACCTTTGCATGATGCATCTTTGTTCTTATTTTATCCCCATTCCTAGCCCTCCCTTCACCCCTTCCGCCCTTCCCTATTTACAAAGACTTTATTTCCATTTCTCATCATTTTTCCTTTTCCTTCTTTCCTTTCCCTGACGCCTCCCACTACTCCTACCCCTTTGGACCTTTTCTTCCTATTTTGCATTATCAATTATTCATTCTAATCATTGGTACATTATGGGTATACAATATAATGACATTTATCGTTGGAAATTTGCACCTTTACATAATCTCTCTCAGTTCTTATTCTTCATCCTTACCCAGCTATCCCTTCAACCCCTCCATTCCTCCCTATTTACAAAGATTTTGGTCCTATTTTTCCATTTTCTCATACTAATCCCATTCTCTTCTTCCCTTCCCCCTATCGCTCCCACCTCCTTCCCCTTTGACCCTTTTCTTCCTCTTTCACATGACCTATCATACATTTTAGTCCCTATTTACACTTGCAGTTTCTCACACCAGAGAAACTAATCGGTATTTATACATGTGTGTCCTATTTGTTTCACTTAAGAGTATGGCCTCAATGTGCATCCATTTAGCCATAAATGTCTCTAATTTCTCATTTTTTACGGCTGAGTAGTACTCCATTTGATTAAAAATCCACATTTTCTTTATCCAGTCTCCAGTTGATGGGCATTTGGGCTGCTTCCAAGTTTTAGCTATCACAAACTGTGCTGCTATGAACATGGGTGCACATATATCACTGTGGTATGATTCTTTTAATT
>NW_004624743.1:21936749-21963113 GCF_000247695.1 Heterocephalus glaber | reverse complement strand
CTTTGTAAATAAGGAAGGGTGGAGGGCATGAAGGGAGGGCTAGGAATGGGGAAAAAATAAGAACCAAGATGCATTATGTAAAGGTACAATTTCCAATAAGAAATGTAATTGTGTTGTAGACCTACAATGTACCAATAAAAGAATTAATACCAAAAAAAAAAATTCAAAAAAAAAATGACTTAAAAAGAGGTATACAAAACTCTCACCTCATAAAAATGAGGCATGGTGGAAGAGATAGAAATGCTTATTACCCTGATTTGATTGATATACATTGCATATATGCATTGAGAATTACTATAAGATATCCTATAGAAGTATGCAAATTTTACAATTTTTAGTGTATGTGCTGTTGAAGTGACCACTAAATTTTACAATTGTTAAATAATGTATTTATATTTGAGATTGCTGCTAAAATTTACATAAAAGGAAAACTAGTCATCTGCTATCTATCCACAAATATGAATATACAGGTGTTATCAAAAGGAAAAGAACACCATAGATTCTAGTGAAATCCAGTCTCTCAGAGAACTAGTTCTCTAGGAATCTGAGAAATGGGCTACTCATTTACTTTATTTTTAAAAATTGACTTGAGAATCCATTTCTATTGTTTATTTATCAAGAAGTTTATAATTAGAATATATGATATACTCCTAAGAAGGTAAAAATGCAAGTATCTAGCAAATAATAAAATGAGGGCAAATGATTCCCCTCCATGTAGACTAAAGTGAATGGTTTGGCTTCTTCACTCTAAACATAAATTCCTCACCGTGAATAATTTAAAAATATTTAAACACACATAATTAGCAACTGGAACATAGTGTTTGTTTCTTTGTTTAGACATAGAAGTATCTGAAGTATTTATTGAGCACCTATTATGTGGGAACTCACAGTAAGGTCTTGATCCACATAACAGAGGTGGGATGTGCTGACCTCATAGGACAGATGAGGAAGTGGGACACAGAGAGATTAGCCCTCCAACCGTACAGAGCCCATCTGCCTGCTTCCAATGCCTTGTTCCCAAAGATGACCCAATGTGCCAAGTCGCAAGGCCACACTGATCAGGTTCAGATCACCTGTCTTTGACTTAATCCCCAGGGTATGTGGTGGGGGACCTCCTACTATATAAAACAAAGGCCCCAGTGTGGAACACCCTGCCATCAGGGCAAGGGAGACTCTTCTATTTAGAGAAAAACAAGCAAGCAAACAAAAATCCTCCATGCTAATTACTATGGTCCGTTCCAGAGATATTTAAAAGGTATTAGTAGATTTCTTCAAGTCCTTCCCCTCTTTGGAAACTCAGCTTCTTCAACTGTTGAACAGGAGGAATGGAAGTCCCTGGGGTTTGGAAACATTTTTGAGATCCCCAACAGGTAGACTTCTCACACCTTCCGTCCACCTGGATGGAACAACTTGTGCATGTCCTGGGCTGAGCCCTCACAACAAATGGGACAAACCCAGACTCTAGACAATGCCGGGGCTGGCCAAGGGGCGAGTGGAGTTCCGGGCCACTAACCAGACTTCAGTGTCTGGCTTGTTTGACCTCCTACCACCACTCTTTACTTGTCAGCACATTCTCTACACTTTAGAAACTCAAGCCTGGGACAGAACCTTTACAGGCCTGGTGGGGATATCAAAAGGGACCCTGGGCATAGGGTCTTTACCCAAGAGTAAATGAAGCTCAAAGGCCTGAGTTAGATTGATTTGCAGAGTTCACTACAACATTCATGTGTCCTCGCCTGTGTGGAGTCATCATCTGAAAGGTTGAAATGACATAATTCTTGTAAACTACTATATATGATTTTGAGATCTAAAATTTATAAATCAACAGTTTGAAAATATCCAAACTTTCCAAAACATTTACTCTGGCTTATTTATTTTTGTGTGTTTTACTGAAACCAGTAAAAACTAGATTATTCAAACAAAGAGGTATCTAAGAAGAGAATAACCTTTGCTGATTGGACTTTGCTGATTTGTCTGATTTTTTTTTTAACTGAAAGAGAGTCTTAAAAAATGCCTCTTATTAAGGAATTAACTACAAGATTTTAAAATATGATTTATAAAGGATAAAGGTAATGTAAGCTCAACATAATTTTTAACCAGGTTTATAAATTAATTTCTTTTTTGATAAAAGTCTCAACTTTATGCAACATCAATAATAAAAAAATTAACACTTTTACCTACAATGTCATTTACTAAGATCTCAGGGAATAGTACTACTTTATTAGCCTTATTTTCACATTGGAGGAAAAAAGCCAGATGTACTACTAACTTAATGCAAGACTGAAAGGACTAGGCACACAAATGAGAACGCAGTGTCTTTTGAGTCCATTAGGGGAGTAAAATGGGTAAAGACTGACAGATTTCATCAAAATACTTGAAAATAGTTTCAGAGGAACTGAACCCAAAATTCACAAAATACTAAACTGGCTCACGTAGGCAAGCCAAGCGTATGCGAGGCAGAGATGGAGAGGAGGATGTGTCCTAGGGCGTCAACAACCAAGACCTTACATATGCATATGCTTATAAAAAAATCCCCACTATGATAATTCCTTCAGGAGATATTTTAATCATAACTTTAACACATTTCTAAGTATACATTTACAGATATAGGAATTATTCTGGTAATATCTCTGTCTGCAAATACTGTATTTTATTTTCAAACCATCCCATCCTTTCTCTAAGCACACTTACATTCATATTTGTGGGAACAGAAATTATTTTGTTAATATCCGTGCCTAGGAAATATTCCTATATCACTCTTTCATCTAAAACTCTTTCTTTTCAATGAGATAATGCCCATTTTTTGAGCTTGTCTGAACTGACTGCATTCTGTTCACGAAGGAAGGAGGCCCCTCCCCAGGAAAAGTCACTGGGGGATTGGTGACAAAGTGTGATTGTGCTCATTGTCTGAGTTAAATCAAATCATTTCTGACACAGTTCAAATCCTTAGGACCCTATCTGTGGCCAATTCAAATAAATAAATACTCAAATAAGAAAAGCAGGATGAAGTCCTGCTGTCACACATTTCACTTAATAGTTGCTTTGCTGATATATCCGAGAATAGCGTTTGAAAGGACAGTATGTATTTTCCTGTGATGTCAAAATGTCAATTCAAAATCCATCTGTTTTAGCAGAAAAATAATACTTTGTCATAAATCTGAGCTAACAGCCAGTATTCTACCAGGCACCCAGAGGAGACTGAGAAAATCCTCTATTGTCCTAGCACAATATTGGTTATTATTTATAAGGACTTATGGAAAAAAACAGTTGTCTGACATTTGCATGGTTTTCTTAGAAATATTCCACTTCTCTAACAGTGTTTAAAACATACCCAGGCAACTAGAGGTATGGTTATTTACCTTAATATTGAATTATTTTTCTAAAGATTGTCATCTTAAAGAAAAGATGCTAAATATTGATAAGGTTTGGTTGGTTCCACAGCTTCCACGTCAAGACACAAGAGAAAACTAGGGGTAAAATAGAAGCTTTCTCCCACTGTGCTGTAAATACATTTCACTCAAACCTGGTGTGAATGTCCTTTCACTCTACAGTCCACACAATTTTAAGACTAGAAGCATATCAAAGCTGCGATTTCCAAATTAGTGCCAATTTAGTACAATTTAAAGTCTCTTAATCTTGTATAAAAAAGTACAAGCTGAGCCCCTCTTATTTACCTACTGACATTTATAGCTGTCTCATTGGTCTTTATTGCAAACATCTTCTAAAAATAACATGAGGTTTTTCTGGCTAATGTGAGGAAAAAGACCCTACAGAGGCCATTTGGTGATCCAGTGGAGACTCATATTTCAAAAACCGCATAACTTAATGAGCTAACCAAGACCAATTTGTTTTTAATAAATATTGTATGGTTCTAGCTATAACATGTTATCTCAGATGTGATAAAAGTATGACTAAAGTTCTTTTCTATTTCTTATTAGTACATGTATGTAGTACATGTTTACATTCCTTGTAGGGAATTGGAACATATAAATAATACATCTTAATTCCTTTTTTATCCACTTTTCTTTCCTTTCCTCCCCACTCCACCCACTCTCTTGATCCTTTTTCTTTTTTCACTTTGTATTTTACTACATGTAGTACATACAAAGAAAGCTGGGATAATATGGAATGGGTTAATGATTTCTCAAATTCTTCAACCTATTTAAATCCTTGGACAAAATTTCTTGCAATCTTCTCTCAAAATATAGTAAACTATCTTTTGATTATAGTTAAGTATCTCTAGGAAGGTAAGTCTCATCAGACTTTACATATCCAATTGTAAAATCGAAGTATAAAATTGTAACAGTTGTTGATTCACTTGCTCCCTCCCGAAGTGTTAATGGGCACCAAGTGTCAGGCCTGTGCTGACCACTGGGGCTATGTCAGTGAATAAAACAGTTGTGGTCTTTGGACCACAGAAGCCTACAGCCTATGAGGGAAGATTGACATTTTATACTTACATCCACACAAGCTTAAATTTCATTTGTGATAAGTGCTGTAAAGAAGTGGTACAGAGTGAAAAGGAAACATTTAACACAGAACTTGACCTGGGGCTAATTTACTGTTGGAAGGGGAATGTTTCAGACAGAACGGGAGTCACAAAAGCCTTGATTAGGAAAGTGCAGGTCAAGTTTAGGAAACCAGAGTAACACACAGTTGGAAACAGAGTTGGGAGACAAAATAGGGCTGCAGAAGTGACAAGGAGCCAGACTGGATAGGTCTCTCTGGCCACATTAAAGATTTGGGGCTTTGTGCTGAGAACAAAGAAGTGTCTGAAGGGGAGTCACATGATTAGATTTTCTTTGAGACTGATTCCTGCTCTAGAATTTTATATGAATGTATCTTTCTATTGTCTCAATTTAAAGTAAGCAAAGATGTCATCATTATTAACATTTTATTACACAGATTATGGATTGACATAGACATAGAATGCAAGTTGATAAACTGTATCTTTATTGTTACATTGTAAAATTTAATTTAGCTCATTAGCCTCAGTTGCCAATGGTGGCAACATAATTTATTCTTTGGAAAACTAGGTAGATTAAGTCACTTTTACTTTAAATCATGTTGTCAAATTACATCACTCCCTAGGGTTCTTCTCCCACTCCCACTCCCTTCTAGTTTCCCTTTCCTTTCTCCCTGGATATGGCTTTTGGCCTCACATGTGTTAGGAGCATCTGACCCAAGTCACTTCATTCTGCATGTTACGTGCAGCCCACCTTGTCCAGTCTCCTTCATATGTTGCTGACATTTTCTGGTGATGCCTTGCATCCCACTGTGGCCCAGATCAGGCACGAATCTGCTCCTCATCTTGTCCCATGTTTCTTTTATGGTTTTATTTTTGCTATTCTTGTTGTTTTGAGATAGTGTGTTGCTATATAGCCCAGGCTTGCCTCAAACTTGTGGTTTTCCTGCCTCAGCTTCTTGAGGGCTGGGCTGACCGGCCTGTGCCAGCTAGGTTTCTTTTTGACATGACATCCTTCCCAACACGTAAGAGGATAGGAGTTTAAGAGAATAATGCCAGGTCTAGTGTCAGAGGGATCCTCAGCCTCTGCCTCCCTTTCCCTATATACAGGGCTTCACAAAGAGTGTTGAGGTCTTAGGAACCTACACTTGCGAGAAACAGCACAGGTGCTTTCCACTCCCAGAGTCTCCAAAACATACCCACGTTTCTATTCCTCCTCTGTCCAAATCCCTCCCCACACTACCCAGATCCTCATTCCAGGATGCTTCTAAGTTCTCCTCCATTCCCTCTGATCTTCTTCCAACCATTGATCAAACCTGGCTCCATTTGAGTGGGTATAGGGCTTTCATGTCATTGATCAATCTTCCCAGTCTATAGTTTATTGTGTAAAGTCTGTGCTCTGGGTCCTCTAGGTTTTGCTCTTGATATTCAGAGCCCATCTTTTGGAATTCAAACAAAACAAAACAAACAGTTCTCTCTGAATAAATTCTATCCATTCCAACTCAAAAGTGCTTTGACTTTCAGACATTGACTTTCCAATAGATTTATAAATGTCTACCTGGGTGCTCAAAAGCCAAGAGTTTTATTCTTAGTTCCCTTTGGATTATTTTGTGTGCTCTCTTCAATGATGGTAATATGCCTCAGCCCCTCAAACTAGTTCTATTGGTAGGAAGGTTCCAGGATGCAAAGAAAAGAGAATTACTATATGTAAAAGATAAACTATATCTCATATCCTCTTAAAATTTAGCAAAATACATAATAACTGAGACACCAATATAAAATATTAGAAGATCCAAGGTTAAAAGTAGACTTCCCTGTTAATTTGCAAAGGAATAGATATTAATCACTTCAGCTTCTGTTTGCAGAGTGAGGCTTCCCTTCTAATATTTTCATCTTTTAAAATGTACAACAAAATGCAGTTTCACTATTGACATAGGTTAGCAAATCTGGAAGACTCTTACCGAGAACTGCAAGTGTCCTAGAAAATATATCTGTGCTTGCAGGTTCATGAAAGGTAATTAGAATATCTTTCCTCCTTCTGGAACTCACAGAAGCAAGATTCCAATAATAAACAAGACATGTCTTTCCTTACATTTAAGGTATTTCCATTTTAAACTCTTACAAGAGGAATTATAAGGTGCCAGAATGTGGTTCAGGAACTACAAACAGATGCATCAACTGAGAACTTGTTAGAAATGCAGAATTGTGGGGTCTTAGTAGCCCTAAAGAATCAAATGCTGCATTTTAATAGGATGAATCACCAATGGTTTGCATAAGCTTTGAGAGGCACTAGCCCAAAGTATTTCTCTGGTTTCTTTTCTACCAGAAAGAGAGAAAGACAGAGAAGAGACACAGAGATTGATTTTATTAAAGATAGATATAACTAATAAAGTAATTAAAATTTGTATCTCATATTAAGGGATAATTTTTAGTAAAAGGTAATTTTAATGTCATTTGTATACCATTCAATGCTGAACTATGTAGTTCCTAACAAGGTACAGTATTTAGCAGCCAAAGAGTCAAGTGTGGAGTTTCAGTGAGACTACATGATCTGTTCTTAATCTATTCTTTTCATGCTAGCATGAATTATATCAAGTCTAGAGAGAAAAGAGAGAGCTAGAATTGGTGGAACTGAATTACCCATTAATGCTCACTCTATTTACTATCTAAATTATCCTGCTATGACTGAAATTAACTTATCCTTAAATGTTTTCCTAAGAAATTTTATCATGGATCCTCTTGTGTGTGTGTGTGTGCATGTGTGCAAATATATGTGCATGTATGTCTGCAATTATGAAGCTGTCACAAAACGAGTATAAAGTGATAAAAAGCATTAAAGAAATTGCAATTTTCAAGGCTTTGAAGTGTTCCTTGAAGTTACTTACAGATTATTAAAGTCACATTTGTTAATATGTCATCTTCTAACTTAATCATATTTTCAGTAGCTCCACCAGACATCTGAAACTCTGTGTACAGGTCTGTCAGTTGTCACTGTAAAGCCTACTGTTACGATTCTCCATCATATCTTCACTGTGCTTAGGCACATCTCCAAAACCAAAGTGAAACTCAGCATGGAGTTATCACTTGGTAATTTCCAGTGCCAGGTATGGTCTTGGCCCTCGTGGATGTTTATAAATGTTTATTGATGATGATGCCTTATAAGGCTGTCATTATTTGCCATGAATTACCCAGATTGCCTTTTGGAATTGTGCATGTTCTCTGAATAACTCTAAACTTCATTTTAATTCTTCAATCCTATAATGTCTGTCTATCTTGAGTAAGTTCTTCCAAACTGCCCTGAAATACCAAATTTTGAAGGCTTAATATGCCATTTCTCTTCCAGATTTCTAATTCCATCTATGGAAGTGATATATATTGATGAGTTGTGAATACTGAACCACAAAATCCATTTTAAATTCCTTCTCAGGCAGAGGCAATGACTTTTACCAAGCCATCTGTAATCTGTGTCTTTGCTTTTGTGCCCAGTGGCACATGGTGAGGCAGCTGGAAATATAATAGAAGGAAGTTATGCCACCATCACTACCCCTTTCGTGAAACTTACTGATCTAGAAAAAAATTACAGCAATATCTGCTGAATACTGATGAGTTAATATGCATCAAGTACCATGATGAGTTCTTTTCACTCATTATCTCGTTTAATCTTTCAAACCTTCTGACCTAGGTGCTATTGTCTCCATTATTCACATTTCATGGAGAAACTAGGAATCAAAGCCAAATAGCTAGTAAGTATTGTAACCCAGTTTCAAAGCCTAGCTGTCCTGCTCCCAAACCTGCTTTAAGTAGTTCATTACCATATTTGCCTAATAGAGTTGTCTGACCTTGAATTTCCCACTCAAACTTAAATACTATTCAGATGAACACAGTACAATCAATCTTTATATCCCTAAATAGAAACCTACAAACACATACATAGTCATAAATAGAAGATTCAAAATAGAGCTATTTCTGTGGCATAATTGCTGCAAAGTAACACACACCTTGTACAAAATATAAAATGTAAATAAAATGGGAATTACCATGCCATTCTTTTGGATATCAATGCAAATGGCAAAATATATATGAAAATGAGGATCTGTAATCTCTAAAAAGAGAATACATGTATTTTTCATTCCAATTTTCAACTACATGTATAGATCTTCAATGTTAAAAACACAAAAACAAAAGGTTTCTTAGGATTTTTGCCTAAGGAAATCCTTTGGACCTATTTAATCCAAAAGTCCACTCTAAGAATTTGTGCATTCCAGGTGCAAAGACATCTTTATAGAGTGGAAAGCTTATTAGCTATAATCAAAAAAGTCCCTTTGGAATTATTTTCCTTAGCCTGCTTCCAAGGGAAATCATTTGTAGGTTTCTTCAGGGCAATGGTTATCAACCAAGTGCTCAGGCTCATCTTCAAATGTTCTGGACCAAATTTACTCTAATAATGATAACTGCTCTTTCAGTATCCTGATCTTTTTAACTGCTGTACATCTTTTCATCTATTTCCATTTCCCTTAGGTAGAATGCAGGCTAAGAAATCATCAGACCCATTTTTCAATACTATATATCATCAGAAACAATTTTGATAATCATATTATTAGTGTGCATAACCCCTTCCTTCAAAACTCTGCTAAAGTCACCTAAATGTCCTGCTCTTGTTCTCATGCTCTATTTATATGTGCAAATGTCAAAAATTCTAAGTGATGCATACGAGCCTTACTTCGATAAAGGGAGATGGTTCTCTTTTGTAGAAAGTAAAATAATTAATAAAAGTCTAGCACCTGCTTAAAATTGATCTTTAAGATTCCTTAAAAGCATTCTTCAGTTAATTCAGATGATGTACATTTATATCCTCGCTCAGGAATAGGTTTTTAATGCATGCTTATTTGGGAGAGAATATTAGATTTATTACCTTTGCTAATGAACACTTAAATAAAAGTGGTATTCTCAAGATAAGTATTATCATGAGGTGAACTCTGATTACCATATATTAATTTTCACTTTAGCTCAGAATTATATAAAGAATGAACTTGGTGGCTTTTATATACAGAAAATGAGACCCCTCCAAAGTACACTCTGCCATAATTTTCAAGTGTCCCCTGTCACTTTTATAATGTCACATATCAGTAGAACCAGAATTCATCATTGTGGTGGAACTTTCAGAGTTTTAAAGAAGCAGTGGGTGAGCCTAAAATGCATAGTAGTTAAGCCTCAGTTTTAAAAAAATATGTCTTTTAGGCTTGTAATTGGGTCCTTTGTAATTGGGATTGACAAGACTGACTTTAAGAATAGTCAGTGAATTGATGAAGATATCCATTTCCAGAGTCATACTTATTACTTTTTTTCACAGGAGAATTTAACAGACTCAAATGTAACAGAGACTACAAGTCTTTGATAATTTCATGGTACAGAACCACCATGATCAGCATTCTCAGTGTTTGAGATAGTGCCACAAGTTCTCGGTACCAAATAATGCCTCCAGAGGCAGAGAACCTATATTCTCTGAGGAAGTTTGGGCAAATAGAGATATCAAGGACCCAACACAACCAGAATTTTAAGAAAAAAATGACTTGATCATAACTGGAATAAAGCAAGGAGAAAATCAAGTACCTTCATGAGCTCTAGGAATTATGGGTACCTTTAAAATTGTATACCGTAAAAAGTCATGCAAGCCATTTGGTATCTCAGTGGATCTCCAAATTAAATCAGTGTGCAACATTGGCTGTAACACAGAAATGGCACATTTACATGATTAATTTGTCTGCATACACTTAATAATATTTTTATATTGTGTATCCTTTAACAAGCATCTCTTCAAATGACTAAATTTTAGTGGAAGATGAAGAAAATTAGCATTAAATGTTAACCTTTTCATTATACTATAACATACACACTGGAAAATTTACAAAAGTGGAAATCACAATGAATTATCACAAGGGAAACACACGAATATAAGAAATCAAATATCATACACGTTCCTCATCCTGTTCCTTCCCCATGACTGTCCACTCCCTTCTTTCCAAAGGTTTCACCAAAGCCATTGAAGAACTAAGGCCATTTGCCAAAAGCCAGGGGATTGAGCCATTTTGAAATGTATTCACCTGTCCCATTCAAGTTTTCTGATCACTAAAACTCTGTCTAGCATTTAAACAGAAACTTCATGGGACACTCAGACATAGCTACCCAAATAACTTTTTCCAGAACTCTTGATTCATCAACACCATAAGAAAATAAAATTCATTATTGTGTAAAGCAAGTTTTAAGGTAATTTGTTTTGCAACATTACGATTAATACAAAAGGTAACCAATGAGAACTGTTAATACCATAGTCTAATATCTTTTAATTTTAGATTGATGGAATTACTGTTATTTATTATCATTTATTTAACTTATTTTACTTACTATGTTTGTTAGATTCATTCATGTTATTATATATAGCTTGTGGTTCATCCAGTATTCCTATGCATGAATATACCACAATTAATTAAACATTTCTATTGATGACATTTTATCTCCTTTCAGTTTTCCACCATTATAGGGTTTCTATTACCAATCTTGTACATGTTTTTGGTGAATATGTAAGTACATTTTGTTGAGTATGTATTTAATATTATAGTGCTTGGTCATACGGTTTACAAATGTTCAAATTTAAGTCTTAATAACAAATATTTCTCCAATTTGGTTGGAAAAACTTTGCATTTCCATTAGCATTATTTGGAATTATTATTGTTCTTTGTCCTTCAGAGCAATTGGTATCATCAGGGATAGATATTTCATCATTTTTTCCAGCTTAATGTTACAGCTTGATATTATAAAAATCTGTTCAGATTCTAAGATGTGAGAAATTAATATATCAAATATAACTGAAAAAGCACTTGACTCAAGAACATATAAAGAATTCCTACAAATAAATGCAAGAATGTAGTGCCTGTGTCTTGATCTTTTCTTGTAAGAACACTAATTACATTATGTTAGAGCCCACACAAATAACTTCATTTTACCTTAATTATCTATTTAGAGGCCCTTTCTCTAAATAAAGCCACATTTTAAAGTACTGGGGGTTTGGATTTTAGCATTTAAATTTTGGGAGAATAGTTAGCTGATAGCATAATAAGTATTAGAGTAGTAACTCTCTCATTGAAGGTGGGGAGAGGGATGAGAACTCCTCCATAATACCAGAAATGTTCTATGTCATGATTTAGGTGGAGGTGATATAAGCATGTACATGGGAAAATAAACTATATACCTCATACTAGCATGCTGCACTTTATATAATATAGACGTTACCTAAAAAAAGAAATTAAACACACTTTCAGTATCAAAATGGAAACCATTTCTGAGTTTACAGTTGCAGTGCCTTGAGATTTCAGGTTCAGTAATCCTTCTAATGTTCTTTATTGACTTTAACAATATCCAATACAACAAATATCTATTGAAAATCTAGTATGTGCTTCAAATTGGGTTGCAAATATAAAAAGAAGCTTCAATAACTCTCTCAATATTTAATGAGAGAGATTTGGAAGAAATTTAGAAAGACTTTACTATTTCTTCATTTAAATCCTCTACCTTCACTTCTTAAAGGAAGAAATCATAAACATTTATCAAATAGAGAACACCAGTTGATTTTTAAAATAAATTTGTAATTCCAAAATATTCTGTTCTCAAAGTAAGAAGAAAGACAAATAGGACATACATTTTTATAAAGTATATATTTGTTTACATAATATAATAATTTAACACCAGGAAGCTTAAAGAAATATTTCAGGTTAAAATATGTTTTATACTTTGCACAATTAATGATGTCCCTGCAAGTTATTTTTCTAATGGTTGACAAAAGAATCCCCAAATCTGGCCTGGAGTTGCTTATTCTTTATCAACTTTAAACAAATGTAGCCCAATAAGGCACTGACAAATATAACAGATCCTTAATGAATACTAAATCTTATTTTCCACATATGTATTCCTATTTCAAAGGTAGACTGCAAATCTCAGAAACTTGTCATATTGAACATCATAGCAAATAGGAGAGGCAAAAAAGAAGTACAAAATGCATAAGCCCTCTGCTTCTTATATAGATATCTAAAAATAACACGTTAACATGACAACCATCTCTTAAGGTATCACTATCCGCAAACTAGGCAGACTCTAAGTAAACATTGCTTCATTAGAAAAAGAAAAAATGTCTATCTCCAACAGAAGAACAGAGTTAATCATTACAAATAATGTCCTAAGTACATAATGTGTTATTTTCATTTATTCATTGACATTTTTATGTATCCAACATAGCAAAACAGGTAAAGGCAATCCCTTCATGAACTCACATGCAAACACACACACACACACACACACACACACACAGAGAGAATCACATACACACACTCATGACCTCAAAGAAAAGGAAGAAGAGGAAGAAGGAGAAGGAGGAGGAGGAGAAGGAGAAGGAGAAGGAGAGGAAGAGGAAAAAGAAGGAGGAGAAGGAGGAGAAGAAGAAGAGGAGGAGGAGGAGGAAGAGGAAGAGGGGGAGGAGGAGGAGGAGGAAGAAAACAGAAGAAAAGAGTAACAATGCTCAGAATGGGTAACAGTCCTTTTAGTTAAAATTCTCCTGTCCGCAAAATGGATATTAGAAAACAATTTTCTAGCACTGCTGTTTCGTATTCTAGCTGATACTGCAATTTAGGTAAAACCTGCCATTAGAAGCATTTGTTCAACATTTATAACTGAACATTCATTGTGTTCCAATCGAGGTAGCATAGAAGAATAAAGATGGATAGGAAGGAGAAGAGGAAGCTACAGTCGTGCTCAATGTTACCCAAGGCTATCGGATCTGTACCCCATTTCCTTGCTCCCCAGCCTTGTGACCAGACATTTCAGACACTCGCGACTCAGCTTGGCCCTTTCTCATATACTGGTTTACTTTCTGTCCAGAAAACATACAGAAACAGGGCCAGATTGGCTGGCACTAAATTTCCCACAAGAGAAATGAACTAAGATATGGGGGGTTTGTCCCGGGGACCTAGGGGCAGGACCTGCAGGTGGCCAATGACTAACTGAAGCAGGATGGAACTTTGTAGCTCTGCCTGCATTACTGTCTCCCTTGTTGCCTTAGAACTTCCAGGTCAGATCTCTGTTCAGCCCTGCATGTAAGAATGTTGATCACTTAAGGAGTGTCTGTATTAGTACTGTTAGCCCTACATTTACCTAGCCTATCTCATCCCCTTTCAAGACTGAGGACACTGAGATTAGAGTAACTAATGTAATTTTTTATTAAGTTCATTGGTACATTTTATGTATACAATATGATGAAATTCATCACTGGGAATTTGTACCTTTACATGATGTATCTTGGTTATTATTTTTTCCCCATTTCCCTCCCCTCCCTTCAACCCCTCCATCCCTCCCTATTTACAAAGACTTTGTTTCCATTTTTCCTTGTCTCATATTTATTCTTTTCCCTTCTTTCCTTTCCCTACCCCTCCTACTTCCCCTTCCCCTTTGGACCTTTTCTTCCTATTTCACATTACCTAATATACATTTTGATTCTTATTTACACTTTCAGTTTCTCATACCAGAGAAACTATTCAGTATTTACACATGTGTGTCCTATTTATTTCACTTAAGAGTATGGCCTCAATGTGCATTCATTTAGCTATAAACGTCTCTAGTTTCTCGTTCTTTATGGCTGAGTAGTACTCCATTTTGGATGGGAGACTAACGTAATTTTTAAGATTTGCAGGAACATCCGATTGCCAGCCTATACAAAGTCCAGTTCCAGACTCCACCAGAGCAATTCCTACAAGTCTCCAAACCTGCAAGCACTTCAGACACAAGGAAAAGCAGGGGCTTTCAGACCACACACTGAGGAAGTCACCTCCCCCAAGTGGGAGTAGTTTTCTCATGATGATAACTGAAGTTAACCTCCCACCCCCCAAAAAACCAATCATCTCATGGTAACCTAATTGCCCATCAAGCCATAGGACTTCTTGAGAGCTACAAAACCAGAACTGAGAAAATGAACACCCAGGCCAGCCCACCTTAGCTGAAGCCAGCCAACCCATAAAGGCGGACCTCATTCTTCTGTGGGGTGGTCAGCTTGTGCATCAGAGTGTGCTCCTTTCAACTGCTCAAGTGCAAGTCAGTTCCCTGATCTTCCTTACTTTCTAAGTCTGCCTAATAAATCTGCCTGTGCCTCTCACTAACATGTACTGAAATTATTTCTTCTGTGAGGAGAGTCAATAAAGCTACTCCCCAGAGCGTATTTCTCCCCAGAGAATGACTTCTCCCCAGAGAATTCATTTCCTCTCTTTGGGACCTTCTTAGTCTCTATCTGGTGATACAACCACTGTTCAAAATATAATAAATAACAATAAATGAAACATATTGCCTAATCTCATGGAAAGTTACATCCAGTGTGATTAATGATAGAATATGGCATCTAATATGATGTAAATACACATATATATTATTGGGTAGTACTTTAAAGAAAAGTTGATAAATTATTCTGAAAAATAAATCAGAGTAAGAGCATAGAGTCAGTCAGCGTTCCATTTTTGTAACAAATATCTGAGACAAGCATCTTAGAAAAAGGGAACGTTTATTTTGAATTACAATTCAGACGTTCCAGTCCGTGATTAGATGGCCTGTTGTTCTGAGGCGTGTGTTGAGACAGGACATCATGTTGGGAGGACACACCAGAGAAAGCCCTCGCCTCATGGTTACCAGGCAGGGAAAGAAAAGGGAAATAGGAAGATCTGGACTCCTACTGTCTTTCTTGGAGCTCTACTGCCAGTGATCTAAGAACTCCCACAGGCTCCACCTTTAAAGATTCAATCAGGTCTTTAAAATGCCAAGCTGTGAACCAAGGAGTAAACACACAAGACTTTGGAGTAAATTCTACATCCAAACTACAAGACAGAAATGGTGTGAGAGGAGGCAATTTTACACGAGAGTTGTCAGGAATGTTTTCTCTGAGAATATAAAGTGAGAGTTGAGACATGAAAATAGATAAAAGGAATTAACAGAACTGTGACAAAACTTTAGGGAAGGGCACTTTAGTGTGAAGAAAGAGTAAGTGACAAGGCTCAGGAAAGCAAATGTGCTTGTTATCTTTGGGGGACTGCTAGAAAGGCAGTATGACTGGGCAGAGATTATCAGGAGGAAAACAGTGAAGGCCATAAGATATCCAAGAGACAAATTATGAAGAACCTAGTCTCAGAACAAGGACTTTGGAGTATATATCTCAGTGTGATTGAAGACCACTAGGGTTTCTGATGAAATATAATGGATGTTTTTAAACATCATCGTGTTTGTGGGAATGGAGTAGACTAAGGCGAATGAATGTTGAAGCTCCCAGTGTCAGGTAATTACAATAATGTGTTGGTAGCTTATTAAATCAACAGTGGGGGAAGCAGATATAGGGAGTATGAAGCTAAGCAAATGTGAAGTGCAGGAAGAAGGAAAAATTCATGAATAACTCCAAAGTATTCATGCTTAGGAACTGGAGGAATTTTTACCAAGATGTGAAAGAGCAGAGGAAATAGTGGGCAGAATATAGAAAGCAAGTGTGTGATTTGAGATATGCAAATTTGTAAAGGGGAACCAGACATCAAGGTAGAGGTGTCTCGAGTAGGAACCTGGATACACAAAGACGTGGAGCTAAAACGAATGTCCAAAACTGGAAATTACATATATAAATTTAATAAATATATATAAGGTACAGTGTTCCATAAGATTTCAAAGTCCAGGGCCATAGATGAGTACAGCATCCAGATTCCTTTCAATGAATCATATCTCTTTCATCTTCAACTATGCAGTTATAATAAATATTAAATGAAAATTGAAATTATTTGGATTAGGCATATCAGAAATTCCATCATCTGCTTGCTTAAAATGTGTTTTTCAGGGATGGGTCAAGGTCAAATTTTGACTATGAGAAATGGTGAGCTTCAGGGGAAAAGTTTTTCTTGATTTCCTGTAAAAGCTCCCTGAAAATAAATACCTTTAGAAGAAAGGCTGATTTAGGATGAAATTGAGCTTTTCCATTCCTATAAAAATAAAAAGAAGTTAACTACATGGATGGTCACTGCTCTACTCCTAGCTAAAGCCAGCATATCACTGTACATTTTATTTAAGAAAACTAATAAGCATCTTAACTCCAGTGATATTTTGGTTGTTTTTCTAGATTTTAAGAAGCTCCTAAGACCAAAAAAGGAAAAAACGCTAAGAAAGGAAGGGAGGGATCACAAAAGGAGCAAATTATTCAATCTGAGTAATAGTTATGACTTGTATCCAGATATAGCTCCAAAGCCTTATGCTCTCCTAAGTGAGGTTTTTCAGAGCTGGCTGGATCTAGAGCATGTGATACTGGCATTAAGAGTGTGGCGTGTGGTACAAAATTACTCCACTGATTAGAATGCTCATAGTTCTGGGTGTAGATAATGAAAGCCCCACCCCCCAACTCAGGTGTGGGTGGCACCAACCAATAGGCTTAGAGCCTGAATGGAATATAAAGGGAAAGAGGAAGACTGCTGCTGCTGCTTCTTGCTGCTTTGTGTATTGCAGCCTTCTGCCTGCCATGCTGTAAACTGTTGTTTCTCCTCTGTGATGCCCCTCTGCCATCCCACCCTGCCTTGCAGCCAGCCGACTATAAACTGAAACCTCTACAAACTGTGAGCCAAAATAAACCTTTTCTCCTTTAACTTGTAAGTGTTGGGTATTTTGTCTTGCCAATGAGAAAAGTAACTAAGACAGTAATACATAAGAAAAATGAACCAGAGAAACATATCTTCTATTCCCTTTTCTTCCCTAGAAGAGCTGCTCCAGACATTTCTCACACAACCTATGAAAATCATTTGGTTTAGAGTTGGAAAATTGGTTAAGACACCTGCCAGAATGGAGCTTACATTTCTCTATTTTACACATGGAAACCTAGGCCAATGAAAGTTGGGTGTCTGATCAATGTTAACTTACTGTTAGCAGTTCTCACATCATTAAAACTATAATAGACTACTCCTAAAATGTGATTCCTTAAGGAATTCTGAAAAGTGTCAAGGAACCAAAACATTTCTGAGAACCCAATAGCCTATGTTAGAGGATTTATCAGCATTTTATCCTGAAATCTCAAGAGATAAGACCCCAGATTTTGCTGTGCTTTTCTTTTAGGGCAATATACTCAGCTGTTATTTTCAATAAATTAATAACAATACTACTTAAAACAGATTTTCTCAATCCATTTTCAATGAAAATGTAGCAATGAGAATATACTAGTGCCTGAATTTTCAAGACACAGTCTGAAAATAATGAAGCTATTTCAATTATCATGGAATTAATTCTGCTGTGAGGGAATGATTAGAGGACTGTAAGGCTCTTTACCCCTAGATTGTCTTTGCTATTCACCTGGACTTTGTCTTAGTGTTTGGCAGATGCAGGGAAAATAATTGAGGATTATGTTTATCTTTTCTGTTGACATCTGGAAAAATCCCCAGGCAAAAGTCAGCAGCCATTTATTCAAATAAGTATAGTTCCTTTGACAATGCAATTGAATATCTCTCTTTTTTAAAGATGTAAAGTCTCTTTCTAATCCATCACATTTCTACTACATCTAAGTTTTGCTACATAACTTACGTGTTGGGAAGATGTCCAAATAACATTCTAAATGATTCTTTTTTTTCTAATAATGGTGTAGTTATAACACAATCATACGTTTAGCAGCCCAATTTTGGGTAGCTTCACACATTCCAGAAACACCAGCCAGCAAAATCCAGAGGCACCGTGCTTTCCAACATTGTATGTTTTAAATATTCAAATGCATTAATCATTAAAAATTCCCAATTGGCATTTGTTATCTAGGTGAACTTTAAAGCTATGGGTCTTTCCAAGCTTAAAGAGCATGTAATCTGGTTTATATAAGATTAGAATCTAACACAAATATCTTTCTCTCTCTCTTTCTTTCTTTCTTTCTTTCTTTCTTTCTTTCTTTCTTTCCTTTTCTTTCTTCTTTACATTTTCCAAGCAATGTTCACTTAGATCGGTGACCACCAACCATCTCCTAAAAGGGCAAAATGATCTGGCCACAAAGGACAGCAGAAACAAATTCAAAGTCCTTGCACCCTAGCTGCCTGCTAAGTGGTAAAGCAGAGCATCCACAGCACAGCCAATAATAATAATAATAATAATAATAATAATAATAATAATAATAATGAAGAGAACAAATTAAAATTTTAAATGTAAAATAATTACTACTGCAGCCATTCAATTGCATTTGATTAGTTACATTTTGCTAGAGCTATTGAAAACACTACCTTAAGTCATAATTCCTTTGCTCTGTTACACCTGACATTTAAAGTAAAAATATCATAGTTCAATCTTTTAAATTATCGTGATCAAATATCAATTCCTTGTTGGTACAGATATTACTGAGAATTTTGATCACTTGTGTTCATCATAATGTTTTAATATACACCGATTAGCCACACACTCTCAGCATACTGGTAATCTCTAATGACATAATTAACCATGTATGGCGAAAATTTCAGCAAAATCCCAGATTGGTAACACCCTGTCCAACAAAATAATGTTTCCTATAGCACTGTTACTAAATCCACAAGATTATCCACCGCTCTCTAGGAATGTGGTATTGATTGTTCTATTGCAAATATTCATTAATTACATACTATGTTTTTTGAGTTAGGATTTACTTTTAATTACTAAATGTTCAAACATCATCCTGAAATAACTCAACTTAGACACACAGAAAAGTGACTATATTTTCTCTTCATTGTTGTTTTCATTTTAAAGTACATTTTTAAAGGCATTAATACCTAGTGGTCTATTTTATCACATCAAAGTCACCTTTTTTCCTTCAAAAGCAAAGTAGAAAATGGCTTGGAGGGTAAAAAATAGCCATTTTATGATCATGGTCTGAGAATGATTTTGTTCAATGCATGTAGTCACTGACCCTTATTGTTAGGAGTCCTCTGCTTACCTAAAGGGGTCCTCATAGCCTGACAAGCACAGTAGTGGACAATGTGATTTAGCTCTTTGCCATATTCTCCTTGCTATTGCTGAAGGCACTGCATCTAGACCTGGGATAAAAGAAAAAGGAAATTTAGAATTTCATTTAGAAATTTATTTAGAAATAATACTGAATTTCATTTAGAAATAATACAAAATTACAGGCATAAGACATTACTTACAGAGTTCACATGAACAATATTTAATTCTGTATTAGTTTAAAAGGAAATTCCTATTAGGGAGGATAACATTTGATTTTAGGCTCCTATAACTACATATTGAAGCAATGAAAAACACTTTCTAAGATGAAACTGTTATCAAAAATTGTATGTTAAAGACACTGATACAGAGGCAATGTAGATAATTTAACAAGTTAGCTTGACTTTGTTTAGTCCCTTCAAAAATTTGACATTATGTTTTATGCTGTATTTAAAATATAATATTAATTTTCAAAACAAAATGATACACCTTTTTATCTCAGTCCCAAGAAAGTTATTATTTTTTTTCTAGAGGATTTGCACAACAAAGCTATAGATTTACACTTAGATTTGACAGATTTAGAGGACATTCTGTTGAGTTCCCAGAGGAAAGTGTCACGTGCAGAATAGGACAGGGACTTTAAGTCTGTTCTCTGATCTAACTTGGGGGCTGACCAGGTCTGGCAATGTGTCTGAAGACTCTTCCTCTTAGGTAAAATTAAAGGAGCTATCTAGTTTAATACTTTGTTATTTTTAAAGTGGACCGATACTCTGAAGGAAAAAGTGTATTACACACACACACACACACACACACACACACACACAAATGTGGCAAACGGGTGAGTTTATACTTCTAACTACTTTTTACATGTTCCATCTTCATAAAAAAAATCCGAGACTTCCTAAAGCATTTACAAACACAAAACCAGATGCATTTTTTAAAATAAAATAACTCTGCCTAAGTTCAAATCTGATTTCTTACCATTGTTTTACTTACCTTTTCTGTGCCTTCAGTTTTATACATGAAAAAAGTGTTTCCTTTCTAAGTTGTTTTGGTAAGGAGAATTGTTAGTATATATGAGATAACTTATGAACATCCAGCTTACAGTCAAGACCACAGTATATGGAAATTTTAGGTATGATTATCATTGTACTAACACATACGGAACAAATAGCCCTACTAGAATATAAATTTAAACTTATCAGACATATAAGATGAAAAACTAAAATTAAAAAATAAAAGAAATAAGATATTATGCTTGCTCTTTCCCAATGAAAAGAAACCAGTAAGCAAACCTGAATTTGTAACTTTTGTGTCCCTTACATTTACCAATGACCTAAAATACATTAAATTGTATAACCTCAAGCTTTCCTTAGATTGGGCTTCTAATAAGCTGTGTCCTCTGCTCCCCCACAATAAAAAGAAAAATAATATATTGCTAAGAAGCTTAATCATTATTGTCTAAATGGCTTCTATGTATGAGCAGGGATAACAAAGGAAGACTAATGACAATTAAAGCATCCCAGACTTAGAAATGCAAGAACTAAAGTTGAAAATTCACTGGTTTTATTTGTAAAGAAATGCTTCATAAGCATGCACAAAAGCTTATTGTGAGGGTGCTTTGAAGAAAGTACAAAACTGAGCTATACTGTTAGGAGAATAAATACAAAAACTCTGATATTCAAGTATAAACATGGGGATCAGGTTATGATTTACCCTGAGGTAAGATGGCTCTAAACAAGTATCAATTTTTGAAGTTAAAATACAAACCCATAAAAAGCATATTTGGCTATTTTAAATTTTTACATCAGAAGAGTATGTTTCAGTGTTTAAATTTATATTCATTTATGAAATTTAGCTATTTTGTTGATTTTAAGAGGCAGGAATTTATTAACCCATTCATTGTTACCTTAGTTATATAAACCATGTCTTTTTTCCTTTATCTAACAAATATAAAGCCATCTAAATAAAAGACAGCTGTAGCCGGGTATAGTGGGGCATGCCTATAACTCAGAACTGGAGAGGCTGAGGTAGGAGAAGCCCCATGAGTTTGAGGCCAGTCTGGGCTACATAGTGAGTTCAAGGCCAGCCTGAACTACACAGTAAGACTCTGTCTCAAAAAAAAAAATAATAATTGTTTACTTTTCTGAATAATTTTATTTATATTCATCAATATCATGTACAATTTCACTAATCATTTAGTACCAAGAAATTGTGATCCATAGACTTCTACTGCTAATCAATTTGCCTCAAAGAGATGTATCACATGTTGAAAATTCTACCTGATAATGTGGAGAAAGTATCCTAAAAGACAAAATGATAGATGTATAACAATATAGTTTTGCCATAGGAATGTAGAAAGGATATGAACAATCTGGAATCACAAGTGGAAGCATGACTTTCTTGGTAAAATACTTTTTAATTATACTGTACTATTTATCTCCTCCTTTATTATACAGTTCCGTTTCAACATTGTCTTTTAGTCCAAAGTCACACAATAATAAATAAATATCAAAGAATTTAAATTAATATCCTGCCTTTTATTGGAGTTACTCAAAAAATTCTTACAACAATCTTGTCTTTATAATTTTTACTCTGAACAAATAATTTTCCTCAACAAAGATAAATAATAGGATGCTCTTAACAAACTTAAATATATCAAAGTTACCCTTGTGTATCTTTGTCATACATTTTAGTCTATTCACCTTAATCTAGTCAGATGTAAAATATTCTCATATAAACAATTATAGAGATAAACAAATGTGTCCACACAAATTGTCATAGATGAACATTCATAGTGATATTATTCATAATAGCCAAAAAAGAGAAAAATACCAAATTTCTATGAACTGATGAATGACATATCCAGAAAAAAGAAGTACGGATACACGCTACAATTTTGGTGAACTTGAAAACATGCTAGGTAAAAGAAGTCACAAAAGTTCCCACAATTATTTATGAAATATCTAAAATCTAAAGAAACAGAAAATAGTGCCTTGGGACTGGCTTGATAGGCAGAATTGCTGCACAGTAGGGAGAGACTACGAGTAGGAACAGAGTTGCTTTGGGGAAATGTTTAAACGTGGTTGTAGAGACAGTAGCTCAAGGCTCTGAATATACTGAAAACAACAAATTCTACAATTTAAATTGGTGAATTATGTATGTGGGTTATATCTCAATGAAGCTGCTTTATGTTAATTTTTTTCATTGTTTTAGTGCTGGGGTAGAAAGCCAGACTTTGCACAGCTAGTTAAGCACACTAACACTGAGCCGTGCCCCCAGGCCTAAAGATGTTTTTCAAAAGCATAGCAAACAGGCTTGTATCTATTAGAAATATTCTCTGAACGTCTCCTTTCTAAGATATGTATTACTACTTTTCAATGTAATTATATTGTTCCTTGATCACATTTTTAAAAAGTGGAGTAAGCTCACCCTATATGTAGTAGCTAGGTCTTGCCCAATAAAATGCATTTTTTTTTTCAAAAAATGGTTAACTTTAAAAATTGTAATGCCTTTATATTTATTGAAGGATGCCAGAAATTATCCAATTTATGAAAATCTTTTCTTCCTTTTTTGTACTTGCTTAGTAATTTTCCTTTATATTATTGGTGCTTTAAAAATTATTCTCAGGTATCAATTGAAAAGTAATCATTCATATTACTTTAACTAGAGTTACAAATTTTTTAAGCTTAGCATTTGAATCACTGTAAAAAGTTCCTCCAGGGTCATCACCATGACTTCATAATCAAAGTTCCAGAACATAACACTATGTGGGAATTTGCAGTCCTTCATTGGTCACATCGCATTGAAAAATGCAATCTGTCCTCCATCCCTAAGAAATTCAACCTAGCAATTACACTTTTACTTTGATTCTTCTGAGGACAGTTTTATTCTGTTTCTTCCCTCTATCAGTCCTATCTCTGGATTTTAACCAATTTATTTCCCTCTTATCCATTTCCTGAGTAATCTCCCCAGTACACTTTCCTCCCATGTGAATGATTCATTTTAGTTTCACCTACAAAATGCTAGTTTTCTTTCTGATGTATTGAGGAAAAACTGTATCCAACATTTAGAAATTCAAGAACAAAAACAACAAAGTCATCATAATTAATGTTAAATCAAGCACAGAGCCCATTTCTTATGTAAGCCCATTTCTTTTGTGAACATTCAAGTTACTCTGACTAATACAAAAGAAATCAGGCTCAGATTTCACTAATTTAGACAAAGACACTAAAAGATAATGCAATCCAGAGCCAAAGACTTAAAATATACTGCAATGCTATATGCTATGTTTATATTGTTTTTTCTGTGACTCTACTCACAGTTAAAGTACATGCATTTTAAATGTTGATGGAAGGCTCGTTGTTCCCTAATCCTGGCTTATTTTACGATGTCTCAGGTAGAAGGCTTTTCTTCCTTGGACACTTGCAGTGTTATCTATCATGTCACCTCACATTTTCCTGCCTTATCTTCTATTTATGTTTTGTTTCCTACTAAAACAATTTTGGAAGGCTAAATGCACATCTAAATGTTCTTTCTCCAACTAACAATAGTTGGGAAATTGTTTACATCCAGTAAAACTCAGTATTTATTGCAGAGAATATGTTGCTTCCATTTTCAGAGCTATGCACCTTTGTGGAGCTGTGAAGGAAGTTTCAAAATTTCCATCGTTTTTGAGCTATGAGCACCCGAACTTTTCCTCTTAACTCAACAAGATTGGAATCATGGATAATGATTATTATTTGAATTAAGGAGGAAATTTTCTCTTTTCAGTCTTTTGGTGAAACACAAACGGCTACTGCAGAAAGTACATATTTAAATCCACAAATACTGCTATATTTAATCATTTTAATATTTTCCATATCAGACATGTCCTTTAGAAATCACACTGAATAAAATGGATCCATATCCTTCTCTAGAATAACAGTCAGCATCACAAGAGCCAAATGGACAGTTTGTCTGATTGGAGCACTACTTCTCATTTAAATGAAATTCAAGAAGAACTCAGAAATTCTATGAGAAAAAAATAATTTTTCCCATTTAATACCAAATCTTTTCTTAAAGAAAGATATTTTTGTGTTAAGAACTCCCTAGAAATTTCACAAGTAGCTCCTACTAGGTAAGAGCCTGACACAAAATAGCAAATATGCTTAAACTATCACACATAATTCAATAAAACACATTCCAGTCTACATTTTCTCATAAGAATACATTTAAGTAAAAGATCCTTACCTACTTTAATTATTTCAAACAAATTTGTTTAGATAAAACAAATTAGAATAAAGGGTTTATATTACATTGATTAATGGATTAAACTCTGATATCAAATCTACACTTAATTTCTTCCCCCATAACTTATCAACTGTGAGATACTGGTGAAATTATACAAACTCTCTCTGCTATATTTTCTTATCTAAGAAAGAGTATGAATAATTGCACTGAACAAATAAGATGTTGTGGCTTAAAAGGGATAACTCTCATAAAGAATTCAGTAGAATGAGAAAAGGAAAAAATGGAAACAAAATCTTTGTAAATAGGGAAGGGTGGAGGGGGTGAAGGGAGGGCAGGGGAATGGGGAAAAAATAAGAACCAAGATACATCATGTAAAGGTACAAGATCCCAATGATGAATGTAACTGCACTGTACACCTAAAATATACCAATAAACGAAATGGAAAAAAAAAAGGAATTCAGTAGAGGACGGGTTCATAGTTAAGAGTTCTACAAATGCATATAGCAGAAAATGCATACAATAACATGGCTATTTTAATTTTTTACTTTATTTCTTTCTGAGGCTTCAAAAATGTATTATTTACTAATCTCAATGTTAATATTTTAGTAAATAATATATCATTATAAGCACCAATTAGCTGCAATTGTTGGATAACATGACTTATCCCCCAAATTTTAGTGCCATCAGAGAAAAAGGCAACAATCTTGACCAATAAAAAATCTCCTACACCAAAAAGCATTATCTACATCTATTTAACTCTACTAAGTTAATTGGTGGAGGGGTAGAGGAAAGGACTGTTACAGAGATACCCCGGCCAGCTAGAATAGCAAATACAACACAGTAGTGCATTTGGTCATAAAAGTAAAGTCACAGTGCTCTGCCACCTGAAGTGACCTTGAATGTGAGCATAGAACATGTACTTAAGCAGGTTTTACCCAGGTATTAACAGTAGGAAGGTAGAGCAATTTCTCAGAAGGTAGCAAAGTCCTCTTTGTCAAGATCAAGTGAAGAAGTCCAGGCCAGCATGTGAAGGAGAAGAGACATGGAGACTGTCAAGACTCTAACCTATTAGGGGTATGTATGATATTTAAGGCAGAAATGCAGTCATAGAGGAATACAGACTTCAGACAAGGACTAGGATGTCTTGCAAGATGATATGATGGTAAGTCTCAAAAATTGGAACTCGTAAAATTCCCCCACACACACTTCAAAGGAGCAGTCTGCAGATAGCAATCAAGCTGCTGCTATGAGGACAGATCAAATGGCTCAAATTTGAGAGGACAGAACTCAAAGTCCATTGACTCTCATCTTGAACTGGAAAGCCCATTTTTTGCAGCATGGTAGGCAAACGAAAGAATACTAGCAGCATCTAGTGGCCTGCCCATGTAAGTGCCCAGGACCAAGGTCTAAGGTTAAAAAAAAATTACTTTTTTTAAAGATGGTGGGGGAATCTCAAACAGGGTGAACTATTGATGGACTTGAACGGATTTCTCATTTCTAGAAGAATTACAGAGGAAATAAGAGCCTCAATGGAACCAGCATGTTCAGTGGAACATCAAGAACTATGAGTGTCCAAATGATATTTTGCTGATTTGTCCTCCTCTCTCACTTTACCTAGTTAGACCAAATCATCAGCAGAGTATGGTGCATATATGTGTGTGTATATATATATATATATA
>NW_004624743.1:21925755-21936649 GCF_000247695.1 Heterocephalus glaber | reverse complement strand
AAAGTTCAATATGTTATATATATAGTTATATATATATATATTTATTTAAAGAAGAAAATTGATCTAGAGAGGATAACATATGGCATATCTCCTACTCCAACATTCATGAAGTTATAGAGCCTACTTGAAATCTATGTCTGTGTCCACTACTGGCAATAAAAACCTTTATTGTACAAGTCTCCACATATAACTTTAAATGTAAGAAAAATATTGGACTATTGACCTAACAGTCTAAATCATTTATGGCTATGGTGATCAAAATATAATTTATTCTGAATAATTCTAAAGATCTGTTAAGCAAATCATTTGAGGAATTATTCTACTGGGGGGACAACTCTTGACAATCTTGTCAAATATTTGGGCATGACAGAGAATCAGACCATGAATTTTCACAGATATGCACATTTAACAGAATTGTCAAAAGGATTTGAAAGGATGAGAGAGCCATCAAAAAAGAATTGTTTGGTAATTGAAAAATAATCAATTTATTAAACTGTGCCTTAAAGGTAAAAAGGAAATGGACATTAATGAACTTCCATTCACCTAGCTGCTTTCAAGATATTAAAGGAATGGTTATATCTTGCTTCCACCTGCTCAGTTAGAATTTAGCTTTGATAAAAATCATTCCTTTTCTGACTATAGCATAGTTACAAGTTTCTCTTTAAAGCCTTTTAGAAGGCAGTTCTTTTTATTCACAACTCACTTCTTTTCTTAATTAGTAGCTTGAATACTATCCCCCCTTTTTTAAATTGAGCAGGCTGTGTAGCTAAATGATGTTTTTGACATTCCTGCCCTGAGGACAGATTCAAAACAGAGGCAGAAGACAACAGAGATTGACTACACACTTCATGGGCCCAAATCGAGGGAAATGTGGGTAATTACAGGAATTCAGCAACACTTTGTCTCTTGGCATCTGTACTTGGAAAAACAATGAAATAATCATGGACAAGTATGATGTGAAAAGTGTTTATGGAGCCGCATGTTTTATTAACACTGAGCACTGCAGAGAGATAAGCACCACTTGCTAATTTTAAAATTTCTATGAACTGTGGCAATTAAGCCTAATAATTATTTAAAGACTATAATAAAGATGAGGCCATTTTGTCCTGCACTTTAGAGAAAAAAATATAAGTAGGGTGCTCAGGTTCAGTTTGTACAGAGTGTCTGTCACTTGTGCAATTTTGTACTTTTCCTACCTGGTAGGATTGGAAACTGGAAATGCTTCTTGACACATTAGTCTCAAATTTAAAGATTTCTCCATGCATGTTTTTGCTTCTTTGCTAATTTTTTCTTGTTTCAGCTGTTGTGGAAACTCTATGTTGGGGGTCTTTTGTTCCTAGTTGTTAATTTTGTACAGTCCTGCTGAACACCCTAGGTGACCTTCGGGAATCAGTAAGTCTAATTGAATGAAGCATGGCATATACTAACGATTTCTTCCAGAATAGTCATTTTTCCCAGTACAGAGTCTTCGCAATACAACGAAAAGCCATTTATTGTTTTTAGTCCTTTAACGGAAAGCTACTTTCTAAAGAGAGGCTTTTTAAAGCCCTAGGCACAGCACAACGCCTTGCTCTGTGTTAGGCCAATGATAGTAAATACAGATGGGAAATCAAAACAACCACAACACATATTGCGGGATTTAAAATATGAACAAATAAGAAATTGAATTATTGATCATTTGTTAAGGTATATGTTGAGGAAAATTTTAATATATTTTATTTTGATTTCTTATGTGGAAGATAAAACTATTAGTATATCCTTTATTTTGACCTATTCATATTCTTGTGCTATCTTTTGAAATTTATTGTCATTTTCTGAGTAATTTTAAAAGATTAACTAGCATATTTTACTTTGTAGCATGAGAAAAAAGTACAATGAATTCTCTGAGTGTAAACCAGGAAATGCCAAGCTTCATTCATCTCTCTTCTTTCCTCAGAGAGCAAGTCTGTTGTAGCATTTATACTGGAAAAAATTCATTGCATTTGGTATAGAAAAGGAATACTGTGAAAAACTACTTTTGAACCAGATTTCTGTCAGCAGAAATGGAGTCCAACTGTCCCCACCACCACCCTATAGCAAAACACTAGATGAGCTCTATGCAACACTGAATCTATTGCTTACATTCTTCCTGCATTCTAAGCAAGATTATTTCAGATTGTTGGAACATATTACATAGTTGTAAAGAAGTAATTTCTTATTAGACCTGTAATATGATAGAGAACCATGGTACAAAGGGATACAGAAAAGTAGATTGTGACAGTGAATGTTTTTAATACTGCTCCTTTTTTACGTGTATCCACATAGTAGAGAAGAAACAGAGCCAACCTTGGACCAAAAGATGAAGCTGGAAAGCTAAGCTTAGCTTTTTCCTGTAGTGTTTAATTCTCTTGAGCAGTGAATTCTTCTTGGCTTTCAAACTCTCCCCCTTTCAAACAGGAATATACATCAGACTCTCTCTCTCTCTCTCTCTCTCTCTCTCTCTCTCTCTCTCTCTCTCTCTCTCTCCTCTTTTTTAAGGTCAAAAGCTTACAGTAATTTTTGACTATCAGCACAAATGAGTCTAAATGGCAGATCTGACTTTATGCTCATTTTAATCCAAATTTCTGTTCATGGAATTTAAAAACATCATGCTTATTTAGAAAGAGGAAAGGGTGAAAGATATTGTTCAAGGGCAAAAGGTGAAGCTGGAAGTGGGAACAAGTTAAATTTGTTGAAAGAAGGTTAGGCAGCTACTTTTATATTGTCAAGAAAAACGTGTACCAGCTCCCTCTCGGACCTGTTTCAAAGGTACAACTGATGGAGGGATATCAGAAAAATGGAAGGAAAATGTGAAGAAAAGTAGTCAATATGTGAAACACCCACACGTGTTACCATAAACTCAAGGCAGCTGTTCTCTTCTTCTGAAAAGCAAAGGAAAGGGGGTGGGGGGAGAGAAAGAGAAGAGAGGGAGTGAGGAGAAGAAAGCAGGAGAAACAAAAGAAGAAAGAGAAGGATGGAGGGAAGGGGGAGGAGGAACGGAGGGAAAAAAGGAGGGAGAATAAAAAAGGAAGGAGAAAATGCACTCCTTACTAGGGGCTTGGGAGCTAAAGAATCAACATGAACCATCATTTGTCTTTTTCCAACTCTAATGGTCCCTAATTCCTTCATCTTCCTGAGAAATTAGTTTCTGAAGCCTGTATGGCGAAAATCATGTAAAATCAATATTACTTTGGAAACCATGTCAAGCCATCAATAATTTTACCCAATTATTTCTTTTCAACAATTTCAACACTGACCTAGAGTGGTTGTTTGTTTCTCTCTGCTTTCAGAGTCAGGTTGCTGTCTCTTAGTTAATTACTGGATTAAGTTTAGGAGTTACGTTGTATGGAAAGTATTTGCTTTGGTTCTTCTCAGTGTTGTGATATGTCCACACTGCAACAGGCATGAGACAGCTAAATAAGAGAGAAAGCAAAATCCCATCTGAGATTTTGCTGTGCACGATATTACTGAGAGAAGTGACTGGCAAAACAGCTCAGATTTATAGTCATGGACTTTGGAACTTGCCCTGCTAAAGAACTGGTCCATTAGCCTCCATTTAGTATGGTGATTTAACTATTAACCCTACCTTAGCTGTCAGGTTCTTGACCAAGAAATGGTTTCTTTAAGCCAGTTCTGAACTTTGGTTATCTAAATTTGAACTTCAGGAAAAGAAGCCTCTGGTTATTCACTTAAAGAGCCACTGAGACAAAAGTACAGCATGACCAGAAATAAAAATTAGAAAGAAAAGAGGGACATAAAGAAAGCTCTGATATTATGTTTTAAGCATTGAAGGAAAATTGCATGAGGAACTGGGGTGGTGGTGGTAGATCTATGCAAGACTTTTTTAAAATCACATATTCCTACAATATATAATGATAAATGGTGACTGTTACCAGAAGTAACTATCAATATTAACATACTTTGAGGTTCTAGTGAAGTAATAAAAAAATGTGAAAATTAAGGAAAAAGTGAAAATTTTTAAACCAATTACAAAAACTTACACATATTTCACAACATTCATAGTTTTTTTCTAGTATGGCATAATAATATACCCATTAAAGTTGTTGATATATTATCATTACTTTCTTTGACATCATGCATTCTTGGGTAGTTAGTATGTGCTCTTCTGAATGCTCTGCTTACTTTTGGTTTTAATCCAAATAACTTCAGTTGTAATTTGTTTTGTTTGCCATCATAAAATATTATTTGCAAAGAATATTATAAATGTATGCTGAAGCACTACTGAGAGAATTAATATGAACTCACCAAATAGGTACAAGAAGCCTCTTCAAAATAGACAGCAAACACGCCAAATTGAATTTTCTTTCATAAGAAAATATACACAATTTATTCCTCTGAAATTGCCATTTTATTACATTTATGTGAAAAAAGAGCAAATATATTATTTGAAGTACCACTAGCATGCCTTCCCCAAATGTCACTAGCTTATGATGGTGGAAGTTTATTTCTCATTCACTTAGAAGTTCAAAGCAAATTCTTCTGTCAATAGAGCTGCTTTCTTCCATGGAGTGATTCAGGGATCCAGGATCCATTCAGCTCATAGTCTTTATAGAGTAAAGCTTTGTAGATCTCTGCTTCTAGCTGGTAGAAGAAGAAAAAACTACGGCAAAGGCACATCTTTCAAAAAGAGTTTCCTTAGACAGGCCACATTATTTCCACAATTATTCCATTGTGAAAAGTAGCTCACGTGGCCTCACTTGGATGTAAACAGGGCTAAGAAATTTAATTTCTGGCCAGGCAATCAAATCCCAGAGTTACCTCTATGCCCACTTCCCAGAACTATTTCTTGTTAGCCAGTAACATGAAATTTCGGGGACAGCCAACATCTCTGCTACACAGGCTGTCATTTTGCCCTTTGCATTTTGCTTGCCCGTTACAACCCAGGAATTTGTTGGTCTCTTCATTTCTTCCAGGATTCTTGCTTCATAAAATTTTCATTTCATCCCATTTAAAATCAGGAAATTCACACTGTGAGAATTATGCAGGGTATCAAGAGACGATAAAAGTCACTTATTGCTTCTAGGAGTTAAGTAACTGATGATATAACATGAGTGAGGAAAATGTTGAGTTTGGACTCACTAGTCTCACATTTCATTTTCCATTTCCACGTGCCTTAACCTGGTGAGTCAACTAGGAAAAATGCCTGCATTCTTTGGATCAATGTTTTTATAGTTATAAAATAAGGGCATTCAATTGGATCATTGAACCCTTTTACCACAAAAGACACCTTCATAATTCAAATTTTGATATTACAATATAATTTTGAATTGAATAATAACCTATATAGACTTGCCATTAATATGGTTTCATTTATTCCTTTTGAAATATTAAAAATAACCCAGATTACCATTAGTACTACTACCAATACCACTATTATTATTACTACAATCTGAATTAAAATATTGATTGATTTCTATATTCTATAGTCTTTCAGGTGAAAAAATATGAGATGTGATTGAAAACTACAGTGAATATTCCAGAACTACTCAGGAATGGCAAAGAACAACGGAATAAGTATGTTTGAAGCAAAGGGGTATATTTTGAGGGAGATTAATGCAATATACCTTTTAGTGCAATACTTTTAACTGTTTTGTTTTGTTTTTTTTGGTACCGGGATTGAACTTGGGTCCTTGCGCTTCCGCTGCAGATGGCAAAACTACTGAGCTAAATCCCTGGTCCAATACTTTTTAAATTTAAACATCTATTGTATATTTTGATCACATTCCTTATTATCATATATATGTAGATAACTTGTTTCCCATGATATATTTACATGTATGTATGTATGTATCAAGCTCAATTATCAAGAATTAGCACAAGAATTAACACAAACCTCAGGCCAAATCCTCTGAAATAAGAACTGTTCATGGCTATATTATACTAGATTCAGATACCACTGTTAAAGAATCTTTGAATAAAATGAATGGCCTTTACATGATTCTATCATAGCTGTATGTCTGTGAACTCAAATCAGAGGAAAAGATGACTATTCTTATGATTTCACAAAGAGTTTTCATTTTCTGTGTCTCAGTTTCCTTATTTGAGAAGTGAAATATATACAGCTTACCAAGAGCTCCCTTGAATGCCCTAAGTACCAATTAAGCATTGCTCCAAAGCAATAAAAAACCCAACTTCTGAGAATTAACTATATGAACATAAGGTAATGAAGCCAACTCAATTATCCATAGTAAGAGATGACAAGGAAAAGTAAGACTAAATTAAATCTACAGGTGTCCCCAAACCACATTTTTCCAATCACCTAAGCTCTTAACTAGCGCTGCTAATAAGCTGCAAAGTAGATAGATTTGAATTTTATCACTTTCCCTGTCCACCCCCTACTCTGGTCTGGTCTAAGTGCTAATGGGCAGTCAACCACCCTTTAAAAGACAGGAAAAGCAGAGGCTGGACCATGCAATCAACAGACTGGATAATTAACCCCTGAGTAATTGAGAGTTAACTATCTTATATTAACTTCACTCCATTACTCCCAGAGTATGAAGGAGCGAGAACAAGATGGACATGAATATGAGGGAACTGGAGCAAAAAAAGATGTAGTAAAGAGCTCTGTGCCTTGGGCTTTCATGTGATGTGAATGCCAGTGACACAAAACCAGGTGACAAGACAGCTTAGCAGGGCAATTCAAAACATGACAGGATGGTCCACAAGAGCTGTAAGAGAGTTGTTTCCCCTCAGCACCAAATTATTTCTCTCATTCTCTTTTTCTTTTTTTCTACAACAAAAGATTCACTCCAGGCATTGGCTGGGTTCCCAAAAGATTGGGTAATTAAGCAGGTATAATTTCCAAGGAGAAATAAATATTTTTCAGCTACTAGACACTGTCACTGGGCTTTGATTCAAATGTGCATAATTTTTGAACAGGAAACATAATGAAAGGAATGTTTCACAAATTAATATAAAGCCCAAAGGCATACCTGGCACTCTCCTACATGAAATCATTGTCTTTCCTAAGCCAGGAATGTCAGCTGAGTACCCATCTTGGAAATGCCTTTCTCCTTGTAGTATTATCACTGGGTTTAATGAAGGAAAAAACTCAACTTGAAGAAAAGTGCTTATTGAATATGAGCTAGGCCTACTTTTTCCAGATTTGAAAGCATTTTAAAATATAATGGTATTGGTTTCAGCATAATCAGTGAAAATAGTGCCTCTTCTTCAGAGGTTAGGAAGCTGAAGAGAAGGATTAAGACATGAATCATCCCCCAGAGGGACTAGTTCAAATTAGAGTATGAGTATGGAGTGCTAAGTTCCATACCCAAAGTCCCTAAATATTATTCTCTAAAAATAATGTGAAAATCTGAAAAGGAAAATGGCTTGAGGAGCTAAATAAATCCCCCAAAATGTAATTTTAACTATGCAAGTGAGAGTGAGTCAAGAAGGAGTTTGAAAAAAGAATTAAGATGTGATTTGTACAAGTACTGTTTCCCCACAATGTATGGAATCATTATGTACTGCAACATGAGCTGAGAGAAATAAAAATTTAAAAATTACTGATTGAAAGATAATTCAAGGTGGAGCAAAGTACTGAATCATCATAGGAGATTAAACAAAATTTTTCTATTCTACCCATAACAAAGACTAAGATAATGGTTCCACCATGGAATGGAATGTATGCTTAGTAAGATCATATTTTATATGTACTTGAGTTAAGAAATTGCCCATTATCATTAATGATTTCTTTATTGTAATTTCTCTGTTCAAACCACTCTGTCTTGTGAATGGATTGTGACTGATACAAACTGACTCAACTGCTATAATTGCCCATAGTGCTAATATTAGAGAAATCACTGAATATTTTTGAGAAAATAAAAAATAATTTTTAAAATATGCTAGAAAGTTGAATATCTACATATTTGAAAAAGTATTTATTGGTTATCTTTATTTTTCCAAGAAAAATTTATTGCTTTATGCTAATTTTGGATTATGTTTAGACTTCAGGAACTTACGCTTTCTGCATGACTGTCCTACATACATACACATACATTCAAGATTTCTAAAGTGTTGCCCATAAAAAAACCAAGTGTTGAGTTAGCAATTTATGTGTAAATATAACACTTAATAGCTGAAAATATGAAAGTACACATTGAGCAAATTACAGAATGTTTAAAATATTTTAAAATTGAAATTAAGTATTACTTTATTCTCAAAGCAGTGACATTCATTTATGCATTTCCTACCAGTCTTTCCATTATGCTTATCCTGGCTGCTCAGTCAAGTATCTTTTTCTTTTACTGAAAAGGAGTCACAGGGGAATAAACTACTAGGCAGAATGGATCAGCATCCAGCTTGCAAACCATTGCGAATATTTATAGCACATTTGAGTATTATTGGCTGAGTCTTTTCTCAAAGTACTGTTCTGTTTAATATGTGACCAGAATATATCAGGTTATGTTATAACAGCTGATGAAAGAAATCTGTGTGTGTGTGTGTGTGAGTGTATGTGTGTGTGTGTGTGCATGCTCGTACTCATACATGCATACATGCTCACATTCTCATAACTCTTCTACTAGCATTCTTTTTATGTTTTTTTTCATCTATTTCCTGAGCCCATTTATATCTTGCATCACTCATTTTAGATTCCTTGCAAAGTCTAGGAGAGACTTTCTCCCTCGGTGCACTCACCTTCTTGAGGCATGACAAATGGAAACAGTTAGATTACTTTATAAAAGCTAGCAAGCTCACTCAAGAGAAATCAAGAAATATAGATAAGTAAGAGTGTCAGCAATACCTGTAGTTCCTGTAACTTATCCAGAGTCCCTCCCTTGAAGCTACCACCTTGCATATTCAATTACACACCTCAGATTCTTCAGGATATTTTTCTAAACATGTAATATATGTATTTATAATTTTTCTAAATATTTTCTAACTTTTCCAAGTATACTACTCTTCAGTACTATGACACTACAGATTGCAAAAAATTCCAAGTAAAATTAAATGACTAAAAGTGGAATAAGAAGAAAAAAGAAATAAAAAGGCCTGAAATAGCCAGATAGAATAATGTATTGTGCTGATAAATAAGTTTTTATTGTTTCCTTCTCTTGAAGAAAAAGAGCATTATTTGTAATGATTAGAATTGTTAAAGTGGAACCAAGAATGTATGAAGTTATCAAAAATAGTGACCAGGTCAAAATTTAAGATTCAAAAGACTGAAATCAAAAGTAGTAAACATCAAAGCAGATAAAGCCTATTGGTTCTCTCTAAACTTATCTTATTTAAATGCCAACCAAGAAAGAGTTGATATAGTTATGACAAATTTAGTTGTGAAAAACCATTCTCTCACAGATCAGTCCTATTTAATTTCAAACAACAAAACAAGTAACTTAATGTATTAAAATTTCATCATGTGATCAATTCATACCCTCTAAGGCTGTGTGTATGTGTGTGTGTGTGTGTGTGTGTGTCTGTGTGTGTGTGTCTAACTGGTAGGAGGACACTGACTAAGCTATCTTAATGTCTGTTATACAATCTTATCTCAGTCAATGTGACTTCACTAATGTGTAAATTCCAACATAGATCTTTTTTCTTCTACCAAGAAAACTAAAATGATCAGATTGTGTCACCTCTCCAACAGGAAAGGATAAAAATTTTCTAGATTTCAGCAATTTGTTTTTGATGTTAAACAAGTCCTTTGAGGAAATATATAACCCTATTTAATAAATGTTTTCAAAACACTTTGTTGCTGTCAGTAAATAGAATCCTCTACCTAAATTAAATTATGATCTTAAGCATAGTAAGAAAGATATACTTTATTCAAACTTTAGCCAGGAACAGAAATTACAACTTTTTTTTAATACTTTCCACTAAGGAGCAATTTTTCAATATGATTCCTAAAGGATTTCAATATAACAGGATTTTTATTCTATCTTTTAATATTAATATAGTGTACTGCTGGTCTTATTTCTATGGAAAGAAGATGAGCTAAAGAATCATGTAGCAAGTTCAATTCTTTAAAGATGAATCTTAAAAATTTCCCAAATGATATATCTTTACAATAAATTGTATATAACTCAGAGGTTTATATTGAACAAAGAGGCAAGGAAGATTTAGTAATTAAATTTAGATGGTTTGTTCATCAGGGAAATCTCGATACAAGGCAATTATTGCCTGGTGTTCCAGTTGCCTATGTGTTTGAGAAAACAAAGTTATTACAAGTAATCTTACTATATCCTGATCTTTAAACTCAGAGATTCCTAACATCCTGCCAAACATCCATGCTATAACTTAGTAAATATTCAGAATCATTGGAGAAATGGAACTTTACTTTTTTAGCAATTGAATAGCTATTATTCTGTGTCTTTGAGAGATCAAATATGAACAAAATAGGGTCTCTACCCAGTAACAACTGAAAACCTAACCAAAAGAAGCAATAAATATAAAAAGTACAAATAGAAGCTTATTTTAAGAGAGAACATTTAAACAGTAATTCTATACATATATATGTTAGTAAGCTCTGGATCTAGCCCTAGCCATAAATGTTGTTTGTGAGTTATCCCAAATTTTTCATACTTATTCAACCTTATCAGTATTCAATAAAATATTGTGCAAATTTGGGTGGAAAAGTCACCTATGAGTTCACCGTGCTTTTTTTTTTTATTAAATTCTTTTATTGGTACATTTTAGGTATACAACACATTTACATTTCTCATTGGGAATAGTACCTTTACATAATGCATCTTGGTTCTTATTTTTTTCCCCATTCCTAGCCCTCCCTTAACCCCCTCCACCCTTCCCTATTTACAAAGACCTTATTTCCATTTTTTCCATTTCTCAGCATTTTTCCTTTCCTTTCTTTCCTTTCCCCTGCCCCTCCCACTACCCCTACCCCTTTGGACCTTTTCTT
>NW_004624743.1:21746986-21920370 GCF_000247695.1 Heterocephalus glaber | reverse complement strand
CCCTTCCTCTGGACTAGGAGCAGTGGGACGGAAGCTCAGACACCCCTACCTCTGGGCTGGGAGCAGCGGGACTCAGTACGGTTGCCTGGTGGTCCGGTGTCCTCTGTGTCTTTGTAATGTGGAACCAGGTGGCTGTACACAGGAGCGGGGGCTGGAGTCCAGTGGATTGTTGCCTGGGCGTGGGCTGATTAGGTGTGTTCCCTGGGACTCAGGACCTTGGTAGGGCATGCACAGATCTGCCTGTCTGCAGGAGGCTGATTTGGCATCCACAGTGCTTTTTTTTTTTTTTTATAAAACAAAATGTCAACTGTGAGAACTCCAGAACCTCACAGAGAGTATCTTCTTAGTTTACACTATAAACTATTGTTGGGTTGAGCGTATTAAACAAGATAAGCACTGGAGACCATCACACACTGAATTATGAATATTTGAAATCTTCAATCCTATGAACAAGTGTGAAAATTCAGGCCAGGAAGTTAAATCTCTGATGTATAAACCCAAGGTAACAGAGTATATTCAGAATTGCAAAATATTAAACAAGAAAAATATCTCCAAGTCTAGTGAAGTGTGGATGACAGGGAGAGGAATAACCTTACTATCTCACAAACACACATACAAGACAACCATTAGTCATAATCACAAAAGACCCATTGACAGTAAAAATACAGCTTACCTGGGGCCAAATATTGGTGGATAGTCATCTGTTGCTCCCATATGCAGTAATTTAAACTTTTTATACAGCAGCTGAAGAAAAGAAGCATCACTCCAATTTTGATTCATAAAGGTAATGGCAATGGCAATAGTTTAAAAGTTTCCTGAAATTTTCACTTATAATTACAAAAGTTGGATTTCAAACTGCACTGAGTTTAGTGAAATTACTCCCTAATTCTTCAGTGGCCGGTGAGTCTACTTCCACTGCTTCTCTACGAAAAATACCTGACTTTTTCCAATTCAGAAATCTGAGTTCCCCATGATACATTTTGAATTGAACCATGGTTGACAGTTTTATTACAAATATGTTGCACTTGTAATCGTTACACCAAAGAAAGTGATTGAAAAAATTTGTGAAGTTATAAAATTGAGCTTTAGTTCTGCAGAGAATGAAGAAATAAATGTTAGATTTAAAAATAATATCCACAGAGATGTATATATCAAGACAAAAATTCAAATTTGATTTATTAGTTACTTTGGGTATAGCACTTTCTGATCAGAAAAAAAAAATGTCTGAGATTATTTCACTTTACATAAGTGGTGACAAATCACTACCTATAGGTTTCTTTCCAAAAGTCTCCCTCTCCATGACATAAAAATCGCTTAAAGGTGTCCAGGTGTTGCTATTTTAACATCTCCCATCGCACTATACAAATGCCAGTCTGACCACACTGCCTTCAGGGATTTTCACGAAGCAGCTTTCTTTAAAGGTTACAGGTGATGTTATGTCTTCTAAGAATGTCAGCTCTCTTGACAGTTCTCTGTGATGTCAATATGGGTGATACAAAAATTCAAGTCACCAAGTTTAATCTGAGAGGATATTCTATTCACAGGTCTATTATTCATGTTTGATAATTGTTTCATATACTAGTTTTATTTTTAACAAAGCCATACTATCTCATTTGCATAGCTTTTAGCTTTGATTCTTTCATTTTTACTTTTTTATCAAGTAAAATGGTACCTTTAGGCCCTTAGACCCTTGAGGGGTGAAGTCTTCTTTGGAAACAGCACTTAGTTCCACCTGAGTAACAAAGACTTTGTCAGACTCCGTTAGAAGTTTCCCTCTATTAAAAGAGTAAAACTATAAATGTCCATAACTCACCTCTGGTTAGGGGGATTTGGTTTTGTAACACTCAAAATTATCTTTCATTACTTTGATTTCACAAAGCTGAAAAATATAAAACTTATTGTGCTATTGTACAACTCAAAAAATAATTCAGTTATCAGCTGAACTAAGTATTATGCCTTTTTGAATTAAAAGAAATATTTTATGAAAAGACAAAAAAATCAAGCTATAATAAAACAAAATCCAAAAACAAATATGCAACATTTTATTTCATCCTACTATTTGGAAATGTTTACTTTCAATGCCTACAGGCTAATATATGTTTTAAATAGCATTCAATAAATATCAATATATTCTTCCTCTTGATCTCCTCCATTTGGAGATAATTAAGTCATAAATTAAATATTTCAAATTTTTTCTGTCATAAAAACACACTAAATTGTTAGTGTTTTGTTTTTAATGAGAACAGAGATGGCATTTTGGTAATGTTTTTGATAATGATTTAATGCAAATTAAAAATATACCTTAATATCAAAAAATTTAATACAAAGATGCAGAAAAAACATGTAGTGGCAATGTTGCTAAAAATACATATTGAAGAAAAAATGATACTGACAAATTACAAAAAAATTAGAGGATCCTAAAGCATGGTTTACTTGAGGAAACTGCAGGCAAAGGAATAGTCTGTCAAATTTTTAAAGACTCATAGGATAGCAATTAAATATGCTTATGATACTATTATATGGACTGTATACACAACTACTCATCTGTTTTATTAAGAATCACAAAATAAAGATTGGTTGCTCATGCCCAACACTGTTGTAGAGTAGTCACTTGAGTGCCCACCTGATATTCCTGGGTTTACTACTGAGCACTGTGATAGAGAATATTTAAAATATTTTTAATAAATATTCCAGGAAGAGCCAGGTGCACTGGCTCACATCTGTCATCCCAGCTGAGCAGGAGGATGACCACAAGTTTGAGGTAAGCCTGAGCAACATAGCAAGACCCTGTTTCAAAATAGTTAAAAAAAATCCCAGAGATGCACTCAAGAGAATTACAAAATCACTCACCTCTGCTATTGGTTTCTCAAGCTACTTTCTGCATACATAATAGTCTATGTTCCTGTAGGACTGTTGTCAGACCACTTCTAAAATAGCCATGACCTTCCATTCTTAAATTTGTGCAAGTGAATCTGCTAATGTCCCTTAGTTGTTAGTTCAGATGACAATGCGTGTTACACTGTCATCACCAACTCTAGATTTACCATCAACATATGGTATTTGCTGAATTGCACATTTCTAAGAAAGGATTCATTTTTTCTTCTACTTCTGAGTGCCAAGATTGCAACATGGTTGATCTGGCACCTATTATTACTGCGGGTGGAGAGTCATTTAGTTTGCGGGCCTGGGATAACTTTCTATCACCACAGACCCCCACCTCCAGCTATCGATGACCTAACTCCAAATCATGCTGCCATTGTTATTGGCTTATCAACTTGCAGTAGCTTCAGTGAGGCTTCAGAAACTGAGGTGATCAGACTTTAATGTTAAATCCAACATATACTCCTGTCACAAATACTGTCATTTCAACATGCCTTGCATGCAAAAACATAAACAGGAGGTGGGGGTAGATAGGGAAGAGGAGAAAAAGAAAGAAAGGGAGAAAGGAAAAGGGGAGACAGAGAGAATGAAAGAGAGAGACAGGAAAATGAGAAGAAGAAGAGAAGAAGGGGAAGAGGAAGGGGGAGAGGGAGGAGGAAGAAGGGAAGGGAGAACAGAGGAGAGTAAGGAAAGGAAAATTATGTTCTTTGTTGTTTAATTATGGAAAGTAAGCTTCACTTGTTTGAATGTCAATCATTTTTCAGTAGTAACATATAAATTACTGTGTTATACAGTATTTTTGACCAAACAAGTAAGTTTGAGCTCAAAGTCAATACATTAAACAAAAGTTTAGCCATTCACTCTTTTCCTGCCGGCCCTCTTATTAATCCCAGAAAACAGGAAATCATAACTACATCTAATGATAGCTTTCCACATAAGAGTCATTGTGATATGATAGTCACATACACTATCCATTTGCTTTCTAAAGCAAAACAAGCTATTGGGGCAGGAAGGGGCAGAACAGAGTGTTGATCTGGTGGTGGTCAGGAGGCAGAGTCGGTCTACTGGGCAGTTGGAATGTCAAGGTTGACACTTGCTTGGCTATACAGAGGTGGGCAAGTTACTGATTTTGTCTGTGTTTCAGTTTATTCATCTGTAAAGGGAAACAATATTCCTTTCCTTATGAATTTGGTAGTATGGGGTTTCACTAAGACAAGGCATGCAAGCCAATAAAAAGTCTTCAATTCATATCAGCCATTCTTATCTCCAACTTATAGACTTTATAGACTAGGAAATGTAGCTTAGAGAATTTAAGTGACAACCCTATAGGACAAAACAATCAAAGCTAAAAAAAAAAAAACAACCAACACTTTCTGTGGTCCGTAGCCCAGACTTCCACCCACTACACTAGTTTATTTCTCATATCCTCATCTGGAGGATGTCTACTATTGTGTGATATGCTCACCAAAAGTCAAATCATCCCATTATTCTCATCTTTTTAGCTGGGTTATGTGTCTGGCAAACCAATATTTAATAATTAAAATACAAACCTTTACTATGTTAATGCTATAGCATTAGTATTTTTAAGCTACTGTTATTCACACATCAAAAAAGATACTTTTAAAAAGTGAGAGTACACTACCCCAGTCTGTAAATTATTTTATATAAATGTGTCTATGACAACTCTTGTTAGAATTTATACAAATTCTTTGTTTTTTTTGATGGGTTAATAATGTTACTAGATGATACCCTATAATCATGTTGCATGATTCCTAATCATTAGATCCCCTTCCCTAGAACTGTGTTTTCTGGTTGTTTCATTTGTTACTAAAACCACACACACAAAAAAAAAATTTCAAAAATAATTGTACACTAACATTAGTGTATTTATAGCAATTTCTAACACTGATGTCATTATGTCAAAAGGTGTGTGCTTTTTAATATCATGGAAGAACCTGCCAAACTGTTACACAGAGCCAGCAGATCAACACACATACTCACCTACAATGCTGTAGGGTAACTATTCCTCCCTCTATGTATAGATTGTTTTTTAAATAACATAATTTAAAGAAAGAAAATTTAAACTGTATCTTCAAGTACAGTACTCTGGTTTCTTATTTATTACTCATTCATAGTGTACAGTTTAAAAAAGGTGCATGGTGGCTGTAAACATTAAAATATTCAAAATGAGACAGTCCAACAAACAAAAACGAGGGCAGATATTTCAGAAAACTTGAAAAGATTTACTACCTTAAATAGAGAAATAACAAAAATAAAATCAGATTCTTGGTTTCTTGACTATCATCTTTAGAGTTCTCCAGTCAACAAATATTTCTTGAGGGCCTGGCTCTATTGTAGGCAACAGAGATGTGTTAGAGATCAAGCTAGGCAAGTGCCTCTTCCCATTAGATTCTCATTGAGTAGGAGAAATACAATTGAATAAATAAATATACACAACTACAACTAGTAAAAACGAGATAATTTTCTAAAAAGTATAATAAAAGGTAAGGAGACCTTATTAATTGATTGACTGGTGGACTGATTTGCAGTATTTGAGTTTGAATCCAGGGCCTCACACTAAGCTGAATCTCAACCCTTTTTTATTTCTTATTTCGAGATAAGATCTCCCTCAGTTGCTAAATTGCCCTGGTCTGGACTGGAATATGTGATCCTCCTGCCTCAGCCTCCCAGAGTAATTGGAATTATATGCACATACTAGCAAGCCTGGCTAAGGTAAGGGTATTTTAATGAGGATCAATCTTAGACTGATCCTATGACTTGCTAGACTTGTATACCAGAGAATGATTCAAGGTAAAGAAATCAACAGGTTTTCAGAGACAGTTGGGAGAGAGAAAGCTCTATTCTGCATCCATATTTAAATGAGTTATTTGGCAAGTGCAGTGCGTGCTGATGGCAGTAAGAGGAAGATGCAGAGCAATACAGGTGGCTAATGGCTAGTCAATCATTACACTTAAAAAATAACCCTCGGCTCCACATGGAATATATGTGCCTTGTCATTTTCCACAAATGATGGGAATAACTTTTTAATCACTTCTCACATTCTGTGGGGAGATGGGGGCAATTAAACTTTATATCCAGTGTAGGTCAACAGAAAGTTAAAAAGGTAGAAAACAACCAGATATCCTTCTCCTCCATACCCATTTAATACAAAGGATTCCCCAATTTTTCATTGAAATTGTTTTCAGGCTTCTCAGACCTGTAAGTTTTCATTCTAAAGTAAAGATATGAAAGTTGAGTATGATTTCCTGAAAGTTGGTGATGAGGGAAGACAACTTGGGTATTTATGAGTCTCTTGTACTGTCATGCTTGACACTGTAGAATGTTAAGCAGACTACTGATTCACTGGAGAAATACTCCCAGTCATCTCAGGTTTGTTTACAACAACAGACAAAGGGGAGACACAGCTCATAGATCAGTATGTCATAAAATAGAGACAGCTCACTGCCAAGGGCAAATTTAGAACTCTGAATGAGGAAAAGATGCTGTGTCCACACAGCACCCCGACACAGAAATCCAAGGGCTAGTCAGAAATTTCCTTCTACTGTTGTGTTTAGAAAATAGTGGGAAAAATATCTCAGTGAAACCTTCTTAGGGAAAAACACAGTCCTGAGGTATCCATCTGAAATGACTTACCAAATTAATGTTTAATCATCAAAGGCCCTATATAAGCAATGACAGAGATTTTTAAATGATGTATGTATAACTCTGTGATAACAAATCTGCAAGCATCAATGCCATGAACTCTTTCTGGGAAGATACATACAAAACTTAGCTCAAATAGACATTGAACGCCTGCACAAATAAAAGCCACAGAGAAAATCTGAATTGTGAAATAAAATATCTCAAAAGGAAACTTCACCAGAAAATTATTTCACAGTCTTTAGAAACAGGTAATTAGCGTGAGATATACACAAAGAGTACACGAAGGAAAAGCTTGGGATGGAAGGCTTTTAGGAGAGATTGCTGACAGCCTACTGCAACTCTCCTATATGAATCAGAATCCCAATCTAAGCCTGCTTGGAAGGAAAACCTTACTCTACAATTTTTACAGCACAAAATATTGCCTTCTCCCCTGGTTCCCTCTCATTTTCTTTCTAATTAGAATGGGCATTAAACAAAGGAGTTCTAGGAGGAGAAATTTTTGATGTTTCCTTTCTTTGGAGTCTCTGGTCTTGCTCTTTGATGTATACCAATAGCATTGAGTCTCTCTTGCTAGCTTTTTTTTTTTATTAATTATATTGGTACATTTAAGGTATACAATATAATGACATTCATCATTGGAAATTTGCACCTTTACATATCTCTCTTAGTTCTTATTTTTTCCCCATTCCCCTGCCCTTCCTTCAACCCCTCCAACCCTCCCTGTCTACAAAGACTTTGTTTCCATTTTTTGTTTTTTCTCATATTAACTCCATTCCCTTTTCTTTTCCCCTGCCCCTCCCATTTCCCCTTCCCCTTTGCCCCTTTTCTTCCTATTTCACATTAACTATTATACCTTTTAGTCCTTATTTACACTTCCAGTTTCTCACACTAGAGAAACTATTCAGTATTTACATGTGTGTCCTATTTAATCTCTTGCTAGCTTTGAAGATCCTTATTACCTAAATGTTACCTGTGGGAGGAATTTGGGAAATAACTTTCTAAAGCAATTAGATGGCAAAACCAGAAGGAAGGGACAACGGGAAATACATTATGCAAATGTGTGGTTTTTCAAGAACAAACTGCCTTGGGAAAAGTATAGTCAGCTATCTGGCAGAGAATGGCACAGAGGAAAACCTGACAAACGCTCTGTTGTTCTACATTCACTTACAATTCTGTGTTAATATAAAACCCTAACTTGATTAATATTTCACATTGACAGCATAAAAAATAACCTTAGAGAAAATTCATTTATGAGTATAAATATGAAAATTTCTAAAAAATACACAAACAAATTAAATGTATGGTGTGCCTACCATGTCAAGTTAGTTTTATTTTAGGAGTAGAAAGATTATATAATCATAAGAAATCTCTTTAAGAGCAAAATGTTCAAATAAGAAAAGATGCTTAACAATCTCAGTAGATTCCAACAATATTCAATATTTGTTTCAGATACAAATTTTAAGAAATTAACATGTCACCACTATAGTCTTAAAAGACCTAAATTGTTTTTGGTAAGCAATTTCTAGCATTCTGCCTGTACTAATATTATTTAACATTTTTCAAAATGTTCTGACTGATGCATAAAAATGTGAAATAAGAATAAAATTATAATAATCAAAAAGGAGAAAAACTATTAATATGGTCATAATTGTATAACAAGAAAACTCCAAAGAATGTACCATTAACATTTTACGAGTAATAAGTGAGTTAAATAGGGTGGCCTGTTATAAAAAAATAATAAAAGCAAACAATTTAAACTGACTATAAATTACAACTTAATCCCAGCACTCCTACAATCCCAGCATTTAGGAGGCTGAGGCAGGAGGACCTCAAGCTCAAGTCTAGCCTAAGCTACTTAGAGAGATCCTGTTTCAAAAAAACAAACAAAAAATTACAATTTAAGAATTCCATCCAAACAAGAAGCAAAACTTAAAGTAGGATCTTTAAATATATATAAAACAATATGATTTGCATAATTCATGAGCCATTCTGTTTTGATGAATCAGAAAATTGATTTGCATAGAAGTGCAGTTTCTTCCAGATCCATTTTATAGATTTAAGCCCTCTGCCTACAATATTCACATGAGGTATTCTTTAAGTTGTCACAGAAATTCTCAATGTTTTTGAAAATGAAAAATAATGCAAAGAAATTACAGCTTCTTATCAAATTATCAGCTTCCTGTCAAAAAATTTAAAAGGAAATTATAAAGCAAAATAAAATTTGGAAAAATGGGTCACATTTAGTAAACCTTATATGATTTAGAGACATTAAAAACAATGTAATTGCTTCATGGATAGAAAAAAAAGTAAAAATAAAAATCAGCTATTTTCCCACTATGCTAGAAACATTTAAAAGGCCAGAAGTGAGAAACTAATGATCATTAGTCTCAGCTGTGTCACTCACAGTGTGGCTAAGTTTTGTATTTAGAGACTTCCTGCAATAGAGCTTTGCAGAAAAATGCTTCAAGAAGGCAACAAATAAAGAGAATGAAGGGAAGTTACAAATGCAGACAGCATTTACTTGTGTTGAGAATATTGCTTTATTTATTATTCTGGTTTCAGTCTAAGTGAGGAAAGTAAACCAATGGGTTAACTGTGGGAAAAAGCAAAACCATAGAAAGGAAATGATGGACCCCAAATTTCCAACACAGTGAATGAAAACTACATCAAAGGTAATTATTTCTCAAGAGTTGGGTCTCTGGAATTCCATTCCCACCTCCAAGATTCCATCGTTTTTGGTCATATAAACAACCCCACAGTAACCCATACATACTTCATTGCCATCCCTGTGTTCATTTGATTCATCAGTGCAACATCTGCCTCTTAGAGATTCCAGTCCTTGCCCATAACTATCTTAGGTAAAAAATTTAATTTCTCTCCAATGTACAATTGCATACAAAAGGGTCGCCTTGGCCATTTCAGAGAATAAAACAGGTGTTTTTGCCACTTCAATACCCTGAAAAATTTGATCATTCCAAATATCTTCAATAAATAAACGTCCTCTTAAACGCGTGTGTGTTTGTATATTTTAATTGTGCATGAAGACACTACATGTAAAATACTTCACTCTTGGATAATGCGTCCCATGATCATAGCCAACTTTAACTTTCTGCGGTTGAAGTTTCAAAAGCCCTCTCCAAGTTTGATCTAAAGGGACTACTGATCTAGGCCCTTTGAGAACTAAAACTTTTCAACAATACAAAGTAGGAAATTGCGATCCCGAAGCCAGAGACACCACTGTGATGTTCCCTGTGTATGGCTTATTCAGAGCCTTACAAAAAAGAACACAAAGTAAGCTGGGGGCCTGTGAAGCTCCAGGCCCACGCTTCTTCAAGGCTGCAATCCTGTGAGCTATTCTCGCAAGGGCCTTTGATATAAAATCGTGAAAACATTGGATTATCCTAAGAATACTATTTTAAAAGGAGAAATTTCTAGGGTTGCTTTTTTCCTACTGCTGACCCAGAAAGACCCACTATTCCATGGGCAAGCAGGCTGAAAGAGAGGGTGACAGGACCATCAAAGATTTCTCAGTGACAAGGAGGACACAGAGCCACCATGCTCCACAGCAGGGATGAAACCCACTCCTAGTGTTCATAAGGCAAGAATCAGTTAGGAAAAAAGAGTTGTGTGTGGGGAAAATTCTAGAGCCAATCCACTATTCCAGGGCTCCTGGGTTTTTTGCCACCCTCCCCCAATGAATACAGAGATACAATTCTTTTCTACAAGCAATTACTGATAAGTATACATAAGAGGCATAATCTCCTGTGAATACAATTTTTGAGATATAGATGTTCTGATCAAAGGTCTGCCCTCCATTAGCTCAATTAACTCAACAGATGTGTTCTCTTCTTATGCTGTAGGTAATGTGCTGCCTTGGTCACTGCCCCTGAAAGTTTTCCAATTTAATCTTGTTTACACTCACTGCCCTGGGTTCTTTATTCTAATATACTTTTCATTCAATCCACACTGTCTCAGTCACCTAGTCCCCACTTCTCCATAATATGCCTATTTTATTATTCCAACAATTGGCTCCTAGACTTTAATAGTCACTGAGAGCAAAGTGAGACTGAGCATTGCTTTCTGTCCGTCCTTGGGAGATGACCGCAGAAAGTTCCTCCACGTCTCAGGGAGGCCACCATGGTGCTTGGACTGAATTTTCCAAGTCAGCCCTTTGCCCCAGGTGGTCTATTTTGATTGTGTCAGTTTAAGCTGAGAAATTAGGGTACTCGCCCTTGAGAGAACACCCAATGCCAATTTGAGCCTGTGTTGTCTCATTGTCTTTCCTTCTGCCACCACAGCTGGTTGCTGTCCTAGAGTTTTATCTCCCCCACTGACTGAAGTACAGGATTGATTTCTGCACTGGGAGGAAAGAATTTAATTGGTGAGTAACAGTCACTTTTGTTCTCTTACATTCAACGAATTTACAAGCTATCTCAGTATTTCAAAAACACAGGCCTTCAGGCAGGAGGAGTAGCATTTGAATCTGAACGTCGGCCATCTATCTATCTACCCAAAGCACTCGCGCCCAGTGAAGTTCAGTTGTTACTTAGAAAGCCTTAATAGGCACCCTGGGACCACAACACACTCCTCTCTCACACACAGAAGCAGTCTATCAACTTTCTAAAGAACAAAGATCCAATCCAGCCGCTCTCCAAATTCCTGTCACGTTGTTCCTGCTCACTTAATTTTTGTGTATCCTGAATTAAATTTTTAAGGCATTTTCCCTATTAAAACTACAACTGAAGTAATACAATATTTTAAAAAAAGAAATATTTGTCCATCTTTCTCAGGAATACAGGAATTAAATCACATGTCAAAACTTTTTAAAAAATAATGGTATTGTGTCCTACTGCACCCCAAGATTCAAACAGAAAACACAGCCCTTACAGGAAGATGAGTCACAGGAGCGCCTGAACTCCCTCCTGAGTTCAGCTCCACAGGAGGAACAGAGCTGACATGAATTATGTTCCAGGTTACTACACATTCGCCAAAGCCACAGAGAATGCTTCAGGTTGGCACCGCGGAGGCAAATACTAACATGGTGCCCTGCATGCTGGAATTCATCACAGCCAGCTATAAACACTAATGTACTGAGGTAAATTAAAGATCATGGACATGTATCCAATGAATAAAGTAATGGTAGAGTTTATTTTCTCAAGGGGGAAGGAAAAAACCCACACTGAAATTCTAATAAGAGACAATAGGAGTCCTATGACCAAGAGAGAGAAATCACGTTGAAATCTGTGAAACTACTAGTGGAAATTAGGCAAAAGTAAGATGTTTGGAAATCAAAAGTTCTCTTCACCTACCACTGTTCCCATTCTTACCCCATCCATATGTAATCCACAAATAATATTAAATTATAAATTTGGAATAAAGAATGATCCAGAGATGGGTTTTCCCTCATGATGACTACTTGTACTTTTTTACATTCCAATTAATAGTTTTTCCCCAAAATATTCTGCTGGTATCAAATATACTTGCTAACAGTGCCTACACATATCACAATGTCTCAATGTTGAATAGAATTCTGACAAATGGCTGGTGGATTAGGAGTATAAGCCTACTACTAAATGCAAATAGGATTAGTAAAAACACAAAATGAAAAATACATGAACCATATAGGCTGTACCTGCTGGCTACCAATGTCATTTAGGCAACAATTAAATTTCTTTCATTTTAATGTTTGTTTCCTCATGACACACTTCAGATCTGTAATTTATTGTTTTGGAAGAATCTTTTCACTATAGACCTTCCAATGGTGCAACGAGTATAAATGAGATTTTTCTAATGAAGAGGACAACCTGAACCAAAGAAAAATTATAATAGCTCTGAACAACTACAAATATTCTGGCACAAACCCAAGCCTTTTTCTACTTACAGTAACTTCTTAAATTTTGATCAGCATTACAGATTGTCTTAGGCAGAAGTCATAACAAGAATTATCATGCTATATCATATAACTTAATGCTGACCAACAAAACTGATAAAATAGTAGGGAAAGAAGACTTTCTTTCTTGAAGATGTAGTTTGTTGTCAACAAATGACAACATAGGCAACCTTAGGAAACTGTGCAACTTAATTTGATCATAGGACTAATAAATTAGAAACCATCTATTTTTAGACATAAACACATAGAGCAACTTTTCTGGTACAGAAGAAGATTGTAGGTATTTTTATTACCAAATATTGAAATGTAAGAACTATTAGGACAAAAGTTACTGTGTCCCCTAAAGTTCATAATAAGTCTAAGTTTGCCTTTCAAGACATTAAGAGTAAAAATGTATATGTCTTAACAGTGGGATACTCTGAAAAAAAAAGATAAATTTTAAGTGAAATACAATTAAATTCTAACTTGAAAATCTTGACTCAATTCGATCCATATGTCCATGCTAGTTCCTTTGGCTGAAATTTCTTCCTTTTTCACACTTTCAAATTATATTATCTACCAAATAGCATAGGAATTGCTTCTGTGTGTTAAATCAATTTTTGGACTCCTGCCTCACATGTGGCTATGTTTCCCTTTCTGTCTTTTATTATAGGAAACACCAGTGTTTAGCTGAATCTCTGTGGAAAGCACAGAATCCTGGCCACAGCCCTGAGAGATAGGTCACTGCTGATACCTCTGGACAGCGGCAAGATGGGTGAGGGTGAAGAGAATGCCTCACAGTGACCTCATGTGAATCTCTCCTTTCTAACAAAGCTCACACCAGGACCCGCAACTCATGAAGCTTTGCCATTAGTACTCTCTCCTTCGTCAGAGCAAAACATTAGAACATCCCTACAGAAGTATGAACTTTTGCATTTCTATTTCCATTTTGAACTTTAATGAAGCCTCTAAAGAAATGCTTAATATATGTAAAGAAAAAATATGTTTAAAACTACAGAGATGTATACTCTATTTTCCTGAATGGCACCTTTGGCATGAATTATGTAGGGGCAAAAATATAATAATTTAAACCAAATTACAATGCATAAAATTAGTGCAGCAGATAAAATATAGACAAAAGTTGTCAACTTATCTTAAAGTCTACCCATAAAAGTGTGATATATCATTGTGTTTAAAGGCATATTGTGAACATATGACTATTCTAGAAGCATAAAGTTGCACATTAAAGTATGTAAACTTTGTCTTCAGCTACCTAAAGTATAAACTTATAGGAGGCTGGCAAAAATATATCAATTTATTGCAATATTCATGAGTGCTGTTTTCAAGATAGGATGCATATTTCAGATATACTGATTTTATTCTTTCTTAAAAATAATATCTGTGTGCATTTTCAAAGAGTAATATTGGGAAAGACAAAACAAATACACAAATGGAGAATAAAGCAAAATAATAGTAAGGAAATGTTAAATTTGGTTGGATATGTTCTTATTTGAAAAAAGAAACAGGAAAAGAGAAAATTCTGTTCTTAGAAAAATCATTGACCTCTTCTCCTCCCTACATATGCTCTGATTAGCTCAATAGCAGTCTTTATCTCATCCAAAGCCTTCGACCTTGAAAAAGCACTCATCTCTATGCAAAGCAATTAGGAGAAACGTGTGCCCTGCACAAGTTAGGTTCTCAATAATGATGCTTTGACCATCCAGAACAACATGGAGAGGAGACAGGCATTAATGAGTCCAGTCTGCTGGAAGTAGCACACATCTCAGAAATAAAAGGCTTTGTGAGAAAAGGCTTAATTTTATCTCTGAAGGCCATGGAGTCCTTCACATTTGCTTCACTTCTGGATATTGTATGCTGAAATTAGAATACTTCTCCTAAGCTTGCTTAGCATCTCCTGAATCAGGTCAGCAAAGAGAAACCAGCCCTAGCCTGATTTAAAATTCTAATTATTTCTACGTGGTCATTATTTCTGGAGAAATTATTTCAAGAGCATATGCTTATATAACTGTGTATTTAAGGTTGTTTGTTGCTTTTAAGCATATGAGCAAAGCTGAAACAATGTATCAGAAAAACTTAAAAATTCCAAATTTCCCTAAAAAGTTCACAATAAAGCTAGAGAAGCAGTGTCTCAAATAGACTCTCAAAGCAAGGCTTAATACTACAATTTGTATTTAAATTTTGTAATCCAAAATCATGATTTAACTTGAAAATTTAAGGTAACTACTATAGCTAATGGGTCCCATGTACTCTCCCAGATCCTTCCACTCCCAGGCCAAGAAGTGGAATTTATTTCACCTCCCCTTGAAATTGAGTAGGACTTTGTAACTGCTTTGACAAATTACAAAAAGTGATGCCGCGTGGCTTCTAAGACCAGATCAAAAAAGGCAACTCACCTTTTTCTGGCTTTCTATTCTCTATGCCACTCTCTCTTTGAAAACATGAGGCTTGGAGACAATGTATAAGATATCCTGCTACCCCGAAGCCACCAGACCAGCAAGATCACAGAGAGAGAGCTCAGAGACATGGAGAGATGCTCGGAGAAGCCTTCAGAGAATTCCAGTGCCTGGTCCGCAAGTCTTCCCACTGAGGCTGTAGAGATTGAGAACAGAGAAAAAACTGACCCCCAATGCCTTAAAACAAAGTTCCTACCCTCACAGAATCAGTGAAAGTAATAAATGGCTGTTTTATGCTACTAGGTTTGGGATATTTATGATGCAGCTATAGAAACTGGAGCTCCCACATATAAGAAATATAAACTTGCACATAATGTTCCAGTTGGTGAATCTGACTCTTCATCTTTACTGTCTTTAGGCATAGTGTTAACATTCTTAAATCAGCGCTGGTTTCTTTAGTGTAATAAGAGAATTTTATGACCCATCAGTTCCACAAATTACATAATAGCTTTTAAATATTTTATCTCGTTAAGGTCAAGTGAGATGGGAAGTTTCTCAAACAAGTCCTCTAGATCCAGCCTCTGTCTACATTTCCTGAGATTACAGAATTAACACACACACACACACACACACACACACACACCCTGTAATATGCCCAAGGAATCAAACAAAAAGCTAGATATGGTCTTTCTTATTCTTCACCTCTCCCTTCCAGCCTTCTAATATCTTGTCCCTGAGATGTTTGAACAGAGAAATTACTATCTTGAGGGACTTGTTAAAAGAAATTGATAATCTTCAGCAATAAATCTCTGCATAAAAAAGGAATAGTTGTTAATGAAGCAACAGAAAATAAAGGCCAACATCTAATTAAATTTACAGAGTTTTGCTGTTTGTACATACTTGCCATTATCATTATAATAACAACTGTTAAAAAGATCTTTAAAGTCACAAACGTTTCTTATTCTGGAAATAAGGAAAGTGGTAGGTTCTTGTGTATTCACTCAGCAAGCATTTAAGAAGTGGCTGGAATGTGCAATGAGAAGATCTAAGAAGTGAAGAACCATTCAGGAATATATAGGACAAGAGGCAAGATCATTTCTTAAATAAGGTAAAAATGAACAAAGAAACAAAAAAGCAGGTATGGTTTTTCAGAGATATGAGGGATTACTTCCATATGTAGGAGGATGAGGCCATGAAAGATTTCTTGAATGGAAAAAAGGAAATAGAACATTTAGGGAAGAAAATTCTACATGGAGGATGTTACATGCTAAAAATTCGCAGTTTGAAAAACCACTGAATCAAGAGTCCATTAAAGAGGGAAACAACATTGGAAAGGTGGGTGAGTAGGAGTCGTATTAAGGTGGGAGATAAGGGACTTGAATGATAAGAAAAGTCTGAAGTTAGGTAATAGGAAAGGTGGAAGCTTTTTGAGCAAGGAAATAACAATATGGGTTGGTCATCAGTAATAACGATGTCTTTTATTTATACGGGCCTATCATTAAAAGCACCTCAGTGTACCTTATGTTTGCCTCACAAAATTCTTTGAGGAACATAGAGGTTATTATCGAAATAATTCATCTAAAATCATATTGATACTTAGTGGAATAAGCCAGACTAGTTGCCAAGTCTTGTACCAAAGTCCAGTAGACTTCTCATAAAAACACATAGTGAGCTTGCTCGTGGTTTGCAACAACCATGCTGCAGAGGTGATTTGGGGTTGAGTACTTTGAATTAATCCTAGTGAAGGGTGATGATAGGATCACCCTTACTGACATAGGAAATGAGCCACGCCTTACTGACACAGGAAGTAAAATATTCCAGTTGGAAGAAGTTAAACCAAGTATCTCACTGAAATATTGAGACTCTGAAACTTTACATTTTCTCCCATATGTATTGCCCATTCATTCTATAGTTTTCCAGTTTACAATGTAGAATGCTGGACCTCTTAAGAACTGAATTACTAGCATAGAAAAATTAAATATAAAATATATGTTTTTCCTAAAACAAAATAAAATCATAATTTTAAAAGAATATATGGCTTATTTTAATATTGGGTAATGAACATATCATGCTATAACAAAAACACCTGGGAATCATCTCAAAGCCAAGTAATATGAAGAAGTACAAAATATAATTAATTATTTTTTGCACTGCTGGGGACAGAACCAGGGCTTTGTGCATGCTTAGAATATTTAAAATATCGTAACAAAAGAGTAAAATTCCTTGTATTCACCTCAATTTCTATAAGGAAAGTGACCACCACATAAAAAGATACAGCACTTCTTTTTTTCTCTTTTGTCTAAATCTTGAAACAATTCATAGAAGTTTCATCAACATTTGATTTGTATACACAGATCTAATTAGAAAACCTAGAAGTGGATGCTGAGCTAAGCTTTAAGAATTTGAAATTGCTAAAAGTCAATAAGAAATTAACATTTTAAGCCATAGTTTGTCTTAAAGATCTTTGTAAGTTCACAATATGCTTCCAAATTATGGCAGTATATTCACAGTGCTCCAAGAAAACAAGAAAAATTTTTGCTTTTCATAATTATGCTTTCCCATGAATAATAATGTTAATTATTCTTCCTCCCTCCCCTCATCTTGTCCTGTGACTTATTACAGAAGGAAAAAATAATAACTTATAAATGTGAAATCACACCAACCATAAACAAGGCCAAGTGAATGTACCTTAGTAACTACCAAGAGTCTCCAGGGCACAATAATTGCCCAGGATTTCCACACAGAAAGAGTTTGAGCAAAATATCAGAAGTTATTGTTTTCCTTCAGAAAAATGAAGGAAAACAATTGAAATGTTGATGATCTTAACTGACACAGAATTGCCTTCTCTCCTTTTCACCAACTCTGCCAAAGCTACCTTCACAAGCAAATGTCAGGAGGCACATTTCACAGTTAAGTTGACAATCAAACAAGAGATCACCTGAGTGATCAGACACACTGGAGATTTGGAGACCTTTTACCCAACAGTCCACCTAGAAGTCATTTTTGTTAAATAAAGGACAATATCCACCTAGATGCTCATGGAAAAATATTTTAACCAACTCAAGAAGACAAGGTAGGAATGTTTACTCCCCAAAACACATGAAATGTGTTCATGCTCCCACTGGTTTCCATGTTGTGACACTCAAAGCTCTCAGCACCTTCATCTTCAATCTTTCCCAGATGCAATTTTATAAGGAGGTGCTGCAGATAATGAGTGCTATCAGCTTCTCTTCGCATACTGTCATAGTACAGTCACTTCATCACCCAAATATTATTTTTTTTAAAATTAAACCCTGCTAAAAATATTATCTTGCCTAAGAAAATTTTGCTGATTGGAACTCAAATGGCTTAGTCATTTTAGTGTTTTAATCTGAAGGCTCTTTATTCATCTTAGCCTTTTCCTTTAGGAAAGATATTCTTGTATGATCTCCATTCATGAAGTAATTTGCTTGACTTGAAAGTCACTAAATCTCGGTGCAAATGTTTGTATCTTCAAAATGTTAAGGGGATTATCAAATCTATAACTCAAACTTCTGAAAAAATGTTTAAAACTTGATTTGTAAGACACTAGGTCATGTACTATTTGTTTAATTTTTTACTCTCATTAATTTTCAACACCTCTACCATACCTTTTGCAAGTATATATCTAATATCCATCTAAGTTCCATGTGTCGTAGTCCAGAAAGAATTGCAACATTTCTCAATCTCCTGACTCTAGTGTTGGTTATTTCCATTTCCATTTTGGCCTGTTACACTGTCCCACCCCACTAATAATGAAAATGCCATCAAAGAGTCATAAATCTGCACAGCAACATGCCAACAACTTTGAATAACAAAGTATAAATGTACCTGTTGAAAAAATAGCCATAGTTACACCATCAATGATAAGGAGTTATACCAACTACTACAGCTACATGGATACCTGTAATGTTGTAATCTTTTATGGGTTTGCATTCTGGCATAAGACAGATATCAGTCTAAAGCAAGATTGTATCACATCCTTCAGAGTTTCCCTGGAGTGTTTCCACACACTGCTCTACACCAATAGCTTCAGCCCCAGCTCCTTCCAACCACACCTTGTTCTTTTCTCCCTTTACATCTTTTCACAGGTGGAAGGCTGAAAGTCGTTGGCTCAGGAGCAGTTTCTAAACATGAAGAGAAAGGATTACAGAGCTAGAAACAAAATCATACAGGTAAATTAGATCTCATGTTTTTGCAGCTGAGACAACCTGGTAGATTCTCACAGTTTATAGATTAAAATTCCAACAACTAACAATGGGTTCCAAGCTCCCAAGCTCCCAAGCCCTCTGACTGCTCTGATCCCTTCGGACCTCAGCTTTGTTCCAACCCTGCTTTCTCAAGCTTTGGCCATACCAGGCTTCCTCCTGTGCCCGCACCTGCCAGCAGAATGTAATACATTAAGAACATGCACTGCCTGAGCATAAATTGCAGCCCTGAGCCTGTCCTTTCCCAGCTGTGTGATGTTGGCCAATTTAGTTCAAATCTCTGTGCAAGGAAAAAAAGGAGTGGCCTCATTTGTAACTTGGGAATAATAACAGTAGCTACTTCATAATGATGCTATGAGAATTAAATTATTCATATTTATGAAGGAGATGGAAATGTGTTTGATACATGCTAAGTGTTTTTGCTGATTCTTTCCTCCCCTCTAGGCTTGTATAATATTCCCTCTGTTAAAAATGTTACACTGCCAATTCTCACCTCAAATGTCTTGTCCTCAGAGCAGTCCTTCCCAAACATTATATCCAAAGTTATAAACACCACCCTCCTTGACACATCTCTCATTACCTCACAGTTTACCCTCATTATCTTATTTTTTATCATATTTTTCCTTTCACTTTACTTTTTCTCATTAGGATTCAAGCTCAATGAGGGCAGAAAACTTATTCTTTTGAGTCCTTACCTTTTAACATAGAACTTGACAAATATTGGGTACTTGTCTAAATGTATGTTTAGTTCATTAGTTAATGGCATTGAGAATTCTGGATTTTAATCTCATTATTTATTAAGTCACTTAATTTCTCAGCATTTCAATTACTTTATTTATAATTGAAGATAATTATAGACTCTCTACTTCTACCTCAGTGTGAAGTACAAATTGGGTAATCTACATCAAACTGCTGTAGACACTGTAAATATATTTGAGTATTACCCAAATATTAGTTGTTATTCTAAAGAACAAGGTAGCATAGAAGAATGAAGACTAGTTAGAATCAAAAAACAAACTGCAGCTCACTCCAAGCCCTCAATGCCAGGGTTGATTTTCTTAAGTTTTTCTAAGCTTCTGATGCAGAAGGGTGCAAATACTATTCTACGAGGGTTACATGACATTGAGGCAACTGGAAACGCCACATGTGAAAATAGACAAACCGATACTTCTAAAGCAATAAACTCAGACCAAGACAGCCTAATACTCCTTTCAACTTGAAAAAGTAATTTACATAGATTTCTTCTGGACTAATTCTCTCCATTTTTAAAAAAAACAGTTACTTTAGAAACCTTGCAATCATAAATTCATTCTCGGTGCCTTTGAATGTAAGTTCTCCCAGCCATGGTGTTTGTTGTAAAACTCGGGAATCCTCTCCAGGACCTAGGAGCAATCTCTTTGAAATGTAATCACCAGGAATGATGTTGCCCCTATGGCCTGATCTCTGGGAAGAGCAGGAGCCTAAATTTGATAAGACACCATTAGAAACCAAAAATGGTCTAATTACGTTAACCAGTGTCCCCAGTACTTCTCCATTAGTTCCCCTTAGTGCGTAAACATGCTTGTGCCTTTTGTTTCAGCAGAGTTGAGTTCGGTCTTTCTCCCTTATTGTAATAATCTCTTGTCACAATGGTCTTGCATAAAGTCTTCCTTATCTGTTTAATTTATGTGGTTAATTTTTGTAACAAATGACAGAAGTGAAAACAATGACACTGATACCACCAAGATGATCTGGATCAGTCCAACCCTTACGTATCTCTCTCAATATTTCTCTCTTCTCCTCTTTTCTGCTATTTTGTTTCTTCTATTTTCTGTGTCAAGTACATTTGAAAGAATTTTACCTTCAATTTTCTCCCTATAATTGAAGTTCCCATGCAAATAGCTTGATGACTGTAATTTTTTGTCTAATTTGATTGTACAATTTTTATAATAGCACCAATGTCGTTCAACATGAGTCACTCCTGAATTTCAATCTCTACTTCTATGAAATGTGTGGGTTGTTTCAGACAAACCTCCTGCAGCATTGTTATTCAGTGAATCTTAAATGCTTTTCAGAGGCTCTAGGTCTTGATACTGCATTAAAAAATCATGTGGATATTCAAGAGAGATGGGAAGACACAGATATGAGCCCTCTACTCAGAAGATGGAATGACATTTCTGCAACATAATTTTTAAAAGTTTGAAATGTGTGGATTTTTTCATTTCCTTGCCATCATCACTTCTGGTCTGACACTACATTTACCCACAATTTACTTAAATCTCCCTGGAATAAATTCAGCTCAAAATGACACATGGTGAAACCAATTTTAGATGCCCAATGTCAAGATTAAATTAACATTTATTTAGCCGGAAATTATGACATAGCTTTGCATTTCCAAGTTTATTTTAGTTTTTAGTATTCTGCTCTTTTTTTTTAAGTCATCAGTCCTTGGAAAATATCACATAATTAAAAAAAATCTATTCTGAATGCATTTACATTTATTGATCCTATAGCTTTGCCATATGAGTCTCCCTATTTGTCAAATTTTGTACTAGAATACCCATCAGTTCAGAAATATTGATGCATTGGCTTTAAGTAGATACATTTGGAATTTTAGGCAAAGAGCTATCCATGAAAATCAACAAAAGGGGAGTATCAGAATAAAATCAGATGTGTGTTTGAATAAGTGATTTTTATTTGATAAACTGATTATCATTCCTTTTGCAGATGGGTTACATCTGTTTGTTTTATGACAAAATAAAAAGTGAAAATGTACTATCAGTATGAGAAAAAAAAATCTCCTTTGCTTTTGTAAGAACTGATCAGTGCAATGGTACTAATGAAAACTCTCCATGTTTTCTGCTGCAACACACTTTGATAGTGACTATCTTATTGACACCATAAGAGGTAGCAGGTGAACATACCAAAGCTACTCATTTTTTAAAAATAAAACTTATGAGTTAACATCACTGCCAATCAGTGTAATGTAAGAAGCTTAACGAGCCATAGTACAGTGTCTGATGAAAACGAAAATTTGATATTAAGCCATAGTGTGTAACATCTAAATAGCCTCAGTGATTCTTCATTCCTGTTTTTCCTGAACAACCTTAGCTATATTTTAAATAATCAAGATACATTCCAAAATATGCTAATAATTACCTCCTCTGATTCAATGGCACTTAGAAAATAGAAGAAATCTAACACTTATTAAACATATAGTTTATTTCATTTACTACTCATAATAGCCTTAAGGGAGTAATATTTTCCATTTTATAGATAAGAGAACTGAGATACAGAGTGCCAAGGTAGAACTTTTCCTTATCCTACACTTTCTCTGGTATTAACATAATTCCATTAACAAATTTTATATCAGGAGCACTGTTAAAATGAAAATAGCCAATCATGGAGATACATGTACTCCATCCTATCAGTCCACACAAAATGAAAGCACCGAGGGTGCACAAAAGTTTGATCTGGAGCTTTATTTGATAATGGAAGTGGTTTTGGTTGGCAGTGTTTTGCAATAGAATAAAGAAATAATAGTGAGAAAACAAACAACTCCACACAAAGAACTGGGCAGTACATATTCGGAGCTTAGACTTTTCTTAGGACTTTGCAAGGCCAGGGATAATTCTTCAAATGTACATGACATTCAAATTGGTTTCTAGCCACTGATATGAACAGTAATTCCGGCTTTGTCCATATTCCTGACAAAGAGATCTTTCCATTATTTCACTGCTTTCAATAAAGTGCCTAAACTACTTCCTCAACAAGGGGTGGAGACTTGTACAGTCTCAGAGCAAGGCATGTCCCTGACTCTACCTATTAGTGCTGAGATTTCGATGCCTTGGCCTGCATAGTCTCTTCAGGGCTGTGGCATATAGGATCAACTAACCTGGGTGTGATGGTTAATTTATGTGTCGATTTATGTGGGCCACAGCACCTAAACATTTGGTGAAACACATGTGGATGTTGCCTTAAGGTATTTTTAGATGAGATTAACATTTAAATCACTAGACTATGAATAAAATAGATTTACTCTATTATCCTCTATATGGTAATAGGAGAACCCTTGTGCAATCAGTTGAAGTCCTTAAGAAAATGACTAATCCTACCAAAGATAAGGGAATTCTGTCAGCAAACCTTTGAATTTAAGCTGTAGCATCTCCAGCCTGCCCCTGCCTCTCTCTCTCTCTCTCTCTCTCTCTCTCTCTCTCTCTCTCTCTCTCTCTCTCTCTCTCTCTCTCTCTCTCTCTCTCTCTCTCCTCTCCTCTCCTTTCTCCATGTATTACATATATAGATATATACACATAGATACACACACACACACCTGGTTGGGTCTGTTTCACTCCAGACACCTGATTACTGCACAGGGTATATGGGTATATCATGCTACTCTGAAGTGATCCCTAATATTTCATGATAGCATGAATCTTCTCCTTTTCATGTCCTAGGATTCTCAGCCATCAACTGACAGTATGACTAGGGTGTTAAGATTTTGTTGTTCATGTCTTCAATCCCATGGAAAGCTTTTGAAGTAATGAACCATTTCTAATGCTTATTTTATTCTTCCATCATTCCCTTTTTTATTAATTTAACAAGCACTTTTAATGAATCCAGTATTAAAGCATATAAACAGACATAAACATGTCTCACCCAAATTATTATAAAAGATCTTACAAAGAGGATTACAAAAAAGTGCGATTCTTCACTTCAACTTTTCCAAAATGCAAGCAACACGATCTCTTTTAAAAATAACATAAATTGATTCATGTTAATACTCTACTGAAAATCTTCCAGTAGATTTCCTGCATTTAAGACAAAATTTATCCTCATTGCTTACAGGACCCCAGTTGTTTTAGTCTCTGTTACCACTTCAGACTCATCCCCTACAGCACCTCTTGTGCACCGGGCACAATGATCACATCTCCGCTCCTCAAACAAGCTAAGCTTTACAAGCAAATAGCATCCTAAGCCTTTTGTAATTGCGGCCAACGGAGCTGAGGATACTCCTCCCCAAGAGCTGTCCTTGCTGACTGTACTTTTCCATGGGGGCTCCTTGACACATTCCTCCTTAAACAGACTATGTCTCAGGCTTGTCTAAACCCAAGCATCCCTGACATTCCACTACATCATTTCCCAATGGCTTATTTTCTCCATAGAATGTTTCATCATCACAATTATCTTGTTTGTTTGGTGGGTTGCCTGTTTCTCCCAGTAGAATTTAAACTATTTACCAGTGCAAAACTGCATTGCTGATCCAGATATCTAAAGCCATATAAATGTTTATTTACAGTTAATGAATATTTGTTGAATGAAGAAATTCAGAACAAGGTATTGTCTAAGTATGAAAAACAAAGACAAACATACAAAAATGTATGGCAGGCAGGGTAGACATTCAGGAATTACTTATTAGACACGAAACACCATTAAAAGGCTTGTCCTTTGGAATAAAGCAAAAGATGAGTTTGTACACCTCAATACAAAGTGAGATCTGGACTGGACTAGAAGCAAAGCTGACAGCAGAGCACTGACTAAGCTCTCATTACAGTATCTCTCTGAAGACAGAGTTAGTAGCAAGTCTAGGGCAATACTGAGCCATCAAAGTGAAAATAACAACAACAACAAAAACCCAGCTGCTGAAGCAAAGATAAAGGAAAGAACTTTGTCACATAAATCAGGATTTAGCGAACAGTTCTTATAAAGTCTCAGATAATACAAATTCAGGTTTTGCAGGGCATAAGTTTTCTGTAACAACTATTCAATTCTGCTACTGTAACGCAAAAACACGCAGGGATGGCGCATAACCAAATGAATATAACTGTCTGCCATTAACATGTTATCTATGGATATTAACATCTGAATTTCCTACAACTTTAAATGTTTTATTTTGAGATAATTGTAGACAAATTAATTTATAAGCAATAAGACAAAGAGATCCTATATATTCCTCTTGCTATTTCTCCAATGGTCCAAATAACCAGAATACTGATGTCAATATACAGAACATCTCCATTCTCACAATGTACCCTCCTTTTGTCCCTTGATCGCCACATTTCCTTCTCTCCTTAACAACCATTCTTCTATCCACTTCTATACACAGGTACTTCAATCTTGTCATTTTGAAGATATGCAAATGGAACTATACAACTCTTTGGGGTTGGCTGTTTTTAGTTGCCATAATTTTCTAGAAATCCATCCAGATTTTTACATGTATCAATCATTTTCTCCTTTTAATTGTTCAGTAGTATTCTATGGTATGGGTCTACCAAAGTTTGTTTAATCATTCTGTCATTAAATGATACTAGTATTAGTTCCAGTTTTTGTTATTAGGAATAGAGCATTATGAATAATCATGCTCTGATTTTTATATGAACACAAATTTTCAATTGTATGGGATAAATACCTACTAGTACATTCACTGCACAGGGTGGTAGTGTATAAATTGAATTTTAAAGAAACTTTCACACTACTTTTCAGACTTGTTTCATTTTATACTCTGAGTAACAATGTCTCAGTGCTCCAGTTTCTTTGCATCCTCACAAAAACTAGATATTATTTTAGCCCTTATGGTATGTCATAATATCTCATTTTATTTTTAATTAATCTTTCTTTAATGCTTAATGACACTGAAAACCTTTTCTTGTGTTTAAATTAAGCAAAATAATGTATCCTCTTTAATGAAGTACTTGCTCATTTATTTTGCATATTTTTAACTGGCTTGCTTTTATTGTTATATTCTAAAAATGATCTCAATATTATAGATGCTAATTTTTGTTTCATTATATGGTTTAAAATATTTTTTCAGCCTGTGTCTTGTTTTTTATGCTTTTAATAGAATTTTCTGCAAAGCAAATTCCGTTAAATTTTTATTTTTAAAATATGTATGCGTATAAGTATTATATATGCATGTATTTATTTATTTTGTAATAAGGTATTGTTGTATGGCCAAAGATGGCCTTGAATTCATGGACTGGAGTGACTTTTAAAAATGTTATTATTACATGTTTGCAGTAAATAATGATTACATTCATTGTAGGGAGTTGGCAATGTACATAACATATCCTTCCCTCCTCCCTTCAGCAAATTTTTTTAAGTGAATTCGTATCACACCTAAGAATTATTGGTTTAGCCCCAGATTTAGATTTTCCCCATGCATTTCTTACTAAAAACATTTTATAATTTAATAAAACATAGGGTTACAGATGTAGTTCAGTAATAGAGTACACGGTATGTATATGCCAGGACTTGGATTTGATCCCTAGCACGGTGAAAAGAACAACAATAACAAATATGTTAATATTTACTGTCTCAAAGAGTTTTAGTTGTATATTTAAGTTTATTATTCATTTTGAGTTAATTTTTTATCAGAGGGGAGGTTTAAATTGAGATTCCATTTTTTGGCCTATGGATGTCCAATCAATTCAACACCATTTATTCCAAAGGCTATCTTATCCCTATTTAATTACTTCTATCTACATTGTTAAAACTCAGTTGGACAAACTTGGGTATTTTATTTCTAGGATTTCTACATTTTTTGCTGATCTGTGTGTCCATCCTTCTTCCAAAATCGTAAGATTTTGTTTTCTATAACTATATAAAATATCTTCAACTATTTGATATCAAATACTCTATCTTTATTTTCTTTAAAAGAATCTTTAGCTATTTAAATTTTATTTTGCTTGCTGCATACATTTTAGGATAATTTTATCTATATTGACAAGAAGATTTCTGAAATTTTAGTATGAATTACATTAAATCTTTATATAAATTTGGGGGAGAATTTACATCTCCACTATCTTTAATCTCCTAATCTATAAACATGGTGTATTTCTCATTTATTTAGATTTCTGATTTCATTCATCAGTATTTTGTTTTTATCTGATGCACAAATCTTATACATGTTGTTAAATTTATACCTAAATATTTCTTATTGGCTTATTATAAATATTTTAATTTTGGTATATACAGGCTCATTGCTAGTATGTAGAAATACAACTGATTTTAATGGTTTTTTTGTATTCTGAAACTTTAATGAACTTATTAGTTCTAGAGATTTTTGGTGGATTTCTTGTTATTTCTACATAGACAATAATGAGATCTACAGATAGTGAAATTTAATTTTTTTCCCCTCATCTAAATGCTTTTATTTTGCATGCTTTTATTGCACTGGCTAAAACCCTAGTACTATGTTCAAATAAGAGGTATAAAATTGGATATTCCTGTATTATTTCTGTACTAAGAAAGGGAGCATTTAGCCTTTAGGATAATTTAGCTATAGGTTTTCTGTACATTCTCTTCATGAAGCAAAGGAATTTCCTCTCCCTATATTTTTGAGATTTGTTTATAAGGAATAAATTTTACCAAGATCTTTCTGCATCAATTATCCTCATGTTATTATTGTTTTTTAGTCTAACATATAGTGAATATATTGTTTAATTTTCATACACTGAACTCAGTTTGCATATCTTGAATAAGACGGTCTTGCTTGTGATCCTTTTGTGAGTTGTTGAATTATATTTCCAAGTATTGTGTACATATTCACAAAGGATATTATACTATTGTTTTCTTTTATTACCTTCCTTTTTCTTGCTTTCAGCTTAATTTGGTCATTTTATTCCAGGATCTTGATACTGAAATTTAGGTTATTGGTCAGAGACTCTTATCTAATTTAAGTGTTTAGTAATATAAATTTCCCTCTGATTATCACCTTAGCTATGTTCCACAAATTTGGTTGATTTTAATTTTCAGTCAAACTAACATTTTAAATTTCCTTTGAGGCTTCCTCTTTAACCCATAAATTATTTAAATGTATTTTGTTTAGTGTGCATGTGTTTGAAAAGCATGTAGTTCAAAGAGCAGAAGCTGAAGTAGTGCCACACACTGTCAAATAGAAATACCAATGAAACCCTGAAGAATATGATGTTATCTTGAGGTTGACAGATATCTGTACAGTGCCAACATGGGAGAGCCACATGAGACTGAAGTACTGCATGTGCTCATTTTAACAATTGGTACAATGCCTTGTCACCAGAAGCTGTGGCTGACTTCATTACTTTTTAATTTTATAAAGTTTGTTTTATGTCCATGAAATGATTTGTCTTGGTATATGTTCTATGGATGCTTAAAAATAATGGGTATTCTGCTCTTGTTGGCTATAATGTTCATAAATGTTGATAATATTTTGTAGATTTGATAGTGTTGATGAGTTCCTCTATATGCTTTACAACTTTTGCTCCTGTTTACTTTTTTATTAGTAGCTGACATGTGAGTTGTAATAGGGTAAATGATAGCTTCACCTAGAAAGTGAATGTGAAGTGACCTTATTTGTACATTTAACAAAAATCTGCTGATAAATTAGCCAAAGGGGGGCTGCTGTTCCACCACTCCCAGCACAAAGGAAGGGGCTTCCAGGCCACTGTTAACACCTCTCCAGCACAGAGGAGGTGAGCCGTGCAGGCACCAACAGCACCCCCCCCATCAAAATGAGAAGACACGTAGACAAGTCTCAAAAGCAGACTTCCAGATCATGCACAGCAAGCCCAAAGGGAAAGGAGATGGAGCACTCTGATACTCAACCGCCTGGACTCCCTGAACTGCCAACAAAAGAGGATATGGAAAAAATGAAACCAGAAATAATTTCTCAGACAACAGCAGAGATTGGGCTCATAGTGCAAGACATGATTAATACATCTAGAGAAGACACCGATTAAAAAAAAATAGAGGAGCTGAGGAATATGATGGAAGCTCAACATAGAAAACAAATGGAATCCATAAAACAGATACAAACAGATTTCCAGAAGATTAAAAACTCCATTGAAAGTCTACACAGCAAAATAAACCAATGTGAGGACAGAATTTCACATATAGAAGATAAGATTGCAATTAGTGACCAGAAAAAGAAAAATTGCTTCAAAATTGTAAGGGACATGAGAAATCAATCCAGCAACTGCTACACAATGCAAAGAAGAATAACATAAGACTGATTAGAGTCAACAAAGAAACAGGAGAGAGTGCAGATGACATGAAAAAACTGTTCGCAGAAGTAATAGCAGAAAACTTCCCAAGCAGGGGAAAAGAACTTGACATACAGAAAGGAAGGAAGAATGAAAATGGCCATACTTCCAAAAGTCCTATATAGATTCAAGGCAATCCCAATTGAAATCCCAGGAGCATACTCCATAGACCTTGAGAAAACAATCCAAAAATTCATTTGGAACAAGAAGAGACCCAGAATAGCAAAAGCAACTCTGGGTAACAGAGACATGGAAGGGGGTATTACAACCCCCAACTTGAAATTATACTACAAAGCTACTGTGATAAAAACAGCATGGTACTGGTAAAGAAACAGACCTGAGGACCAGTGGAACAGATTAGAAGATGCAGAAACATCTCCAGACACACTCAGCCACCTCATCTTTGACAAAGGAGCCAAACACCCTCACTGGAGGAAAGATAGCCTCTTTAATAAATGGTGCTGGAGAAGTTGGGTTTCAACTTGCCAAAGACTAAAACTAGACCTATATCTCTCACCATGCACTAAATTAAAATTGAAATAGACTAAAGATCTAAATATAAAAACAGAAATGCTGAACCGGCTGGAACAGAGATTAGGTAGAACTCTTGTAGGAAAAGACTTCATGAACAAAACCTCAGTTGCCCGTGAACTGGCACAAACAATCAACAAGTGGGATCTCTTCTTACTACAAAGCTTCTGCACAGCAAGAGAAACCACCAGCAGTGTGAACAGACAACCCACAATGTGAGAACAAATTTTCACCAGCAGTCTCTCAGACACAGGTCTACTATCTTGAATCTATAAAGAACTCAAAAAAAAATCAGACCTCCCAAATTTAAAGACCCAATCCAAAAATGGGCATCTGAAATGAACAGACATTTCTCACACAAAGAAGTAGAAATGGCAAATAAACATATGAAAAAACGTTCAACATCACTGGTCATTCGAGAGATGCAAATGAAAACAATGCTCAGATTTCACCTCACTCCAGAAAGAATGGCTGCTATCATGAAATCAACCAATAAAAAATGCTGGCAGGGCTGTGGGGAAAGAGGAACCCTGCTCCACTGCTGGTGGGAGTGTAGACTGGTGCAACCACTGTGGAAATCAGTATGGAGATGTCTCAAAGAACTAGGACTGGAATTCCCATTTGACCCATTTGTTCATAGCAGTACAGTTTGTAATAGCTAAAACTTGGAAACAGCCCAAGTGCTCATCAACTGGATCAAGAAAATGTGAGTTTCTTTTTATAAAATGAAATACTAAGCCATCAAAAATGAGAAATTAGAGACATTTATTGGTAAATGGGTCCACATTGAGGCCATACTCTTAAGTGAAATAAATAGCACCCACGTGTAAATACCGAATAGTTTCTCTAGTGTGAGAAACTGAAAGTGTAAATAAGGACTAAATGGTATAATAGATAATGTGAAATAGGAAGAAAGGGGGCGAAGGGGAAGTGGGAAGGGTAGGGGAAAGGAAAGAAGGGAATGGAATTAATATGAGAAAATTTTAAAAAGGAAACAAAGTCTTTGTAAAGAGGGAGGGAATCAGGGGAAGGAAGAAAAAATGAGAACCAAGAGAGCATGTAAAGGTGTATATCTCCAATGATGAATGTCATTATATTGAACACCTAAAATGTACCAATAAAAGGATATACAACAAAAAGATTATAATATAGCTGATATGAATATACCATTTCTTCTTTCTCAAGATTAATGTTTCTCCAGTATATAATATCAACTAATGTTGTTATAATTGATGTATTTATAGACAAGTTTTTTATACTGCTGTACAAATCCCTGCATTTTAATTGGTATACTTAGACCATTTATATTTATGTAATCATTGATTTTTAAGGACTTATCTGCCCTTTTATTGATTGATTTAGTTTTGATTTTTATAAGTTCATTTTTATGCATCTGTTTTCTTTGTCTCTTGTCTCTTTTTTTTTTTTTAACTGAGAAGCTTTGGAGTTGGGCTAATTGTTTTTTCTATAATGTTTGGCTGGAGTATACCAGTTATTGTCTAAAAGATTTCTGTCTTACCAAGTATCCATTTCTCGCTATTTAAGCTGCAGAATGTACACTTTTGCTCTGGTGGTTACTGTTTGTTTCAAAACTGTTTATTAGCTTTCCTGGGCTGCTGGCTTCATCGGCTCTAAGTATGGCATAGACAAAGCAGAAAGAAAGCTCAAGGAACTTATCATGATGTTACTTCTTGGTTCTAGACTTCCCAAGTTGGTCTGTCTTTTTTTCTTCCATCTCAGGTTCTATTTATGTTCATTTCAGTGTAATGTTTTTTAGATGTATTTAATAGAATGAACAGTTTAAATTAATGTATTTCTCTTGAAGTGAAAAATTAATTCCCCAGTCCATAAAATTTTTATGTGTTATGTTATGGTTTGGGTCTGGATGTCCTCCCAAAGCCTCATTTGTTCAGAGGTAGCTGAATCTGGAATGTGTATTGCTGGGATTAAGGGTGTGGGATTACTAAACCACTACATGAGTAAGTGGTTTGGTACCATCCTAATCCTGGTAGTCCGGATGGGATAAAAGAGGCAAAAGACTCAGTGAAGGTATCTCCCTTGTTTCCTTTCTTACTTTGTGTGTGCCATGTTGTTTTTCCTCTGGGATGCCTCTGCCACTCACCCTTCCTTGGAGCCAGCTGCTTATGAACCAAAACCTTTACGAACTCTAAGCCAAATAAACCCCTTCCCCTCTAACTTTGGGTGTCCAGTATTTTGTCTCAGCAATGAGAGAAAAGTAACAAACACATGTTATAAAATATTATTCTTTTTATTTTTGTCCACTATCTAAAACTCCAAAACCACTGTTAGCAGTAGGGCCATATATAAATAGCTAGTGGACTGGAGTTGGCTCATGGGCTACAGTTTTCCAGATCTTGGTGCAGATCAAGACTTCTGAACTGCAACTCAGCTGGGCAAAAAAGCCTGCCTTAAAAAGGGAGCTAATATCAGTGAGATGTTAGGAAAGAAAAAGAGCTCCCCTCTTTTCTAAAATCTGGGAACTTGGAAGTGAGTACAAATAGTGTTTAAGAGAATGGGTGAAAAATATATGTTTGAATTATCAAAGCCCTTAAGTGTTGCAAGAGGCTCACCATCTTTTTCAGGTGTAAATCCAAATAAGGACAACATTATTTCATAAATGCAGAAAATTCCAACAAAAGTTTCTAATTTTTCTAATTGTAACTTTTTAATGTTTATTTGTGAACTATTCATGATTTCATATAAAACTCTGAGTGATTTTCCATCTTTGCTTATCTTACTCATGTCTCTAATCTGTTTACTCAGTTATCCAAATCTGCATATTAAATGCATAAATGTAGTGTTTTCTTCTTATAGACAAACTTTTTATTAAGGTATAAAACACATTTAAACAAATCGTAGTCCAAATGTTGAACATGTAACTAAGCCACAGGAAGAAGAGTTAGCATAAAAGTAGCTGATAATTGCTAAAACAAAAGCTAAAAAGATTAAACATCTAAGAAACTGAAGAATATCCATCAAAACATGACTTCAAAAAACACAAGATAAAATTGACTTTAGGGGAGAAATTCAGGCAAAGTCTCATAGTGGAAGAGTCACACAGCTGCAGAACATTTCCAGGGAAGGCTGGCTGGGAGGCGAGGGGAGACAATGTTGAGCTCATATGGCAAATGAAAGCACTGTTACATCCTTATTGTTCAGCTGAGCCAGCCTGGAAATTCATGCAAAGTGCAGACTTAGTATACGTAATTTTATTCTGAAGCTTTCTTTCTTGGATGCTATTAAATTGTAACTAGATGGAAACATGAACATTTACAAAAGTCATTACGATCCCATCACCCATGGCATGCAGATCTTCATCCTTCATGCCAGATACCCTCTGGCAGAGAATTCTGCTCAAAGTTTCTCTCCTGACTTTTTATTTATTTGGTTTGCAGATCTTCAGAAGGAAACACCCAGTGTCCTCTGAAAGGACACAAATTGCACGAAACTCATTTCCTTTCTTACCAGAACTACATGATGTATGACTTCCAATCCAGTACAACTGCCAGCAAGGCACAGGTGTGCCCTGCATAGGGTGGTGAAAATGTGATTATAGGAAGAGAAAAGTTGAGATTTTGTACCTGTAGCCACACTATAATTAGCCCCAAATGAATACCTGGTTTTCTTTTCCAAAGTTAGCAATCCTGGGAAATAGGAGAAACAAAAACTTTGCCATATCCAGTTTCATAACTACCGAGATAAGATTTAGAACTAAGAAAAGTCTTTTCCTTTGTCATTGATATTTTGGTCCAGTATAGAAAAATGTTCTAGAAATTCCATTTATTCTAATAGTTTTTATGCCACCATAGTTGACTAGGTAAAATTAACATAAAATAGCTTTTCCTTTTTAAAAAAAACTAAATTGGAAATTTACATTTTACTCTTTAAAATGTGGTTCAGAAAATTATCATTTCTTATGTTGAGTAACAAACATGTATTGAAAATTCTTATAAATCTGACTTAGTAAAAGGCAAACCTACTGAGTTATAAGGCAAGGCATTAAATATGATTATATTAGAGTCAAATATTTATTCAGCAGTTACTAATTTCAACTCAGATGGTTACAAATAACATATTCAGGGTTATTCAGTGTAGCACTGTTTTCATTAATATGGGTCTGGAGACAATCTACATATCCATTAATAGGAGACTAGTGGTATAGCTGTATATTGCATCATAGTAAAAGGATAAGAAATATTTTATGTACTAAAAGAAAATAAGTATTTCCCATATATATTCTACCATTTATTTTAAAAATATAAAAGGATACTCATGTTGTATGTACTTGCTTATATGGATGCACACAATATTCCTCTAAAATACAAACAGAGGAATAATTTTAGTTTCTTGTATGGAAATTAATCAGGTACCTGAGAAATATTGGTTGAAGGATAACTGAGTACATACATTTTATAATTTTGATTTTTTTGAGCCATGTAAATGGTTATTCATTCATCAACTTTTTAAATTTTAAATTTTAAAATTTAGAGTCATTGGATGTTTAGTATGCTAAAATGTGATAACTATGTTGCACTTCATAGATAATCATTAATCTTGGACTAAATGCATAATGCATCATACTTATATCAAAACAATTAAAATCTCATGAGATAAACATAATTAGACTCAGTTAACACAGATGTGGCCCTACCCTGAAGTTTACCCAACAGAACTCATTTTTATATGTGGAGAAAGTAAGCAGATAAAGATGCATTATGATTTGGGGAATACATATAAATCCACATGACCAAATTTACTTCTTCTGCTATTAAGTCGTAAATTCTGAAAGTTTCTCCATCGGCAAGACATAGGAAGGACTATCTGAGGAGAGTTGTGTAACATATTGGCTACCTTAAAAATTAACATAAATTAATTCATGGAATTCAATGCACCCTATTCTAGCTAGGATCAGGGAACTCCAGGAAGTTCACCCTGGAATGTATCATTCTGACAAAGTGGAAATTTGGGGAACCGTGTTTTATCTTCTTTGGGTCAACAGGATAGAAAAAACATTTTAAGTACTTGTCTCCTAAATTGTTAAATATCAAACATAATATAATTTAAGAGAAGCTAGGAGTCCCAGGGAAAAGAAAATGAGTTTTAATTTTAAATTTTGAAGAAGACTATCTTTACTTGTTAGAAATAGAGTTTTATTAACTATAAGAAAGTATCCATTTACACCAAAGATTTCAGAAATTCAAATGAATATCAGATAAAATAGTTGTTTATATTCTTGAGGACTGCAATAATCTTAAAATTATTTTACTTCTTAGAAAAACATTCTTTAAAGCGGTATGAAAAGAAGCCAAAAATCAATAATGTCAAAGGCAAAGTAATAAAATTCCAGCATATAATTAAAATGATAAATATTTTCATAGAGTAAAACTAAGTTGAGCTATCATCTTTATTAAATAAATCCTGGGTATTTTCCCCTCTGAGGTATTTCTTATTCCACTAGAGATTGTTGGGGTAGGAAAAAGACCTCATCGTTTTTTCAGTTGAGATTTTATAATTACTTAAAAGTGTACAGATTGAGTGTGAGGAATGTCAGGTTCAAATGGCAATTTTTTTAATGTTGGTAAATAAGCAATGAAAAGGAGCTTGCTTTAGGGAAAATTATTCCAAATCGCTGGCCTAAAAAAGAGAACGTGGCACTGCAGGCACACCTGAAATTTTAATACTGGAAATATTTATTTTTACTTAAAGTAGTCATTAGGTATTTTGAAAATATAACTTATTTTTCAGAAAAAAAATTGCCTAAAGAGAAAAAGTAGGTCATAGGGTAAATAATAAACACAACTTATGAGAAAAAATTAGAAAGTATCATTGCCAATTTGTTCTAAGTTCACTATTTAGAAATGCTAGTTTTTCATTACCAAAGGATATTTTAGGCTCCCAAAAGAATAAGCTTTCTCCATTATACTAATGATGATATTATAACAATCAACCAAATAAAACTTTCTCCAAGAAGTGTTATTAAACATATTGCTCAAGATTGAATAGAAGCAAATAGACATGCTACACCTATCAATAGTATTCTACAGCAAAACATTTTTCAATTCCAGAGGGATCAAATGAAAATTTTTAAAAAATGAAAAGATAAAGAAAACAATTCAAAAGACAAAGCAACTTTAATCCATTATTAGAGAATATAAAATTTCTTCCAATTTTAATTTTGTTATAGAGCAAATATAATGATAGTAAAGGATGTGCTGAAAACAACACATTCGATTCTGGAAACATATATAGGTTTCATAATAACAAATTAAATAGGCCTCTACACAATATGATTATATGGAATAAATCTGTATTGAGGACTAGAAAAAAGGAAATAATAAGAAAAGCCTTGCTTACTGATGAAGTGATTAAAGGAATGAATTTTTCTCATCTATCACCATCAGTAAGGGTTAGGAAACAGATAATGAAATTTTCAGTTCATGTTAAATTGGATGGTATTCAAATTTCAATAAGGATGTAGAAGCTAGAAAGATGAACCTGAGAGAAAAGTAAGAAATAATTGAAATAAAGGAAATAAAGGAAAATTGAAATTAATATTGTATACTATCAGAAATGTAAATTACCAATGGAAAATGTAAGAAAAAAATCTCAGGCTGAACCACTGGAATTAGAATGAAGCTACTCAGTTCACAGTGAAGGAGAAGCAGAGCAGAGGAACAGTACCAGAGCCAAAGGACCAAGGGACCAGACATAGACTCCAAGATCACGTCTCTGTAACCCACCCAGACACACCTAGAAGTGTGTGCCACGGATCCTCTAGGCAGACCCCAGAACTAATCAAATTGAAACTCCACCCTAACAACCTCAATGGGAGAACAAACATAAGGTTACTAGGAGGTCAAATGAGACAAGGTCACATATGTAGTCAAGGTTAATTCTCACAACACAAAGTATATAGGTATAAAGAAATTGCTGGAAAAAAAAGGGAAGAAAGTGACACAAAGTCAAAGAATTAGTAGATCACAGAAGATTGACTAAAGCCAAGTCTCTGCAGGAAAGGGAAGAGGAAAAGAAGAGGAGTAGGAAAAAGGCATGCCACTTTGGTTTTGGCCCACTTGTTACATAAAGTTCTGCTGCAGTGTGGGACAACCCAAGTTTAGAGGTAAAATGTTGGAGTACTATATAAAGTCTCTGGGATTACGTAGAAGAAATTTCTCAATATAAATTCTGATAAGCAATTTTCCTGAGGAGGACACTCCCTGTGGACAATATTTGAATAAGAAAATCAAGGAAGAAATAACCTAAAGAAGAGAAGCAGCAAAATTTCTACAAAGAAATGATAGGTAGCACCGAGGAAGGAAGGGTCATCAGTTCTAGATAGTTCCTAGAGCCTCACACCCACTCATATCTGCAAGTGAACTTTCATATTGTGACACCCTTTTTATACATTAAACAGCTTAGCTGCCTCATTTGGGCAGGGGAAGGTGTTGGCTCCATTTTAAAATTAAACTTTAATATTTAACTTTTGAGATGAAATCATGACTTATGATCTAAAATGATTCAAGCATGGCTGAATTTTCCACTTGACCAATTATTCCTAAATAGTTGACAGTATTTGTTGCATTTTAAATTTCCCTAGTTAAGTAATGATTAATTTCCCCCCTACTGAGTAATGACTTCCCTTTTGTGGCAGTATTTCTTTCCAGTAAGTGGCTACATTATTTAGTTCCTCACCCAAAATTCTGCATAAGACCACCACCAAGGCTACCGGAGCTTGTGGCAAAAGACCTGCTAAGTTTTCCAAACACTGTATTATCAACGTCATAATCTATTAATATGTTATGCCCAAATAGTAGTTGTGCTGTTAAGCATTAGAAATAACTTCACTCCGCACCAGAAATAAGATAAAATAATTATATATAAACTTTTTCTGACAAATGCTAGATATCATCACTTTCTAAAGGACTACATCATTCTCTTTAGAAGTTTTTCATATTCTACATTTTCTTTCTCTGGAGGATAATCAATACCTATTCATATATACATTATCAGAAAGGGCCAATAGCCAAAGACCCAGCTTTCTCTTTAAGTCTGTGTCAGTGTCAGTGTTTTTTTGTTCTCTCTCTCTCTCTCTCTCTCTCTCTCTCTCTCTCTCTCTCTTTCTCTCTCACACATTGTACTGTGGTTGGGGTCTTTGATGACATTCTAATGGAGGGATAATAAATAATATATGGTTAGGTGTATGCCATGCCAAACGAGAAGTATGTGGAGGAAATCAAATAAAGTGATTTGATAGGTAATAGTGGAGGCAGTGAAGAGAGAAGTTGCCACTTTATATAAGATGGCCAATGGGTTACTGAAGAGCCTATTGTGGCTTCTACATAAGAAAGTGAGATGGATTCTGAATAGAACAGAGACAAGATGGAAACACTGAGACCATGCATGGGTAGGAAGATCACTATTGTGACATCAATGAACTTTAAACTGGTAGCTGTCCAAGTCCAAAGCTCTAAGGGGTTCATAAAAGTGTAAAGAAGTCTCTGAGTTTCTTATAATAGTCCAGGTAGACAAAAGGGAGTCAGCGTCACACCATAATAAAGACCCTTGACAAGAATTAAAATTTCAGTTACAAAATACCTGGAATTAAATGTGATTCTCAACTAAAAACAAAAGCTAGATTACATGATGCTCCAAAGGAAGGCAGATTTAAATTTTGTGTATTGTCCTAACACTTTATCACAGGAGCCTCAGTGACTTGGACCCAAGTTTTGAGAAGTAGTGAGATGATTACGTGATCTTTCTACTATTCACAAGTTCACAATGAATAAAAGTGTATAACAAAGAGGCCCAGGAGATATGGAATTACAAGCCATTTGAATAAGGATACTGGACTCCAAAATTTTTATAATTACCTGGCACCTGAATTTCTTAGGGAACAGTTCACACATAGTGTGTATCAATGAAGGGAATAATAAGACAAAATTTGTAAGACAAACTATGAAGTGACAATATAGGTTAATCAAGCAATAATAATGAAAGACAAGAAGAGAGTAACAAGGCCCTTGTAGAATCTCCTTCCATTGTTTAAGAATGACTACATGAAAAATCTGTAACTTTTGGAAACAAGTTAGTATGTGCATGTTATATCCTTTCTTGAGTAGGATAGCCATCTAATCATTATTTCTCTAGTCATCTTGTTACGGTGTAGATCTAGACTGTCCCACCAAATTCTCATTGGCCTAGAGGTGGGATTCTTGGAAGTTGGTTGGACCATGAGAGCAGTATTCTCATTAGTGGATTCATCCATTGGTTAGTTCAGAGGCTGACCATGCTGCTGCTGTGACAGTAGTGAAAGGAGTGTGGCCTAGAGGAGTACAACTCCTTCCCCAGCTCATTCCTTCTCTCTCTGCTTCCGGGTCACCAGGAATAAGCAGTTTTTCTCTGCTATGCCCCTCTGCCATGCCATTTCTGCCTTGGTGCCAGCTGGCCATGGACTGTGAACTCAGTAAACTGTGAACCTAAACAAATCTCTCCTCCTTTGAGTTGTGAGTGTTAGGTATTTTGTCCTAGTGACAAGAAAGTGACTAAGATGCATCTAATCCAGTCATTTCCTTTAAAATTCTGGGCCCTTCTTAAGGTAACTGGCTATGTTCTTTCTCTGTCATAAGCCAAATGAGTATACAAAAAGTAAATAAAAGAGAAAGAAGAGAAAAAAATTCTGCAGCTTATAAAACCAGGTGTGACAGTTTTTTTGTTCTAACTGGTTTTAAACATTACCTTATACAGCATGAATTACAAAACATATTGTATCTTCACAGCAGGAATAGAGATTGGTGAATATATTAACATTATAACATTGACTAAAGTTAAACTTTAATCTGGATCAGTACGCTATAGATAGCTACGCAAAACATTAGCTGTTTTGATTAAAAATATATATTGTTTAACAAAGAGTCCTTAAAACTCCTTATCATTATGATGTAAAACTTTGGCCATGTTTTAAGTTTCAGTTATAGTATGGTTCTTTTTACCAAATCCTAGCAGTCATCCAAATATATTCTTCAGATCAGCTTCTACTAGGAAAATCAAGCTACTGAGAGTTCTCAGATTCAAACCTTAATGAGGCAATTTTATTTTTGTTGACCACCCCTCCAGGTCATAGTAATTTAATGATTAGTAATCCTCTTTAATAATACGTTGCAGGCAGCAAAGCACCTGCTGGGAGAAAACAGTTTTGCATGAACAAATCAATATGCATTGTGTGCTTTCAACCATTCAATAATCAATTCACCCTTGTTATGAGAAAATAAATGCCAAAGTCCCCAAAGTTAATTTTTAAAGAGAGCTTTTAGAAGGCTATCAGATTATTAAAAGTTTCCATGGATTATCTTCTGTTTGTTTATTTGGTCCTGAAATCTCTCTGCTGCATCTCACAACATCTCATTCAAAAACTGTAAGAGATCCTAAAAGTAAATTCTAGCAGGAAGATTGGCTACATTTTCTTCCTATCACCAAAATGCTGAAGGCTTATTTGACTAAAGCATTTTACAGACTCAACTCTTTTTTCCACCCTCTAGTCTTACTTTTAAGTATGCCAGCTGCATTTAATAAGCTATCAAATAAGGCTTTCAGCAGGCTTAACTATAAGATGTCAGATCTTCTACTTCATGTGTTATTCAGTAATTTTCAATTTCTCAAATTTGTGCATTAAAAGAAGATAATGTATTCTTTAGACTAGTCAGAATTTTCAAAAGTCTTAGTTATATGCTATGGGCTTTCAACATCTTCTTGTTACCATAGAAATGGGTTTATGAAGGACTGAATCTGTGCAGCATAATCACAAACATTAAATTGGCATATAAAATCATTCCAGCCTGGCATCTCTACTGTCTATGCTAATGATTTTGCTGCTTTTATAGCAGTATATTACCAGGCTGTAATTCATTCAAGGACCCTTAAACACCATCTTTCATTGAACTGGATTCAGAGGGTGTCTTACATATTGTGTACCATTTTTCTGCTAGCCAGCTGAGTTCTCAGTACATTATATTCCTTCATCAATGAGTTCTGTAGATTAGAAATCAAACCAGAGAACCCTACACATAACAGTACCAAATGTAATGCATGCGTGTTATTCCTTTCATTTCAATTAGTAAGATATTGTGAGTGGTAAACAAGATTCACTTTTTTGTATTCCAATCACATTTCCATTTAACACAAATTGATTAAAAGTTTAGCTTATTGAATAAATATACTTGGACATCTAAGTTACTAAAGTTGATTTTCTCAAATCTTTTTCCTCTAAGAAAGTTACTACATAATTTAAAATGATGAAGTTATAAATAAAGATAACTATGGTTAATTACTGTGTTCTTAAACTAGTTCAAAACAACTTAAGCTAGTCATCTAGGTAGCTTTAGGAATGCCTGCACTTGTTCTTTTGCTAAAAAGCTCAATTATTAAAAAAGCAAATGTACTGTTCTGCTGTCTACCCAAACTGAAGCTAACTAAATTCCTGTTTGTAACTAAAACTGGAAAGAGTCTAAAATTAACAGCTACTTTAATTCTTCTGTGTGTCATCCTTCATTGTAATCCTCTTGTAGAATAGGCATTGTTCAGCAACTTTTCATTTGATTATGGAAAACTAGTTTTGCTTAAGCTGATGTCAATGATGTTATGTCTATTTTTGGAAAGGTCAAGTCTCCAAAAGAGAACTAAACCTATTCAAATCAGAGAATGCCCTGTGCCCTTTGTAAAACAATCAAGTGTGGCTGTTTTTCTCACACTTCGGTTAGAAAGAAAACCTCAAGCTTAGTGACTATTTGTTGCTTTTTCCACCAAGCATCTATGCCCACATGCTATAATAATAATTTCCCTTTCCTCATTCTATTTGTATCTAGTGAGGCTAAATCCAATCCCAAGTATAAAACGGATTTTGTACTGCTCAGCCATAGGATTGATTCAAGGAAGACCAAAGATCTATGTTAGACCAATTATGATAACACATCGCAAAATCAGAAATTGAGTTCTCTTTCCCCCTAAAATTGGTTTTATGATGACATGAGTGAAATGCTTCTGAAGTAACAAGCCCAGCACTGTAGAAGGCAGAGTGAAAAGATGGCAGAAATTGGAACTGTGATGACAGTGCTTCAGTGTATTAATCCACCTGTACCCTACGACTTGTCACTAAAGTGAATCAATTTGCTTTAGTCAGATTGAGTCAGATTTCCTTTCACGGGCAACACATTCAGCTTCACAATTGCAAAGCCACATATGTACTTCAAAATATCGTGTGGTATGTGGTAAATATGTGTAATGCAATTAGTAAACCAAGAAAAATACAAAATAATTAAGTTTCTTAAAATTTACTCTGCTGGTGATAGCACCAATCAGATATAAAATATCACTTTTAGTTTCAAGAAATAGCAATAATATATCATTCTACTTAATTAAAAATATGTTTAAAAAGAACTTGGGGATATAGCTCAGTGGTAGAGCATGGGCCCTGGGTTTGATCCCTATGCCCTCCCATACACACACTGAGAAAAAATATGTCTACCAGAACAATTTGCTGCTCTAAGGATTAAATCAATTCCTTTTAATCTTCAGAATCTTAACACTTCCTGAAATATCAGATGAGAGTAACAGATTTTACTTGCTTATGATATGCACTTATTTATCCTGTATCACTGGTCCATTATGTTCTCCTGCTGCAAATAAAGAGATGAGACACATCCCCAGTTCTCAAGGAGGATACATTCAAACAGAGATGAGGCAAATAATAAAATTAATAAAAGATATCTGTTCATGTTTCAAAATGATTTTAATGGGAGAAGGAAAGTGAATAAAATAATATCAGAAAATTTTGAAATTAATTAGTAAAGCAAATTCTCTCTCTCACACACACACACACATATTTTTTGTTCCATTAATAGGCCATGATTGTATAACTAAGGCTGAACAAAAATAAGTTTTGCCACTCTGATAGCTGCTCCTGAAAATTACTTAGAGCATACACTGATTTTTTTCTAGCAATCTTATATCTAGGGTCATGTTCATGACTCATTTTTTTCTCAGAACCAAAAGTACAGTCAACATAAGTTAAGGTCACAACTTGAATTAATATTAAAACCTCCTTTTAAATGTGTAACAAAATGCCAACATTAGCATGAAGCAAGAAAGGGTACAACATTCAAGCCATGTAAAACATATGTCTCAGTACTAGCACACCAGGAAACATGTAAAATGTCTCCGTAAAAATTTATCTCCAGATTATAAAGTTGTAAATTATATAAGCAAACTTTCCTTAACCCAATGTTCTCTGATTATCTTTTGAAATCTTCATAACCTTCAAAACAGTTTAAATCCTCCCTCCAAAAAAATTTTACTTCTTTTAAGTATGTACATATCACACATTAGCTATCTGCACTAAAGAAGATGAAGTATAATTTAACACTTAAGAGGTTTTAGATTCAGATAGATCTATTTCACTTTTCAAAGACTTGAAAATTAATTCAGTTTTCTGAGGCTTAGTGTCTTTATCCATAAAGAATGAATAATAATAACTGGCATGATAGGCTAGGGGGTGAAATGAAATGAAATACTTAAAGCACGAAACAGTACTAACATGTAGACAGCTCCACAAATGGGGGCTAAAAATTAAATATAGTAACCCAACACACTTTCTGAAGAAGCTCAAGCACTGAACATCCTTTAGGCTATTTCAATTATATTGGTTTCTTATTACTGCTTTTAAAAATACTACTAGAAACTTCATGGCTTAAAACAAAATATTATGACCTTACAGTTCTAAAAGGAATCTCACTCAGCAAAAATCAAGGTATCAACAGAGCAGCATTCATTCAGAGGTTCTCAGGGAGAGTCCGTTTCATTTCCTTTCCAACTTCTATAAGTCAACAGCATTCCTTGACTGATTTCCCCTTCCTACATCTTCAAAACTATCAACATAGCATCTCCAAATCTGATTCTGATACTTCTTCTTTTCCTCTCTTACAGTAAAATCCTCATGATTGCATGGAACTCACTGAATAATCAATATAATATTTTTACTTGAAGGTTAACTGATTATTCATTTCATGCGGGCTTCATTTCATGTGCCCTTTAATTCCCTTTTCCAAGGTAATGTAGTGAAATCATAAGTTCCATGCACTGAGACACGGGCATCTTTGGGAAGTCATTATTCTGTTGACTCCAATAACCAACCTTAAGTTTATTTTTTTAATTGCAAAATGGCAATTCCTAAAATTTACTTCAAGTATCTATGTTATACATATTTCTCAATGGCCCAGAAAACACACCCACTCTGGAAGTCTACAGTAATTAAGTGGTTTTTTTTGTTTTGTTTTTGTTTTTTGGTACCAGGGATCGAACTTGGGACCTTGCTCTTGTGAGGCAGGTGCCGGAAGCACTGAGCTAAATCCCCGGCCCTACAGTAATTAAGTTTTATAAAGCCAACTTATTCATTATTTACTATGTAAACGTTCATGGATAATTTGTAAATATAAAATTGTTCTGTTGAATATGCGAAGATGGCCAAAATAATCCATTCACTTGAACAGCATAATTTGAGTTAATGTTCTTAAATACCACAGATCACAGAAACATAGTTTTGGAGAGAATCTTAAATTTTTTATACTCAAAACACACTATATGGTTAAATTCTTCAATTTTGGTTAATTTTTATAATCTTTATTTTACGTATTAGTTCTCAGGTCTTCTGCATACTCTCTGAGAGTGAGAGTCTAATGCAAGTTCCAAACCAAGTGCCAATGATGTTGAGAGAACAGATCGACTGAATGCCTTCTCCTGCTGTTTTCTCTGTGTGTATGGATGTGCTTTTGTATGCACACACACATACAGCTCAGCAATAGATTGCCTAGAATAGTCATTAATTTTAAATTTGAGACATGTACTGAGTTTAAAGACTGACAAAACTCTAGATAAATGTACATACACACAATTTTACAGTTTGCCGTAATTTTCAAGGGCCCTACTAAAATCCATAAAACTATGCTTGTAATCTGTTACCCTCCAGCTGGTGGGTTCTTCTCTCAACCCACAAAGAATTACAAGGTAGTGAGTCAAAGGAGGACTAAGTAAAAGTATTTATTACAGAGAAACAGCAGCATTTATTGTAAAGTGAAAGCAAACAGCACCCAGGCAAATGAACCATGGAGGTGACCAGAAGGGGTTGCCAAAGGGACTCTCTGTCTAGGTGTTTTTATAAAAAAAAAATGACTATGTCTCAGCCAAGTTGAGATCAACCTATGGGGTTACATGCAGGAAAGTTTGACTTAAATATGTGCCTACAGGAACTTAGTATGTAGCAGGCATATTCTTGAGAGCACCACTAATTATAACTTTATACAGAACAAAGACATTCTTTGGAGGTATGAATATCTTATTTCTGGGCAAGAAAGCTCTGCCAATCCAATGAGGGCTTTGTTTGTTGAGCTTCTGGTGCCCTAGCCTTGGCCATCATGGCAGAGTGTCCTTCATTGAGTCATCCAGACTTCCTCTGAGCTTTGCCCTGGGAACCTGGCTGGCTGTAATTCTCACTGCCAGGGCCCTCTCTGTGGTCCTCTTCACTCATGGGCCAGTGCTACTCTGAGAAATCTTCCCACCCTCCCACAGAGCCAGGCTCCTCCTCAACAGTTTCAAACATACATCATCTTTTACTGAAGCTGATTGTTTAGGTTACTGTTAGGAACCTTACATTAGGTGAGGAAAATGACACCCAAACCTTAGCAAACAGAACCTAAGCCTAACTGCATCCACATGGAGGGCTCATGGTTCATTTGGCTCTGTCTCTTGTTATTTCCCTTGCTTCATAATCCTGTGTCATATATGCTGAAAATACATTTTTAGAATAGAATTAGAATTTCGATGCAGATAATTGTCATGCATCACTTAATGAGGGGGAAATGTGCTGAGAAAGGTGTCATCAGATGCTTTCATCACTGTGTGAGCACTGCAGAATATATTTACATAAATCTAGATGGTATAATCTACTACACACCGAAGACATGAGGTATAGCTTTCTGCTCCTACGCTACACAGTCATACAAAATGTTAATGTACTGAATATTATAGGCAATTGTAATACAATGGCAAATATTTGTGTATCCAAACATAGAAAAGATATAGTAAAAATACTAGAACACAGGAATTTTTTAGCTCCTTTATAATCTTATAGGGCTACCTTCATACATTCAGTTGTTAACTGAAACATCATTGTGACTTGTGATAGCTAAGGTTAAGATTAATTGTAAACTCAATCGACTTGGGAATTACCTAGGGGATTAGTAAAGTACATTTCTGGCTATGTCAGGTAAGTCATGGAGGCATGACGTTCCTACTATAGGTGGTCCCTGCCCTTTCTCTTAGACACTATTTTCCTGCTCTGCTTCTGGGTCACCGTGAACTAAGCAGCTTTACTAAGCCACTCGATTCTATCATGATGTTCCTGCCTTGCAGCCAGCTGAACGTGGACTGCATCCTCAGAAACCATGACCCAAACAAACTGCCCCTCCCTTAAGCTGTGGGTGTCAGATATTCCATGAACAGGAAAGCTGACCAATGAAATAACGATGATCATACAACTTCTCCTTTATGTTTCTAATGTCTTGTTCACGGAATGTTTCCTACAACAAAGTAAAACAAATAAACTCCCATAATCTCTTAATTGGTTTAAAATTTTGGATTTCACATTAATTCTGTAACTTACATATTTTATTTTTGCATATGTGTAATATTTTTTTACCTTAAAGTAAAATGTGTCAATATGATTTATTGAATAGTATTTTTTACTTTCCTAATGTATATCAGGGAAAAGTTTCCATTTGAACAAATCTCTTCTAAGTTCTTTTTTTACCAACCAATCTTCATAAAATCACATTTTCTCATTGAACCATTATTGAACCATTACCTCTCCACATTAAATTTTAAATCAGTTTGTAAATTTCCACAGGAAAAAAACTTCTTTTAGTATTGTCATTGAAACATCATTGAATGCATAGAGTGAACAAAAATTACCATTGTTATAAAATTCATATTCTCATGAATAAATTTAATACATTTCTCCATTTGTGCCTTTTTATAATTCTCTTCCATTTTTTTCAAAGATTGATATTATAGCCAACAACTCTGTGGAAATTTCTTAATGTTTCTAACAGTTTGTATATTTTCTGTACCAGGTGATTATCTGTAAAAAAAAAATCTCTTTCTTTCAGTTCCTTAAGCTATAATCATTTTTGATGACTTAATGCATTGTTCAGGTTATAAAATAGAATACTATTGAATAGTGTGGATAATGTGAAATTCACTGACCTGTCCCTGGCTTCCAAAAATACTTAAGGGCTAACTGTATCCCTCACTTTTCCATTTCCATAGGCTTACTATGCTACAGTACTGGGCAGCCCTTGCCATTGCTTTTCAAGCACTGATATATTGAGTGATTCTTGACATCATGTCCTATACAAAAGGAGATGATAGCTTTCATCATTTTTCTAATGGCAGAAACAATTTGTCAAAGATAAGAATTTACTGTTCTTTTAAATTGGAAAAAAATTATTATAAAATGGTTCAGGGTTTGTGTCAGAGGGTTGATATAACTCCCAATTTAATATATAGTGATGTCTTTAATAATACAGGCATATTTACAAAAATCTTAGATTTCACATTTTTACATAAAGTTTTGTTTTATTTCTTGTTAAAATCTTTATCTTTACTTATCACTATGTTTTATTTAAAGCATATCTCATTTAAAATTTTTTTAATTTGTCCTGCCACAATTGCAGCTAAATTTTAAATCTTTCAAAGAACACAGTTTGGTTTTGTTAACTCATTTTAACTTGGGTAGATTGCTTTTTATTCTCTTATATCTTGAAAATTCGTACATTTTGAGCCGCAGAAAGATTTCAGATTTGTATCAGATATAAAAAACTATAAAATAAATCTACCTCCAAATCATCCTATACAGCCAATTCCAACTTCAAAAGGATTATTTTGCAGAATAAATCTAAGTCTTATAATAGAATAACAATGCCATGTACAAAGTTAGCCAAATGATATTCTGAGCAGGAGTTTTTTCACAAAGATAATTGACTAAAATGTTAAGAGACTAATATTAACACTTCACATTAAAAATGATACAGTAAAATAGAAAAAATAAACCTGTTATTTAGCATGATAGATATGCAAGAATTCACCAGAGATAATATTTTCCTATTCACGTCTTTGTCAAAAAAATGTGCACTCTACCAATATGACTAACACATGTATCAGAATTCCTCATCGTGTTCATGAAGTTATATTCCCCTTTCACAGATAAGCATCAAGAAATATAAGCACGAAACTGAGTGTGGTAGCATACACCATAATCCCAGCACTCTGGGAAGCTGAGTCAGGAGGATCACAAGTATAAGCCCACCTTGGCAACTTAGCCTCATGCAAAAGCTCCAATCCCCAGTACCCTAATACATATATATATAATACATATGTATAGTACATATATATAACATACAATATATTCAATATATTATACCTGTATATTATACCAATATCAATTATAATTATTTATACCAATATTATATATAATATATTATGTATACATATATATATAGAGAGAGAGAGAGAGAGAGAGAATTTTAACTGTGATTATTATTGGACCTCAAAATTTTAAGCCAATTTTTGCTTCCAACAATGCATATACCTTGTATTTACTGATTTGCTGCTTGGATTATTCACAATGAATATATGATTATTTTACTATAAAAATTAATAAAATATTTTTCTAAAAGTTATAAACCTGTCATTATTTGATTTTGTCTTCTACTGCTTGAATAAGATTTAATGATCTAAACCAAATAGCAGAGGTAGGAAGATTGGCATGAGCTTGAGGCACCCTGGGCAACATAATGAGCTCAAGGCCAGTCTGTACTACATAAGAAGACGCTATCTCAAAAAACAACAACAACAACAACAACAATGAATAAACCAAATGACACATATGTACAATATCGTCAGTGCATGTGGTAGGTAGAATAATGCCCCTTCTTTTCAAAGCTATCCCCATAATATCTAAAACCTGTGAATGAATAAGTTATCTTACGTTATGACATGGACTTTGAAGATGTACATTAAGAATCTGAGAGGAAGAGGCCATTCTGGATTATCCAGGAAGTTCTAACGTACTCATAAGGGTTCTTGAAAAGGAAAGAAAAACACTGTAGAGTCAGAAAAAGTGATGCAACACTGGGAAGACAGAGATAAAGTAAGAGAATGGAAGACGCTACACAGCTGCTTTTGGAGATGGAGGAAAGGAGCAACAGCCAAGATACGTGGAACCTTCAGAACCTAGAAAAGGTCAGGAAATAGATCCTATCTTCGAGCCCTGAAAAGCAGTGCAGCCCTAACAACACTGTGATTTTAGGACTTCTGATGTCCCAAACTGTAATATAATACATTTGTGTTGTTGAAAACCAATATATTTCTGGTAATTTTCTAGAGCAGTAAAAGGATATGAATTCAGGCAACAATATCAAATTTATTGTTGTTTTTTAAACAGATTGATTTTGAAAGTAAATCTGTCAGCTAAGCAGGCATGACAGTCAACATCTGCCATTCATATACTCCCCAGTGGATGGTTCCCAGGGGCCAGTCTTAAAGTATGTCCAATCAGTAGTTGTTAGTTCACAACTACTTTTATTTTGGCCAAAATGTCCTCATTTGATCCACTCAGCTTCAAAGGCTCTATTTCAATGTCACGCCTGGAGCAGTAATATTTTTGACAAGCTGAGATACCCTCAGTCATTTACTTTTGTAGGACTGCCACCTACTCAAGGACAGAAAGGAACTGAGGCTCCTTAACTAAAAAGCTCACACACTTCCACTCTTTCCAAGTTCTGAGAACTGCTTTTTCATGCAAGAAAAAGCATGCTCTCCCATTTCACATTGCTTTCAAAGTCAGGATCTTTCCTCTCCTTTCAGAAAGCCTAGCATAATCTGATTTAGGGCTTTAATTTCTGTAGAAAATGAGGCATTTGGTAAGCAAAATTATTTCTTGCCTTCTTTGAGGCCAAGAGACACAAAAGTTGTTACTCTCTGCAATGAAGGGACGTCCAGTGAAAATAAAGGTGAAATATAAATTACATTTCATATTATCTAATCCATACTAATAGCAGAGTTAAAGTAGCATCCAGTAGTCTTACCATGCTTGTTTTCTCTGTAAATGTAGAAATTAAAAATAAAGTAAAAGATTAAAACATTAGAGTAGAATATCAACATGTGTCTTATACAAGTCATTTACCCTCTCATCACCATTCCTTCATCTATAATATTCATGTATTAGAATGGCCTATCTAACTCACAGAGTTAACAAAAGGGTAAGTTAATAAGAAAAGTAGCAGTACTGCACAATATTAGCGCCATTCTTCAAAAAGCAGTATCATTTTTATTAGGAAGAAACAATTAGTTTCAATATGAAATTTTGAAGCACAAAAGAGGACTAAAACCTAGACTGCTCCTCTAAATTGCCTACAAATTATTCAGTCTTTTAAGGTCCCTATAGCATGAGAAAATTTGCATAGACCTGTGGGAGTGGGTCAAAAGGCTGGGGAAACCAGTAAGTTTCTACAAGGAACACCAGGTGGTCAGGTTCTCCATATGGAAAATGTTTACTCCATAGGCTAAGTATTTATTTTCCAACAAACTCTTCTGCTTCTCCTCATATTAATGCCCCATGTTCAATGTGTATATTCCATGGCAGATAAGTTCCATATGTGGTAAAATAATATTTATTAAATGTTCAGTATATTCTTGACACTGCTGTAGATGCTAAGGATGTTGAAACAAAAGAGATTAAAGGATTCTTATTCTCGTGAGACTTGCATTGACCTGTGGAATAGGAAGGATGGAGAGATAAACAAAGGAATATATTTCACATGTTGGTATCCTCATTTTCAAGGTGATGGCATTAGAAGATTGGAGCCTTGAAGTTGATTAGGTCATGTGGTAGAGCTTCAAGATTGGGACTAGTGACACCAGGAGCCCCTTCTATCATACGAGAACACAGCAAGATGGCACCACATATGAACCCAGAAACAGACTGTTACCAGACAATGAGTCATCTGGTACCCTGATCTTGGATTACCCAGCCTCCAGAACTGTGGAGTAATTATTGAGGAGATGATATTTGATTTCAAGGAATTATGAGGAGCAAGTCATGCAGATATACTGAATCCAGCATTCCAGGTAATAAAAGAGTTTACACAGAAATGAGCTCAGGATGATGAAGGGGAAAAAAGAAGACAATGTGGCTGGAACATGGAGATGGGGGAATAAGAATATTAGAAAATGAGGGCCAGGGATTTAGCTCAGTGGCACTGTGCCTGCCTTGCAAGTGCAAGATCCTGAGTTTGATCCCCGGTACCAAAAAAAAAAAAAAATTAATGTTAGAAAATGAACTAGATGTAGGCAGCATGTCACAGACTTGGGTAGTATGATAAGGATATCATATCCTGTCTTTGATAAATACAGAAATGCACTGCCCAAGCTCCCCTTCAAGGAAGCACTTACTGCTTCCCTATAAGGACTGTGGTTGGTCCACAGCTTTCCTCTCTCCACAAGAAAGGCTGTACCTGCTGAAATGGAAAAAGCCCCAACATTCAATGACCCAACAGGGTTTAGCTGGGGGAGAAATCTATGGTAAGGTTGAATCTAGATTTTCCTCCTGAGGGTCTGTGTGCATCACATTTAGACTTCTTCCTCTGCAAATACTTGTTGGTTCACCTTTTCTTCTCAGATGCTGGTAAACATCTTGTAGCCCAAGTTTCATCATAGTATCAGCTTAAAGGAAACCCAATCGGAAACCTTATCTAAAGAGGATTTGAAGGAGCATGACATGATCCGATTTACATTTTCTAAAGATCATTTTGATAAATGTCCAGAGAATGGATTAGGACATGAATATGGAATTCAGGAAAGAATAAAGAGGCTATTACAGGTCCAAGAGTGAAAAAGTGGTGTCTTGACTCTGATGGTTGCTGAGAAAAATGGAGAGGTCTGGATGTATTTTTGGTAGAACCAACAGATCTTACTGACAAACTGACTATGAAGAAAGGGGAGTGGCATTCCTGCCTGGCATTCCACATCTCCCCCGTACATTGAAACATATTCCCCAGAAGCAAGCATTTTTATATCTTTATATGGTTTTAACTTAATCTATATTTAAAAAGAAATTCATTTTCATGTTCTCTAAAGACATAGCCTATAGAAATAGAATTCACAAGTATATAAACTCATAAATATATTCAATAGAGCAACTTTTTGATAAATAAAATTCTATTAGAGTTTTATGTCAAACATATCAGATTTTACACACTTATTTATGTTTTCTGTCTTCCAAACCCATATCATAATGAAAATGATAATAACATTTTAACCCACAAGGAAATACCAGTGGTGAAAGATACCTACAAATGTTATGGTAGGAAATAGAAGGGAAATGAACAAGCTGTGGAGAGAACTAAAGTGTCAGCTCATGCAATGGGCACAGCAGTGCTGCGAATCCACAGTGCTGCAGAATTCTAGACAGCTGCAGGAAAAGTTATGCAAACAGAATTTGGGCAGTGAGTAGGGGGCTGAAATTGAGAAGTATGCAGTACAACTCATCAGATAATTCCTCCTCTTGGGACCAGACAACCACCCTAGCCAGCCAGGAAAAAAAAATGTTCCTTCTGGAAAGGAGTGGAGAGCTTCAGTCATCAAGGAACTTAGCCAAATCTAAAACCAGGAGGCATGTGGGAATCACCCGGAAAAGGAGATTAAAATTAATTCTTATGTACTGAACACTGAGTTTCCAGTCTTCTTTCCCACCTAAACTCTTACTGTGCTAACAGCCAGGCACTCTAGCAATAGAGTGAGTCAATCTTTAAAGATAAGGACCAGGGAGGGCCGGGGATTTAGCTCAGTGGTTTCACCACCTGCTGCGGAAGGGCAAGGACCTGAGTTCATCCCTGGTACCAAAAAAACCAAAAAACAAAGATAAGGACCAGGGAAAAGGTCAGTAAGTCAGATAGACAATGTATTTTCTGTTTTTCTCTCACACCAACTTTTTATAAATAACACCCTCCCTTGACACTTACACTATAGGGTTGCCACTTTTTCAGTCCTCACTCCTAAATTTGAATGGTTTCCAAGAACCAAAATAGATCTGAGAAAACCCAGTTACAAGAAAAAGAGACAGCAGATGAAAGGAACTTAGAAGAAATAGAGACAATGGAAAGCAATAAAAAACATTATTTGGGAAATAAGAAGCTATTTAATAAAACAGAAAAACATGTATTATTAAACTAGTCATATATCCAAAAAGAACACAGGAAATATTGAAACAGAATATTTGAAATACAGCTTTCAATAGAAAGTATGAAAGATTTAATTGAACCAAGCTGGTATACAGAAGAATTTTTTTTTAATGAATAGTGTTGGAAAACAGGAAGAATACGGAAAATATAGTTCAATGCACGAAGTAAAGCATCTGCCTAACAAGTGTACTGGGTAAAGAATAAAAACACTGGGCCAGGGATTTAGCTCAGTGGTTCCACCACCTGCCTCGCAAGTACAAGGTCCAGAGTTTGACCCCTGGTACCAAAAAAAAAGAATAAAAATATGGAAGGAAAGATTACATAAGAAATAATATTTCTCAAACTGAAGGTTCATTACCATACTAGAAAGGACTCCTTAAGCACTGAGCACCAAGTACCAATTCAAGGAGTCACATTAAGTATAAAATTTCAAAACACTTGGTATAAAAGCTTCCATAGACAAAAAATAAAAGGATATCCACAAAGGACAAAGACACAACATGATACAATAGCAACAGGGGGAAATGCTTTAAAGATTGTGAAGAAAACCTTGTAAATTACAATTTTATGATCAACCAAACTATCGAGGAAGTATGAGAGTACAATGAAGGCATCATCCGATACAACAGCTCTGCATTCCTTGCACACTTCAGACTCACTAGAAATGAGATAGAGAATCAAGAAAGAGGAAAAGCATGGACTTCAGGACACATGGAACAACCCTCAAAGAAACGAAGAGAATGTTCAGGACAATGGTAAAAAGAAGCATGACAACAGTCTGCATCAGACGTGGAGAACAACTAGTGCTGTTTGGAACACGTAGACAGATGTGCAAGGGAGCACAGGGCTGCTGCACACTTGTCAGCGTGGGATTGGAGGCTCTGTCCACACAATAGCCTGTGCGAATCTGCACCAGCACGAGGCCTCTGGCATGCGAAGTGGGGCCAGCAGGGCTCTAAGTCAAAGGTTTCCTGGCGAACAGAAGTGAGCTTGATAAGTTATCTGATATTTTATCATATAGGAAAAAGTGGCTACCATGTGGGAAGAGGTGTTTCACCATCCTGTGGAAGTTGGAAAGGAATCTGAAAGAAAAAGAAAAATGTGAGACAATTTTCAACTTTTAGGAAAAACAAAGGAAATTATAACAATAGAAAGGTAGGTAAACCGCAACACTAGAGGATACCACTGGACACATCAGTTAAAATACTCACATAATAGGTATTCAAAAATTGAATGTTAATTTAATCAAATGTATGACTTAACTGTAATGGGATAAGATCAGAAGAAGAACATAAAATCTAAATTGAGTCACACATAGAAACCACTGAATTTAGAAATAAGAGATAAATATGAAATAAAACTGCTTGAAAAAGCTAAATGTAGACCCTCAAAGAGGCAGCACGTGGGTGCAGTGCAGAAGAATGCCTCCATTCCAAACCTTATTTTACAAACCCATTAAGATTAAAGATCATAGATTAAGATTATAGGGTAAGATTATAAACCCATAAGATTAGAATAAGTAGATATTACTATCACCTTGATAAAAATATGAGGATTAGCCATTAAATGCAGACTGTTCCTGTTTTGATTGCAGATTGCAGGAGCATTATTTCAATCTGTTGATACTGCTTTCATGATGTGATCTGTGACATGCTACAAATTTGATCTAGTAGCAATTCATGATGAGGAAGCTATTTTTCTCAAATTCTAAAAGCATCTTTTTTTGTCTTTGTCAATCTCTTTTAGAAAAAAATCAAAAATAAATAGAGCTGATTACAGTCTATTAAGAACAGATGGATAATGTTCCCATCAGGCAGCGGGCCAAATGGACATAATTTTTTTTTCTCCCGTTTTATGTCCATCATCTGAACTGGATAGTAGAACAGGCAAATATACATATTCATAACATATAGATTGAAAAAACAAATATTCTTAAACTACAGGTTCAAAACAAAAAGTAGGAGTTTTATTTTCCGTACAGGGACAATAGACAAATGACAAAACAATCTTCACAGCTCCTAATGAGTTCCCAAGGTAGCCATGACAGTCTCAAAAGTGAAATAGTTAAATAGCTGAATTTAAACAAAATGCTTTTTCTAGAATTTTCTAGTTGTTTTGAAACAAAGAGTAAGGCATACAGAACACTGGACAACAGGGGAATTATACATTTTCGCATTCAAGGGAACATCAAGATTTATTATCAGGAAGTCAGCACTGATTAATGATATCACAATGAATTCCAAAAGGGAGCAAGGAGAGATTTGTCACTTATTACAAAGCATAGTCGCATTTGTTTTAGCTTCTTGCTGAGTGTCCAAGGAACCAGTCATTACTTTCTGAATGAAATATTGGATGCCAGATATTAATAATATGGCATCTGGTGCTCCCTAGTTCCCCTGCATTATCATCCATGCATACAATTTTGGAAGGGAATTGAGTGAATTGTTTAGGGCTTTAGAATACTTGAGAGTGATAGCATTGCCTAGGGCAAGACACCAGCCCCTTCAGGCCACAAGGTAATTGTGTAACTGTAAAATCCCTCAGCTCTAACCTGAATTCCTCTCCATCCCAGAATTACTTTTCTCCTGCTGTCAAAGAGCCAAAGGGTAATTTCGTTATGAATATATATTAATTTCTGTCTTCCACGTGACTTATTTTTGGTGCATTAAATTATATATCTAAATTTTATCAATTAACTTTATCTACCAGACTGTTCTGCTCTCTAAGTCAAGGACATAAGCAGTCATGGCTAATGGCAGGTTACAGACACTGCTAACAGTAAGTTGAAGGAGGCTGGTTGCCTTCGTGCAATAACTAGTTTAATATCAATTACCATTTTAAGTTTCTGATATATTCAGTTTTGTTTGACAAGAACTTTAAGTGAAAAGCAATTTTATGTGTTAAGGCTATAACTCCTTCTAGCTCCTATACCTCAACTGGGTTTTTAATTAACTTTTTCCAAAGTGTTCATTTGTCTCTAGTCTGTGTTCTGTTCGACACTATAGACTTTTGATGTGCTATCTTTTATTCATATTGTTTTAGATTGATCTCTCTCTCTCTCTCTCTCTCTCACACACACACACACACACACACACTAACAATAACCAGATTTCCAGGAATTGTGTTTCCAAATCACTTTGTAGTCCTACTACATATAAATTTTCAAAGTATTGTACAAACTTATTTCGTGATTTTGCTTGTATAAATACAAAAGAAAGTCATTTGGCTAAATATCCACTTTTTGTGGTAAAATCTTAAACCAAATTTTGTTCAGCAAAAATATCTTTAGACAAATTTACCAGATACATGCAATCACAAAGAACATAAAATTTCAAAGTATTTAACTACTAGCAGTAGAATATACTCATTAAAAAATCTTTGGAAAATAATCAACAAAAAAATAAAATGATCACCCATTGGACAGAACCAGCAAAATTCTCTATAGACATTATGACACTGAATATTAATGGTTACAAATTCTGGGACCTAAGTCATTTATGTGACTTTGGTAGTCCTATTAATTACCCCATCAATAACAGAGCTACTGCTCTCACACTGTAAGAAAATTAACACCTAACTTTGTAAGAAATTAACATTCAATTTGAGTCCCTAAGACCTTGCTGCATTTGTATCCCTTTAGTCTCAGCAAACTGCTGAGACAATATGACTCTACTGCTTTCATGCCCAACTGTAACCTGAATAGATGTATTGGACTATCTTCACTTTAGACCTTCTGAATGAATTCAAAATGGGTTATGTCTTTGTCACTTTCTTGGTCACTAGGACAAAATACCCAAAACAAAGGAGGAGAGGTTTATTTGGGCTCAGTTATAGTCCATGGTCAGCTGGTTCCCAGGCAGTGAGGTATGACAGAGGGACGTAATGGGGAAAAGCTACTCAGGTCATGGTGACCAGGAATCGGAGAAGGAAGGAGTGGGGTAGGGAGATAAATCCTTCTCGGTTACATCCTCAGTGACCTGTCTTCCGGCCACATCCCACCTCCTAAGGCCAAGTAAGCTGTGTTGCCTCTAATGATCCAATCACCTTCCAGAAGCCCAGCCTATGAATGCATGGGGTGGGCACGCTCCATCTAAACTATAAAAGGATGTCTTTTCTGTCTTCTTACTACCTCTTTTATACACAGGGAAGCACACTGCCCTCTATTGCAGACTTTGGTTACAGAGTAGAAAGCACGTGCACACAAACAATTTTATCGTTTTGTTTTCTAGACAACAGAGAACAGTAGTGGAAATATGTGATCAAGCCTAACCACCTGCCAGGACAAGCTTCCAGTTCTACAGAGCTTATCCTCATGGCTGTGGCCCTGTGAGGAAGTAGATGATCCGCAGCTACCTTACCCAGTAGCTCTTACGTGTCACTAATTAGGTGATGAAAGAGAGGGCCTACAAGAGAACGATGGTTACAGCGTGGAATCAGTGGCAGACCATATGGTGAGGTGTGACAGGCACCATAAATTTGTGAGAGAACTAATACCTGCTGAAAGATAACTCACAGAATATCAAGGCAAGAGAGAGACTTAAATTCAATCTGGCCAAATCCACCATTTGATAGTTCTGTTCCTAGTAGAATTCTATCAGTAGTTTTTTACCATCTTCTTAAAATTCTTCCATAAATTTTCAAGTGCTGAAATTGAAATACAGCAAATCTAGGATTAACAAGAAGTATGGAAGTAGAGACAATAAATTCAAAGGAATTTAGAGAGAAAGTAGCTTAAGGTAGAATGACCAGGAAATTCGCCAGCATCGGAAGGAGTTTTTATTCTCTGAAGATTCCAGTTCAACCCTCAATGTGAAACAAATTTGATCATTGTTACTTCGCTGAGCAAACATTTACTAAATACCTAGTAGCTGGGAGAAAAGAGCTTAGAATATGAATAAGAGAGAAAAAAGTTGGGGAAAAACCCCTTCTACAACGTGAGTGATAGGGTTAAGACAAAGTAAGTCTGTAAGGGTAAGGGAGTCCCTTGCTGGGATGATTACACATAGGAAGTGAATATTTCAGAACTCTGCTAGAGGGCAAAGGAGAGAGATCAGATGGGTGGGAAGCTGACAGAATCCCAAGCAGTGTGATTTGAAGCATCAAGTTTATGACATAATTAATGAATGGCAAAATTCAGCTGTGGCTATAGTTACAGATACATGGGAAAGTGGAAGAGGATACTGGGAAGGTAGGATTAACTCCATTCAGAAGAGCATAGTATTCTAAGGAAGTTCAAACTGACCCAGGGAGAATTTACTTTCTATAGTGGGAACTGTAAATTCTACATTAAAATAAGCAGCAGAATACAATTTCTGGGGCTAAAGCATTCACAGTAGAGAAGGTCTTATATTACTCAGGACAATGACTAAAAAACAGGAAATCAAAGAAAATGTGCATAATTTTTATATAGGGTAAGGCTATTTCTTAACACATATATGGATTGCTAGTTGTAATTTCTCATTTTTTTCTTTGACCATATATATAAAGCGTCATATACAATTTCTACTTAGTACCTTTTAAATGGCGAAAAAATTTTAAAATGCTTTAGAAAAACAAATCTACATTTTAATAATTTTTCCAGTTGTTTATATGTGGCTTGCTTGTACCCACTTTGACAGCAAACAGTACTTCTAGCAACTCACCTTTACCAAAAATTTTCAGAGTATTCTAATTAGTTATCATGGCAACAACTTTCTTTTCATTCTCATACTACATTAACTCATAGATTATCAATTAAATTACCTAATTATGATAACAATTGACAAAATACTTTGGAAATACACTGTGTTAAGCATACAAGCCAAGTGGTAATAGAACTCTCAAATACACCAGAGCATAGAGCAGGTTAGTAGCCTGCTAGCTTTGCTTGTTCTGCGAGTGATGAGTAGAGAATGACATTTTCTGTGAACAAAATTGAGAGTTAGTTATTCTCAGCTGTCTAAGTGGACAAAGGAGAATAGAGAATCTAACTTAAAAAACATTTTTTATCCCCCCCACGTCCATTTAGAAATTTCACAGTCTATACCAGCTTTTTTGTTCAATTTTTTTTGCTATTTTTTTCCCTCAGGAGATGTAGGAACTTCAATGATTTTTCAGACATACTAGAAATGCTTCATTAGATCCTTAATGTCAGAAAAATGGTAGGTGGGTTAAGGAGAGAGGACTTAGTGACCAAAAAAAATCCCATATAAAGGAAAATGGACCTTCAATTTGAAAAATAAAAAGCACTTATATCAGATGCAAGGTAGGTAATCTCATGCGCAGTGAGACAGACACCAGGCAGTCATACAACTGCAGTACATAAAGGCTTTGCCCCACTCCAACACGAAAATATCTTTGAAGTCAAGTTTACACCACAAAGGGTCACTTGTTGGTAAGGAAGGGATGGGCATTTAGCCTTTAAAATTTATAAAAGCCACAGGGACCACATGTCTTCCAAGTTCAACCCCAACCATAGAGGAGAACTCTTCACAGTCTTGGACTAGAGATCCATAGATGTCTGTGGTAGGTGCAACTTCATTATCCTCACAGATATTCTCACCAGATGAAGGGGAAGAAGCTAAACCATAAAGATGCTTTGAACATTGTACAATGACACACATCAGCCTAAAAATGCCACGAAATAAGATCTCATGCTTCAGGATTCTTTGATCTGTAACTATTCAAGCTTTGATTCTTTCTGAGTTATTGCAAAAAGTGTCTGAATATATTGCCACGAAATACCCTAGAGTTTTTAATCAACTTCATGGTAAGACATATTTCATTCAAAACTACTCTGGATAAAAGGGCTAGAAATGTAGTTCAGTATAAAGACCCTAGGTTCAATTGCTAGTACCAAAAAACCCACCAAAAACCATTTTAAATCATTTGAATTGAAATAATAATTCTTCACAGAGAAATGTAGCTCAATTATAAAAACAATGAACTTTTTTGCCATTTACTATAGTCATTTCAGTTATCACTGGAAACTATAACATCTGAGGAAACTAAAACATTTCAGTATATATATATTTGTATTTATATATTAAAATGAAGTATGCAAGGAATTAGCATTTATAACATCTGAGATTTCACACACACACACACAAAGTATTCCTGTTTTCCCAGGAATATGATGCCATGATGAAATATGACATAGTTAAGGTAGCCTAACACCTGAAACCAATAATAATCTATTAAAGAAGGAGAAATGGTCACTGTGTATCTGGGTAAACACTTTCATGGAAAGATTTTATGTTTATTTGTGTTTTTATCAAGCAATTTGAGTGAAGATGTATGTAACATATCTTCTCTCAACATATATTTTCTCTTTGAAAATCTTTATTTAGGAATATATATGATTTTGATTAACTTAGTAACTCACAAAGTAATTATAAAGTCACCTAACATGAATTTTCCCATATCCTAAAATTGGACAATGGGCACTACATCATGAAAAATAATTAAATTTCACACTTTAAGCCAAAAGTGTCACTGATTTGAGGGGAAAATGAGCTTGCTATGATTTGAAGAATACTAATAACACATCTACTTAGTTCCACAATTACAAGTGTTTTAATTAATTTTAAAAAATAGTTAAAGCATATTGAAACTAGTTAAAGCTTTCAGACATGAGCTAGAGCTGAGCATACTGTCCTTATGCACATTCTGTGAGATATCCTTTTGCACTCAGGCTTTCTTTCCATTTAGGTAATCACTAAGCCCAGCTCACTGTCACACTTCAGGTTCTCGTTAATAAACACCAATTTCCTGTGGGCATCTTCTCTGGAAGTTAATGAATATTAGCTCTCCCAGTGAAAGAAAGATCTCTCAAAGCAACCAGGAGAGAGTTAACTTTTCTGTTCATCACAGATGCTTGGAGGTTTTAGCAAAAGCTTTGTGGTAGCTTCCAAAAGTAACTTCCCCAATCAGATATTTAGATGGTTTAAAGAAAGAAAAGTATTTTAATCCTGGAAACTATTTTAGCAAAGTGAGAAGATGAGTTTGGTTGGAGCATGGAATCCTGGTTGGAATGTGGTAGCAGCTAAAATAGGAAACGTAAGAGAGACCAGGTTGCTGCCCCTGAATGCCAGGCTGTGATGTAGAAAGCTTATCCTGGTTTTCAAGCAGTGTACAGATATGAAAAGCCACAAACTAATATGTTATGCTTACAGTAGTGTATAAGGTTTCCAACCAGACTGACAGTGAAAATAAGGTAGAAGGGGGAAAGGAAGTCATAAGAAGCATCTACTACTAAGAAAAACACCATTTGGGGGATGTAACAAAGGGAAAAAGAATATTAATGACAAGATGAAAAACAAAGCCAATATTTAGAGAGTATAAATGGAGGACAAAGTTTGGATTTGACAATTAAGGTCTGGTATGTAAATTTAAATACAGGATTTCAAAAGATTCAAACTGGCAAAGTTCAATATGTAGCAGCTTAAAGTCAGAGTACATAATCACAGAGAGAAAGGGGCTGCTAATTCTGAATCCAAATGTTTGTTGGCAATAAAAGGGAAGTGACAACTTTGTATATTTTTAGGCTGCAGGTAAGAAAAGTTTGGAAATGGAAAGATGAAAGGTGCTCTTAGGAAAATAATGAGTGAACAGTGGCTTTGGGGAGAAAATGGATTGTAGCCACCTTCAGAAAGGGGAAGGGACACATCTTTATCATGAAGAAAGGAAGTAAGGCAGAAAGATCAATATAAATAAAGGGTACTTGTGAATAGAAAAGAGGGGAAATTCAACAGTATCGTGATGGAAGTAATGGCTCTGTACTTTTTGAAAAACAGATTATCTGACAAGATTGGGATGGATGGAATGAGGCTGAAGGTCTGAAGCAATCCAAAATTTAGAAAAATAGTTACTAGGAAATTGACAGATAAATAAAACCTTTTCTTCCTGTAGTGAATTTAAAAACACATTAGAAGCTATAGCAGTCAAATTACCACATTCCAGTTACCCTTTATAGATATTCTATAGCCTGGGAGTATAAAGAAAAAAAATTTGGTCAGGCGCTGATGCAAATACAGAAGGTACAAGACTCTGGGTCATAGGTACAAGGCTACAAGCTAAAGGTACAAGACAGTCTAGAGTATTATGATCATATAAAGGTCACCAATGAAAATTCTGGCCCAACAAGGACTCAAGTGCAGTCAGAAGGAATAATGACAGAGGAGATTGAGGAACTGGGCCATTAAAGGTCTCCATGGGAGCACGACCTGGTCAATGAGAATGGGAGATGCTCTGAAATAGAGTGCACCAATATGGCAATGCCACAGGAACGACTGCTTTTTTCCCCTAATAATCTCCCCAGGGTCTAATAAACTTTAAAAATGGATGAAATAGTGATAAACAATTGCTTGCTATCATTTTAAGTCTTACTGTTCGGCTTCTAGAACATTTGTAGGAGAGCCTAACCTCACTAAGGAGAGACACATGTGTGCTATTACCTTCCAAATAGCAGCAAGTGATAAACAGCCATCATCAAAATTAACTTATACGTTGACGGTAAGATTAATAAGCTCACTTCTCTCCTTGTCCAATCCGCTCTCTGAGCATAAATCAGCCCTCTTCAAAAGAGCATTAATTTTCTCCAAACTGTAGAATGCCATTTTATTAGGGCGGATTTACATTAATTCAGTGAGCATCTATTGAATGCCTACTAAGTGCTGAGACATTGTTAATAGGGAATCCAAACATGCATTGACCACACAGCTCCTTTGATACATGGAAGGTGATTTAAGACTGGTCAAAGGAAAAAGAAAAAGGAACGGGAATAGAGCAGCTATGACAAAGGGGTAAATTGTGGGTTAGTTAAGGGATACAGTATACAGTAATCCCCTATAATCCAGGATTCTGCTTTCTACAGTTTCAGCTACCTGTTTTCAACTATAGTCCAAAAATATGAAATGGAAAGTTCCCAAAACAATCAACTCATAAGTTTTAAATAACTTTTATTAGAGTATATTGTGGTAATAGTTCTATTTTGTTATTAGTTATTGCTGTTAATTTCTTCCCATTGCTAATTTATAAATTAAGCTTTATCATAGGTGGGCATTGTAGGAAAAAGACACAGGATATATGGGCTTTGGTACTGTCTGTGGTTTCAGCCACACACTAGTGGTCTTGGAATACACTCCTCATGGGTAAGGGGAGATGATTATATATGAGAAATAAGAGAAAAGAACGGGAGATAGAATTCAAAGGACATCTGAAATCCAGTGAGAGAGAGAGACAGAGACAGAGAGAGAGTGAAAGAGACAGAGAGAGGACACACAGAGAGAGACCAAAGCCACAGCCAAACCAGGAGCCAGGAGAACTACAGACCAAGGTCAGTTTTAATAATAAAATAATTTTCAGGTAAACAGTATAATAAGCTAACTTCCCTGGTTTAAGAGGACATGATTGTTAATATCCAATCAGAAGTATTTTTTTACAATCCAAGAATAATTTATACTTTAGTTACTAAATATCTAGTCAGTATTTACAGTGCTGGACAGAGCTTGTGGATAAGACAGGAAACAAGCTAGAGGTAAATTATATTTTGAGGGGTGTGCGGGGGGGTGTGTGCAAATAAGTAACATTTCTTCAGCCTAGTTTATGTGTATATATGGAAACCAATGGGATTTATTTATTTCCTAATTATTCTGATCCAAATAGAGCAGGTGCTAAATAACTAAGCCCTTGAAAAAGGTGAAGGAAATTGCTTTTTTTTCTGTTTTGCCCCTTCCCTTCTGTCCAAAGTATTGTTCATCAAATGAGAGCATCCATTACAAAGAAATGTCTTGGAAACAAAATAGGCACTGCCTTGTTTTAACTACTCACGTTTTTCTCCAAAATAACCAAGTAGACAATAACTTTAGGTAACATTTAGGGATATTTTCCATGTGTTTAAGACAAAATGAAGAAGGCCTTGTGGATTAATTTGATATTTTAAAGATTTTTGTACATTTCTCTTTTCCTTGTAATTACTCAACTCAATTCTTACGTGTATATGCCATAATTTATAACATTGGCAGAAGTTTCTATGTTTGCAAAATCATTTTAGTGCCACAAATAAAACAGGGGGGAAAAAACACCTTATGCTATTCACATGTATAAAACATTTTTTTCAATCAAATACAAGCAGTATGCCAATAAGAATTCACTAAATAAAATCTCATTTCAAAAATAATGTGCTATTGATTTGTGTATGCTGTGAGCAATTTTTATGCCAGAATGTTTAAGATCTAAAGCATTTTCCTCTTGAGTTGTTGGCAATTATCATTTCAGTATGTTTGTATCCATATTTTAGAATTAAACTAGATTTCTTAGCTTTGTCACAGCTATCTTGAAACCAACTCACATTTCCTTTTAATGCTACTCCAATCACTCAGTAGATTCTATAGAGAGAGAGAGAGAGAGAGTAAAAGTTTGAGATTAGATGAATATTACATAGTAAGTCTTAGACCAAAGTTTAGCTGCATTTACTAATTTTTTGAGATTCTTTTCTTTACTGTCAACTATGGGAAGGAATTTTATATTAAACTCCTAAGAATAATACACCAAAAGTAGGACAAATTGAGACAAAATAAGTATTTCAATGGGGACTAATGCTATGAAAAAACTATGAGCTGGCCATAGAAAAAGGAAAGAAACAAAGAACCACATGCAGAACTTACAAAAAGTAAGAATTGGAGCCCCAATTAGTCACTTCTGGAAGAGAGGTGAAAGTAGAATAATAATCCAAATAGTAGAAGCTCCAGAAAGACATAACAGAAGTAGAAAGACTTTAAAGAAACAATCAAATAATTTCCCCAGAACTGAAGAATATGAATTTTAATTGAGTGGAGCTCCCAAATGTCCAGCTTAATAAAACATTTCACTGTGAAATGGAATACAGGAGATGAAGACAGGATTCTACATGCTCACAGATGAGAGGAAAAAAAGGTGAACAAGGATCAAGTATTAAAAGACCTTTGGACATCTCTAAAGAAATAATGAAAATCAAATTTAGTGGAATAGTGCCTTCTGAGTTTTGAGAAACAATTCTTATTACCCAGTTTCCAAACCTATTTAGTTAAATATGCTGTTCATTAAATATTCCCAGATCCATCACCTCACTTTTGTACAAAAAGGAAGGGTAACAAGTACAGTATATATGCAAAGGAAATGACATTAGCACCTTGAAGAAATATCCATACCTTCATATTCATTGCAGTATTCTTCACAAAGCCAAGATATGGAAACCATCTAACTGTCTATTGGCAGATACATGGACTCACACACACACACACACACACACACACACACACACACACACTGGAATACTACTGAACTTTAGAGAAAGAAGGAAATTCTCCCAATTGCAACAACATCAGTGAACCTGGAAAACATGATGCTAAGTTAAATATTCCACACACACACACACACACACACACACACACACACACACACAAACTGTATGATTTCATTTATATATGAAACAAAAAGTCAAACTCAGGAGCTGAGAAAAAAACAGTGGTTACCACGGGTTGGGGCAAGAAGGGAAAATGAGAGGATACTGGCCGAGTAGTATAAAGTGTCAGTTATAAAATAACAGGTTCTGTGGTGATAAGGCACAAGCTGGATGGTGAGAGATTAATGAATTTGATTATGACAATCATATAATATATACTTATATCAAATCTCCACGTTTTGAATATATGTGATAATTGTCAATTAAATTTTTTAAAGTATACCATATGGCTCAGTGTTGAAATTACTTCGTACTTAATACTCATCTATATAAAGTTATACTATAATATTTTAAAAGTATGAGAAAAGAAAAAGTACATGTACAATAAATGAAACATTTAAAATCCTTACCTTCCTTAGTGAAAAATGCAATAAATAATACCTTAAACTAAGGTGCAATGTGTACAATATGAAGACAGATACCAACGGAATCAGCATGAGCCATTTCAAGCTAAACAGGGTGAAATATGTGAAAATGTGAATCAATGGTCAGTTTTAACCAATGGAGAAATTCTAGATAGGTGATCTAAGTTTATTATTTCAACTATGACTAATCAAAAAGGACAAAGAGGAGCAAAAAGGGGGAGAAAAAGAATCCACTTTACAACAGATTCGCAATCCAAATCATAAATTTAACTGTCTTACTGCAGACAAACTGGACCTCCCCACTGGGTTTATAAAACTCATAGTTAGAAGTTCATTGCAAATGAAATATAACACTTCTTGTTCAACTTGGCCAAATGAAAGATTTTTGTTAAACAAAATGGCAGTTTATAGCACTCAATATTTTTGTTGCGTTTCACAAGCCAGGTGTGTTTTTACAAAGGATCAATCTTCCATTTGTCCTTTAGATAGTGACCAGATGAGCTAATAGTTATGTATGTCCCATAAAGATACAATCATATATGAGTCACAATGAGAAACTGTGCCCACTGCCCGTGTGAGTGACAATCACTACAGGCACACTACAGACATCCCTAATGCAGGTACAAGCCAGTAAATGCTGAAGTTGCTTTTCTTTTTCCTTCATTTTGAGAACTTCATTAACATCCTTACAGTAACATTCTTTCAGTGTTGATGAGATATATTATTTTTCATATTCCATAAGGGCTACTCTCCAAAATTCACCTCCAGCTGTCGCTTTCTATTAAGTGCTACTCTTCATTGCCTCTAACATTCCAAACTCATTCCTAACCCACAATCACATCTTTGATGTGAATTTCTCTATATTCTTACAACCAGTTTATATTTATTCCCTGAAGCCCTTTAGACTGTTTTTATTCTTCCAGTCCCTTCTGTAAAAAACAAACCATTTCCTTTGAGCTCTGTAGCCAGCTAAAGGTTTAGTTGGAGGAGTCTTATGAATGGAGAAATTATGTTCAAAAATTTAGGTGAAGACTTTAGGAGAAAAAATAGAGAAGGTAAGAGAAACAGTATGTGTCGAGATTATCATTGTGATAAGAAAGGGGAAGAAAAATGCTGGAATAGTTATTGATGTTTTCTATGTTGGTTTCAGAACAGACTTTCATATCCACCAGAAAATGGATACATTTCCCTAGTACTTTTAACTTTATTAAAAATCTTAAGTAGATGACCTATATATTCATTAGCCATCATGTGATTTCTACTTGAAGGAAAGTTTTGACTTTGCAAGAATTAGAACTTTATAATCTGAGTATTTTTGTCCTCTAGAAGAGAAAACACATTACCACAACAGACCTCTTGAGTCTCATTTTGAAACTAATGCATTCCAAAATGTATTCAATTTCTAACAAAGAGAAAAGGATAAACAATTAAGCATTACATGTAACAGAACTCTTATCCACCTGCCAACAATTAAACCCAGTAATTAAAAATTGTAGGAGAATGCACATAAGCATATCCTCAGCAACAGTCATACAACGGTCAAAGAGGGAGAAAAATCTTTCCTAGTAAGTTCCTATTTCCCAGATTGTTTTTCTTGACATTAAACAGGCACAAGATTCTGTCAACTGTGTTTCACTTTCTTTAAAAGGAAGGAAATCCCATTCTGTATCCCCCGGGAGGACTATTATATACAGATGAATGTATTTTGTTATTTAGTTTAATAAATGTAGTGTTCAGAACAGATGTTAAAGCTTGAAACTGTCCAGAGAAAAGAACAGTTCAGGTGGCAATAATGCAGGCTCCCCACCGGCTGCTCTTTCTTCTTTGTCTTTGGAAGAGCTACTTTCACAGGTGGAAAGGTATTACAGTATTTATAACCACTCAAGTCCTCACCACTGGGCTGAAGCTGACAAACAGGGTGCTAATTAGTACCAGGAGTGGTGGTGGTGATGGTGGTTTTATGACACAGGCATCTGGCCAGTAAATTGGACTAAGAGAAACAACACATTTACAGAAGCACTGAAAACCCAGCCAAGGACCAAGAGTGAATGGGAGGATGGATTTAAACGATGGATCTCCTCACACACTGTCCTATTTCACTTCTCCATGGATATGCTCTTCTGAGGACTTTCCAATGCACAAGATATGTACATCACCATGATCCAAATAGAGTTTCATTAAACTACACCTGTATGTTTCAGATAGAAGTAATATACTATTTGGCGAGGGTGAATCTCTCTCCTCTGAGAATGATCATTTATAAAACAAACTTTAATGTAAATAGTACATTGTTCTGCAGCTGAGGAAGAAGTAAAACAATAAATTCTAATCATAATAATTACTTTTGAATTTTTACAAGTAGAATCTTTTTTTTTTTTTTTTTTGATACCGGGGATCGAACTCTGGTCCTTGTGCTTGTGCAGCAGGCAACGAAACCACTGAGCTAAATCCCCGGCCCTGAATTTTTATAAATAATAGTATTTATTACAAATGCATACATTGCATACATTTGATAATTCTTCATTTACTTTAAAGTAAAACCATAATTTATCAATATTCCCAGAACATTTACTTTATCTTCAACAATTTTAGGTCTATGACTGCTAAGACAAAGAGAAAAGCATAATATAATAAGGAAAATAGTTTATTAGGAAAGCTGCATTTAAATTCCAAGATCATGATTAAGACCATGAACTTTTAACTTCAATGGACTAGAGCCCAAACACAGCCGCTTATTGTGCCGTTTATTATATGGTCTTCAGCAAAATCATTGCTCTGTGCCTGAGTTTGCGCATTCACAATACAGTACCTACTTTACTGGGTTGTTGTAAGGATAAAATTAGATAAGAAAGAAACCAATGAGTAGAATTCCTGATGTACTATGATTACTTAATAAGTGGTCAATATTATTTAAACTATTAATTGTAGTAAGAAAGACATATTTCTTTCTCTATTTTTTAAATAATTTGTGTATCAAGTTTCAAGTTTATCCCTGGATATTTGAAGATTATATATGACATTTAACAGGATAAAATATATAAAACAACACTGAAAACTATTAAACACTATATAGCGTCTGGGGCTAGAGAATCTGTATCTTATTTTGTATTGAAAAACTTATTTTTAAGAACAAGTTACTCAAAAACAATTTTAAATTTCATCATTATTCACTTTTTAGAATTCACTAAGTTCTACCCCATCGTACTTCACACAAGCCGATGTTTTTCCAGAGTAATATATTTGTAACCTGACACCGGAAAAATACAAGTACAAAATGGCTAATTGGATTGTGAAGAGTGGGATAGTGACAGTTTTAAATAATTTGGACAGCCCATGAAGACACATTGATTAACGTTTTGAATTCAGTGCTTAAAATTACCACACAGAGACGTTATCATGTGTGGCAGCAAAGGGATAGAATGAAGGATTCAGTTCTCAGTATGTTTCTTCATGCTTTATAAAGTATTAGGCAATCACAGCAAGTATGTATTTTTAAAATTATAATAAAGCATGTCACACATTTCCATCAGTTCAAAAGAAGGGGGGTCTCAGTTGAAAGGAAAGCAGCTACTATTGAGGAATTTAAATAAATGAGCTCCTATTACATTTTAGACACTGGACACAGACACGAAATTGTGAGCAAAATAAGCCTGATAACCAGGTGTAGAGTTATGGGCAAAACTCCTTAACTATCCCAAGAATTTTCAATACGGGGTAATATTATATAAGACGTCATTTTCTTATTATTATGAGATTTTAAACTTCGAGATTAACAAACGACCTATGCAAAATTATTTAATTTGTAGATGAGACTCTAAATAGAAAATTTAAATTATGTCAAAAATGTAATCATATAGTTTAGTTTTGATTCATGTTCAATAAAGTCTATAAAATTGTTCACAAGGAAGGGAACTAAAAATATTCATCAATTTGCCAAAAAGTACAACCCAAATGTACCTCAAATTTGACCTACTAGGTTTTCTCTAAGAGCACAAATTTTTCTAGAAATTTATCTAACTCAAACTAGAGCAACACAGAAGTCCCCATTACAGTGTTCTTATTTCTTTAATATGGGCTTTGAAGTTTTGTCCAAAATCCCTGCCATGGCAAAGCTTGCGTAGTGTTCATAAGATACATTAATTTCTAGTGTAAGCTTTTATCAAAAAAAGAAATTGCAAAGTGACTTCTTGTATTATGTTTAACCAAAGCTTCAGCTAGGTAACGATTCTCAAGTCCAATAGTGTATTAAAATTATGGAGATTTTTAAACATATATTTTTCTGTTTCCCCTCTCTACATATTCTGACTTGTTAAAATCCGGGATCAGGCCCTGGCATCTGAATCTTTTAAATCTCCATAGATGATTCTCATGCACATCCAGGATTAAGAATTTCTACAAAACAAACCAATGAAAAGAATTTTTTAAAAAATGTCTTCCTTTCTCACTATGCTCCCTGGAAAAACAGCTTGCATAGAAAAAAATGTGTAGCCATTTTCGGACAATAATATTCATTTATATGCTGAAGAGATACTAGTTTTAAGCACTGGACTGGCCTGGTCTATGTAAATTGAAGCCAAATTACCTGACAGAATCTTCTGTGAACTGTCACATCTATCATACCCTGCCTTCATAGATAGCCAGATGATTCATTACTTTCCATAAAACAGAATATTCCAGCGTTATCATTAAACAGTGACAATGTTCATAATAAGAGAGGATAGCATGCAATTACTTGAGTTCAAATAATTAAATTATTTAATTTTCCAGAGACTCAATCTAAGATTCATGGTCTTGAAAAGTATAGGAAATAGTGCCTTGAATAGTTCCTATATTTATTAAAGAAAATTAATTCTGCATCTTGGTACATTCCATTCTCACCACAGAAATCGGCATATTGCTTTGCTTATCTTGTGCAATGAAAACAGCTACAAATGTGAACTATGAAAGAACATACGTAGTTTGGGGAAGGTATTATTAGCCATATAGAGTAAGTGTTGCCACAGTGATTGATAGCACAATCATCTGAAATTTGACGTAATGGAGAACAAGACTGAACTGAGGAAACTGAAAGCAAATTCTCAGTAAAACTAGAGTGAGCTGGGAAACTTGACCTGTGACTCTACCACAATTAAGTGTTTTACTGTCATTAACCAAATGACCTTATGGGGAATAGTGAAATCAATTAAACCATTTGGTCTGATCCTAAGGGAATATGGATAAATTGTTTGAAAACCGAGTGCTTGAAATTTAGGTGGTTAATAGCTGATTGGTTTGAAGTTTTATTTACAAAGTAGGGTCTCTTTTTAAATATTAGAACACCCATAAAAAGAGGTTGATGATCTCACATCACTGTCAGTCATGTATTGAAAAGAAAGAAAGCAATGTGTGTTTTATGGTAGGTACTATGTCAGTCTTTTCTGAGATAATTAGGAAAAACAACAACAACATTACAAACTATATTGTGCACTTATATATCATGTGCTGTAGTAAACAATTTACATGGAATTTCCTCATTTAATCATCATAATCACACAGCATATTCATTATATTAACCCCATTTTAGAGATGAGGAGATTGAAACTTAGTCTATAATTGTATCCAAGATATCAAAACTCATTAGTGGTCAAAGGCTGGCATTTAAATCCATTTATGCAAAGCAGGTGCCTATGACTATAATTCAGTATAATGATTGAACCACAGAGATGGACCTTAATAACTCAAGGAAGAAAATGCAAAACATATTAAAGAAAGGCACAAATAATAGAACAAGAAGTTGTTATCTTTATAAACTGAAAATTATTCCCAAGTGATATAAAGTGAACATCAAAGCTATCATTGGGGTAGGTATGGTGGCACATGCTTATAATCACAGTACTTGAGAGGATGAGGCAAGAGGATAGCCAGTTCATACCTAACTTGGACAATTTAAGGAGATCTTACCTCAAAAATGAATACATAAATAACCAAATATTGGACAGGACAGAATTAGTTGCACACATTATATTCTTCATACATCATATATCAAAATCACCTCGGATGTATGTATGCTGACAATATTTTTTTCATACATATCTATAAAGCACAAGTTAGAGATCAGAATGGATTAAATTACCATTCATAATGAATATGGAATACCCATTCTGGTGGTTTTAAAATATGCCCACATATTCTTTTACACTTCTTTCAAAGATAGAGACTAATTTTTCTATTCTTGAACATGAGATGGACTTAGCAACTGACTTATAACAAATCAAATGAAATGGACCAATTAACCAAAATGGCAGATGTAACAGCGTGTGACTTCTTAGTCTAAATCATTGCTTTATTCAGTTCAGGCCACTGTAACAAATTATCATAGCCTGTGTGGCTTGACATTTATTTCTCTCAGTTCTGGAGTCTAGACATCTGAGCTCAGGGTTCCAACCTGGCTGAGTTCTGGTAAGGTTCCTCATCCAGATTACGGACAGCTGACTTTTTGTATCTCACATGGCCAAAAGACCTAGCCTAGTAGTCACTCTCTCCATTTTCTACTAGGACACCATTCCTTTGCCCAAGCCCCATTCTCATGACCCATCACTTCCCAAAGTCTCTGCCTCCTAATACAAGGTATTGTGATTCTGTCTCTCTTTCTTCCTTAGCCTGCTCTCTTTGGAAGCCAACCATCATGTCGAGAGGAAGCACTTGGGCTGGGGATTTAGCTCAGTGCTTCCGCCACCTGTCTCACAACCACAAAGTCCTGAGTTCGATCCCCAGTACCAAAAAAAAAAGGAAGCACCTACACCTCTGCAGAGAAGCCCACATGGCCAAGAAGTGAGGCTCCTGCCAGCAGCCAGCACAAGTTAACCACAGATGCAAGCACACAGCCTAGAAGTAAATTCAGCCACAGAATTCAGCCTCAGGCAGCTGCAGACCCAGCCTGGACCATAATTGCAATTTGATGAAGAAAACCCTTAGCCATTATCGCCTACTTAAGGTGCTCCTGAATTCATGATCAACAGAAACTCTGTTTGATGGTTGCTGATTTTAGCTGCTAAATTTTGGTAATTTCTATGAAATAATGTATTGCATATGTAACCATCTTGCCTGTGTAGTGTACTGTAATATACAAATAGACAGAAGTTCCTGCCATTCTTGTTGTATGTCACTGTTCCTCCCTGTAACTCAGTTTCCTTATCTGTAGGAATATGTTAGCCATTATTATTGTTGATGCTGCACTATTTAATCTCTTGTCCCTGGGATGTGCGTAAGACTATGACATCACAGAAGAGGCAAAGCTGACCTATCTTCTAGTCTCAGCTGTACTTCTTGATTCCATGCCCATTTTATATCTCCACACCTCTTATTTCCCTCATTATGACAAATGGTAAGAAAATATTAAATGACTATGAAATGTATTCCATTTTGTATTTGTTAAAATTACTTTCATTTCAGTAACTAAACCTTTGGCATGCATGAAGTATGAGACCATAGAAAAGCATAAAGCAAGCTTTTCAATGTTAAAAACCTAAGGTCTACAGAGCTTCATGGATAAAAATACAGAAAGTAGTAACTTTTATTAAAAGGAGCAACAAGAGCTTAGATACTGGTGTTCCTAAGAAAGATGCATGAACAATCACTATGTATATATATCTTGGACTAGGACCCCACTATGGGACAAAAACTTCAATGATAAACAGTTGTGGGGAAGTCCAGATTTCAGGGATACATGGTTGAATTCCCAGTAGATCCCAGGGAGGAGGGAAGACCACAGAACAACCCTGCATACCAGGCATGACTCAGGAGCAATGACTGCATTATGGGTACAGAACAATGGCCCTGAGACAACTCTGCAGTTTCCATTGCTCACAAGGATAATACAGGAAGAGAATAAATAGAAGGGGGACTCAGCAAACATTATCTATTGGCCAAAATCAAGACAGAATAGAGTAATGACCTAAACACAGACAGACACACACACACACACACATACACACACACACATACACACACACACAAAGGCCAATGATCCAATGATATAATTTATAGTTCAGTAGATAATAAGCACCAAAAGTTGTTCCACCATGGCACATTACCTGGGCTTCTCAAAGGATCTCTGAATTTATAATCAATTTTAGAGAAAATGTGACAATTACACACTTAGATTAAGTTTCTGCTATGTAGTAAAAATAAGGCTTAGCACAGGTTAAAATAAGTAAGAAAAAGAAAGTTTTATTACCAGCAGAACTGATTCTGTAGACTTAGATTTATACAACTATAGAGTAGATGGCATAAAATTAATTCAAAACCTGTATAGAAAGGTCTATGCTTTTGTATATCTCAGAATGTAAGTCAAGTCAGGCACTGAATAATACTTCTTTGTCTATATGGACTATAGTTTATTTATTCTTCACCTACTGAAGAAAATCTTGCTTGCTTCCAAGTTTGGGCAACTCTAAAAATATCCTTGGACTGGTTTTTTTGTGCACAAGTTTTAAATTTATTGGGTTAATACAAAAGTGTGTGATTGCTGGATCACCTAATAAAAGTATATTAAAATTTTTAAGGAACTATCAAACATCTTCCAAAATGCATATACTATTTTTGTAATCACATATATGATGAATGGGGACTCCTGTTGCTCCACATCCTGGCCAGCATTTGGTTGAGTCAGTGTTGTGTACTGGGGTCACTGCATTAGGTGTGTAGTGGTATAGCATTGTTTTAATATGCAATTCCCAAATGGTGCATGATGTGAAGCATCTGTTCATAAACAACCCTCAGACAAGGATGTCCTATTATGAACATTTCATAGTTAAGGGTTTTCCTGACAGCAGGAGGAGAGTTATCAGCACATTTACAATGATAATAAGCTACACATTTACAAGGATGATCAACTAGGTTACCTATCTTCTTTTATTGGGGAGAAGAAATTATTCTCATATTTTGTAATCAATTATTGAGAGAGAAATAGGATTTGAGCCACTTGCTTTAACCCTTCCCACCAAACTAGACTGTTCAATCATTTCTGAACTCTTAAGTGATCTTTGAATAGAGTTCTCTAAACTACTGACTCCAAATGAGTCCTTTCTACAAATAATTCCTTAGATTTTTTTTCTCTTAACATACGTGTGAGAAAATATTTATAGCAACACCCAGAATGGCTGTTTTCCTTCTGAGCTGCTAATGGATGTCAATAAATATATGTGTATGTGTGTACACATGTGTGTTCTATGTAAATCTGTTCTTGCTGCATCAATATGAAAAACTACAGACTTGTACAAATGTAAATAAACGTGTCATTTAATGACAGGGATACATTCTGAGAAACATGTTGTGTGTCAATTTTGTCATTGTGTGAATATTGTAGAATGTGCTTATACAAACCAAGATGTCTAGGACCTCACTAGGAGATACAGTCTCATGGGAGAAACACAGTATACACAGTCCATCATTGAGCAAAATGTCATTTACAGCATATAACTGTCATTACTACTCACTTAGGGTGAAAGAATGAAAGGAGAAAAAGCTCTATGGAGAAACTCATAAGAAAAACAACTTTGAAATTCTGTTTTACAACCTTAGAGAGTAGAAGAGGTCTGATTTCAAAACAAAGCTTCCGCTAGGGTGGAGAGACTTGTTCACCCTGCTCACCTCAAGCCTTCCTTCCCTTGGCGGTCGAGTGGCGCTGATGGCCCTTTAGTCTCGATGTAATGATGCCAGAGAGGCGTCTGTCTCTGGAAATGAGCACATTTCCACCCAAGGACTTTTTAAGTACCTTTTTTCTTTTTAACAAAAACTTTTTAAAGTACTTTAGAATACTTTAATGAATTTTCATTAAGTTTTGTTTGCCCTTGGAATAGTTTTTATAAAGTCTGCTACTTTCTCCTCCATAAATTAAAGCACCCAATTATGTAGTGGAATGTGTATTTTTTAAAGAAATTCTGGGTACAGAACATTGCTATAAATTGTATTTAAATCTATTATGTCTTCAGGCATCAAAAATGAAAATGGGATCATTCTTACTGGTTCAAAGTAATCCTCAGCAACATATAAATAATGTGAAAAAATAGTAAGATAACTACAGAGATTATAAGCCGAGTCATTCTCCAAAATTATTCTAACACAAAAATACAAATGCCAAGAGTACGGTTTCACATTTAGTCTATTTTGAAAAATGACATTGGTTTACATTTATATTTGTGACTTTCACCCAGGATAGAAATAAAAAAAGATCAGTCTGATCACTGATAATAAGAAGACAAAAATGTCCTGACAAAAATGTGAGCTAATACAAAAAAATTTTATTTACAGAATATTTTGATGCCTCTACATTTGGTATATGTTTTCAACATAAGTTCTATTCCTTCCATTTCAACTTCTCTCTCTATTCTACTTTAAATTTTTATTTCTAAGACTATAATAATATAATTTAGGATTCCCTTTTTCTTAAGAAATAATTCTTAAATGTAAGACCCAGGATGGACACTTTCTCTATATCTGCACAAATCACTGTGTTTCAGCAAGGTGTACATTTTTGTTTTGTTTTGTTTTTGTAGGCTCCACAACAAGACAGATAGAAAGTTAGGCTATCTAAGGATTCATTTTCAGGTTTAACTATATGTCATATACTAAAGGAATACATATTAAAAACATTGTATAATAAATTGTTTTACTCCTTCAGATTATCTTTGACTACAAAAACTGGTATAAATTACCATTTTTAAACTTTTCTTTAAAACTCTGGGGTTGTATAATTTCATTGTAAGTGTAAGAAGTAAAAAAAAACAAGAGAAAGTGTAAGAAGTACAGGAAATACAAGCAAGTAATATTATCAGGACAATTAATGAGAAAACAAGAAATTTTATTGAAAAAACCCAGAAGGTAAAGAGTAGAAATACATACAAGAAAAAAATAATTTCAAGAAGATACATAACAAATTTGAGATATTGTATATGCTATCTTGCATGAAAATTTTAAAATCCGTCTTGTGACAAGATACACTGTTCAATCTGACAATTTTTTATTAGACTTTCATATTCTTTCCAGTATAATAGCAATCTATCTCAGATTAACAAAAAGAGTACAATAGCAGTACTGATGGGCCAACTTTTGATTTTCTTTTTTTTCTTTTGGTACTGGGGATCAAACTCGGGACCTTGCACTTTTGAGGCAGGCGGCAGCACCACTGAGCCAAATACCTGGCCCTCAACTTTTGATTTTTAATGATGTATTGTTTCATAGAAGATTGGGGAAACTCTTTAATCTAGACCCATGGGACCTTTTAGTCAGCAAATTTTTATTAAATAAATGAATGTATTAAGTTTTACATATTGTTATCAGATAATGGATGAATTTCATTACAGACAGGGTCCCTATTTCAGTTGTACATGTGTGTGAATGTGTTTATTTTCTTGTTTTGAATACCCAAATGTTAATTTTTAGAAATTCACTGAGTGTGATAATGCACTAAAATATTTCCAAAAGGTGAGTTTTGCCATGAAATCGGGAAAAGAACAGGTGGTCTTCTTTCCAGATTGCAGGTGCAAGGAAGAGAGGACAAAGTTAGGTCAGAGTCAAGGGACCTAGGAAGCAGATGTAACAGAAAAAAACAGCAGCAAAATGTTCAGTGCAAGGAAATGGATATATACATAGGAGAAGTAAGAAAGAAAGCAGGAACCTACACAAAGTAGACAGTAAGAGGACTCCCCGCTGGGAGACAGCTGCAGAGAACATCTGTAGACACTTCTCCATCACCGCCAGGAAGGAGGATCCCTGCCACACAGCCATGCAAAAAGGCTTAACTACCTGTGATATTTGGTTTGAGGGCACAGACAATACTCGGTGCACAAGCCTCTAATTAGTCTATGACAACTTCAGCTCCACCCTCCCAGTGGAAAACATATGTCAAAGCAGCACTTAGTATTGATTGAAACATAAGGAAATTTGGTGATTCATCTCTTTCCCTGACATGCCTGCCTTATTTCACCCTCATTTGTCTGAAGAAAAGGAAAAAGCACTTCTTTCCAAGGAGAGATAAGATACGGCTCTGATTCATTTATCATGTAACAGTTTTGCTTTGCTATTGTACCTGAGGTTAGAAAAATTCTGCCAACACTGCCCTGTCAGACTGGCATTAAACGCAAGAGTACGTATGACAGAGGTACTAGCAGCTGAGAGACTACACTGTCTGCAGTGCTAGTAATGATGACTGGGCTAGCCACCTGGAAGACTGAACAAGTCATTAGAAGAGCAACAGCGAACATGACCAGACTCCGGGCTTTGCCCCCTTGAACATCATATCTGTCCTGTCTCCACATTATCCTATTTACAGCTCATTCGGGGCTAATGTAGCAGAGATGAAACATGGAGAAGTCAGAGTGAGAAATCTTACAAATGGAAAGAAAATTCTTTATTCTGACAAGTGGAGTTCATAGTTTTTAAAAGGAAAAAATATAGCATAGATTTCTGGACACACATTGCTACTCCTGGCCCATTTAACTCATTCAATGGGATGAATATTGGCCCTCATGGAGCGAGTGCATTTTGTGGGTCAATCACAGGCATGTTTGTGGAGACAGGCTGGTGTACAGAGCCAGGGTCTCCAGGTCAATGATGAGCCAAAGGCTGTTTATGGTGCCACTCCTGGAGTTACTGCTTCTGAGAGCTGGTGCTTTTGAAGTGCAGCCAGCTGAAAGAAACAAGCAACCACAGAAAACATAATGGAGCCTATAAGAGGCCTGGGCAAAAAATGCACCTACACAATTACCTGATTGTTAGGCTTTCCATTCGATTGCAGAAGTCTACCTTATCTTGACAATGACTTGCTGAGCAGTGCTGCAAAGTCATTAAACTTTCTATGCTGCTCAGTCTTTCAATTTATAAAATAAGTTAATAAAAGCAATTTGATATAGAGTAGTGTTCCATACAAGCAGGTGTCCTTGAAACCATTCACTTTATTTAAGAGATCAAATAGATTAGCTTCCTATTGACAGGTTCATACACTAGCACAGAAAGTGTCTATGAGGGACAACAATCAAATACCTAGGACATTCATAAAGCCCAGGTGGAGAGTAGCATTTGAGGACACCCATCTTCTACCCCTGCTCAGGCCTTCAGATTAGGAAGGATGAAATATTCCAACCCTTCAGCCAAACAAAAGAACCAAATTCTTCTTTTCATATTTAGTCAAGAACAATCACAAAGGTGAATCCACTGTGATCCAGGACCAAGCTAGGAATTGAGGTCAGGGGCCGAGGATTTAGCTCAGTGGCCCTGTGCCTGCCTCGCAAACACAAGGTCGTGAGTTCAATCCCTGGTACCAAAAAAAAAAAAGAATTGAGGTCAATAGAAAGAAAAACTAAAATTTTGTCCTACAAGCAATCCAACCATATTCTTTCTTCACTCCAACCATTGTGGACACAATACTTAAGTATTTGGGAAATATAGGAGAGATTTTTCTTAAGAAGTATATATATATATATATATATATATATATATATATATACACACACACACACATATATATTCTCAAATTATCTTATTCATAACAATAAAAATCATTCATGTATTTTCTATGAGCATCTCCCCATCCAAAGAGGTGGGAGGGAGAAGGAGGGAAGGGGACTTAAAAAAATTAAGATGTGTTACATATATGTACCAATCCCCCCTTGAATATAATCATTATGTACTGCAAATATGAACTAATAAAAATGACAATGAACCTAATTGCAAAAATAAAAATACAGAATACAAAATAAACCCCACCATCTTCTCATCCCCCACAATTTTTAATGAAATATCAAGTAGACATAGTAGGTTCTTGTGACCAATCATATCTGACTGTTGAGCATAGTGACTATTCCTGGAAACAAATAGTACTTTCCCATACTCTAGTTTTTAATCATTTGACAGAATAACAGAAGGGGAGATTATAGAGCAAATATAGGAATAAATTTGGAATACAGAGGCACAACTTACATTTGTATTTTTATCTATTTATGCATCAGATATCTTTTCTTAAAATTATTTACCTGTCTCAAAATTTAAAAAAATTAAAGGAGCTAGGGATGCAGGTCAGTGTGGAGACCCTGAGTTCAAACCCCTAGTACTGCAAAAAAAATTATTTCATAATCCTCTATAACTTACATAATTTATGGAGTAAGATTTCACTAGTGCATAGATTTACATGTTTTATTATCTTATAAGTTTTTATTTATTGCATGTATTAGATGATACATTTCTTTAAAGGAAAGAATGATATTATCCTTTATCTTCTATTCTCAATAAATGCTGATTGACCAAGAGACATGTTTTAGGGCCAGTCTGTAAGTACTTTATCTCTTGCCATCACTGGTTTTATACTCCCCTTTCTAGTCTTTCGTTTGTTTGCTTTTTAAAATATGAACCATCTGTGCCTCTCATCTTGTGTTTTTTAAATATGTTATCTAATTATAGGGTTTTAAACTTTTATATTTCACCCTCAAGTGTGCTGATGATCGTGTTTGTCAAAATTGAATGTCTGCCCTTTGAAAGGTCATTTCTAAGGTTTAAATCTGTTGGTTTGTGTTATTACAGAAAATCTCACCACAGAATGTTTTCTGGTGTACAATAACCACCTCGTTCACTGCTGTGTATAATGAATAATGAAAAAAAGCCAAAAGCCACTATTTCCTCTTCGTTAAGATCTGCCTTTAAACATACCTACATTTTATGGTTTGGTTTTTCACATTTTCAGCTGTTAGTAAGAGAATACTCAAAAGTTTACAAAGGAAACTTTTTATGCAACTTTTTGAAATGTAGTATTATTATATATGAATTATGGTGAGACAATGATGAATTTCACTAATGCACTCAATAAAGTATTTCCCTAGTCATAATAATGTTTGGCTTCATAGGCTCCACAACCAAATAATCCTTTATTTTTATTTGACATGAGATAGTGGCATATTATTCAAGGTAGAGAGAATCTAAGAAGAATTGGAGACAGTCTAAAATATAAGCATATTATCAAAAAATGCACATATGAGTACTAAACAATAAAAATAAATTTCAAACTACAAATATAAATCCTGTAAAGATTAGAAAGTATTTTTAAAAACCAGGAACACAGTTTATTTACAAGTGTGTATTGGATTTGACCCTAGGAAGCCATTTCTAAAGGGAGCTGGGGTTAAGGGAATGGTTGTGCTCTGCAATCACCATTTATTTATTTTACCCTTTTTTGATAACAACAGAGCTCAGAGGGGCCCTAAAACATGAATACTAGAATAGCTTTTCAGTGTTGATATCCTGACTTAATGGAATCAAATGCTCTTTCTTGAAAAAATACAGCAGGTCTTAAATAAATTTATAGCTCCAATGACGTCTCCAACTTTGGGAACTAGTTGTAAGATTAATAATGATAGCATTGAAGATCACAGACGATGAGTATGCTAATCTATATATAGTATGTGAATGTTAAAGATATTATAGATACTGAAGAACTTCTAACTTCAGATAACGGGCAGGTATTCCACTTACAATTATTCTTTTTAGTATATACAGTACTCTAAAACACGGTACAGCTAAAATAATTTCACTTTTAGAAACTTTCCATGACCTAGAATTACAATATAAAATTGCATTTCTCTCTTTAAATTAGTTATCTTGGAAGGTTAAAATGTAGGCAATTCTCCAAGTATTGTAGAGCACAAACATATGAATTAGCACTGGAATTAGTTGAAAAGAGAATAGGTCTAAACATTTACTAAATGCATGGCATCCCATGGTCATCTTTCTCATTTTTATTAAAGGACTGTAATGTTCACAATGTGAATTTGGAAACCAGATAAACCTAGATTTGATACCAAAATTACTTGATACCTATTTCATAGACTGCAAAATAGTAAGCAAATAGACACTGAAGACTTTTACGAGGGAAACAATATATGTGAAGCATCACTCACAGGCTCTTCCACATAGTTGTTTAAAATTCTTATTTGCTTATACAGAACTTTTCCACAATTACATAGAACATCACAGCAGATAACAGAAAGAGTTTAATTCTGGAGATTATATTACCAATATTTCTAGTGATACCAAGAGTATCAAATGCTAGAAGACAATACCAGTAGCAAGAAGTTTTATTTTTTATCGTATCAGTTGAATTCTGTATCATTTTGAAATTCCATTATTTGCTTTCTATCTCACTTTCAACATTATTCAATTACCATGATGTCCATCCCTTTATCTACCGTAACACAATAGTCAAAGAGGAAGAAATGGAAAGAAAGATAAGTCAGTACATGTTTTGGTATATACAAAACCATGTACTCCTAAAAAAGAAAATCCAACCATCAATAGACCAGAGATTTTCAGCAAATCAACATATTTTGAAATTGTGACATTTTATATTATCTCAGAAATTAACCTTTTAACTTTCTATGTATATTACCCCCAACTTTCCAACAAACATTCTATCCATAACCTTTGACTTTAAGGACTGGGTAAAAGCGAAAAATAATGCAGGTGGAAAGAATACATTTGGTATACACTGTTTTAATAAGTGTTTTCTTACTTTGACACAGCAAAAATACCTTGCTTTATTCAACAAGAATGTACAGCTTCCATTGTAAAAGTGTATAAGTAAAAATTGTTTTGTTAAGATGCTTACAGATAAAAGAATACTCTGTGAATAACATACATACATATAGTGTTAACAACATATAATAATGATATCTATAAGTAGTTCTCAACACCTTTATAAGAAATGAAATAATTATGTACCACCAGTGATAATTGAACTGTGGTTATGGTAATTTAAATATCTAAATAAATCCAGATATAAGCCATAATACAAATTTGAAAATGTGAATTAAACACGATCAAGGCTGTAACAGAAATAAATTTAAATTAAGTTTAATTCAATGTAATGTTTGGGAATGGTTTGCTTTAGCTGAATTTCCAGATCTAACATATGTATGCTGCTTGCACCATTTCTCTAGTTCAGTATAACTACACAATTGCTTAGTGTCTGCTAGCTATGCAAAAGAGATGGTAGGCAACTGAAAACAGGAGTTTAGAGTTCAGGGAAATGGTTTAGGCTGGGACCATCAAGCTCATAGTTGACTTAATTACATAATATTGTCTGAGATCATGGGAGATGTGTGAGTAGCTGGGAAAGAATGAAGTCCCACAGCCAAAGAATCACAAGAGGAATCATGATGACATAATAATTTAAACCCACCAAAAGAAAAAGTACGCTTATTTTCTTTTTTATCACTTGTTGATGGCTTTATGGTTAGATTTCATTGAGGTTAGTGGGTTTTAAATTGTTCACAGAGGAAGCTAGAGTCCAGAGTCGTCTACAGAGTGGTAACAGGGAGTGGGGAAATTATGGGAGACACTTTGACTCCCATCATTTTTTCTAGATGCAGGATTCCGTTTGCTTTAAAATACTAAGGAGCTAAATAAGTTTCCCTTAAAGAATCCATTTTGTTGCTAGGAAAAAAAATGAGTAATTCCCCCTTTATATTAAGAAATAGAGACAAACTTGAGTCATATAATGAGAAAGGAACTGTAAAGATACATGGATATAGCAAAACAGGGTATTCTGATGTCTACAGAAGTAAAAACCTGTAACATGGAAGAGTCTTTACACCAGCGTTCTGGTGCTGCCATAATTTGGTCAACTGCTAATCACATGTTTCACTCTCCTGTTCATTCGTACAACTTAAAACAGATCAGAAGTCATTCCTCCTATTTGCGACTTCTGCTCACTCAGAGTTCTGCCTCCTCACAACTTTGGCTTGTAATTACCATTCAGGTTCTTCCTTCATATCATGACACCCTTCAGTTTCAGCAGCTCTTCTTAAGTACCAATTATTTCTCGATCTCCCCATTCAAATTCCTACTATAGACTATGACAGCCCCTGTGAATCCTCCTACACCAGACACTTCTCACACGGCCTGTGCCTTCTGGACCTTACTAGTTCCATCAACAGGCCAGACTTCCAGAATCTGCCCAAACTGGGTTCTTCAACAGGTCAGACTGAACCCAGAAGGACCACAATTTGTTAGGCACTCAGATGGATATCTAAAATACAATAAGGAAAGCAATTTCTTCACTATGTACTTAAATGAAAATGAAAATAAAAATCTGTATTTTAAATAATTTAACATAGGGCAATGCTTACTCACTTCACAGTATCAGAGAATAACTATGCCAATAACTACTAAGAAAATATATTAATTTTATCCAAACAATACCTGATCTCAGTGATGTATGTGCCATGCTAAACTATAATTTAAGATACTATGTATAAAAGTCAATATAGTGTATAGGTAGATTCTTAATGAGTTCTGACATATTTTCTATCTCAACTGGAAGAGATTTAAGTACCTCAGATCACAGCCATACAGAATCAGTAGGTCATTTTCAAATAATCAGAGAAATCACAGCTGCCAAAAAAATAAAATTGATGCAGTATATCAATTTCACAAAACACTTCATTTTTATTCTTTTTATGAGTGATTTAAGAAAAAAAAATAAGTCAGCTTCCTAGCCATGGTAAAAATGAATTTTTAACAAATATAAATGCTATAGTTTAGAGTTTCCAGATGAGGAATCAAGGGTGGAAACTTTCAATGCACATTTAATATGCACAAAATTTTCTATCCATACTGCTTCCAGAACCTCTAAAGTTTCCTAATACTAAGTGATTTCAAAAGAGAGTACATTTAAAAATATTTCAACCTCAAAATGAGCCAGTTAAGGGCAATGTTTCCTTAAAATTTTCCTTAACAATTCTATTTTGCACTAAACACCTAGAAAGTAAGGTGGAGGACATCTTAATTTCCATATAATATATATGGAGATTATAATATGATTATGATAATATATATTCATATGATAAAATATGAATATATATTATATTATAATATATAATAAAAAGTCATCTTGAGCAGGTGAGAATTCCAAATTTAATGAAGAAATAATGTAGATTATTTCAATTCATTGTAAATAGCAAAACTCAGTGTTTGAAATATTTAGATTTTACTTTCATTCTCTAAGGTGTCAAGTCATATGTCATTGAATTCTGCATACCAACTCAATAAGAAACTTCTGTCTTCTTTAATATTTATTTCTTCTATTCACACAGAAGATTGATCTACAGAATTTGGTATAATCAGCCGTGAGCCTGAAATGGGATACAATTAAATCAAAACAAATATTCAAAATGTCTTTATTATGTGCTTGGAGAAACATTATTTCTTAGAAGAAATATAAGCCATCTTTTGATAAATGATACCATGCTAGTATGAATTGTTACTGCTTTTTATTTTCATCACGGTGGATAGCAGCAATATCACTACATTCATTTCCATCATACTTTTACAGATTTAACAAGGTATTTTTTAACTACAGAAAGATACAGTACATGGGTGGCATGATCTTACCTATGAGGACAAGTTATGTACAATTTTTATCCTTGTGTTCATTTTAAAAGTCTATATTTGAGGATATATAAAAGCAATTACTATATTGCCTAGTGATTACAGAAGATATGCAACTCATTATCCCCAAAATGTTACTCAAGTTGAAGTTCTGAAATAGTCTAAGGACTCAAATGGATTCATAAATTAATCCCATTATAAGTTATTTAAAAGTTAATATTCATGATATTGGGAAATTAAAAGAATATCATTAGCTCCTCCCAAAATATGTTTGTTTGATGTTGCCATAAACCAATAAAAACCATTATATCTTGAAGTTTAAAAGAATATTTGTGATTTTCATCATTAATGTTCAAATTTTACTGATGGGGAAAAAATAACATTTGATAGTTTAAATAATTTTCCCAGCATCAACTAAATGGTGGCAGAATAGCATAAGAGTCTTTGTATCATTTCTAAATAATTTTAAATCTAGATGAACTACTTTTCTAACTCATCAAGCATATTTCAAAAAGCAGAAGGATAGGAAGAGGGGAAGGGGGAGGAGGAGGAGGACAAGGAAGAGGAGGAGAAAAGGAAAAAATCAGAAAGGATCCCTACAAAATGAAATCATTTCAACAAAGGGTAGCATTAAAAATGTGTTCTGTGTTTCTTCTCTTTGGCCCTACTATCTATGTAGTATAAGGAGAAGAAATAAATATTAATTACAATAATAAAATATGAAACAAAAATTATTATATTTAGCAGAAATTCTCCACAAAAAATTGAAATCTAGAAGTTTATAGGGGACATCCACCTTGATTTTTCAGCCCACTTGTGTATTTTTTATAACCTGAATTAATTACAAACATTCAAAATTTGGGCAATTTCACAAAAACATCTGTATTTTCAATTTTTCTTGAAAGTACAGTACCAGGATCAAATGTTCCTATGGTAGCAATTCACGGGAGCTTAGTAGCTTCCCCTTGAAACAAACTAAATCTTATTCAGGTTCCTCAAGGTCCCCATCCCACTCCTATTGTTCACTCAAACACAGTAAATGACTGGACCTATATTCCTAGGAGGTTGTAACTTCACTTAATAGTCAATACTTAATAACTACACAGAGCAGGCCAATTAATTCAACCTCCTAGAGACATCTATTATAGTTAGCAGCATCCATTAGGAAATTTCAGCAGGAAATAAAATTAATACCAAACTAGAACTGATTTAAGCCATATGGACATTTATTATCTTGAATGTCAAGAAGTTCTGAACTCAGAGTTCTTAGTTTGGTTGATTCAGCAGCTAAATGATAAATATCTCAACACTCAAAACCTTTCAGCTTCCTGGTTTTCCATGCTGTACATACAGCCATGGATACTTTGGCTGTCATCTGCCATCACTTAAGTTGAACAGGATATTTCTGGTATCACAACAGCCTAGCAAGTCCAGAGTGGTAAGAGAGAAGGCCTCCTCTTTTGTATCTAATTTTATTATGAAGGAAATATGTCCCAAAATGTCTGCAGTGGAATCCCCTTCATGTCTCATTTTCACTGGCTCTGACTAAAAATGAGAACCAATCTCTTCTGAAGCACATGGCTACTGTATTACTGAGGGCTTTCCAGAAAAACAGAAGCAATAGGAAATATGGATGTATGTGCAGAAAATGACTTACTTTAAGGAATTTGTTCATATGATTAAGGAAGCTGCCAAGTTCAAAGTCTGCAAGGTGGGTAGCCTGAAGGCCAAAAACAGAGCTGATATTATATTTCATGCCCTAAAGTTATCTCCGGACAGAATCCCCTCTTGATGAGAATTCTGTTCTCTCCAGGACTTGGATTGATCAGATGAGGCCTACCACCATTAGAGGGCACACATTGCTCTACTCAAATCCCAGAGAATGAAATATTAATTTCATCCAAACATTCCCACAGAATCACCTAGAACACTGTTTGACCACATCTGGAGACCATGACTCAGCCAAGTGGATGCATAAAGTTAACCATAAAACTACACAAAACTTTAACAAGCAAGGAAGATCAAAGAAGGAAAAGTGAAAGTTATGGTTTGGATTTGAAATGTCCCCCCAAAGTCTCATGTGTTTGGAAGGTGATTGGACCATAGGGGGTACCATACCCAACAGTAGTCATCATGGATTAATCTACTGATGAGTCCATAGCTAAATGTGCAGTTAGGAGGTGGGGCCTGGTCAGAAGAGGAAGAATAGGTAGATTGCGGGGGGTATAACCTGGAAGGGTATATCTCCCACCCCAGCTCCTTACTTCTCTCTGTGCATCCTGGCTCCCATGATGTGAGCAGCTTTCCTCCATTGCGGAGCCTTGCACCACGTGTTTTTGCCTTGGAACCAGACAACTGTGGACTATAGCAATGAGCCAAAGCAAACCTCTCCTCCTTTTACTATGGGTGTCTGATACTGTGTGTCAGTGATAAGGAAAGTGACTAAGAGGGCTAGTGACTAAGAATGGCTACAGGAGGCTAAAGGTGATTTATCCTGAAAGACACATCAATGAATTATATTGCTTAACTCTGAAGATAATAATAAACTTAAAGGAAATGTAACCTTCGTAAACAAAATTCAAGTGGATCAAAATTAGCCTCGAGGGGATAGGATGCCACTCGGTGTAGAGCACTAGCCTACCACAAGGGAGGCCCTGGGCTCAATCCCCAGCACTAAAAAAATGCACCAAATAAGCCTCCTAATGAGAAGATGAACTGGGCAATATCCCAACATTGGGATGCCAAAATGTTTTCAAAAGCAACTCTTTGGATATCCTTTTATTATATGAAGCTTGATTCACTCTGAAAAATCACTCTTACACAACAAAAATTAAATAATTTAGTGCATTTCATCATATGCAAGCACTATCAGACTCAACTTCATATGCAATCACACCTTCTTTAGCAGCTGTATTACCCTATTAATAATATGTATGAGCATAATAGCTACAAGAACAGATTCTGAAATCAAATCACTGGTGACTAGACTCCAGTGTGAATTTAACTAATCTGTAAATTTTTGTATATGAAAAACAATCCCTCACTAATGTAATAATAGTTAATATGTAAACACTTAAAACAAAGTCAGACATATAAATATATGCTTTATATTGTATTACCTTCCATTGTAAATTGTTCTGTGCTTATTTTTTTCAGTTTACATCATCATATTTTAGAAAAGAGGAACAGAAATAGTCTTTCTAGAAAATAACATTCATTTTTCTTTGCATATCAAAAGAACCAAACTACCTCCAAATGGATAAGGAAGAATACACAGGAAAGTAAACTCACTACCTTACAAAAAACATACTTTTAAAAGGAGAAGGGCTGCCCACAATTTGATTTAAGAAATGAAATGATCATTTGGTCTCAAACACAAATTAAAATCAAAGAACAGTTTTAGAACCCAAACCAGAGAAAAACTGAAGATTTCTTATAATCATGCAATAATTACCCATTGCTGCACATTATTACCACAACCTTAGCACTCATAACAAGACACGTTTATTGTCTCACAATTTCTGTGGGTCGAGAGTCCTGACTGACTTAGTTGGATCTTCTCATTCAGGTTCTCACCGGTGTAATTCCACCTAAGGCTCCAACAAGAAGTGCTCTGCTTCCCCATGCAATGTTGCTCTTGCCAGCAGTCAGTTCCATTTCTGGCTGCCGGGCTGCTCTCCTCTTGCCATGTGGTCTTTTCCACATGGCAGCTCCCAAAACAACATCTTGCTTCTTTAAATCTAGCAAAGGAGAGAATTCAGACCCCTAGCAAGATGAGCAAGATAAGCGCATATATCTGAATCACTCACATGCATGGCTTCTTACCTTTGCTGTATTCTATTGCCTGAAGTTACAGGTTCTGAGGTGGGGGGTTTAGCTCAGTGGTACAGCACTTGCCTACAGATTGCAAGGCCCTCAGTTCAATCTCTAAGCATAAAAAAAAAGTTACAGGTCCTGAGCATATTTGAGCGGAGGAGGGGTTCACACAATGGCAGAACCACCTTAGATTATGGGGCTGTGAGAAAGTCTGCCTCCCTTAAATTGCTAATACTTTTTCTTTTCTCCAATAGTTCTAACCACATATGAATTAAGTTGTCTTTTCCTACTGGCCACCAGAAAGCCAAAAGTCAAACTCAGCAGCTTCAGTAATGGCATAAGACCCTCCAGTCTGTATATCTGTGGTAGAACTATTTCCCTGATCGATTGGCCTTAGAAATATAGACTTACTATTGTCTTCTACTTATGTCTTTCACTTATGTCATTTTATCCAGTCATTCCTAGAACTTCTGTAAATTCACTGTAAAATGAAACATAGAATCAATAATTATGCCATAAGGATACTGTTGAAAAGAGTGTCTCAACTTTAGAAAGCCGCCAATTCACAGCACTTCTTCAGTTTCCTGGTTGTCTCCATTGCTACTGAAGATATCCTGGAGGGGGAAGACAGGTTCCCAACCCTCACCTTAATACCCCTACTTAGATCTTCCTACTTAGAAACTAAGCCATTCAGTACTGAGGCAGGACAACTGTCCTTTACATCAACAGAAACATCCCTTTCCATTGGACTTTCAAAAGCATTTTCCTAACACCTAAGCTAAAAATTGAGTTGAGAAATATGATCCTGTCAGGAATTAGAAGTAGCAAGAAAAGTGCTTCCTCTTGTAATATGCATTCTATAAATAAGTGCACAGTTCAATGCAGTGGGGAATAATGGCACTGTTTCAGAAAAATATTACTTTGAACTGACTTCCAAACTATGTGAAACATTTTAGATTTTTCTTTTATTTTTATCAATATTAGTATGCAATTATAAAAAAACATTTTAATGTTAACTCCTTGAAATGTATTTTTATTTCATATACTCCATGTTGATTTTATTCAAATCATAGAACTGAAACACAAGAATAATTAATATCTTTTAAGTCCTCTATAATTTTTATGTCAACTCCTTTCTGCAGTTTGTTTTCTGGTGAATAATAATTTAATGCAGTGAGAAAATGAGAAACTTTAAAGATATGCTTTCATGGTACATTTTTCATCATTCTAAAAAAATAAATGCACTTATAGTTTTCTAGTATTAACTTTAATTGATACTCCTTGATGTTCAGTGCAACTGATTCCTATGTTTGATAATAATGATTACAACTTTATCTGAGGTTAAATTATTCAATTGTATGGGTTGTTTTACCTCACTTTACACAGAGGCAGATTTAAAAGTATTTAAACTCTCTCTCTCTCTCTCTCTCTCTCTCTCTCTCTCTCTCTCTCTCTCTCTCTCTCTCTTCAACAACCCATTTCCCATGCCCCTTCCTCTCAGGGTGATGGAAGCATCCTGATTTACAAGAGGGCAGGGCTGAGCCAGCACTCACAAATATGCATGGAATGTTCCTTATAGTGTCCCTGTGATTTTTCAGAGGGAAGAGTTATGTGCATGCTAAAACTAGATGTCATCTAAGGAGGAAAAAGGACAACAGAATTCTGTCCCAGGGGCCAGAGACGGTGTGGGAGAATGAGGGGTGGTCCACAGTAAACCCAGTTATGCCTGCTTTGGAAAGCTAATCTCACAGGCTGCACTGCACATGGGACTATTTGCCAGCAGATTGCTTTCTGTTCATTATAACTCTCATATTTAGGAAGAAGTGAATTGGCCAAACCAGTAATATAAATGCATTGTATGCTCCATCCTCTCTCTTTATGATTAATTCTACCAGTGGTACAAATTTGCATGAATGAATGTCAGTGTGTTTTCTGTCCTGAACATTTCCTGCTGGCTTCAGTTCAGCCCTGCTGACATTTATTACAAATAATAGCTAAATATTCCTGATTTAATAGCTGCAGTGGCCCCACATCTGAAGGTGATGTCTGTAATAAAAGAAGACAAGACGAGCTTATAACAAATACTAATCAGATTGTGTTTGCACATATAATGGATAAGCCTCACAGATATAACCATGAAATGTAATGGTTGTTTTTTAAATGCAGCTGCTAGAAGTCATAGTTCAAGAACATATTGGTTGCTTTATTTCTTTTTCATTTCTCTTCTTCCTCTATCTCCTTTAAGTACCCAAGGCCTCTGTGCACAATCAAAATTGAATATTATCCCCTTTTTATCTGGAAAAATGGGACACTAAACACAGTAGACTGGCTGTGTCCTTTTATTCATCTTTTGTTGCTACTTCTAAACAAAGGGCATTGTCCCTTGATAAATTCCATTTTCTGCCTCTTATTCAAAGGTAGTTTACACACCAGCTCCAGTGATTCTCACACAATGCAGTGACTGGCAAAGATACAAATAACTTTCAAAGTTCTTTCAACCTGTTGACCCAGGTGTCCCTTCTGAAAGATATAAACTAGCCTTCTGCACCTCGTACAATTGATAAAGGAGACTATAAAACCTGAGACCACAAAAGGAAGACACACAGAGCCTACTAAAGGCAGGTTTAAAAACCTTTTGGGAATAAAAAGTGCTTTTCTCTTTATCCTACCCAAACTTCTCAAGCTTCCACATGAAAATTGAAGAAGGTCAAATTAGCATTGTCTTTACCTTGACATTTAAACACTTAGAATTTTACTCACTTGGCATTAATTGTGCATAACTTTATGAAAATACAACTTTTTAAATATTTTCTCACTTTACAGTTTCCTTTCCAGAATAGACTTTCAGAAAATTGTAATTAGAGGTGATTATAGCCACCAGAATTTTTATAAATATTCCCCTGGGACATACTATTTGACTGGCAGACATTCCCTTTGGTGTATAAACTATTTCACACTGGGAGCAAAAGCCTTAATCACAAGATGTTTGAAGATCTTCCACAGTATAAACTAAAAAAATACTTCACTTGAAGTTTGAGCCTCATGGAGTCAGGGAGAGATTAAGGGTGCAATACTTTTTGGATGCTCAACACTGTCTTATTTGCTTATTCACCTAAGGATACCCCAAGTCACATTTTCTAACTCCAGACCTCTCTGACCATTAGGCCAACTGGGCAGAGAATATGAGTTCCAATCCCACCAGTGATTCTTCTACAAACTGTCTTCAAACTTCTACTTTGCCACCTGAGTATTTGGACACTACTACCTGAATGATCAAACTTCTGTTCTGTGGGAACAGAAATAACAAAGATTCAAGAAAAAGTCTAATATTGATATTCAGAAAGAATTTGAATTGATTGTCTCATCACACTGACTGGCACAGTCTCCCATCCAGAATTGGTTTGTTCATTGTGATCTTCAAAAGAAGTAGAAAATTAGGCAAAATGTACCCTCGTTAGTCAAGAATTTCTTCAAGAATCATATTGAGAGAATAAACGTTAGACCTAACATTTATAATCCTCATTTTATAGACGAGGACACAGAAGCTCAGGAATATGAAATGATTTGTCAAAATTCACTCCATGAACTAGATCCCAATTTGAACCGCAATCCCTACCCTAAGTTCCAGGTAAGTACTTCCTCCATTATACTATTCTCCATCCACCCCTACTTTAGTCCTTCTCTATTCTGGCTCCCAAGAACCAATCAATATTACTTTCTTCGTCTGTCCTGAGCTGTAAAGTTTAATGAATGGGTCTGCTGGATTCTCAGTCCTTAGGTCCAGGTAGTCAAATGGACAGCCCATCTATTGTTTTGTGCAGGTGCTAAATGGCCCAGATGCACACTTGATGGTGTCATCAGAAATTCAGTTCAGATACTCAGCACATTGTGTTCAGATTCCTGTCTCCCATTATTTGCCTTCACATATATTCAGTTGCACTTAAATGTCCATTATGATTCTGGCATATTTTATAGAAGTCTGTTTTAGCATCTATACCCCTGCTAATACCATTTTCCCACCCCATTTCTCTTCTGCTCTTCTCTGCTCTGTTCAGATGCTGCCTCTTCTTTGAGCATCTCCCTAAATACCAGATAAATGTGGTTTCTTTCTGTTGAGCAACTAATTCCCTTCTTATCATGTCTGTTTTCACTGCCCTTATACACTGGCCTCCCTGCATTACAGTTAAGTATAGTGGGCATGCTAGAGGACATACTGATAATTCATCCCTATACTGCAAACCACACAACACAGCGCCTTAATCTTCATTGGAAAATATATTTAATATTTTTTCCAGAAGTCACATAATTTAATCCTTAGCAAAAATATTTCTTGTATCATAAAAATAATATATCTTTGTAATGCTATGTTAAAATTAAAAGAAACACGTTGCATCAGTGTCATAAGAACTTTATAAAATGGAAGAGAAATAAAAGTGAATTTTAAAGTCCAATATACTATATCTAGCAGGTGTTTTATGTTTGAGTCCAAAAGGTTAAACAGGGAAAGCAGGAATCATAAGCAGGAAATCTAAGAACTGAGCCAGAAAAGGGGCACATGCAGTTCCTGGATTTTATCAATAAAAAGCCACGGCATGGCAGTCATTTAGAGGCACTTTGTTTTTAATGACCAATGACAACATCAGACTTGGCTAGAAGTCCAGTGCACTATCCATGCTGGCTTAAAGGTGCTTTGCAATGAGAGAACCCCTAAGCTGAGAACTGCCCCAAAAGAGAAGCGATTCCTCAAGTGTCTCTCCAAACATCAGCAGTTGGATAGCTCCAAGGAATCCAGGAGCATAGGGAATAAGGAAGGACAAGTCTTCTTTCAGATCCCAAATATGTATGATATTTCATCTTTATACTGCAAACCACACAATACAGGGACTTTCAGTTCTTTCAAAGGCTTGTACCTATAGCCAGAGTCAGAATTCTAGAAAAATCCTAAGGAGCTGAGATTATTCCAGCGAAAAAATTAAAAGAATATCACAGGGGGACAATTTCTAAAATTTAGGTTTAGGGAAAAAAATTCATCCTAGGAGCAGAGATCAAATTTTGATGGGTAAATGGTAAAGAATGAGGAAGGAACATTTCCCCTAGACAAAAAGAACAACTGTTAACACGGACTCAGAAGCAGGTGGTTTGGGATAAGAGTGCAGCCCCATTCTGTGGTTCCTTTGGCTGCTGCATTATAGAAAATCAGGTGCCCAGTACACACTGACCCTTAACAATCTGTGAAATCAGTTAATTTCCTTGAATTTAGCTACAAAATTGCTGATTTTGCCTTAAAGAAGTGTCCATACATTTTTAGAGACAATTCTCTTTTCTGCGTGGCACTCACCCAAACCCAGGCTTGTTAAATTTGAATATGCTCATGAATTACTTCCAAAACTCCCAAACACTTCCACAACTATTGCAGAAAGTGGTGAGAACAATGGGATAAGTGTGTTCAAAGTGAGCGGGGCTATTTTAAATGGAGGCTACTGGTAATGTATCTTTTACTGCAATAAATTTTTTTAAATGGAAACATTCACTATATTTTGCGCAGATGCCATATATCTGGAATAATCCTGAGATTCTGCATTTTCAACAAGTATTCTTCATTGCATGCTGGTTCTTGGGCCAACCATTCAGTAGGAAAGACCTAAACAATACACAAACTGGAACCTGCATACAGAACAGGCATATTATTAAATTATAGCTTAATGTTTAAATTTAATAATATGCATACATATGTACATACTGTATAATTTAAATGTTATGTTATTGGTAATAACATATTATTTTAGACTTTAGAATATATGTTGTTACATTTCCTTGCCAACACATAACAAAACATTTTAATCACTTTTTTCATATTTATCTCTTGCCTGTTTGCATATATTCTTTTTAATAGGTTCCAAATGAGAAATGTTCACTTCACAGATTTTAATTACCTGAAATCCTTTTTTCTTACTGATTACCAAGAGCAAAGTAGCTTTTGTGTTAACCTTTCAAAATGTCCAATTTAATTTATGAATACAATATTTTTTCCACTCAGTGTGTATAAATGATACATACTGTTTCATATAGCCTTTAAGAAAAGACCATTTTAATTACCCCACAGAAATATACCCGGGATGGAGAATTGTGAAACTTCATGAATAGAACTCCCCAACAACTGGTTGGAAAAGTATACAGCATCTACGGAGCAATTATATCTGCAGTAAATAATGCATTCCCTTAACTACTGGGGAAATTTGTTTTGACATCACATTAGGATTAAATCGGTTATGCAAGATTCTATAATGGTATAATTTTATTTGTATTTTTGAAAACAAAAGCCTGATTGTCTGGATTCCTACTAGCAGACTAAACACTGGCTTTAGGCCTGTAGACATCTCAGTAGGAGGAAGGGGCTCTGCTGGTAAGGTCGTCTGGAGGCATTTGAATCCAGAGCTCTCATTATGCCAAACATGTGACTATTCTGGGAAGCCTCAAGGTCACACTAGCACTGCTTGATTGCAGTCACTTCTCTGAGGCCTTCAGCAACTGTTTGCTCCTTTTTACATTTTCTGGTCTTTGAAATTCACACAGCAACTTTACACCCCCCCAAACCCCAATCAGAAGGCTTTCAAGCAAGCTATTCTGCAAAACACAAAATCAAGAGGAAAGGAAGCTAAATCAAACTCAAATAAAAAGCAGTGATAGAAGGCTTCAACAAAGTCCACACAGGGAATCAAGCTTGCTTTTAAACAAAAATATTGACATAGCAATTTAAAATAAATACCAGCTTCATATGCTGAACACTTTATTATTGGCTCACAGGACTGCAAATGTAAGGAACACATTCTTCTCTGAAACACTGCCAAAGGCAAACCTCTTAAAAGCCAAACATTGTGACATGTTCTTAAGTAGCTTGCCATCGTGTGGATTGTTGCATTTGGTATAACATAACGCCTGCATGTTCATTAAGCCTACATTTTGCAATTAAGATACATATGTTTTGCTTCTCCAAATGTCTGAAAGCCAGGTGGAACGAGTCAATCACTCTGGTGACACTGAGTATTTCTATAACAATGCTGAATTCTAGCTTAGTATTTTGCATAGTCTGCCTATTATATAGAAAAACCAAATTACCGATATGTCCTTTTGTGTAAAAGCTGTAAAAGCTCAAAAGATTTTAGCAAATACTAGCTATGTCTCTGCTAAGGTACATGAAGCAGATGTCTACAATTATCCTGATAAAAAGTTTCATTCTAAAAGACCCTTCAAATAGAGCATTGCTGCCAGTAATTGTGTATTAATTGGCTTCATTCACCTCTGAAGGTCTACCAGAACATGGCCCTCTGATTTGCTATCATCAGAGCACACTTGATGTTAAAATAAAAAACCGAGGAGGTCTTTGTTCTTTTAATCTGGACAGCTTTTTAATCTTCATGTAAAGTGCCTACAGAAATAAATCAAGTAGATTCTATGTTGATAATCAATATTTCATCAAATATTTAAAAGTAGAACATAAATGGATTTCATTACAAACTGGGACAGGTAATATCTAAGAATAGGAGGCAGAAACACAGTGAAGAGGCTGACCTAAAGTTAAAATGGCAAGTTTCAGTTCATTGGAAACTTAAAATCATGAGCTCTTGGGCAACTGAAATGTTAGGTGTCAAGTAGCTAAACAAAATACGGCTTTTACAAGTAAATTCCAGCAAAGCTAGAGTTGTGTGACCTCACCAATCTACCTCTCGGGGCAGAGCACAGGATAACTCTCATTGACATGTCAGGAAGAGCTAATTAGCTGAAAGCTGTATCTTGGGTGAAAGGGCAATGGGAAGGCAAAACAAAGATTGCTTCAAAATCGCTCTCCCTGTGTCGACTGGAGAGGGGTTCGGAAAGATTGCTCAAAGTGCAAAAGCTCCTTCTGATATTTCTGACAGTTAAAGTACCCTAAATTGTAATCCATTCCTGTATAACAGAATAAGGAAGAAAACAATTGCTGGGCAGTGTTGATGGTTATGAGAGTGGTTACTTTTGCTGTAAATACCCATGCAACTTGGTAAAGTTTGTCCTAAAAACTTTGAAAACATTAGTGTGAAGTCTGCTATGTTTTACTCTTCACTAGGTGCCCTTTGCCAGCTTCCCACCCTCGACCTAGCAACAACTTTTACTGCTTCTCTTTCATTGTAGGAAAAGGCTTAGAGGGACACTGGACACTTATGATTTACTCTAGATATCATGAAAAGAGATGAGAGGCCTGAATATCTGAAGAACTTAAGATTTACCTCCCAAGATAGTGCTTTAGAACAGGAGTCTGATGATCCTCAAATACTAGCAGGCATCTTGGACAGCACACTTGATCTTTGATTTAGTTCTCACTGATGTAAAATGAAGCAGTTTGTCTACATCTGGTTTTGAATTCCCAATGACAACTACAAGATTTCCATTTCAATATTTCTTTTGGCATTTTTATATACCAACATCCCATTCTTTCCTCAGTAGGGGTTCATCACTGAAAAAAGGAAATCCAGTGTTTAATTACCTAAATCTCTCTATGGAAACTTCACTCAGAATTATTTTCTGTAAGCATAAAACTAACATTCAGTGACAAAAATAATTTTGGTGTTCCAATAAATGTAACAAATGCAAAGGAAAAAATTGGTCCTGGAACACAAGGGTATTTTGCAACCGTTATAAACAACTGTTTCAAATGGTGTCACCAGAACATGAGGTTCTCAAAGATGGTTAAGTGTGAGGAAACCATGAAAGAACTGAGAACATCCAAAGTAATTGTGTGAGACCCTTTAACCTGACTGTTGAGTGGGAAGCAACTGAGTAGAAAACTCCATCCAAGATGCTGAGTGGAAAGAATGATAAACAAAATACGGACTTTATAAGTCAGAGGCAACTGTTTTGTAAAGTACACAAAACTTAAGTCCAAGAGCTATATACTATATATCCCATAATCAATTTGAGATTATTAGAGATCACAGAGATATGGATGAAATACATTGTTTATCAAATTAGTTTAATAAAAGGACTAACTAAAACAGACTGAGTAGAAAAAGTGTCAACCCATTTCATAATAACATCAGATAATTTGGTGGGGGCATGGAAGCAAACCAATATTCAGTTAATTTAACAGCCATTTCACTTTGAACAAGGTGTTTGATTCAAAGCTTTGTTAAAAGGTATGACATGGTTTATTTCATTTTATTTGTTCTAAAATTTTAAAAAGTAAGACAAGGCAGATGAGACAACAAAAACAAATGACCAAGATGAATATAAAAATCACACAAACCATGAAGTAACATAAAAGAAAAGAAAGAAAAACGAGAGGATTGAATTCATTTTAAATGTTCTCCAGATTCTTTAAAAAAAAAAAATCTCTTGATTACATATCCAAGTTCAGAAATCAGAGAAAATTAGTTCAGATCATCTAAATACCACAAACAAATTCAGAATTATACATGGAATAATGTATTTCGATGCACAGTCGTTCAAAGTCCTATTCAAATTATTTCCATTCAAAAATTCTAAGTACTTAAGTGTCGAACTCAACCAGGCTTGAAAATGAGTAACAAGCAAGCAGTACCCACTTTCATTATTACATGAAAAACCCAGGCTTACTTCCACAGATTGATATTTCATTTCCAGGATTAAACTACTGACCCAAAAAATACTTAAACATGCCATTTTTCAGCAAGTCATATAGTTTTATCATATGTTGGTACTTTCTTTGAAAAATGAACAAAATTGTAACAAGTCAATAAACTTGATCCTAAATTTCCTTCATTTACTTGGTATGTTGGGGGTGGAAGACCTGAAGAACTGCTTTAAGAAATGTAGACCGAAGCAGGTCACATTTGCATCTTATAACTAAGGTTCCATGCTTAAAACATTTAGAATTATCTCTAGATATACCGCCTATGGCATACCTTGATATTTCTTTTAATTCAGATAGCATTATTCAGCTGTCAAACCAAGAAGTGAGATGAGATCTGCCTCTTCCTGACAAGTTTAGCAGTTTCTACTGTAACTTGGAAAATTGGCAATTGAAATGTTTCATTTTCTGGATATTAAAATAATATTTCCTGTAAGCACATTATGAAGTAGAGCCAATAGGGAAAGCTATGAGACTGTTGTGAATTAAACTAAAACTTGATTTATGTGAATTTTATTCAGTGATGTGAACTTGAATGTTCTGTGGCAAAATATCTATTATTTCTATATGCTGCTTGTATATCCTTATCATGTTGCACTCAGTAAACCATATATAAATATTATGGGAACCTTTAGAAGAAAGTTACCAAATATTCAGATTCTTCAAAAATATACTAAAAAGAATGTTTTAATATCTTACATATAAATTCTATAATTTTTTATTGCAAAGACTAAATATATAAGGCATTCCCATCACAGAATTTAAAACGGAAAAGTAACTTAGAAGTCTGTATAATCTCAGATAGCAAAAACACAACACACAAAAGCTGCCATTTATCTTTCCTAAACCCATGGCAGACAGGACCAATTGATTTTAGCTCTCTTTTCTACTGAACATTGGTGTGGCCTCAAATGCTTATCCATACAGCACATGAGGCTGCCCTTACCAATCAATCACAGTTGGACAAAGGAAGAAATGTGTTTGCTAACTTCACTGTAGTCCAGCAACTTTAATATACAAAATTTTAAAAACCTAGAATAATAAAAACATAAGTAATTCCCTATTTTGCTATTTCATTAGTTTTGCAGAAGAGCTAGGATTAAAACTGATTTTGAGCTTTTACAGCTGTATCTTGTCTTAATGAACTTATTTTAATAGTAACAGACAGGAGGCTTGAAAGTAGAATATTTTTAATTTAAAAAACTCATTGCTTTATTTTCATCACACTGCAGCTGCTGATTTTCATATACATAATGTGTTGTTATTTTTTCTCCTTCATCTCTTTGTAAGCCAAAAATATTTCCTAAGAAAAGAAATTAATCCCACATGTTTTTTAAAAAATATACACATTATTTAAGAAGTTAGTTTGTGACAAGTAGACTTCATATGTTTAGCCAGCCCAGGAAATAACTATTCAACTTAGCACGTCTCTGGTTTGCTTTTCTACTGACCTCCTCCTGCCAAAAAAAATTGCCATTGGGAATATGTGGGTATAAAATAAAATAAAGCCAGTGCTGTAGCTCAGTACACAGATTCCGGGTTTGACCTCCTCCTGCAAAAAAAAAAAAAAAAAGAAGAAGAAGAATCTGGGGCTCTGCATTTCCACATATTATTATCCTCAGTAGTTACTTTGATGCCTGAAAAAATTTACCATCTACCTTTGTGTCACTATTGAGACAGAGCTAAAATTCCTTGCATGGGCGCTGGTCCCCATTTCGTCCCACAGCTGTCCTCTACCTTGCTATTCTGCCACCCAAACTTGATACAACTCCAGCCTCTCAAACTTTTAAGCAAGGTAAGAACTTGCTTGCATCCTTTACCATCAATTATCCATCCACTCAACAAATATTTTCTCTGTACCCATGATGTGATGTGATATTCTAGGTACGAAGATTCAACACCTGCAACATAATAGATACAGAGAAACCCTGACATAAGCAAATTACATTTTCATTTAAGTTTTAGCAAGCAAATATTCAGCATGTCAGATATTGATTAGGTCTGAGGAGAAAAATAAAAAGACCTGGGGCACAGGGATTGATGGGGGACAGTTTGCTCTTCTATGCAAGCTGCTCAGGGCAGACTTTTGAAAATCCCATATTTGATCAGAGTACTTGTGAAAATAAAAGAGGGAAAGCTGCTTATATCTGGATAGAGTCTCCAGCCAAATAAATACTTAACATAGAGATAATATTAAAGCCACGAGAATGCAAACAACAACAGGGAATCACACTCTCAATGTTAAATCTCAATGCAGTAGGGAGAGAGCAAGGAGGAATCAGTACTGCTCAGGAGAAAAGATCAAAAGGGGCAGCCTAGAATTCAGTGAAAGTGTTTTAGGAATGAGGATGTTTCCAAATGTACAAAATGATACTAAGCTTGAGAAGCAAAAACTAAGATTGATCATTTCTTTTACTCGCATAAAAGGCATGCTTCATAAAGGCTATTTCAAGGACTATAATTGGCTTCAAAGATGAAAGGAGACAAATGAACTACAGCATATATAAAACAGCCTTTTCTAGGACTTTAAAGAAGAGTGGATAAATGTGCAAAAGGGAAAAGTGATGGGTTTTATTGTTGTTTCTGTTTTTAATAGGGAAATGTTGTGTGGTTGCACATTGAAAAAAATCTGGTAAGAGGCAGGAATTGATGAAGCAAGAGAGGAAAAGATTTGCTGGAGCAATATTCTTGATCAGGCCAGAAGGGACAGAGCCTTAATAACAAAGAGTGGAGTGATGGGAAGTGGAGAGCATCGTCATAGCTAGAAACACATTTTCTTTACAGGAAGGAGGGAAGGCAGAGTTTGTGTGCATAGATGCAGGGGATGAAATAATGTGAAGATAGGAAAACAGGAAATTGTCTTCTGAGTACTTCTTATGTGAAATATGAAACAGAGTTAAAACTCACAAGGAAGAAAAGGAAGGAAGAAGTGTTGAAGGTCTGAGGAGAAAGGAGACTCTCTCCTTTCCTTTGTCTACTAAATGACCTGAACCAACCACCACTCTTGCTCATATTAATAGAAAGGCACGGGGAACTATCTACTCTTTGTTAATTATCCACACCACTGCTCCCTTACATAATCAAAAGTTGACTATGTGTTCCAGAAAGATTGATAAAAGGTTGCTTTATTACTTTCACCTTGAATTACTTTCAAAAAATACTCACTACACAAATACATGTTCTTTCTCCATCACTATCCCCAAACCATGACCTCATTACAACCACAAGATTTTAGTGCTTTCTCTGACTTCATTCAGGTACAAGCATTTCCATAAAACAAAGTTCCTCTCAAATGCACTGACTTGAGAATCAAAAGGAAGGAGAGTAACTTACTGTCTTTGGTCCTTCTAACTCATTTTCTTTAAAGTCCATTTTTATCTCTTTAGTCTCTTAATCACTTTTGATGCTGTAATCTGACAACTATGCCATAGACTTTTAAATATAGGAGATATCTTGAAAAATATGATATCATAATTTAAAACCTGGAGCAATAAAATGAGGGATTGTTATTTCAGGTATCCTAATAAAATATAAATATAAAGCAATTCATATCCATGGTTGTTTCCAACACCTGAACAAAGCATTTATTTGTATAACTGGGAAAGAAAATGAAAAAACAAGTAGGATTGAGGTGTCCTTGGATGCTTCTGAAACACCTGAACTTAATTCTCCAAAAGGTGAAATATTTGACCTAATAGGAGAAACTTTCATCAATCAGTGTACACTGTGAGTGGATGCCTATTATTGTAGCAAGTCGTGATTTGCTTAAGTCAAGACAGTCTTCTCATGGGCAAAAATAAAAGATAACTTGGTTGACTTCAGCTACATATGGGAAGGTAATACCAAGGATTTTCTTAGAGAATAAGAGGATTCTCTTTCCCTAACTTTTCTTAGGATAAGCCTCACATATCTGTGATTTATTTGGCATTCATTACTGTGAATAATACATCCCGGCGATTGTCTAAAACTTAGCTGACAATTATTCAAGGGGTGGGAGTTCTGATAGCCTGAGAGCATTCAGAACAGGGAAGAGAGTAAAACAAAGGGCACTGTAGGGAGAAGCTGGCAGAGGTGGTAATCTTTGGAGGCAGGATTTGAAGGGACAAAGAACTCTAAAGACAAAGAGGAAAAGTAAATCCAAGCAGAAAGAAAAGAGAAAAAGGTAGCCACAGGAAGTAAAAAATGAGAAAAGTTTAAAAATGAAGGTAGTGTTCCAATAATAAAAAGCCAGCATAGATATTCCCCTAAATTAAATGACAAAATGAATATCTGATAGATTAGATAATTAAATGCAAAAAACTAGAAAAGTAATATCTTTTCTATGGGACATCATATTTTAAATTCATAAGTCATACTGTAAATCAACAAAAGAGATTGACCAATTTACAAAATATACATTTTTTACTATCAGAAAACAACATAAAATAGAAAGTCAAATAGTTCCTCTTCCTGATCTTCTCTCCTTCCACTCCCTTCCTTTTTGAAAAATTTAGTTCAAAAACTAACAGACATGGTCAAGCAAGTTAGGCATCAGCACGGGGATGCAGGTGGTCTCATGAACTCATGAAAAGCAGGAGCATTTGTTGAGAAGGGCTCCTTTTCAGAAGCAGAGAGAGAGCAGGAATGTAGGGGACAGCCCAGATCTGTGTCTGCACTCAGGAGGAGAGACTCACATCCATGTGAGGGAGCAGCCTGCTCAGGGTACCAAAGCCTAAGTCAGGAAGATATCTAGAGGGGGCAGGGGAAGGGGAAAGTGGTTACAGTGGAAGGGGGACATCCAGGTCACAGAGAAAGGGATCAAATAATAAGTATCCTGAGAAGAAAAGGATCTGAGTTTTTCGTGGTAGGGAAAGGACTAACAAGGACAGAAAAGAAGAGATCTAGAAATGATGTGGGTTTGGAAGTGAATATATATATATATTGCTGTGAACTTGTTGATTTAATAACATACAGATAGATATAGACACATAAATGTATCATATACATATTACCTATCTGTCCTCTGAGAACGTCGGAGAGCAACCATACCCCCAAAACCAGTGAATACACCTCACACTGGCTACTGTTCTATAGAGACTAGATGAATATATGCCAGCTAAAGTGTTTATAGTGACTGGGTTGTTAAAATGGTAGATACTTTTATGCTTTGCTGTTTTTCAAATAGTCTTTAACAAGCCTACTACACTTTAATGATGATAACAAATACTTAAAAGGAAATGATGTAAGAAACAAGCAGAGGTAAAGGCACAGTGACCTATTCTATGGACCATGTCCCCCAAAGCCTTCTTTGTATTTACTCTTCCTACTGTAGCAGCTACAAAGCAAAAACTTCCCATATTCCAGCTTTTTTTTTTAACTACTTGTGGACAGATATAAAAAAGGTCAGGCCATAAGAAAGAGTCAAAATCCCTAGAGATTTTCAATATAAATGCAAAGCCTCCTAGAAAATATTTTTGTTCTTTTGCTTTTTTGCTTCCTCCTGCCTGGAAGGGCTTAGTCTCTTCCTGTAGGTTCAGTAGCCATCTTGTGACCCTGAGGCACAAAGACCTGAGAACAAAGCCTCCCCACTAAAGAGCACAGCATGGGAGAAGGAAAGGGCCTGGGCCCCTGGTAACCTTGGGCTGCCTGACCAGCTTTGGACTCCGCAGCCCTGAGCTTGTTTTATAAAACCAATAAGCACCCAAAAGTTTAAATTGCTGTTTATAGCAGATGCTGTAAGAATAAAGGAGAATGAGAGAGCATAACAGAAAGATACCTACTCCGTACTAACACAGAAGCTATGTGCCAAAATGTGGCATGACTTTCAAGGCTAGGCTCAGCGCAACAACATTTATGTTGTTATTACAGAATTACAAACTGTCTTGTCGTCTGCTAACAAAAAGAGCACATCTTCCTAAAAACACTTTCTTCTTGTGAGAATTGCCTAAAAAATTGCACTTAATTCAATTACACAGATAATTCATTCTTACCATCACAAAATTAATTTTCAGACATCTATTAAATATTATGTCTTATCCAGAATCCTATAATGTTCCTGAACCTATGGGATGTTTTAATAAACATTATGGATTTGGCTTGTCTGTCACTTCCCAAATCTTTCTGGTTCTAACATTAAGGAACTTGAAGCCGGGACAGGCTGGAGAATGTGGAATCTGTTTCTTTAAGTGGTGATGAAACAATTACGTAAGTACATTTCTTCCTTGACAGCAGCATAACCCAAAATGAACTGGTTTGAACAGAATTTCATTTAAGTCCTTCATGTTAGATATAAATATGTATATGTCCACATACATTCCGACAGATTTTTCAATACAGGTATTTGGCAAAGGACTAGTATACAGAATATATAATGAGTGGCTAAAAATCCATAAGAAAAAACAAAACCAGAAAAATGCAACAAAAAGATAGACAAAAAAATGAATAAACGTATAACCAACAAGACTATTTGAATAACAATGAAATGACAAAAAATTATAAAAAACTATGGAGAATATTTCATAGGGATATGCAAATTAAAAACCACAATCAGTCATCATTAAATACCCAACAGAATATCTAAAATTAAAAAGATAAAAATTTTTGGCAAGAATTTGGAGCAAACAAAAATTCTCATGTACTGATATCTACAAATTGCACTTGCCTTAGGAAAAATAACTATATTTTACACATAAACATATGCAAACTATACCAACTTTGCTATTAGAAATACAAGCACATGTTTTTGAAAAGACATCATGTCATATCATAATTATTTGTAATTGTAAAAAGATGCCAAACAACCTAAAGACTAACCAAGAGCAGAATGTATAAGTGAAATGATGTATATACACACAATGAATGCTAGACAACTCAGGAATGAACAGTATACACTTATTCACAAAAATATTCTCATTCTCCAAAATATTAGGTTGAGTGAAAGAAGCCAGATATAGGAAGAGTGCATGCTATATGATTTTATGCCTAGTAGGTCCAGAAACAGATGAAATTAACCTCTTTCATCAGAAGTCAAGTACCCTTTGTAGAAGGAGGTAGAAATTAAAAGGTCAACAGGGGATTTGGGGGAGAGCTTTATAATGCTTTATACCTTGATGGGATATTGGTTTTCATCAGTGAAAATTCATCATCTCTACACTTATGTTCACTTTTTTCCATGTGTATTATACCTTAATAAATATGAAAGTTAAAATGTATAACGATTTTGCATTCTTCACAATTTATCCTTGGTTAGTATTTTTAGTCAAGAATTTTGACCTCAGGAGACTGAGGCAAAAGGATCCCACTTTCTTCATTTGAGATGAAAAGCCATTCCAGCACTGAACAGTCTATCTATTTCAAAATATTTCATATTTTCTATATATGCCTTTAGGTATCACGCCTTTAAATCTCTGCCTTGTATTTAATTCCCTAAAACCCTTTCCCACTCACCCCTGTCCTTTTCCTAGAAGACTCCAGTGAGCCTTTCTCATTACTCCTGCCATGAAAATTTCTCTGACCTAGCTACATACGAGAACTTGCCCCTTTTCCTCTGTTTCTATTACAGTGTGTGTGTGTACATACCCACAAGACACCCACATGCATTATACACACTGACAATGTTGTTTAACAAGTAATATTGTAATTATTTTACATTGACTTCTCTCACTAAGCCTTGACTGCCTTGGGAAAAGATTCTTTATCATCTTTTATCTCAGTTACCTGGAGCCCATGACAGTGAAGGCTCTACAACAATTTTTATTAAAAAATAAATTAAAATATGGTATCCAAAAAACAATAAAATGTGGCATTCATGTTCATTTTCAGCACTGATAGGTATTCTGCCTCCTGACCCTTTACTCATCACAGAAGTGTCTAGGCTACATCCCAGATCTGGCCCCAGCACACTCCAGACGTTTTTCTGCAGCCATAACGGTCTGAACCACACTACTGTGTCAAGCTCTCAGAGTCAGAAGTCAGGGTGACACTGACAAACTAAGGTAGGTTGAAATTTAGTGTCATGCTGCAGCTGTTACCCACGTACTCTATGAAACTCCCCCAACAGACCTCCAACCTCCACTAAGCATATTTGCTGCTGCTGCTACTGTTGTTTAAGTGACTCAGCAGATAGGAGTAGGCAGAACAGCTTTATGGTAACTTGTGTACTTTTGAGTTCAGGCAAATCTGAGCTTCTGTGCTGGTTATGCCTTTCTACACCCAGCATACGTCTTCAGAATTAAGATTTTTGTCTTTTCATTTCCCTAAAATATTGACAGCATTTAGACCAGGCCATAGCATATGATAGGCACTCGATGATGATTTTCTGAGTGAACAGATCACATTGGCAGTCAACAATTGACAATCATACTTCTCTTTTATGCACCAAACAACGGGTACCCCAGGCCAGTGATGCTAAAGCTGCCATGTAATTTAGACATTTTAGGATAAGACATGAGGAAAAATATATAGCTCTGTGCCAATGACAACAATGACTGCAAATAGTGACCACAAACTTTTAAATATTATAAATTTCCAGATTAAAAAACAGAACTATTCAATAAATACGGAATCTGGTTTTCAGAATGGCCTTTCCAAATGCAAAACTAAAAACAAGGGTTACATTCCTCTTCACCAGAAACCTTCTGACATGGAGAGAATAATGAACAAAGTGAAACTAATTAAAATATTTATCTAATCATGCACATGCAGAGAGGCACAGAGAGCATCGAGCTTGGAGTCAGGTGGACCTAAATTTTAATCCAGCTCGAGCCCTTATTAGTAGTGTGAGTGACCTTGGTGAAGTTTTACCTGCAGAAGAAGTTAATTATATACCTCCTGCACTTTTCATGAGGAATAAAAGAGATGATGCATTTACAGTTTTAGTATACAACCTGGCACAGAACAAGTTTTAATAAATGCTACATCTTAATATTAAAGAGTCTTTATTGTAAATATTATATTGTAGTTTTTACTTTTTGCATATTTTTGAGAATATTCACCCACTATCTACATTTCCATGAGTTTCTGAATCTGTTGATGTGAAAAAAAGAAAAACATCAGAAGCTTATTTCATTCATGGGGTCAAACTTGTATATGAGTTCATCATCCAATCTTCATCTATTATGTTGAGCAAAATTATTTTCCCAAAGTGATCCACCTTTAATCCAGTCATAAAGACTTAGCTGTTCCAAATTTTAATTGACAAATCTAATTACTGTGATGAGTTTATTTATAGTCACTATTCAATATCTATTGATAGTTTCTTGACCTTGAAGAATATCATCCAATTAACATGGCAATATGTGTTAATGGATTTTTAAATTACTTCACACTGGATAAAAGGTAAAAAGAAAAAGGGAAATTCATTTTCAGAGAAAAGAACCACAATTCATGAAAATAGGCTTTATATATCTGTTACTGAGTATGCTACACTAAATAATTTTCCTTTATTTATTCCATGGTATGTTGGGGGGAATTAAGTTATTGATGTTCTGGTACACAATTTTTGGAATTCTTTCAGGGTTCAATCCATGCATTGTCTGATTAAACCTAAGGAGAGGCATTTTGTTTGGGTTATTTCTGGCAAATTTTTAAAATTTTGATATGTTCTTTCAGAATGCAAACTTTGTAGGTGATAAATGAAAAATAAACTTCTAAAAACACACAGAAGAGAGGGAGCCATTCCTACAAAATTGAAGAGGAATGCTGTACAGTGAACCCCTGACTTACATACTCAATTTGTTAGCGAGGGCTGGTTGTAATTCAACTTGGTAATTGAAGGCTCAGGCTCCTCTGCACAGCCTTCAAAGTCTGTCTCCTGACTTCAGGCAGATCTCAGTGTCCTTAGAGAGATACTGGCCTGGGATTTCTCAGTTAACCCCATACAGGAAAGGCTGTTGTACTGTTCCTTTCAGAATTCTTTGAGGTTTAAATCTGTATCTGAGACCACCTGGAAGTGCAAGCAGCCAGCATTTGGGCCATAACCAAAAACTTTGGTCAGAAGTTAAAACTAAAATTCCAATCAGAATCCAAGTTGTTCATAAGTCAGGCCTGTTGTATCTCGAGGGCCCACTGCAGATGGAACTAGCAGACCCTGGGGAAGAACCAGCTGTTTTTCTAGTGCCAAGACATGATCCCTCTTTCCCTTCTCATTATGTGTTTCACTTTGTGTATTAAGGCTAATTTTACACACCGACTTAGACACACAGATCATCAAAGTTACAAGGAATACCAACATATTACCCACTTCATTTGCAGAAAAAAAAAGCAGAGAAATTGGTAGGTGAACTGACAACCTTGATCACATAATTCAGACTTTTATTTCTCTATTTCCCCAACCCCAATACATCATAAGCCTCTCCGACACAGGGACTTCATCTTAGGATGTGCTATGACTGAATTGTCTCTTCCCCCAGAGTTCACACGTTGAAGTCCTAACTCCCAGTGTCACAGAATGTGAGTGTGTTTGGAAATAAGATCTTTAATGAAGTAATCAGGCTTAAAGGCTGTCAGCTAGGTGAGCTCTACTCCAATGTGACTGATGATACTAGAAGAGGAAGAGATACCAGCAAGGTGTGCACACAGAGAAAACGTCATGTAAGCACAACAGCGAGGAAGCAGCCAGTGAGAAAGGAGGACTCAGGACCACTGAACTGCAGGTACCCACCAAGAACTTGGGCTTCCAGGCGGCAGAACTGTGAGGAGCAGGTTTCTGTCGTCTACACCACCCAGCCTGTGTATTTCGTTATGGCAGCCTTAGAAAACCCAAACAGGATGTTTGTGTTCCCAGGACATGCCGTTGTCTGTGGCACACAGTAGGGGCTTATTTTACAAATGAAGGAGGGGTGGATAAAAAAAGAAAAGAGGGCAGAAGACAGAGGGAGAGGAAAAGAGAGTGCCTTATACATTGAAATTAGTGGCTCCTGCACAAAATCCCAAAATGCTTGGGCCCTTTCCACTGCATCAAATATGCTATGAGACTTCTCAATGCTAGCATCTGCTTAGAACTTGGTTTCATATGTGCCTTGCATATACTTTCAACCTTTCATGTTTATTTATTACTTTGCACCTGCAGGACAATAATTTTATCATGCACAAGTCCTAAATCTATGTGTTTGAAATCAACAGTTACATCTGAAGAGAGAAAATAGACTTAACACCTGTGAAATTCCTATTTTGCTTCAAGTAGTTTATTAAGAAATATTTTATGTATCAAACAGAAGTAGCTCAGCCAGGCTACATCTTAAGGATTTGCACTGTTACCACAAATTATTTTGCTCTTATATCTAATCTTTTAAAGATATGAATTGAGGGAGTGGTGAAAGAGACACTTAAATATTTTCTTCCCATTTGGATGTGACACTTTCAAGGCAGACCATATAAGAAAGGAAATTTTGCCTCTGAAGCTTAGAAAGTACTAATTTTCCTGGCATAAAATAAATTGGAGCAGACTGTTGCATGGAGAACCACCTCGACATGGTACAGTGTAACAAACCAAGGCTCAGTGAGGTTCACCAATGTGAAGATGATGCAGTCAAATGCACTCAGGCACAGTTCTTAAATTGGTCTTTATTATCCCTAAAGATGCCAGTTTAGGGCCTGGGATTTAGCTCAGTGGTTCCACCACCTGCCACCTGCCTCGCAGGCGCCAAGACCCAAGTTCAATCCCCAGTACAAAAAAAAAAGCCAGTTTAATAACCTATTCAAAACTTTATCTTTTAATGCTTTACTTTTTTCCATCTGGAGCACACGCTGTGGGAGACTGCACTCAAAGCCAATGGAAATAAGATGACAATAGGAGGCTGTTCCAAGGCCAAAGCTCACGTCAGGGACTTGGAAAACCAGATCATTATTGCCTGGCCATCACATGGACACAGTCATCTGTCTTTACATCATCTATGGCCCAGACTTTAGTTCTTACTGTATCTGTAAACTGTGGATCCCATAGGCAACTGCATGAAGGAATTAAGCTCTCTAATGCTGTTACCTGCATCTTTTGATACAGTTATGATTGAGCAATTCAGTTACTGTTGTACTTACATCAACCTATGTCTCATGTCTCATTCTGTCCGCTAAAGCCATGAAACAATTCAAAGGGAAAGAAACTGTGCATGTGGTCATGCATGCATGTGCATGGGTGTGCCAGTGTGTGCCTGGATATATGAATGAGTACACATGTGTGCATGTGTGTTTGTACTCATACATGTACGTCTGAGTATGGTGTGTCAGTGTGTATGCTTCTCTGTGTTTGTCTCTGTCTGTGAAAGAAGGAACAAAAAAGACAGAAGTTATGATCGGCCTTTGCATTAAAATAATCTGACTCGTTTAAGCATTCCATGCATTTCAACCTTACATGTCAACACAACATCATAAGTCAAAAACCTGAGTAATGCTTGTTTTGCTACTGAACCTGTATTATGTACAAATTGCAGTTTGATTTTGGCTCATTTAACCCTTCTACCATCCCTAATACTTCACTCTGCCTTGCCTTTCCTACAAAATTCCCATCCATTCTCTGAGACACAAATAAATTTCTACTTTTTCTTTCAGCAGAGTATTACCATCTAAGTGAACCTTGTGTTACACCATACATAGTTTAGAATCTCAGATTTACAAGTCTGTTATGTAACCCAAGCGACTAAGTGCAAACACTTTGTACCTTCATATGTTTATTTTTCTCTCACATTATACACATGAGCACAAGAAATGAATTTCCTTGCTAAGTCCATTAGAACACAAAAACTACAGAAACACAATAATAAATGGCAGCTGTCACTCAACATTCACATGAGAACACAAGAAGGAGGAGTAGGGACTGAGGCCAACAAAGAGCAATGCAAATTTTAGAGCCGACACCAGCTGCTCAGCCTAACAATTTTCTCACAAGGATGTGGGCAGAGAATATCAGAAATCTTCTAAGTCACCAGAAGTTCAATCTGGATGCTTATTAAAATGTCCTCAGGACCGGGGATTTAGCTCAGTGGTTCTGGCACCTGCCTCACAAGCGCAAGGTCCCAAGTTCGATCTCCAGTACCCCTCCAAAAAAAAGTCCTCAATTTTTAACCAGTAGCAATTAATTATCATGTCTTAAAATGATAGAAATTTGCAGCAAACAGTGTAATCCAAACAGGGAGAAAACAGATGTATTCTAAACCATCACTTTGCCACCTTTGACATACACATCAACTTAGCATATACGGCCTTATTTCATCTCTTATTATTATATAAAATGGCAGGACCATGTAGTACACATTTTGGGCAGCCAAACTACCTGATTTTGGGTTTTTCTCTACCATTCAGTAGCTGTGTAGTCTCTGACATGTTGTGTAACCTCTCTGTGTCTCAGTTTACTTCCTTGTAAAATGCAGATAATGATACAATTGTTATGTAGACTAAAAATATACAAATATTTGAAGTCCAGGGTAGTTACCCAATATGAGCTGATTGTTATTCAATCTTACATTGTAATTTGGTATATTTCTTTGTCATCCCCCCCACACCACTAAACTGTAAATGCCATGTAGGTATCTGTTTATACAGTGAAACAGTTAATACAGTTTCTTTCTAGAGAAGGAGGTCAGTTGGTTATTTCTTTAAAAAGAGAAAAAACCCAAAATCTAGTAGAAATTATAAAAGGATATTTAAAGAAATTGGCTGGAAATCAAGGTCGTGCTCCTGCTTGTCCTTGCCTTTGTTCTATATATTTAAATCTACTGAAAGGCCAGCACATTGCTCCAGTCCATGTCAATTTGTTCCATGATCAGTTATAATGAATGTTTTCCAAATCCCAGACGTATAATTTCCTCTCTGATTTATTCTATCCAGTCTGCAGTACAACAGACAGGAACTATTCATGTCCTTTTCTTTTCTCCTTTAAAAGACTATGAGAGAGTTAGGGTTAGATAGAACAGTGGGTACATGTAGGGCAGCCTTGTGTGGCTGGAGCCCCTGGGTCTTTCTCACCTGCCTTTACTTAAATTTACAGAGGTTACATCACAAAAACCTGACAGGGTGCTTGTAAAAATGGAGCCATTATTATCCTCATTCTTTTCTTCCCCTACAACCCTTGTTCTCTTTGAAAATAAAGAGTAGGTTCTAGAAAGGGAGTGTGACAAAATGGAACCCCCCATATTTCTCAGCACGAAATTCAGAATTCTGAGCCTGATAACACAAATAGAGTTTTACACGATAGACTAGGATAATGACTGTACATCAGAACTTTGGGAGGCAGGCTCTAACCATATAAAATTAAAGGCATGTCTGAGTGCAATCTAAACTTCTGTCTTCCTCAAATTATATTTAAAATCTCAAACAAAACCAGCACGCACCATTCATTGAGCAATCAAAAACTTTCTCCTAAGTCAATGGATTGCACATAGCTGCAGCAGAATGGGACCAGAGAAGGTCAAAATACAAAGCGGCTTAAAACATGCTGAAATTAATACCAAGTTTTTCAGGAAGTTTTAAAGGTTGAAAAATAGTAACGAATCCTGGACCATCATGTTGTGTAGGGCACATGAGTTATACGCAATTTTATGTGGAAGGGTTTGGGGCTGGGAGAAAATTTGGTAAGAATGGAGTTAAGAAGGAATCTGCTATTTTGAAAGAAGCCAAGTAAATAATGACAGGTAAATTAGGAATTATTTATATCATGTAGAGAAATCACCTTTGAAAATTTAACTTGAGCAAAGATAAAGTTTGGATAAAATAATCACATCAAAATTATAGTAGTCAACAGTTTCCTCCAAAAATGCTCCCTGGTCACTCAGTGTCAGGAATCGGGCTTGACTTTGAGGAACATGATGCAAATGAGATACTGTGTGTGCCCTTGAGGAACCATTAAGTCTAATAAGTATGTCTGTGCATATTAGGGATGACGTTAACAACAACTAGGTAAAATAAAATAATAAATAATAATGTAAAGTCAAAGAAGAGATTGGTCAGTTTCAAATGAGAGAATGAATGGAAAGATTAGGAAATGCTTCGTGTGAGTTAACCCTTGGAGCTGAGCAGGTATTGCTAAGCAGTTGGCAAATGAAGAGCATGACTTCATAAAATTAATCACTTGAAATGCTTATTTTGCTTCTTTTTTCACAAATTGCAAAGTTAATGCCTCTTAACTTACAGGAAAAATCACTTATGTAGTTATGCATATCACCAGGTATGTTGCGATGATCATATCCTTTATTTTCTAAAAGTCACAGCTTGTGAGGAAAACAAAACAGATATTTTGTAAAACATATCCAATAGCAATAATATCTAGTTCTTTTGGTAAACTCTGTAGAACTTAAATGTAGAAAACACAAATAGAAGTTGAAAGAATATAGGCTAACAATAATTAAATAGTTATAGATTTAAACAGGAAGGAATTTATTTTAAAGATTTTTGCATGGATCTCAAACTCATAGGAAAAGCTTGGGAAAAAGAAAGATGGCTGTGCAGCTAAGTTTAATGCCCCAAATCAGGACAGGCATGATTCATCAGAAAACCGTGGTTGTTATCACTGGATTTTGTGGTGCTAGTATTGCTGGCTCTGAACCCTAAATTCCAGTAATCAGCATCACTGAAATTCAACCTTTCTGCAACAGTTAATACTGACAGAGAGAATTCCTCAAAATGTCTCCTACCCTTGAGTAAATGCATCTAACTTGGCATCACATAGGTAATGTGGTCATGCCCTAATTGCAAGGGAGGCTAGGAAAATGATTATCTAACATTTCCACATTCTCCAGACTTGTAAGGAAAGGCCATTCCCATGCTTAGGAATAGAATTCAAGTGCTGGGCACTCAAGAGGAACATTAGCCTAAGCAATAATCATAGCAGAAACAATATAGACTTACATATTAGTCAAATCTGAACTTGAACATCTCTTTTGCTTTTTATTATGTAAGTGGCAACTTCTCGTAGATTCATCTTCCAAATCAGCTAAGTAAGGAAAATAATAAGTATATGTTGATTTAGAGGAAGGAAAATGTGTGCAAGTGTACATGTGTATATTTAAATATATGACATTTCTGAAACATAATTGACATTCAAAATTATACTAATTAAGCTAATTGATCAGCTTAGACCTTTTCTCTCCTTTCATAGCTCCTTGGCATCTTAGGATAGAGATTTTATTTACCATGAAATATTTACATATTTTGCTGAACTAAAGTTGCATTTAAAAAATCTCTTTAAAGCTCATTTCTTGAAGATTCAGACCCACTCCAAGGTAATATAGACAGGCAGGTAGAGAATAATTCCCTCAGCCAATTACCTAGCATTGGGAATTTCCAATGAAATAAAAATTTTTCATCAAATAAACAATATAGAGCATTTTGGAGGAGAGAAAGGGAACCCATGGAGGGAAACATCCAAGGAGATAATTTGTAGAACAGTAGCACTTACTCTTTTTCTATGTCCTCTCCTCTGTGGGAGCCTGTGGACATCTTGGTGACATCTCATCATACAAGTGGCTACATTAGAACCTAATCTCTTCATTTTCTCTCTGAGCTGAGGCTACATAGCAGGGAGTCTGAGGTTTTTTCAGAGCCTTGGGGAGGCTGCAGGGGTAATCTCAGAAGAAGTTCAGTGGTCAGCCCAGCAGTCAACACAGACAGTAACCACTCATGGTTATAAGGAGAAAGAGCACCGACCAACCCCACTGTATTTCTGAAGGTAGAGGCTTACAGAAAGAATGCCCTGTTGGCACCAAGGCCCATTTCAAGTGTGTCATCAGGGAGCCAGCACTTAGAGACCAGCTGCATCAAGTGTTACCAGACAGGCAGTGAAATCCATGCAAAGAACCTGCTATTGCTCATGTGAGCAGCTAGCTGCTCCTTACCTAAAGCCCAGGCTTCAGCTAGCACAGTGAAAGTGCAGATAAGTCACTGTCTCTCTACTAAAAGTAGACAGTGGTAATACTAAATATCTATTGTAACACTTTCAAAATGATCTCGATGTATTGAGGCATTTTCCTGGAAAGATCATGCCTTCACTTCCCCAGCATTATCAGTTGTTAGAGGAACAGAAAACAATGTTGATGAGATACTAGACATAATTGAATGGCATGATTGCATGTTGGTGAGTGAAGACCATTCAATGCACAGCTTTTACAATGATTTCACAGTTGTATATGGAAGAGTCTAGAAGTGGGAAGGGTGTATGGAACAGAATTTTTAAATGTGCCCAGTCAGCTGTCACTGAATTAAGGAATTCTCGTTGAACAGAATAAGGTTTATTTTCTGGTATTTTAACTCCTTCCAATTCCAATTTCAAACAAACAAAAAAAAATCCAACAGATATTTTTGTGGGTCCTTAATCAACCTATGCTTCAATGCTTCCTAGAAAAAAGTTATTATACCTGAATGTAGTATCCACTAAGCTCATTACCATAACATTTAATTACCATAACATTTAAGAATTACCATAACATTTAAGCTGAACTCTGTTGATTTTTGATTAAGAGATCCTGACTGTCAACTCTGTTGATTTGGGGGGGGGGGGGGGAGGGCTTGATGGCTGATTTATTGATTTTTAGGTTTTCTTTTGTTTTTTGAGACAGGGTCTTGCTATGTACAGGCCAGGCTGGCCTCAAGCTTGAAGCAATCAACCTGCCTCAACTCTGTTGATTTTTGACTAAGAGATCCTGACTGTCAATACTGTTTATCCCAAAGTACTACTACTAATAATAATTAACTTTAATAATACTAACAATTTCCAGTATACAATGTACCTTTCCTCTGAGAAACTCAAAATAGCTTCACATTTACTATGTTGTTTGTTCTCCAGCATGCCTATTAAGATCTAAAAAGAACAGGAAGTGTATTGATTGTGCTATACAGAAACACTCAGTAAGGTTAAGTATTAGTTCAAGGTCACAGAGCTAGTCCGTGGCAGATTCATGATAGATACTGCTAAGGGTAACTACGAAAACTAGAGCTGAATTAAGCCCAGTATAACAAATTTGATTAAGGCCCAATCTTGGAACCAGAGAGCCTAGACCTCCCAGACAGAGTCATGAAGTGTTTGCCCTGGGCAGACCTCAATCTCTCTGTCTAAAAGTACCTTAAATCAGCTGATGAGCCCCACTGTCAGTTTACTTTCTTCAAGTTGTCGCCTTCCAGGTCTGCACTGAGCCAGATGTCCCATGCCTGACAAAGGGAGGGTATGCTCCCCACAATTCTGACTTTACGTAGTTGCCTGACAATGAAGTATTTCTTCAATTAAAGGAACTACCTTTATATGACATTTGAACACTAAACAATTCCTATAGCATGTGATAACTGTAAAATTACTGTAACATGTTATAATTAAAAAGCTATTGCTAATTTGGCATCTGGTAGGCTAATGCACCTTGATTTGTTGTGTCTTTTTAAATTTAATCCCACTTGCCTTCATATAACTCTATATACTTACTATTTCAGATATTTTGTTTTGGCTAACACTATTTCTTGGGCCTTTTACTAAGATGTCTTTGCTCATTATCAACACGTCTTTACTCATTATTTACCAACTCAATTGTTTTGCCACTTGGCTCACTCTAATTTCTCTAACTAAATTAATTTGATTTCTGTAATAAGATGGTTGAAATTTTTAGTCGAGAGTTGAATTTTTTAAAACACAATACATATTCTCTGAATACAAATTTTAGAAAGAAATTAAGTATAGTGGAAAGTTAGTGAGATAGTTTTCTAATTATAATGGCTTCTAAAAACTTGTTTTAACTCTAGCTTTATTCGCTAAAAGACAAAAATTTTTTTAAAACTGTTGCTAAGAAATTCAGTGGGTTCTCTCTATTAATAAATGAAGGTGCTCCCCATGTTTTCCCGAAGGTTTATACGGAAGCTCTTTATAGGCATCTGTCTGCTCTCTGCGGTGTGATATAGACTAAGGGAAGACTGAAGCTGCAAGTCCCACTGACGTAAGAACAAAGGATGGCAAATTGCCATCTTACATAAATATGACTTGTGATACTTGGGAATTTCACTATCTAGAGCAAGATTTTCAACCAAGTCATGTTCAGTAATGCTAAACAGTCCAGGACAGTCTCAAATTCTAGCTTGCACAATGGAGAGCTGGCTTTATCTCCTTACAGATTATTTCCTATGAATCTCTTCCATCTATATTTCCTATAAATTATACAAGGGAATCAGCACATAAGGAAGGCCATTAGAGTTCCATTTTCTAGTTCTAGTTCATCCCTTACTCACTGAGCATCAGTTTCTGTATTAGGACAATGGGGTCAATAATACCCACTTTATCTCTCTTGGAGAGCTGTAAGAATAAAATAAAATATTGCATAAATGTTTGCTATGCCTTAAAGAAACACTCAAACACTTAACACACATAGCGCTGATTTTTTTCATTGCTTTCTAACAAGAAGTACATTTACTCTCTTTTTTCAAAGAGTGAACAGCACTTTTCAAACCCTAATAAATGTCAAGGTTATAAAGGTACAATACCATTTGTAAAGTTCAGCTTAAAGGTAAACAGGGCAGCTTATTAGCATCCACAAGAACTGCGAGTTAATTTTAACCTAATAAATATCCTGAAAACACCCATAAAAAGACAGTCCATCATGCCAAAGAAACTTATCCTTTAAATTAATGTCATACTCTACTGATTTCTTGAGCATGCTGCTAGCTTACTCTTTTTGCAATCTTTTTTGATGCCACTATCCTCCGCTGTAGAGGCTACTTGGTACACAAGTGAGCTTTCAACCCACACATGAAAGATTCAAATTGCTCCTCCCTGCATATTAGCTCTGTGACTCAGATAATACATATAACTTCGCTATGCCTCAAGTTCTTTAACTGTAAGGTAAAAACGCTTACTTTATAAGAATACTATGCAGATTAAGTAAACTAATACACAGAAACAATGCTGCATTATATGTACAATAATATGACTCAAATGTTAGCTATTAATATTGATAATAATGATTACAATTATAATTTCTAATAATTATTATGTATTCTTAGAACAAACTTGTGCATTTGGAATCTTCATAATCACTTTATTATTGCATGATCTGATATATGTTTCAGGTGTTCCAGAAGAGAACAAGACATTTCCATACAAGGAAATATAAATAGGACAATTTTTCATCACTGGTTGGCTTTTAATAAGCATAAATTGGTTACAGTCATTTCAGACATGTCTTTTTTTCAGTTGTTGAGAGTAACTGTTCAATGTAGCAGAATTCTCAGGAAAAAACTCAAGTATTAAAGTAAGATTTTGAGGTGGTGTACTTAAACAAGAAAGAAACTAACTAAAATAAAATTTAGGAAAGCCAAAAGTCAAAAATAGTTAACAATTTTGTATGACAAATTACAAAAGGCTTTTTAGCACAGTGCCTGCATTCTAACTTACAAGTGACAACAGCCACAATTCAGGCAATAGATGATATCCATTTTTCATGTTTCACAGGCTTGAAGGCATATAGAAACATATTTTCTCATGGGCCCAACATTCTCACATCTTGGGTGGTGATAATAAAAAGCCAGTATGTCTAGAGATTAGTATTTTGCACCTTCATTAGAAAATAAAGAGAAATCAAATTTGCTTCCTAAATATCCAGTTCTATAAAATGTTCTCATTTGTTAAACAGTGTGTGGGCCTTAAGAAAAAAATAACTTTTGGTACTTATAATTGATGTAGGCACAGAAAACATTACAGGAGGCATATTTCAACAATTCTGAACTTCTCTCAGTTCCTAAAAATCATTTCCTCTTCTAATTTGGAAACTTTCTACTTGTTGCTCCCTCTACCTGTAATATTTGTCCATTCTGAGACAAGGTCTATTTTCACTGGATTAGCTTCTCTTCATTCTTGACTTTTTGGCTTAAATGTCACTTCTGCCAACAAAACTTCTTAGACTTCATATGTCTAGATAGGGCACATTGCCAAATATTCACACATCTTGTATTTTCTCTATGATGCTACATTTCACACTATACCTATGCCATACTTACCTACTTATATTCTCCACTAAACAATAAGTCTGATGAAACCAGGGGTCATGTTGACACTATTATTACATACTAAGCACTCACCACAGGCCACGTTATAGATTCCTGTTTAATTTTACTGGAAAAAAAGGATGCTCCCAAATTTTAACACCTCTTTCAAATTGCAGCTAAGCAAACATATTATTATATATTTTTCAAACTTTTTTCAAATAGATATATAATAAATAGTCTAGGTTGTATACTGTGGACATCATGATTTTGTTTTCAATCTTTACAACCAAGAATTCATTCAGGAAATAGTTAAAAAATGAGCAATTAGAGTTAGTCTTATTTTCCCTGTGCCAAGGAAATAAGCACTAGCAACTTCCAAAAATACCTTAAGCGTATTTGCATTCACAGATACCATGGGAGCAACTTCCTCCAGGTTTTAGTCAGGAAATACATAGTATAAAAAAAAAAAAGATAAATGAACTGAGAGGCAAACATCCTGACTGCAGTCTATTCCAGTAAAGACCTGGGTTCTGGTCTGCTTGACCTCTGTATACAGAAAGCCACTTAACTTCTCCAATTCCTATTGTACAGAGTTATAAGGTTGTATCAGGTGATTCCTAATACCCCTTCCTTTTCTGTGAAGGTTGGGATTAAACCTTGTCCTAATGTGGCACAGCCACTTGCCTGCAATGCCTCCACCTTTCTATCCTCTTTTCAAGTAACCTCACTTGGCAAAGTGGAAAAATAAAAAGGTGTTTACTGTTGCAAGCATTGGTAGAAGTCAGAATTAGTGAAAATGATAGAGTAACAAGGAGGAAGCTTTGTATTTGTATAGACATATATCTATATTCTCAGTTTTACTGAACCATTAACTAATAAGTTTGTTAATTCTATTCTTATGTAATAGGATGCAGTAACTGCAACAGGCCTCTAGAGTTCTCTTGGACCAATCACTTCTTTCACTGCACAGAGCTGAGATTCATATAAGACCAATAGACTTTAGCTTATAATGCTATTATGCAAGAATTCTTTCCCACTTAAGCTTGATTTTATTAGTGAGATATAAAGCAAAACATAAAGAACAACAAATATTTCTTGAAAATTGGTTTACACTGATTTTTCCAGCAACTGTTATCACTGGTCTTATCCTACTCAATGAAATTCCATGATAAATGTGTGAATTCTCACATGTAGATAGGAGTAATAAAGGGAGTTAGGAAACAAAAATGGAACATCTGGCCCTCTCCTCAGTGAACCATCAGCTAGCTATCTTGGAGTCAGAGCAATTGGCTAGTTCAGAGTAGGTGTTGGAAAGACTAAATTACAGGAAATTAGGAGATATAATTTGGGAGGACACCTGAAAAATATCCTGCCATCAAAAATCCAATCTGCAAGCCCACCACAGGCTCTGAAATCCCTCCACAGTAGAGCTCCACTTTTGAGTTAAAGGACTTTATTTCTAGTGAAATTTAAGTTTGGAAACATTTAAATAGTACTTAAAAGGAAGACATGTCAGGGATCAGTATACCAACATAAATTTCTATAACAGAACAGATTCGTTCACTTAGCAAGACTATCAGTTAGAACACTAATTAATGAAGTTTTAAAAGAGAGAGAAAGAAAGAGAAATAGATCCAGAATTGATTTGCCTACTAAGAAGGAAGATGAACATTTAACTATAAGAGAAGGTAAATAAGAAGTAAAACAGATAATTAATACTGGGGAGGGGTGGTTCTACTTTACACTTTTAATGTCGAACAATTTTTCCTGGCTTTAACACAGCATTCAGTACATTCATTCATTCATCAATTTATTAAGTTTCTACCATGTACCAATCACTTAGAAACCAGCAGGAATAAGACATTTTTAATAGAGAGACAATGTACATAAAATGGCAACTGTGCAGAAGCTCATACAAACCACAGTTAGCCCAGAAGGCATTATAGCAAAATTTTTATTGAGCTTATCTGAGGTTATTTTTAAAAAGGCTTTTTTAAAAGATGAGACACATAATCTGCACAATCTGGATAATTTTACAAACAAAACCAGACATGTGACCAGGAAAGAGCCCTAGAAGGACTTGTTCTAAAAGAAGACTGGGTTACAACCCATCTTCTCACCTCCACATGCGCATCAGAGCTTACTGCCCAAGGAGGTGAAAGGGCCTCTTTCGGTGGGCAGGGAAGACCTTAGAATTTCCAAATGATCTGAAATCTCTGAAGCCTTTTAGAAGATAAAAAGAGAAAATAAAAACAACAGTTACAATGTCCTGGTATCTTTTCTCTATCTACTTCAGAATCCCCAATCTATACCAATCCCACTCCAAACATCAGATGTTTATGAGGACACGCAGTATGTTCTCCATGGCACCTCTGTTATCAAGAGATTTCTGGAACATCATCACATAATATGGAACAACTCCCTGGTTGTCACCAGTGTAGCCCTCATATAATCAAATTTCCAAAGAGTTCTGTTTTGTACAACTCAAGAAGAAGACTCACAATGTAGTGCTGCTGGGGTCTTAATATTTTACACAGATCTCAGGGAAACTGTGATTGATGCCTTTTTTTATAGCCCCCGCTCCTGAATGACTCTCCACGGATTCAGACATAAGCCTAACAGGGATCTGAACAAATGATGGACAACACGTTGAGGTGAAGGCTGGTTCTGCTTCTCTCTAGTTGATTCACTTATTAGAACACACTCATCCTTCTGTTGCCCTCGGGACAAGTTCTTCTGAAAGATTTCCCAATGCACAGAAAATGCACTCGCCCTTCCTGGTTTTCAGGTACATCATGATTGCATCCCATCTAGAATTCTCTCCATTCTTATAAAATTGTACAGAGATATAGAATAGGATGGTATAATAATTCAGTATAATTATAGTATAAAATACCGTACTTGAGGAGGCAAAGGTAAGACAGTAGAGGAGGTGAAATCAGTTGACCAGAAAGGGCTTCTTCATGAATGTTAAAGCCATTACACTTATCTTAAGAAAAATGAGAAGGAATTTAGATCTTTTATAAATAAAATGAGATTCAGAAAACAGCTTGGAATAGGGGAATCAGGATATTAATCCACAAAAAGTGAACCCCTAATATGCCACATGTATTGCTAACAGACAAAGATTATCAACAGAATCTGGGCCAATATATTGACACAATCTATTAAATTTCTCTTAGAAAAAAATGTTTTCTAACATTAAACCCAATAAAGAAGGCAGTTCTCACTTACTATGAATTTTAAACATAAAAGTGAACCCAATCTCTACTTTAGGAAGAACAATAAGTCTGATTTTCAATGGATGTAATTTATAAATTCCTCATCAATTTTTAAGAAAAATTACTATTCCTTCTAAAGATGATATATGAGAATTCAATCTACAGAAATAATAAAATGGGAACCCATTACTGAATATAAATAGTTGAATTACTTTCTTGGATTCCACTAAATAACCTTTATATATACATTAGGTCAGCAGATTTCATAGTCTTTAAATGACTAATATCTCACCTTCTAACAGTCATATCACTTTAATCCGTAAATGATCAATGTCCTCATTAAAGAAAAAAAGTTTTCCATCTGTTATCTTGTGGTTATTTATGTCTTACGTATATTCACATTAATACACTTGTACAACTAAATAATAAAACATAAGTACATTTTCTTAAGTGAATATTTTAAGCATATTGTAAAAAATTTACACACTGTTTTTATATATTCAAATTAAAATAGCATTAAAGATTGTGGCTAGGACAAACAAAAACATTCATAATTTCATATTGTGGTACTATACTGTAAGCCTATAGATATAGAAAGGATGGATTTTAGAGGATTGTAAATATGGCTAAAATACAGTCTACCTCTTTGTGGAGCTAAAAAGTTCAAAAGATTTGTTACTACTTCCTCTTAACTTCTGTGACTTTGGTCCCGTAACTGCCTTAATTCGTGCCTGTTTTCTAATTCACAACCAGTGCGGCAAGAACTAGTCTATTCTTAAACCAGTCCCTCCATACCAATAGAAAATAGAGTTGCAATATCAGAAAGAATGGAATAAAAAAAAAAAAAGGAAAACATGTGCATCTGAATTTTTTGTTTTACAACTAAAAATTTAGGATTTTGCTCTGTCTTCACAATGTTTTTACGTGTTTCGTCTGCTCAGTACCCATTACTACTTCCTTTATGTATTCCTAGTCATTTATTTTCACTACAATATGTATGTAGCAATGATGATTTTAAAAATGATAAAATGAGTGCTAAAGTTAGAGAAGCATTCGTTCCCTATGGCTGCTGTAACTAATGACTACAAACTGGGCAGCTTAATACAACATGAAATTGTTTCTCACACACTTTTGGCCAAGTCCAAAATTGAGGAACATCAGGTCTGCACTCCCCCAGAGGCTCTAGGGCAGAGTGCATTCTCTTCCTCACAGATCCTGGGGCTGGTTTGCACCCCCTGACGTGTGGACACTTCACTGCAATCTCTATGGCCCTAGTCACAAGGTTTCCTCCTCTTTTGTCTGTCCTGTGGATTTCTTGTCATTCAATTTTGGGTCCATTTGGAAAATTAAGGATGGCAAGTTTATCTTAAGATCTTTAATTACAGTTACAGACATTTTTTTTCCAAATCATATTCGCATATTCAAGGAACTAGAGCATGAACATATCTTTTGGAGTTTGTCATTTAACTTACTACAAATGGCATGATAACCAGGCAAAGAGTAATTGATAGAAACTATACATATTTGTATATTACAAATGATAGTAGGTAGAATCCCCATTACTTCTATAGTAATGATATGTAATGGATCTGGGAGGAATATACAGATTAAACAGTTACCATGTGCCAGGCAGAGGTAGAATCCAGATTTTGTGCAGCCCGGATCCTTTCCTGTAAAGTATCATGAAACTGTAAATATAAAACTAGGTGTGGAATGAGTGTATGTTTAGTATGAGGAAAGGATTCATATCAAATCACAAACTTTTTAGAAGTTGTCAAAAACTATGAACATGACAAAATCCAGGAAAATCACCTACCACTTTTATCACTATTGTTAATGATAATTCTTTTATCATCTCTCCTGTCTTGTTACTTTCTCCTCGCTGAGACATGGTACCTGACACCTACAAACTAAAGGAGAAGTTTATTTTGGCTCACAGTTTCTGGAGAGATTTCATTCCATAGTCCACTGGCTCTAAAGCAGGGCGGAGTGGCAGAGGAGAAGCAGCCCAAGACAGGACAGTCAGGAAACTGAGAAAAGGATTAAGGGAGGAGAGAGGGAGGCACACCCTTCCAGGCCACACCCCGTGAGCACCTCCTCTGACCAGGCTTCACCTCCCAACAGCACATCTAGCTATAAACTCATCAGTAGACTTATCCATTGATAGGTATCATGCACCCATGATCCAATCACCTTCCAAAAGCCCCGCTTATCGGTCCATGAGGCTTTAGGGTGACCTCTAGATATTAACCATAGCACCTTCATGGTATCTTTTGCTCTAAAGTTTTGTATTCATTATCTTTGATTCACTCTTTAGGTGGTGATTTGAATAGTATCTCCACTAAAAAAAAGATGATACATTCTTTCCACAAACACAGTTGATAGCAATTCATTTTTGTATTATTGACAGTGTGGATTATTTTCCAGTTTTAAAACAAAAGGAATTTTATAGTTCCTTTATGTTGTTTTGTTTACTGGATTTACTATATTGTTTTATGTTTAATATAAAATCATAGTCTTACAGTGTCTTATGCTAATTATGGACAAGGTCTTGAAGAATCTCAGCATTTTGATCTCACAAGATATGCCCTTCCCTCATAGACTTGACCAGATCTTCCCTGTCCCTTCTGAGTTGGTCCTTGTGAGGAGAAGGGACAAAGAGTCACAAACCAAGATCTTTCAAGCCTTCCATGCCAAGCAGGGAGAAGAGAGCATTTCTATAGATCCTTCTCTTTGGGAGTGAAAAATAGGATCTGGTTGGTCAATACAATCCACCAGGTCAGCTCTGCATTGAAAATTGGTAGATGTGAAGATCCTACTGACCCAGAACCACGCAAAGCACCAGAACCATTACCTACTGCCCAGGCCTCAGGGTACCTTTCTGCACCTCTCCAGGATGCATTAGCTTTCCGAAGGGACTGAGTGAGGGGACTTGAATCTTAAATGTGAGCGTTACTTTTCAATTCCTCTTCTACAGTTAGCTATTATACTTGCCACAGATAGATGGATTGATGGAGGAATAGATAGATATAAACACAGATCTATAGATGTAAAATTTTATCTTTAAGAATTGTTACAAGTGTAAAATCATGATTTGCATCATTGACATATAGAATTATAAACTTCAATAAGATATTATTAATGTTACTTCTGAGATATGCATGTGTAAAATTTGAACCACACATGATGCTGAGTCTAAGAAGATACAATTAGACTTAGTATTAGCCTGTGGAATAATTGAGATCAGTTCCCTTACAAACAAATAATTAGAAAATATTTTTATTCTTGAATGTATTGATGCATATTTAAATATAACACTAGTTTAACATGAAAAAAAAGTCTATCAGAATGCTGTATCACCTAAGAGAAATGCTCATGTTTGTATAATCTTTTGCCCACTTCTAAAAATATTAGGTAAACTCTGCAACAAAAATTTGATCACACAGTGAGAAAAAAATTACTAGGAATAGCAAAATAACCATTTAAAGTGCTATTTTTCAATAGCTTACTTTGGCATATAAGGTACACAATATAGTTCCTAAGAATAAACCAGTAGAATAATCTTCTTTATGTTAAAAAAAAAGGAAACAGCATTCTAAGATACAGCTGCATAGACTATATGATGAATATTCAACATATGAGAAACTGGCAAATTTACTCCATCATTAAGCATTTTTGTGACAAGCTGGGTATTCATCCCATTAGGGGTCTTTTTTGTGTGTTCTTTTTGTCTAATGCTTGCTCATGCCCTTTCCTGACATCCTGCAAGACTAGCCTTTTCTTTTCTTCTCCAAATTTCTGATTACCCACATTGTTAGAAACTCTTACTTAGAGAACTCTTTACAAAGATAGAAAGACAAGGCTTTTGTCAAATTTTTAATTTCACAATCAAAAGCTGGATCTAATATCTTCTCCCTTAGCCCACCTAAAAAAAGGTATAAGAAATTTAAACTCTTCACTGACATATATATTTAATTACTTTTACTCATGAAGAATTCTGCCTCCTTTATACTTTCAGATTGCTCCTCATTCAAGAATAGTTGAGTATTTCAAGTCTACAAGCTCAAAGATTGCATCTTCTCAAATTAAATTATTCTTTCTCATACACCTTTTATTACTATATACGAGACAAAACATTGACAGAGATTTTGTCCAGGTTTTTTTAACTAACTGAAATGATATTTATTTGTCTCCAAAACAGACTCTAGGTATTAAGCTGAATAATATCAAATATCACAGCTTTGATTTTCTGAATCCCTAAAGCACCACTCACTTGGACACTTACTGGGAAACTTTATTTGTAAATTGTTGAAGTTGGGCAAACCAGTGCACTACAAGATTGCCATACTTCTTTTCCAAATATTTGACAATCAAAAATACTTTCCATTCCAAAAATATATTCTATATGAAAGTACATCATCAGTCTTGAGTCTACCATTTATTATATATTCAGTGCTTTTTTTATATATCTCTCTGCCCCAGAGTTCATGACCCAACATCAACACATGTTAACATATCTTCAATATCTATAAGATAAAGGCTTAGATCCAAGATTATCCATAATTGTCCTACTACTCCATTTATACTCACTAACATGTGAATTACAGTATAATGCCTACCAAGAAGCACGATCAAGAATTTCTACAGTCTGTTTTTCAAACTCTAATTCAAATCAATTTTAGAGTTAAGACTGGGAAATGTTTCACTTATATTTTTGTAACTTATAATTCTTATATCACATATTTATCTCATCTTATATTTTTATCACTTATATTTCTTATAGCACACATATATAGATAAATAGATAGCACTTATATTTCTCTCCTTTCAAGCAATTTGTCAAGAAAGAGTTTTACATGCCATATGACAATGTCCAAACAACTGAGCTCAAAATTATACTTGCATAGTGCTTATACCAAAGCTAAACAGGAAATAATATTGCTTATTAACATAAATATCTGTGACTGGTAAATAAGATAAATATCAAAAATTCATGTTTGTTTAAATAGAGATAGATGATGAAAAATGGTATATATTTATCAAAAATGTCCATCAATAACACATTGCCTATTTCACTCAACAGCAAATATTTACTTTGTTAAAATCAATGCAATGGTTGCAGTGCACGAAACCTCTCATCTCCCTCCGGTGTTCTGAGCTATCCTTGACACATAGAGGACAGGCCGCAAACGCCCTCGCCCACACTTTTCACAGTTCCACCCATTCAGTATTAGGGCTCCTAATTTTTTAACCTGATTGTCCCTCTTTGAAGATCCTTCATACCCAGTGAGGCAGTTATGCTCTACATATCTTTGTCTTTATTCCCCTGTATTATAAATGCAGATTTACTGGTGTCCTTCATGACTCTGCCTTATATTTCTGAGTCCTGTACCTACCACCACTAGGGTATGTATGTTGGAGATGAAACTGGAAAAATTCACTTTCATAAATTCATCCTTGTTTTTAGGAAAAGAATTTAAAATTTGCCAAGTCAAAATTGAAAAAATATTTTAACAGAAAAAATAACTTCCTTAAATTATTATATGGAATATGTTGCTTTTAACATCTTTAAATTTTTATTCTGCTCCATTATATTTCATGGACAGTATGCATGTAGGCCTTTATTCTTTATTTCAATAAGCTATTAACTTTATAAGGAATTTCAGCAGTTTATCCTTGCATGGTGTCTAAAGCTGATATTTGTGCTCATCCTATTGACCTTTCATTCCACTCCACCCCTTTAGAATATCTCAGAACCCACTTCAAAATTTAATCTGACAGTATCTTTCTTTCTTTCTTTCTTTCTTTCTTTTTTTTTTCTGGTACTGGGGATCAAACACGGGACCTTGTGCTTGTGAGGCAGGTGCCAGAACCACTGAGGTAAATCCCCAGCCCTCAAAATTTAATCTGAAATGAACATTAAAATTTTTTATTGTTTAGTTTTGATCATTTAAAGTGTATCTTTAATTAAATTTGTCAAAAGAAAAAAAAATCAATGCAATGGTCTAAGTAAAATGGTTTTACAAATGATACTGATTTTGTTTTACTACAGCGCATGTACAAAAAGAACTAATGTAAAAATTTTTATTTGTATAGGAGATGCATATCAGATGCATTTTTGTAATTATGTCTAATCAGAATTCAATTTGTAAGGGAAATCTATGGGATTCAAACAATTCTATGGGACCATTCTCATGAAATAGGTCAGATAACTCCTTTAAAAATACTGTTAAAATAAAATGTCAACAATCTGAGTTTTCCAGAAAACATGTTTATTTTTAACATTAATGTGTTACTGATGAATCTTTTATTTTATTATTATTTTATTTTATTATTTTAGAGTACAGTTTATTTTACTGTTGAGATCTATTTGATCTATAGTCATTATATAAAGATCTCTGATTAATTAAAATTTCACTGAGTAGAAATTGAAATAGGCACTTCAATCCTGACATGTATTCATGCTCAAATTGGGAGGGTTATGGTTATTTCAATACGGAGTTTTAATTATTCAGTAATAAGATACTGACATGATGATAGCTTATCATCAAGAAGAATTTGCCAAATGAATACTCCTCCTTGCAGTGTTCTAGAAATTCTGTTGACTACAGAATAAGAAAAATTACATCTGTAAGTGGACATTTTTATGTTTTGTTACATTTAATATTCATCTACACACGTATCCTAATCCAATCTCCAAACTAAATGTATTCTCTAAAGAAATTTATAAAATGTATACTTAACAAAGATGAAGATAAGATTGCAGCTTACCTGACAATGAAGAAATTGAAAATTGAAAAATTCTGATTCACATTAGTGAAATATTCTGGACATGGCTTCTAAATGAGTCCTAAACTACCTGGTTTTGGTCCATTCTTCACTGAAAGGTCTCTTTCTCTCTTTCCCTCTCCCTCTGTCTCCCTTTCCCTCCCTGTGTCCACCCCCCCTTCTTCCCTCCCTCCCCTCTACCCCTTTCCTTCTGAGTGATAATATACACCAAATACTGACATGCAGGCTATTTTTTATCCTCACAGCATTTTGATATTCATCTCTCCTTTTATTAGGGACATTGTTTAGAAATAGTCAAGTATTTCAACATTTCACTTGCCCTACACATTCCTATTTTGAAGTCCTAAAAGAATAAAGAAATCAATGTTTCATTAAAGACCTCAAAGGAGTGAAAATAGAAGTAAAAAGCTGTACATTAAAGCTCATGTTCTTACATTACAAATGTTTGTTTTTAAACATATTGACTACCTAGTCCTACTTAGAATTCTGATATATTTAGGTATTATTTTTCTAGTTTATATTAAATTAAAAAACTAGAAAAGGAGAAAAACAAGCATAGAAAAGAAACATAGAAAAATAGATAAACCATAGAAAAACATAAAATAAACAGAAAACAAACAGAAAAGCAGGCTGATTATAGGGATGGATACATACATACATACATACATATATACATAAACAGATACACAGACGTATTTAGTGTCTTAGTTACTTTTCTCATGGCTGAGACAAAACACCTGATACCCACAAGTTAAAGAAGAAAAGGTACATTTCAGCTCACAGTTTGTAGAAGTTTCAGTCCATAGTGAGCTAGCTCCAAGGCAGGTGGCATAGCAGACGGACATCACAGAGGAGAAACAATTCACAGCCTAGCAGACAAAAGGCAGCAAGCAACAAACAGCAGCAGCAAGCCTCCCTTTCCCTTTTGTTCCATCCAGTCTATATCCCTATTGGGTGGTGCCACCCACAACCCAGGGTTGGGCTTCCTATTACCTATACCCATAACTATGATTAACCAATTAGTGGACTAATCTAGTACCACACACCTTTAATCCCAGTATCACATCCTTAATCCACATTCACACACCCTAGGCCCAGTCACCTCCAAAAAGCCCCACCTGTGACTGCATAGGGCTTTGGGGGAACATCTAGATACAAACCATACCACATAGATAGACAATAAAGAATCATACTGGTTATTTAAGCTAAGAAAATAATGAATGACTCATTATTTCAAAAATTCCTAAGAGATCATAAAATGATAAATGTCTGAGGAGAGAGATGTATTTAATCTGATTAAAACATTGCACTATACATGTTTCAAAATATTAAATGGAACCTCATTAATATGTATAATTTTATGATTGCAAGTATCAGTTCAAAATAAATTTTAAAAAATTCTTAAGAATACTTGTTTTATAGTCTTTGCCAATTTTACTCGATTGCTTACAAGTGGTTTAATTTGGCTTATACATGATGGAGGCAGAGAAATTTAGACAAAATTTCTCTATAAAAATGGCTAAAAAACAATAGTTTGATAATAGTCATTTTGTTGTTAAAATTTTTATGAGTAATATGCATTCATTTATAATAGCTATACATTAGTGTGTGAACTTAATGTGTTTGTATATCATATATTTAAATATATGAGCATTTACATTTACAATACATTTTGCATTGTGGGTTATTTTTAAAACCTAACATGGAAAAAGGATAGATTAATAGCTTTATGCCTATCTAGGATAACAGAAAAGGGGTCCAAGCAAGTAAATAGTTTGATTAATAAGCCTCAAGTTAGTGAAGTTGGGGTGTCTCTGATGTTGAAAAACAGAGATGATGATAAATAACCTAAAAAAGTGAATAAATAGCTCAAATATGGCAGAAAAAAAGCAATGATATACTAAAGAAATAGAAGATTCTTGTTAGATGAAATTCATGTTATATAGAAGAAGAAAACAGAAGAGAGGATAGGAATAAGGGAGTAAGGTCCAATACAATAATTTAGGATGGAAGGAAAGAACCAGAAATGAGGCCCTTCTTAAATACAAGACTGCAGGGCTCTTAGAAATCTAATCTACAAAGAATTGACTGCTAATCATTCTGACCTAAAGATCAGCCTTCAGACCTGGGCTACAAAATAGAAAATACTACAAATGAACACTCTAGCAAATAAAATAAAATAAAATAAGAAACTCAGCATTACTATTGACAATAACATAACCACTGGTCTGACTACATTTTCTTTAGGAACAATAAAACCAAAATTCAAGAACAGTGATATGATGGACTTATAAAGAACTTTGTTCTAAGTATTAGAAATTAGATTGTTAAATTGGAAGATTATTAAAATATTTTCTTTAATCTTTCTTCTAACTCTAACAATTTCTTTCCTTTCCTTTTGTCCTTTGTGTGGAGGACAAAGCCTATCAAGATTCATGCCTGCAATGCAAACACAGCCATTGGCTTCCTCTAGGTCCCAACCCAACTGTACATCCATCATTTCAAATGACAATTCCATGGGAAATCAATATTTTTCAAGGAAGATTGCTTCAGCTAGTGCAGTGTGGACCATGGGTGCAGCCAGTGAATTAAAGAAAGCAGATCCATTTGTATCTGCTGCCCATTCTAGCAGGATTGATTGCAGGTAACTTCCTCAGAGAGGAGGTAGAAAAGCTATTCACTTATTTTTTGCTTTTCAACTTGTTCCTCTATTCTGTCTCTAATAACAATAGTCCTAAATTATAAATAGCAGCAGGAAATAAGTAAATATGCCCCCCTACTCAAATGCTAAATAATAACTCCACCTATTGTTTAAAAACTGATATTCCTCCTATTCATAGCTTTTGTCATATTTTGTGTTACTAGCAGTAGCTGTGATTCACAGATGTTACATCACAGCTACTCCAGTCAAAAACCTTCTAATATCCCCACTCACAAAGCTCCTTTAAACACTGTACTCAAACACAAACTAAAAATCTTAAAACACTTGAAACCTGAGATATTTTCCTGCTTTAAATATTTTAACTCATTATTACACATTTTATATCCTTCACTTAAATTATTTTATTTTTCTGATTATATATAATGCATGATACTTGAATAAAATTAAGATTCAGAAAGTAAGAAGAAAATATGTGACCACCATAAATCTATCTCTCAGTCAATCATAATTGTATCTTGGTCAACTTTTACTAATATTTTGTACACAACTGTTTTCACAGTAGTATACTGAGGATGTGATTTTATATATTATGTATAAAACATTTAAAGCACAATATTCTCCAATATTCATGGACACTAATTATTAATACCACATTTTACATAATTTATTTTGCACAAGTGTTATAATTATCTTACTATTGCTCATATATAAGTTGTACTCAATAAGAAGAGTTAAAACAGTCCCTTATCATTGAGTAGTTCAGCAGAAGAGCAAAGTGAAATCTGTTTAATTCTAAAATGTTTGTTTTAAAGCACATTAAGTATCAGACTTCTTAAAAGCAAGGCCTGAGCCAGGGATTTAGCTCAGTGGTGCCGCCGCCTGCCTCACAAGTGCAAGATCCCCAGTTCGATCTCCAGTACCAAAAAAAAAAAAAAAAGCAAGGCCTAACTGTGACTTCACTAAACTATAGCAGCATTCTTCTACCAAAGTATGCCTATAAGAGGGAGGGTGGGGGGAGAGAGCAAATATGGAAACTTAGGAATTGCATCTGTCACAATAAATACTTTAACCTCAGACTTTAGAGAGGAAAAAGGAAAGAGCTGACAATCCTTAAGTACATTGTGTGAATCAGCCCAATCCCATTTCAGTACCTTATATGTAATTTGATTTGACCAATCTTCTATTTTTAAGAAGAGGCTAGACAATGTTACATGGAATGAATGGTGACATGACATCCAAGAGCGAACAGGTTGAGTTTTGGCTCTAACAAACTCTGTGGCCTTGGACAAGTCAGATAACCCCTTTGAGTGTTAGTGTCCTCTGTAAACTGCTCAGTTGGGAAAATTAATTCCTCTAAGTTGCTGTGGCATTTTAAAATTCTGCACTGCTGCGTTCTGATTTATATGTAGCAGGATAAAAATCTGTAGATTCTTTGTCTCATTTTTCTTACTGTTCTCTGCTCATATACACAGAGATATTCATTACGGAAGGTGAAGAGTGGGGTACAGAATAAAAAAATTTAAATTGGATTTTTAATATATTTTAAGCACATAGCATATTGTACTGAAGGTCAAAGTGTTTTCCATTCATAAGACCCAGCTTAGAGAGAGGGGAAGATGACTACTCAGTTCCTAAAATCTGAATTGTTTATCAGAAGTAAGGAGGGCACGGCTGAGAGTAAAGGGGTTTAGCACTGATTTTTAAACGTGCTGATCAGGGTTTACAAGCAGATCAGGAACTCAGTTCACTGCATCTAGACCAACATTTATTTTTTCTAATGAAATTGAACAGAGTTCTTTGTAATTAGTAAAAGTAAGTTAAAAGTGGCATTTCTGGCAAAAGCATGAAAATATACTTCTCACAGAGCGATTCTGTAGCAGCATTTTGGAAAATACCAGCTTCCATTATAAACCATAGTGACTGAAAGTAAGAAATCAGCTTATGTAAGTCCACTTGTTCAGAAATGTGGATGTGCATGCATAAAGTGAAAGAAATAGCTGGGAGAAGGCAGGGAGAAAGACGCTACATGCAACCACTGCTCCTGATTCCTGCCCTCTTCCACTGAGGGAGCCATACCCAGAGAAGTGGAGTCCACAGAAACCGCCAAATTTATTGACAATATGAAATCATAAAAGCACCGTTCCTTACCTATATTTCTGGAAAGAGGCAGCATAGCAACATAATGCTTGCCCACAGGAAGCACTATTATATATAAAATTCAGCAAGGCAGGTTTAGATACAGAAATATCTCACGATTCATGCTTATTTTGCCATCCTTCTTGGATATGGAGAGGATCCAAACAGACTTGCTCAATTAGACACTGGTTAGGTGAAAATTAAGATGCGGCATCCCTAAAGAGGAAATACATGAGGACAAGGGAACAGTCAACACAGCATGAATTTCCTAGAGAACCACTCTGCCCACACTGAGAAGACACTTGGCACATTATTCTAGTGTGAAACCAGCAGATAGGAGATACAGACCAGTATCAGGGAGTTGCAGAAGTGTCACTCCAGGGAAGCAGACAAAAAGGCCTGAAGTTGACAGCGTTTATAAAGCTGGAAGATATTTAACCTGGCACTTTCCTTGATCTGGCAACACTGTTTTTCATCAGAGAGGAAACTGGGCCTTAGAATACTTGATACATTTATTTAAACAGAAATTATAAATCTGAACTTGGTACTTTTTATTCATTACATATCTCTCTTACATTAGACTTTAAGTAATTTTAAAAGCATAAAATGTGTCTTTTTAAACCACTTTTTGTCCATGGGTCAATATACCTTATGTAATTGTTGCCCAATAAATGTTGCTTTCGGGTTTCCAAACTTTTTTTGAAATGGTATACATAGAAATTGAAATTTATATTGTGTGATATATGTAAAATGGATAAGGCTAACCTGCCCAAGTCCTAGGCCACCTCATGTCTCACTGATGTATTTGAAGACTGAGAGTATGAACCAATGATGACATGCTAACAATCCTTTCAAAGCATGTGCTCTACTGCATTACCAAATACAATTTCAAATAGTGAATCAATTTCATTCGACGGATACTTAACATATATAACACTAAACAAACGCTGCCACAAAAGGTTGTTAGTTTCTTCTTTATTAAGGCATTGGAGAGGATATTGCAAGTCTGTCAACAAATTGTAATCATTTAAAAAAAATTCTAGTCACAAGTTTCTAAAGAGTCTCTTATCTTTGTGGGTCAGAATTTCAGGCTGATAATGCTACATGCAATTCAAGTTCTTAAGAGATTAATTCAAAATTTACAACAAGTATGGACCATAATTTCTTAAATGTTTCATAAATAATCAGACACACTTCTCTACTTAGGAATGAACAAGCCCCTTAGTACACAGAAATGTCAGAGGTCCTGTCGTAATCAGTTACAAATAGGCTATATATTATTTTTTCTACTGCATCTAAATGCCATGATTAGTTTTCCTGTTTTAAAGTATTCTCTTATTGCATTTGGGATTGGTTTATTACTCTAAAAATCATTTGAGTCATTTTTAAGTCTAAAAGCATATTTTACGGACTGACCACATTGATTCTTTGATCTCTAGCGTGTAAATAATGTTCATTTTTAATGACCTATTATGTCCTACAAGAGATCATTAAAATTTTTAAACAATTCTCTTGCTGGAACTTATGCCAGTCAACTACAAATAAAGATAATATATAGAATCTTGGCAAAACACAATAAAATATTCCATAATGAATAGATAAAGAGAATTATTTTAGAAATTGCCTTCTATCAAAATGGCAGAAGGAAGTATCAAAGAATGATTTTTTTTAGTAACAGTCAACAATCCAGGCATGTGGATTTGTTGATTTCAAACTACTATGAAATCGAAATTCATTAACTTTTTCATAGTGAGTCTTTTATCTCTACCTTAGCTTAGTACATCACACACATAATTTAATTTAACAGTTATTCCTATTACTGTTAGTGTCACCGTTTAGATCTAAAATGCCCCCCACCAAACTTCTCATGTGTGTGCAAGGTAAGTGGATCACGGGGCTGTTATACTCAAGAGCGATTCATTCACTAATGAGTTCATAGTTGAATGTGCTGTTAGGAGGTGGGGCTTGGTTGGAGGTGAGTCATTGGGGGAGTGACCTGGAAAGGTGTATTCTTGTCCCAGGCTCCTCCCTCTCTCTCTGCTCCATAGCGCCGTGGGATGTGCAGCGTTCCTCTACCCAAGCCCTTCCACCATGCTGTTTCTGCCTTGGAGCATGCTGATCATGGGCTAGAAGTTTTGAAACTGTAAGTCAAAATAAACCTTTCCTCCTTTAAGTGGTGGGTGCTGGATACTATGTCTTAGTGAGGAAGAACGTCACAGAGACATTCGGTGATCTCTGAACACCAATAGTTTCCAAGATCTAGGTCCAATATTGCCTTCTCCATGAAGCCTTTCCCAGGCCCTTCTGCCCAGCAATTTCCCTCTTCTGAACTCCAGAAGCACATATCATTTGGACTGCCCATACAGTACCTCTGATAGATTTCCTTATTAAGATTTAAGAAACAGTCATCCAAAAATGGAAGAGATATCAAAATATCTTAATTATTCAATAAAGGTCATGGCTATATTTAGGGGCCTTTTATCTCATTTATGTTTTAAAACTCTGTTCCCAAGGGAACCACAATGCTCAATATTGTTAGACTAATGGAAATAGCAAAGTACTTTAGCCATCATAGTGTTAAATCTTTCTTTTTAACGCCTCCATTCATGAATATTTTATTTGTTAATATATACACCAAAGAAGTAATCTGCATATGTATGTGTGAATTCGTAGCAGTGTTGCTTGTTCTTTTGCACAAGTAGACTTGTACCTTATTTATCAACATTAAAATGCTTACATTAAACAATAAAGTCATTGTAATGAAAAGTGTATTTCTCAAAAATGAGAAATGCACTGGTAGTTCTTGACAGCTTGTTTATAACCCTTTAGTAAACACATCAGTCCCATATAAGGTTATACATTTTTCACTTTTCCTCCTTACTCTTTTTCATAACAATGAGTTCAATTTTCATTGCAACCAATGGACAAGGCTGGATAATCCTAATTCACAAAACATATTAAGGGTTCAGAACAGTGGTTAGCTCCCTCTGAATACCTTATAAAAGGTTGCTATAATGCAAGCCTTACTTTGGTTGCAGGAGAAAGAAATTTATTTACAACTTCCTGAAGAGAAAAAAAGGAATTATCCAAAGGACATTAGTTTACTTCAGGAAATTCAAGAAATAATTGGACAACAAAGTTAACAGACAATTAAAGAAGTTTCTAGACCTTAAGAAAAATTTAGATCGAGAATTTAATACCATCAGGTCACTCTCTTAAATGCTCTTTTCTCACATCAGACTCATTCTGAGTACTGAATAGCTTTCTCAACACACAATTATTCTGTTCTACAACAAGTATGTCAACTTGTATATATTTACTCAAGTGAAATAAAAAGCTTATTTTACACAAATTTATTTCACACAAAAGTTAATCTATCAGGTTTAGTTACTCATAATTTCCTCAAATTGGAAACAGCTCAGTGTCTCTCAAGTTTGGAATGAAGAAGCAAAATATGATATATTCACATACTGGAATATTACTCAGCAATAAAATAACAAACTAAGATGAGTGCAACAATACGGTATGTCTTATGTGCATTTTACCCAGTGAACACCTGGGACTCAAAAGTCTATATACTGTCTATGCACTGTATTATACCATCTAGATGACTTTCTCATAAGTGCAAAACTATAAAGGCAGAAGGTGAATCAGGAGTTAACAGGGATGGAGTAGAAGAAATTCTCAACCATAGAGGAGAAACAAGACATTCGAGGGGATGTTGTAACTATTCTATATCTTTATTGTTGTGATGATTACAAGACTATAAATTTCTTAAAATTCATAAATTTTTCAAAGAACGTGACAAACATTGAAGACATGAAACATTACAGATGTTGTCTTGGAAATACAATCCAAGATATAGATCACAGGAGTACTTGAAATAAAAAGCCAGAGTAAGGGAACAGAACAAATACTGAAGACTCTTATTCAATAAAGATCGGCAACTACATAGTTTTAAAAAAGCACACATGTACCTGATAATTCCAAATCAGGGCTATTATTACTAAGGTCAATTCTAGCAAAGTAACTGGTCACTCAAAAAAAAATTCTTTGGGTATTTTTAAAAAGAGCACTTATCTTGAAAGGAAATTAGGTTATCACCAGACTTAACAGCAATGCTTCATGCCAAAAAAGAATATAATGATATTTTTGAGAATTTCAGTGGCAAAACATGTAGAGCAAGGATTCTATATCCAGCAAAACTGACCTTCAAATATAAACAACATAAGACAAAATATTATTAACAGTGAGGAATTCAGGAATGTTCTCATGAGCATTTTCTGGGAATGTATTAGATAAAGAATTCTACCAACCTAAATAACTAGATAAATAGCAACATAAGCACTGATGGTGTGGATTATATTTATAATTACATTTAGAACTAAAATGAAAAGAATATAATATGCAATTGTTTACATGTTCAGATTCTATAGATATATTTCAACTACAAAAATAGAAGCAAAGAATGAGGACAGTTTATTAAAAAACCACTTATACCTGTGTTCTATCATCATATTTATAGAGACCATATTAGTATTGTTATTCTGAGACTGTCATTTGTGTAACAAAAAAAAAGGAATTTCTGATATAATTCATATAATTCATTCACCTTACATGCTCTTGAGAAGAGATTAAGTAAAAAGTCTTCTAGTAGTGAAACTAAATTCAAACTGCCAATATAAACTTACAAAGTATATTATACTTAGACATGTATGTATTTAAAGGTACATATTTGTGTGGGGATTTTTTTTTTATTTCTTATTTTTTACTTTTTCGGTTTGCAAGTCTGCATATTTATTAGTATTAAAATGCCTAGAAATAGGAACTATCTCGAGATAAAGAAGCACTTTTAACACCTAGTTTTTCATCCACAAAAATAAACCAGAATTTGGTTTCTTGAAGAAAAACTGGTTCTAGAACTAAAATAAGAAACATGCAGGTAAGCCTGGAACATCTTGTCCCACCACATAGAAAATAAGTGATCAGAAACTTCCGGAATAAGGACAAAAATACTCAGAAGCCAAGCCAAATGGGAAAGGTTCTCACTGGTCAAAAATGGGATGGTTTGAGCATCATATGGATCAGAACACACCTATGTGTTCTCAGTGATAAAGAGAAAGGCCAAAAGGGGTTTAGGGAGATGACCAGAAATCAGTATCTTGAAAATCGGTAAATTAAAGAAAATACAGCACTTAAGCATCTGTGCTTCTTTCCTTATATACTACTTGCGCCACTGGGTAGCTACATAGTAGATCAAGGGAAGCATCTCTTCATAAATTTTTTCTAACTGACAAATGAAATAAAATACTAAAATTAAAATACCATCATTTTGCCACCTCTAATATATTGATTAATCCAGATAGTAAGCAACAATGACTGCTAATATGAGAGAGAGAACTAGAGACCAGAGGTTTTTCTTCAAGAAACCAAAAACACCAAGAACAAGTTTGCCTAAAGGATGAAACCTTAGCTACATCAAGTCTCTGGATTCAGCTGCCATCTACAGGAAATCACAGGGCAAAGTGACTGGGGAGGGCAAAGGAGGGAGATGCTGTATGCCCCTGATGTGCCCAAGTGTAGTGTCAAGACCTTATCCTTTGGATGTGGGTGCACTCACCCTAGCCAGGGTAACATCCATCACCCAGGCATTGCACTGCATTTTCTGTCCATGCCAAACCCACTACACAGTTTGCAGCCAGCAGTGAATAAATACATTTGTTCCTGGGCTGGAGCAGGATCAAGGACTTGGGTCAAGGATGAACATGAGCAAAAATTGCACAGCAGTACCCGGATGGCTCTATATGAAGAGTTAAGTGCCACATCCCCAAAAGGTGAGCTCTTGACCCCACACTCAGCAGTAAGCACCACTGACCTGTGGGGCGGTCTCAGAGACCCTTCTGTTCCATAGCTGCGCAGTAGGGACAGCGAGCCCACCCCAGAACCAATTTCCCCTCTCTGTACTTATCTCAAGTGCCTTCTGACTTTCCTATTAGTAGGAGAATATCAGAAATTTCTCAGATTTTCTGTTCCTTTTATAGTCTCTCTTCTTGTATCTCAGAGCAAATAGATTTACTCACTTACGAACTATATTTTCTACAGTCTAAAGCTAGAAAGAGCCACAGCATATGTACCCAGTCACGGTACATCTGATTTTAATTCTTTGAAATTGTCTTAAATTTTACAAAAGAAATGTATTATTCTAATGTCAAGTAAAAACTGTCAATCATACAAATTTCCTCTTTATTCCTTCCCCCGGGTCAGGGAAGTGTGCCACACGGGCTTTCCTTGTGGAGAACAAGCTGCAGGGAGTGGGACTGAAGGACAGTGTCCAGCCGCCACCGCTTTGCTCCCCCACAGCAGCCCGAGACTGTGCTTCACACCGACTCATCCCAACCAAGGACTGACCCCAACCAAAGAAGGGGCCTGGGTCTTGCTCTTTCTGCTTCAGACAGGACTCCTCTGGCAGGCCGTTTTAATTCTAAGACTCCTAAGTAGCCTGAGTAAGGCCTCAGAATTTCACTCTGGTCCATGGCTTTTCCTATTCACCCCTCCTTACTACACTCTCCTTTTTACAGATGTCATGACTACATAAACCCATGGTTTCTCCCTATTTCCTCTCATACTTTGTCCCCTATATATATTCTTACTGGACATTTTCTTCAAGAAACCTCTTGCGTTGTTGTTGCTGCCGTTGTTGAGGTACTGAGGATTGAACTCAAGACCTTCACACTGAGCTGTATCTCCAGCCCTTTCTTATTTCTCATTTTGAGACATGGTCTCTCTAATTTGTTAAACTTCCCAGGCTGGACTGGAACTTGAGATGCTCCTGTCTCAGTCTCCCAGAGGGCTCAAACTGTAGGCATGTGCTACCAAGCCTGGCATCTTCATGTCTATCTTTTGGAGGACCAACACTGAAATAAGCAGTAAGAATAGTGGTCTAAGAAACCTGAAAAAAGGAAAGAATCTGGAGACAGATTCACTTCCTCCCAGCTGGCAAGGAAAACCTCAGCCTGAGCAGAATCTGGCACTGATAGTCTCTGGCACAAAACAGAGGCTTGATTGTTGCAGATTTGGCTGATGATGATTTGGAAAAATATCCCCATAGAGGGCAATGCTACTTCCAGTGCAAAAATTCAGACATTCGTGGGACTGGGAGAGGCAGATAAGAGGTGCCAGTGCCTACAAGAACAGCAAAGTTGGCTGATACTAAGATTGAGTCCAAGCAAAAGGATTAAGAAAAACTGAGGGTAGTAACAATCAGTTAAAGGCTAAGTGGTGAACTAGAAGGTTCTTTTGGTCACCTACAAAGAGACCTTCATCTTCTGCAGTGAGAAGACTGGACAGTTTGAGAAACAGTGTCAAGACCTCATAGAGTTCCTGAGCTCCAAAGATGTTTAAAAGTTAAGCCAAGGGAATGATATACTTGGCAGCTGAGGCAGTCCCCACACTGGTCCCCGGCCTGTGAAGTAAGAGCTATCATATAAGGCTGCCTCTGAAAATTCACCCACTCAAGCCAAGGTGATAAACAGCAACAATAAAAACCTGATCTCAGAGTGCTAGCCTAAGAGAACTTTAAAATGCTGAGGGAATGGCCATTAATATATCATTGTTTAATCCATCACTATGCTCCTTAGAGAAACAGATCCTTGGGAAATGACAAAAGATCACCTCAATCTTAGCAGCAGAACCTGGCATAGTTTCACTGGTAATGCAGATTGGTAAGACGTCGGGTACAGAGTATGCAGTCATTGAGTTGATAAGTGCATTGTTTCCTATAGTAGACATAAAAGAGGATCAGAAGCAGTTTGTTATTCATGTGGAATAAACAATGGTATTCATTTACAGTTTTGCCCAGAGCTACAAGTAGCTCTATTACTCTGTGACAGAATATAGACTTTGAGACTTCTTACCCAAGTTTCATCAGTTTTTCAAGCACAAATGCTTCTCATACTGTTGCCTTCTATTCCTCAATATCCAGAGTGCTGAAAGGGTTGTTTGTTTTAATCAAGTTCATACAGCTTTATAGCTACTTTTTAAGAATATTTGACAATCTCTTCATTTAACCACCTAAAGAAGTCTCACATAAAAATTTCAGCATTTTTAATTATTTTTTCATTAAGTTTATCGGTACATTTTAGGTATACAATATGATATCATTCATCATTGGGATCTTGTACCTTTACATGATGTATCTTGATTCTTATGTTTTCCCCATTCCCCTGCCCTCCCTCCACCCCTTCCACCCTTCCCTACTTACAAAGACTTTGTTTCCATTTTTTCCTTTTCTCATATTTTTTTCTTTTCCCTTCTTTCCTTTCCCCTACACCTCCCACTTCCCCTACTCCTTTAGGCCTTTTCTTCCTATTTCACATTATCAATTATACATTTTTATCCTTATTTACAGTTTTAGTTTTTCACATCAGAGAAACTATTCAGTATTTACATGTGTGTCCTATTTATTTCACTTAAGAGTATGGACTCAAGGTGCATCCATTTGGCTATAAATGGCTCTAGTTTCTCGTTCTTAATGGCTGAGTGGTACTCAGCATTTTCAATTATTGAAAGCACCCACCATAGAAGAGGCACTAAATACCCACGTAAACAGAATAGCTCAATCAATTTAAGTTAGGTAACCTTCATCATTGATTATAGTAGAAATAGCACAATATAGACATGAAGGAGTGACCACACTTGCAGAAATGGAGGCTACATTCTAGACCAACAGCTTGGAAACTAACTTATCAGACCAATGTCACTACCTTGAAATATCCAATATGTCAATGACAAAAACCAGTGCTGACACCCAAATGTAGCATCAGCCTTGAAGAAAGCCCTAGTCACTCTTGGCTGACAATATCGGTCTTCTTCCATCCTGAAAGGGCCAACAATTGTTCCTTACAAAGAAATATAGGAGGCGTGATGGAAAAACACACCAGTGAATGTATAATTTTTTTTAATTTATAGTAAAAGACAGCTTGTCATTAATCCTCCTTAAGATACCCCCATTGCTTTGAAAACACTTGTCCCATAATTCCTTCCACTCTCTGAAGGAGTTCTGGAAGTCCCCTTTGATGTCTTTAGTTGTTCTGCCTCGATGTCCTGGATCAATTCAAAATGTTTACTATTCATGGTTATTTTGATTTGGGGGAAGAGCTACAAGGCACACCACACCAGATCCAGCACATAAGGTGGATAAGTACTCACCATAATGATTTTATGAGCCTGCTTGTCCATTGGATTGCACTTGGCAGTATCATTTACCATGGTTTTTTATCATACCTCATAAAGACACTCACCAAAGAGGACTTCCAAAACAGAGTCAAAAATGTCAAGAATGAAGGAATCAGTGAGTTCAAAGAAAGGAGTGTATTATGAGGGGGATTGACGGCCGTGTGTCTTTTACTGTAATTTTTTTATTTAAACATCCACATTATATTTTGATAGCCCATTCTACATATTCCAGATAAAGGTTTCCTTACTTTACAGAGCTTTGGCCAGCCTTTTCTTCCCACAGAGCTTCATCCAGTAGGTCTATTTAGAGATTCATAGATTGTTCAAGCCACAAGCATAGAATTCCACAGAAAGTAGCATCTGACTAATTCACTGAGGGAAAGGGGCATACTGTCAAAAAGCATCATGCCTCATAGAATAGCCACCCTACCAAAGGCAGAGGCGAGGCACCATCTCAGAAGAAATAGTCCACAGAGAAAGGGCACCATCCTTCAGGATGCATTGTGTGCATCCATTAAATCAGAGACCTCTATATGAGCTTCTCTAAAAGAGGAATTCATGGGGTTGGGAATCAGTGGAGAAGCCAGAGTTCCCCTACTTTCCATCATTTCCAGTGATCCACTCATTGGAGAATGATGTAAAATACCCATGTAGTGACTAGTTAGGACTTTCATAATATTTTCTGCTTTTTGCAAAATACTTATTATGAAGATATTCTGCTCCTTCCAACAAACAGTCCTAATGTCTACAATCGTGTATACCTTATAAGCTGTCTATTCAGCAGTGGTTATAGATATGAAATCAATGTTTCATGATTCCTTCTGGGAATCAGTGCAGGAGGCACAAGCTGCCAGCAGAAATACACAAACATTTTCTCATTCATAATTCGTTTTGAGCACTGACCCTAAAAATACCATCCCAGAGACAGGTTCCAATTTAGTTGTAATCAATTTATCACACATATTAGTCATTCTGAAGTAACAATAGCAGGATAACATTGTGGGATAAATTAAATATTGTTCATCATTTTAAGGCGCCAAATATAAAATAATTTTAACTGGAGTTGATTTAATATACACCAATAAAATATATTTTTTATGATTATTTCAGTACCATGTAGATTTTCTTTGAGCTTCGTAACAACCCTAGAAACTAGGTAGGACAAATTTTATTATACTCATTTTAATGATCAGGAAATGGAATACAAAAAAGTTGCTTGACTAATAGCAAGGAATAAAGCCATCAATGCTTGAATATATGTCTTTAGACTCATTTCTCTCTGAAGAAATTTTTTAAAAATACTTGGAATCAGAAACAGACTTTCATTCCAATTCTGTAACCACTAGCTATGAAAACATCAGCCACTGAATTGTCTAAACTTCAATTCAACATATTCTTATTTGCCACTAGAAAAAGATTTTTAAAACATACATGCATTGAATGAATCTATTATCCAATTATCTGTATATTTAAAATATACTAAGGCTCATCCTCTAAGTCATTTATTCATGATGTTTCTCTGAAACACGATGTTGCTCTCTATTTTCTTTCTGTAAGCAAGATGACTCTAGGTCTCCTGAGAATGTACTGTGGTGTGATCTGTCTTTCTACCAAAATCCCACTGTGAAAGTTGGAACAGCAACAGAGCACTATGCTATGAAGCTTTTAAAACAAGAGGCTCTTTTTTTTTAACTTTTTATCCTTTTACTCTTCCAAGGCATCCATGACCAATGATAGCATTTCCAAGTCAACATTATTTCACCCCATTCCCACTCTGACCACTTTGAACCTAAAAACCCTCAAATTTCTGGAGTTGTACTGACCTTGATAATACATTAAGCTTAGTCACACAGTTCTTTTCTTCCTTGCCTCTTCTCTTCTTTCCTTATTAACTAGTAGACTCTTCAACAATCTGTCATTCCCTGTGGAACATTGATCAATTTAACAAACACTCTAGAATGTCTGCTATGCTGGCAATACTACAGTGTTGAGAATAGAAAAATAGGTAGAACACAATATCTATATTTAAGGAGATTAGTTTATTCAGGGACAGAGATAATTAAAGGAATCATATTACTATAATTCAATACATACAGTGTTTAAAGATAAGCTCAAGGTGTTACGGAAACAGAAGAGGAACAATGAACAACTCTGAGGGTGGGAATCCTGTTAATGAAAGGCTATAAGAAGAAATGAAATCTGATCTTGCAGCATGAGTAGGAATTAGCAGGTGAAAGAGTGTTACAGGTGCAAAAATAATATAAATAATTGCATAAAAGCTTCAGTCCACAGGTTTTGTTCCATTTTCAAGCAGCTGAGTATTACAAACACATAAAAAGAGCTCAGCTTTGGACATGTGCGTGCAAGTTGGTTATGGGATGATTAAGTATAAATGTGTATTAGGAAGCTTAGAAGAAAAGTCAAGACGAAATATTTAGCAGTCACCAATTGTATAATAAGATGAAGAAAAAGCAGATGAGGTAAGGTGGTGGCAGAAAGCTGTTAATTTAAATAGAGTGGTTTGGAAGTTCTGTAGTTTGAAGGTGATTACTGAGCAGAGATTTTCAGTAAGAAAATGAGTCATGAGAATACCTTTGAAAAAAACTTTTTCTGGAAGAAGAAACAGCAAATGCAAAGGCCCTAAGGTAAGAGTGTACTTGGAATATTTAAGATGTAACAAGAGACCGTATGAATGAAGAAATTTAATCAAGAAAGAGAAAGAGAGGAAGTGATGTCAGAAATAATAACTAGAGGCTAGATCAAACCTTTGGGGCCGGGTATAGACTTTAGCTTTTACTCTGAATAATACTAGAAGTCATTAAAAGTTCATATGGGAAAAAATAATATGATTTATGTTCTAATAATCCTATTCTGGCTACTTTCTACAGAACCTACTCTTGGGGCAAAGGAAAGAAAACAGAAAGATGGGTTTTACAATGGCAAGGCAGTAGCATTATTTAAGGGGAAAATGATAGTAGAATAGAGTGCTAATAAGAAATGGAGCTCACAGGATATTCTGTTTTTGATAATTTGAGAAAAGATGAAATTGAAGTTCAAAACATAGTAAAATAACTCAAATAAGAAGGATCAATCAGTGAGAAAGCCAAAAACAAAAAAGGTAATAATGATGTTATAGGGCCCCCAAATGATATAAGGGAAATAATATAACTCCCAACCTGCTAGATGTCAGAAACTCCAAGTTCATGTTCCCCAAAATTGAAGAATGAATTCTAAGGAACAACAGAAGAGTAGGAAACACTTAACCAGGCATGATAGTGCACACCTGTAATCCCAGCACTCGGGAGGCTGAGGCAGGAGGATCACCGAGAGTTTGAGGCCAGCCTAGGCTACATAGTGAGTTCAAGGACAGCCTGAACTACACAGCAAGACCCTGCCTCAAAAACAAAAAAAAGAGTAGGAAATATTTATTGAGAGGGAGAGATTTGTTGTTGAACATGTTGCCAGTGACTTCACAGGGGGAGTTTCATACAGCAAAATCACAAGGCGGGTACAACATGGGACAAAATTATGATCAACCAATAAGATTATAAGTATAGCCACTTAGGTAATACTGATCCAAGGGGAAGCAAGTCACGAAGCAAGTGTACATGGAAAGAACAAAGAACTTTTTAGGAAGGGATAGATATGGAGGTCTTGATCACCCACTAGGGTGACCGATATCTATCTAGACTTCATTAGGCCAGGTGTTACCACTTATCCTCTGGGCCTGGTCATTTCCTCTTTATCTTGAGGCCTGGCCTCCAATCCGTGTGCCTTCAGCCACAGTTACAATGTGTTTTCATCTTCTGCACTGACTCCTTTGAGAGCCTAGCCCTGTCTGGCATCCTATAATATTTCTACCAACCATACCTGTCTAGAATAATAATACTCAAAACAAAGGAGATTTTATATATATATAATATATATATATAATATATATATATAGTTTAAAGAAGGCTAATGCAACAATATTGTCTAAACCAGTAGAGTGAAAAAATGCTGAAAACATCTGTTGGGTTTAACAACTTTTAAAGTCTTTATCCCTTGCCAAAGTAGTTCCAGTGGTATGGAAAGGAAGAGATCAGACCTGAAAGGGATGAAGAATGGAGGTAGGGGGTGGGGCTATGAGAAATGGCACTAAATGTCACCTGTCACAACTCAACAGAGGGGAATGAAAAGGGTTATACTCACTCAGTGTGTGGATTAAAGAGAAGGTTTAATCACTCATGGGATGGGATGTGATTCAGAGTCAAGAAAGAGCCACTGTAATATTTTCTACCTCAGGCTTTCAAGACAATCCAGAGGAATGGGTCAGTTCCACTTCCCAGTCACAAAAATTTAAATGTCAACTTTTTTGGGAATCTGGGTAAAGGAGAGAATTCTAGAATCATAAGTTAACTATCCATCAATTATATACCCAAAAGCATAATGGATTCAAAGTCACCAAATACATTCAAATACCTAAACTTTCTCAAGGGCAATGATACATGTATTAAAATTGTGTGGAATTTTATTCAACTATAATAATATTTGGCTTAATAACTTTACCTAAAAGGACAAGATCAAGCGTACCTTTACTAAGCAGATGGAAAAATGTTGTATAAAATCAGCATGCATCTTACTTTCACTTATTTAAATGAGATATGTGTGCATCAAAATACTCTTCAATTATAAATGTCTTAATAATATCTTAAATTTGTTTAACTCTATATAGAATATGAAATTTCCTTCTAGATTTCAATATATTAACTTGTATTTTGAAAACACTCTTCCATTGACAGCAAAAAATAATAGTCATAGACTGATAAAGTATGAAAAGTTTGAGGCTATCAAGTCCAAACAATCTCATTTACAAATGAGGAAACTGGAGCACAGAAAAGCATCCTGGTCAGGCTAGGTTTACATAAATCTGACAGAAGCAAGATGAAAATCTCTAATCCTGGATTTCAGTGGTTTCCTTTCCATTGCAGCAATCAGTAACTCTTTTAGTATTTCCTGAAAAGATGCTAGGCCACTACAACCAAAACAAAATAACTAAAATTTATTAGCCCCTTTTTGTATGGCTTTAATCATTGTTTAAACTCTGAATAGTATATACTTATTCAACTTATTCATTCAATATTCACATAAATTCTAACAGGCAGGTACTCCTATTATCTCACTTCACAGCTAAAGAAATTAACACATAGAGACACCAAGTATCTTTTAAAAAAAAAAAACTGGGAAATATTGGACAGGCATCCTAGGCTCCAGGCAATTTGGCTACTTCTTGATGCAAGATTAGCATTTCACAAGATTCAGCTGAAAAAAATATTGAAAAGCTTCTATAGGTAAGACATTTTCTTGGGAGTTGAATAAGATGTATACTACACAGACTCTTAAGATCTATCCAAAAATACAGATGTATATACCATTAACTTTAATATATAACCAAAATAAAGAAAAAAAGTACACAGAGGAGAAAATAATTTAGGGGTAGAGTGGAGCAAGAACATGAAAATAGCCAATTCCACTTTATAATCTGTTGGGATTTGTTTTGGACCTTATTTGTTATCAGCACAGTGCAGTAGATGTAGAAATAAGTCATTTTGATATTTTTATATAGCTTTTATCCAGTAACCTTTTATTTCTATATCATACTCAACACAGCCATTTCTAGATTTAGTTGGCACTCAAGTAATTATTTGATGTCCATGGTGCAGAGGGTGAAGAGAAATGTAGTAAATAAATCACCTGTACCAAACCTCTCAATACATCAAATCATCTTTACAAAAAGTTATCAAAGGCTCCAAAGTACCCATGAAATAATCCATTTACACTCACTGTCCACTTAAGCAGCAACCTCTAAATTTACGAGTCACCCACCTGCTGAAATGTCATATGACTTGCTGAGTATGATTTTTTTAGATGACCTTGCCCTGGGAAGAAAAGTGGAAATGGGAGTCAGAGTAAGGAAATGAACTCCTGCCAAATACATCACAGACTGTTCAACAGTCACACCCTCCTCAATGCAACATTCTTGACACATATGTATGGTATGATTTATTGAAGATCGGGGAATATATCTGGGATTATTGTTTAAGACCAAATCTTTTAGCTACTTAACAACTAAATTTAATCAAAATAGCTTATTTTCAACTGCCCAACCTGTATAATAAATTGTATATGTGATACAGATAATGGAGAAACCATTGTTTTCTCTTCATACTATAAGCAATACTATGGTAAAATAATATGCACAAATGGGAAAAATGAGGTCTAGTGGTGAAGAAAGTATTAACTTTCTCTTTGATTTCAGGAGCGGCTTGTTGGAATTCATATCTCCACAGTAGGCACAAAGTGCCACTTCAACTTTCTAATTGTTTTCTAAGTGTTGGACAATGGAAATGGGAGTTTGCATCCCCCTTTGTGTTCTTAACACAAAGAAAGTATACTGGAGAGTTTTTGGCATGTGCAGTTGGCCAAACTTCCCCAGAATCTTTCATAAATTAAAGCAAGTTTGAAACACCTCTTTAGATCAATGTGCAATAAACTCCCTCCATTCCCACATTGCAGTCATGACTTACATCTTATCTCTATGAGATATACACTTAAATACTTAATATTTTAGTTTAAATAGATCACTCTTTTTAGAAGTAAATTTTCTTTAGAAACACAGCTACTATCACTACTATAAATAAAAAACCAATGCCACATGTCATTTTAAAAAAGTCATAAATGTCTAGCTAGATGCCAACACCTGCTCTATGGACATATTAGCACCTTAAGTTCTATCTCATTACTGTAATTAAGTTTTTTCTCCTTACTCTAATTAGAAAAAAATGCAATTACAATTCTCTTTCTATGCAGCTCAGTATTATTGAATGTTTTTCTCATACACAGTACCTTCATATATCATCTTTCATCCACCCTAAAGTACACTGAGAAACACTGTTTTAAATGATCTAAAATTTCCTACATCCAAACTGGGCCCCTTTTAATTGGTTCAGAATAAGAGTTCAGTGACACTATTATTATTTACAGTCTTATCTGAGCTCTCCCAGGCCCCACCCTACCCAGGATAAATCTCTGCTGTGTTTTTTCTCAGAAGATTACTATACTTACTAATCTAGTTATCTGGAAACTGTTTCCCAGGTCCAACATCAGCTGCATAAGCTAGCAGTCAACATAACCTAATAGATTTCTGCTCTAATTCCTATCTCAACAACAACAATAATAATAAATAACACTAGTGGACACATATTCATATCTCTATTGGAATTTTTTTTAACTGTAATGCTCTGCTTTCAAAATTCACTCACATCTCACAAATAATGAGATGGCTGAAATAATCTGTCTTCTTTGCATTTCCACTGTCATGGACTTTAACAATCATTTTAACATGAATTATTTCCCTTCGTTCTCCATGTTAATAACTCTACAATCCACTTGGAAACAAAATTCATGTGTTCAGTTCTGGAGTAAATTACTCATTATAGTCTGCACAAACTAACTTTGGATATGATCATTTTCTTATCTACAATATCATTAAATTGCAAACTTCCCACATGATATATTTTCTACTAGAAAATAAACAATGCCACCATAATTCATTTGAAACTATAGAAAGAGCTATCTGACCTTATAAAGAAGTTTTAGCAATCAATTTAAGATGTTTTATACAATCTTTTCTGCTATCTCCTTCCCAATTATCCTATTTTAGTATATGTGCTGCCAAAGTGAGCACCCCAATTATCCTATTTTTACAAAATCAAATGTAACATTATTGAACACTAGTGACTTGGCACCAGTATAAAATAAGACTCAGTGGCCAGGATTCATTGCACCATACATACTTGTCATTTTTCACACAACCAAAATTCTGCCAGGATGTTTCCTAAATATTACATGTGGATTAAACAGCTTTTCACCCATCTGATGGACTTTAAAAGGCTCACCATGATTTTACTCACAGCTTTTTACTTACAAATGGGCAGGCCCTGATAACCCACCGAATCATCCAGGATATGAAACAAAAGACTTATACTGGTCATCGAGTAGCAAGTCCCTGACTGACCAAGCCATAAATGACCAAAGAGTACCCAGGAAGTGCACACAAAAAATGAACGGGAGGAGAAAGAACATCTTCAGCTAATGCCACAGTGAAACTAGCAGTTCTAAACTCAAACCTCAGCCTGACAGGCACAGAACTCAATCAAGGTGCAAGACACATTTAGAGAATTTAAACAGTCTTTGACTAACTAATGGTGCCTACATTTAACAGGGTCACTGACCTGAATAGAAAATAAAATATGCATGGTACTGAGATGATCTGAATATCAGCAATTCACTAAAATAGTCTCAAGCTGAGAGGTTTTTACATAAACAGTTGCAAGAGAGAAGCAATTAGATTATAAATACGGTCTTCTTGTGGTGAACTACTGCAGCAGCTCATCATATTTACCCAGGTATCTCTTTAAGGTCTTATTTGTGAAAGGTTGTGATAACACTGCAAAGAACTTTAAATTCATTTGGCTTTTGAGATTATCACTCTATTTAACCTTGAAAGCTTTTTGCATTTTCCCATGCCTTTGTTTGCTTTCAGGAATTTATCTTCATTTTACCTTTAATCCGTTTTATATCGCCTGCCTCATCTTTGATCCACAAGGTTCAACCTTTTATTTATTTTTTTACTCTGCAGTGTTCATAGTGTGTCAGGGTGAGAGCAGGGAGCCTCTTGTATATAAAATGGGCTACACAACATGATCATCTTTAAAAAGTTGTGCATTCTTATGTGTGTGTTGTATGATTAACCAATGAGAATTTTATGTGTTAGACTGAAAAACTGATACTCAAGTATACTTTTTCCATGTTAAGCATTTTTTAACCTGGGATTTTAATACTAATTTTGTCAGTTACAAGACCCTCAAGGTGACAGCATTTTTGTCTCAACAGGCCCAAACATTTCAGTATCATATCTTACAAAAATAAAAGCAAACACTTACACACTTTAAATAAAACCATGACACTAACATTGCAGTGACTGAATTACACATTTGTGTTGACTAGCAATAGTTTAGATCAGCTTTGCACACTCAGGGATGTATTTTATATTAGACATTGCAAACACATAATCTATGAGTTTTCCAAAGGCCTGAAAATAATCACATATCATTGGCTCTAAAACTTAAAAAATGAACCAGACATATTCAAATAATGCCTACAAAAATGTTAACTGCTATGTCAACTCATATATGAAAGTAATAAAATTTAAATTTAAGAGAAAAGGAAATAATTTATTCCAATAAAATAAAATTACCTTAAATTTTTACATCAAAAACAAATTTAATATGATGATTTTAATAGTTGCATTAGAATTAGAATTTATTTGATATAATAAGTGGAGTCTACAAAGAGTAAGCATGCTTTGGGAATATATTGTGATCACTACAGATCTTTATTCATGTGTCAGCAAAATAGTAATTACAGACTGCAAAACACTGAAAATTTTGTAAAGCAACAAAAATATCTGTAGAAGAACTAGTTATAGGATGAAAATTACTTTCTTGCAGACATTAAATCAGATAAATTGGTATTTTCCAGAAATCTTACCCAAGGAAAAGCAATCCCAGGAGCCTTGAGTCTTATTATAATTAGTCTTATTCCTATCTCATTTCTGAAAACAACGTGAGTAGAACAGCTGTACTCCAAGGTAATTAAAGATGGTTTATATATCTATGATCTTTTTTCCACAAATTTAAACTTGCCAAAGATAATCCATAGCAAGGATGCTCAGGAAATAAGCCCATACAATAGTAATTGCTTTATATTTGTTTAACGACTTAGAGTGTGTAATAATGACACTCGCATATTTCTTACCTGAGAAAAATCAGCAGAGAATTCTCAATGGAATGTCATGGGCTTTTAAGAGTCAGATTTATAAACTACCTTATATCAAACCACCACATCCTATTACAGTTCCACACCTTACTGAAGACCCAATATAAATGTGGACTTGAAATCAGGCACCTCAGTGTTACAAGCCAGTCTGTTTTTTCACAGTAACAATTCCATGGAAAGAAACTGCTCTCACTTCCTAACAGGTTTGAGACACTGAAATGTTACTGCTTCTCTTCAATAATTTTCCATCAAATGTGCAAGATACATCTTGACAGTGAAACATGGCTTCTCATTTACCTCTTCAAAAAGATTGAAATATTCCTTCTCTATAACAGGACATTCATTTCACTTAAATAAAGTCAGGGTTGCTCTCAGGCTTCATTTCTTTTTCCAGGTACTCCTCATTTTAAAAAAAAATCCTTAGCTCACAGGATCTAAGAAGGATGTTTCTTTTTAACATGATACCTATATCTGAAAATGATATGCTATTTGAATTGTCCTGAGTCAGCCATATTTATGGCTAGCTTTCCTGATGACCACCTGTCTAGCCACAGAGGGTACAAACTGAAATTATAGACATAATTTAAAACCATGCACAGAGTATATGGATTACTGAATCAGTGCATGTGAGGCCTACTGGGACTGAAAGTTTTTAATTAAAGTAAAACAATCCTTATAGTAGAAATGGAAACAATTTAAACAGTTGAAATCACAAGTATGAACAGGTATGAAGTGTCACAACTCCACCCACTACTACCAGAGGAGTTATTCCACCTCAACGTGAATACAAAGCCCAACTCACTTAGGAATTGATCTGAAGGGTGTTAGACATGAAGTTCATTCTGACCTGCAAGTCCCCGTCTAAAAATTCATCTTTGTCAAAGACAGCGTGGTTCCATTTTCCCTGCTTTCCCACCTGCTTAAGTTACGAAGTCCTCTGTACCTCAGGGCAGGGTTAAGGAGACATCCACAATAAAGTGCTTCTTTGCTAACAAGTGTTCATTAACTTTACAACCCATGATGTGAACAAAGTAATTCCAACAACTATCTGGGAATTCAGCTTTCATAAATGACATAATAAAAATTATTTTGATTTTTGAGTGCCAATTTTTTGTGACTAGGCACTTCCTGAGATCTATAAAATTGCTTACTAAGATAGTTAAACTATCAAATTATTCTTTCTTGGGGGTATTATGTAGATTAGTGGTTTAAAATATTTTCTACACAATAGCCCCACTCTCCAGTAGATTTCCTTTTCATACCGGCAAGAAGGACAAAATATAATTACAATAATACTTGGTATTTTACATTTGAGAAACTCCCTTTGTCTTTAGACAGACAGTGATAGGGTGGCCAAGCTGCAAGATCTGTTTAATGGTTCATGGGCTTTAGTTAAAGATAGTGTGTTAGTCATCTTTTCGTAGCTGTGAAAAAATACCTGAGATAAAAGGAGAAGAGGTATATTTTGTCTCATAGTTTCAGTCTGTGGTTGGCTGGGTTCCATTGCTGTGCACTTCTGGTGATGAAGAACATTATGGTGGAAGGGTGTAGTGGAGCAAAGCAGGGAAGCAGAGAGCAAAGAGCCAGAGATGAAGGGCCAGGGACAAGATATACTCTTGCGAGGCACACCTCCAATGATCTACTGCCTCCACCTCTTAATGGTCCACTTGGCTATGAACTCATTAATGAATTAATCACTCAACAGACAAGTATTGGGGATCAACTCCTCCATACATGAGCCTTTGGAGAATACCTCATATTTAAACCATAACAGATGGCTTACATGAACAACTCTGCATAGTCAACAGTGGGAAATGGCCAATATCTCTCTTGCTACACACAACATTGTTTTTTCTATCCAGCTGCTGACTTTCTGTGCTGTCTTCTTTTGGAAACATTTGGATCTTCAGATATTTGCATGTCACCTTACTTTTTATCCCATGACTCTGTTTTACTTTCTTTTAACAATTATCATTATTTTGCTTATGTAATTATTACTCTTTTTTATTTGTCTTAGAATTCTGGCCTAGATATCTCACTACCACATGGCTAGCATCCCGAACACTGTATGAATCTCTTATTCCTACTACCTAGAGTAGAAAGGGAAAGATTTTGAGCTCCTCCTTCAGAGGTAATACACTGTGTGGCTAGACAACATGTTCTGTAAACAGCCCGTGAATCTATACTGCCTCAATATGATAAAAGTCCAATTATTTACTCAGTATTTTTTCAAATTAATTTAACTTTTAAAAATTACTTGTTTTATAAAATCCTCCATTTTAAACCTCAGTTAACTTCAAATCTATTCAGTTGGACCTAATATTTCTTCTAGATTTTTTTAAATGTTCATAAAAGGGAAAATACTCTTCTATTGGCCCTTCCAACCTGTAGAACAATACATGAGGTATGACCAAAAATACAGTGAACATTTTAATGTTTTAAAAACGTAATACAGTAAAAACACATTGCCATTATTCCCCCTCAAAATACTCCCCTCACTTCAAACACACTTATCCCATCATTTGTGCCACTATTTGAAGCAGTTCCAGAGTCCTCTTTCCTAAATGCCTTTAGTTGTGTTGTTGTGTCAGCTCATTGTCCTGAACTGATTCAAAACATTTACCTTTTATGGTCATTTTGATTTTAGGAAAGACCTAGAAGTGGCATGGCCAGATCCAGTGAATAAGGTGGCTGAGGACCCACTATAATGTTTTTATGTGCCTGCCTTTCCATTGGATGGCACTTGGCAGAAGCATTCATGGTATTTTTAATCATACTTCATAAAGACACTCATGAAAGGCTTCCAGAACTTCTACAGAAAGAGGCAAGAACAATGGGATAAATATGTTTGAAGTGAGAGGGAGTATTTGAAGGGGAATTAATGGCAATGTGTCTTTTATGAAATAAAATTTAAATTTAAGCATGCACTATAATTTTGATCACTCCTTATATGGTGTTGGTATGATTCAAGCCCTCGGGCATTAAACAATATCACTCACAACTTGCCCTGAAAATATTAAAATGCTGACGATAGTTAAAATATTTCACTAAGTGGTTGTTTTGCTGCAACATGAAACTTAACTGGATTCTATTTGGCCTTATGCCATAATTCTTAATTAATACTCTTAGGTTCTACAACATGGTTCAAAATTAATGGTAAGTCATTACACTCTAGACAGTGATTTCTGAATTAATTTCTAAGCACAAGAAGTAATTCTGCTATTACAAGCTGCATTTAGACCATAAATTATTCTGAAGCCCTGGTTGCCTCTGCTCAACAAATGTGAAGTTACTACTATATATAAAGATGGCAACATAGCAAAATATTTAGAGTACAAAGAGCAAAACTATTACGTCCTCTTGGTCAGGACCCTCTGGTAACTGAAAACTGTGATTTGAAAAAAGGAAAGGAAAAAAACTAGCCAAATAGTCCCTCAAACACATCTGTGGAAAACCTGCCTCATCTTCAGCAGACACCTGAGAACAAACTAGTTAACAGCTTGACAGATTCAAGACAGGGACAAGCATCTTTCCTTGGCACCATTTTAAATTGCTACAACGGAGGGTGAATCAGTGAAACTGGGGTCAGGGAAAAAAACAATAATTGTTTGTTAGGAAAAAGAGAGGTATACAATAGAAAACGCTAAAAGAAAGTGTTACTCTTCCAAACTACTCACTAAAACAAACCATTATTAAGTTCATAAACCTAAGAAAAGTATTTTGACTTTTTTACTTCTAAGAAATAAGATATATACCTATAAATCATAATTTAACAGTTATGATTTTAAATGGTGTAGATAGCGTGAGTCTATTCAAGAATAAATGTTCAACTAACATGCTTGCATATAAGCATCTATAATAATGAAAAAATAAAATGTCTCTGAATTTCCTGAAATTTGCAAGTTATATAAACTTCCACATAACCCATTACAAATTACTGTCAATATTCAATGATCTTAAATGTGTATGATCTTTACTGAGTTCATCTAAAGAAATTGTCAAAACCTGTCAATTGTCAACACTGGATTTATTTAGGCTGTGAGGCTGGTGGATTCAGCAAGGTAGCAAGGCTAGAGAAGAGGTGCAGCGTTTGAGTTCTCAGCCGTAGCAACATTAAGAGGTCAAGATAAATAAGGGCAAATCAAAAAAAGTGAAGAGAGAAGACTCAGAGTATTACAGAAAGAAATCCAGGAGAGCATGGTATCCTGGGAGCTAAATGAAGAGTTTTCAAGAAATAGGAATTCCCGACAGTGTAAAATGCTGCTAATAGGTCAAGTAAGATGAGGACTGAGAATTGGATTTAGTGCCTGAGGGTCTTTGTTGACCTTCATAAAAGCAACTTTGGTGGGATGTGGAGTGGCAATAGCCTGTGAAGAGCGAATGTAAGAGAGATACAAAGAGAGGAGACTCAAAGTGCAGATAACTCTTTTGAGGACTTTTGGTGTAAAAAGAAGCAGTGAAACCAAGCTAGTGTAGTTTTGTTAAGAGATAGTTTTTTTTAAAGATGAGCTAATACCAGCTTGTTCCCAATATGTATTAACAGTAAGGCCGAATCAGACTCTAATATAATCATAGACTTACTCCAATTTACACATTTCTTTAGATGTTAGTGGTAGTGGCACAATTCTCAATTCTATTCTTGTTCAAAAATATAATTATTTTGGTTTCCTTTCAGTGATTAACATAGAAAAATTCTTACTTGACCCATTAACAAATTTACTGATTTAAAACATACGCTATCAATTTATGCTTTCCCTAGTTCACCTTCAAGTTAGCACAATCACCGACTTGAGAAAATGTGAAAGAAATGTCAAAGGTGTATTTACTCCTCTATTCCTTCCTGCCAAAATATGACACACACTAGTGCCTCTCCCATTTGAATCTGAATCATCAAATTGTTTTTCTCCTCCAGTCTTTTTGCTTAAAATAAGCATATCTTCCAAAATTAAAAGAAATAAAAAGCCAAATCTTTCACAATTTAAAAAATGCACATCTTCAGGAAATGAATCTGTATCTAAATATCTTGATTCACTCTACACACATGACATCACTGTCACCATCAGCATCTCTGCAGTTGTTTTTTAGAAGCAAGGCGCTTCTCAAAAAAAAAAAGTCTAGTTATTCCTCTGTCTTCCACCCTTTAAAAGAGTTCACATGGCAACATTGCAATAAACTTGACAACTTTCTGTCCAGCAGCACAGAGCTGAGGCTTTTAAGAATATTAATAGGTCCGGGGAATAAAACTGGAGGTCAATTAATAATCATCTGTTTTTCCACAGTAAACATATAAAGTTTAACTTTTTGAGCCATTTGGTAGTTCCAGTAAAGCAAAGAATTCAGTGACTGGCAAAACACAATGCAAAAATGAACATTAAACACATAGGTTATCTGTTTTAATAAAAATGATATTTAAATGCTATTTAGTGATATTTTGATTAATTTGATAAGTAGTTATCTAATAAAATAAATTCAAATAGAAGTAATTAATACAGTGCCTTTAATGTTTAGAGCAAGTATTTCATCAATGCCTACAACGTGCCAGGCTCTGTGCTAAGAATATGAGGAGCATAACAGACATTTCCTCTACCTTTGAATAGTTTATATTCTAATGGTGTATTTGTTTAAGAAAAAGTTTAAGCAATAAGGATATAATGGGTCAGATGCTCTGATAAAATATTAGATACAGGGGCTGGGGATTTAGCTCAGTGGTTCCGCCACCTGCCTTGCAAGCGCAAGGACCTGAGTTCAATCCCAGGTACCAAAAAAAAAAAAAATGTTAAAAAAAAATATTAGATACAGATTTTTAAAAAGGTTATAGAGGAACAGTCATTAATTCTGTGGTGACAATGGAGAAAACTAAATTAAAAAGTAAACATTTCAAGCATAAAAATGTCTTCTTAAAGGTGAGAGAGGCTTTGAGAAGGCAAGAAAAACAGGTGAAACCATTTAAGGCAGCCATAACAGTAAGAGCATAAGCAGGTAAATATAACGCAGTGTCATCAAGATGTAAAGATGCAGTTACCAAAATCCTTCTCAGACTGCTTCTCAGGAGGAAACCAGTCTGGGCCAGACAGACAAAGAATGTCTTCCCACAGAATGGCTCCAAAGACAGCAGCACTTTCAAGGGAGTCATTACTAACGTGACCTAGAGGAGACGTGGAAGAAACAGCAAGCACCTTATGAGGAGACTGCTTGAAGGGAGGAAGGAAGAATTGGAAGCCTCACTATGTCCTTCCCTACCATCATCACAAATATAACTCAGTCTTGTATCTCCAAAACATATCTTAATTCTACCCCTTCTCACTCGCTTTGTGGAAAATCTACAATTTCAAACCATCTTCACCACTTTCCTGGGTCACAACAAAAGCTAACCTGTCTCTCTGCCATTTCTCTTATGCTTTGACAACCTTGTATCCTCCAGATCCAAAGTGATCATTTTAAATTGTGAATCAGATTACATGATTCCCTTACTAAAACAACTCCATTAGAGTCCTATTTCAATCAGAAAATAAAAATGTCTTATTTTTGTTTATAAGGTCATATATGATTCAGCTCCTACCTACCCCTCTCCCTTATTTCCTATTTATTTCTTGTGGTCCAATTCTCTTCCCTGAGACATTGAAATGGCCAACCCCCCTGTTGTACAGTTTTTAGCTCGTGTCCCATCAAGGCCATTTCTAATCACACTATCTGAAGTCGCTATCTCTTTCCACTACCATGTTGTATTTCCCAGATAGCATTTATCACTGTTTTAAATTATCTCCCTGACTTGTTTACCACCTCTTCTCTCATACTCTTCTCATAAACTCCAAATACTCAAATATTTTGTCTTACTCCAGTTTCTTCAGTACCTATTATAGTGTCTATAGCTGAATACCCACCCGATCCATGATAATTATGTGTATGAGAAAGTTTGAGTAGAGGGATAAATATGCTCAAAGAATTTGTAAAAGTTTGCTTTGTGGTGCACTATATAAGATTCTATATGCCCACCTGTGACACCTGTTAGCTATATTCTTCTTCAAGTTACTCAGAGACAAATGGAATTGCCTTCATGTAAAATGAAAACAGGTCCACTCTGTATGTGATACAAGGGCAAACCCTATTTGAAGACTCTCCCTTCCACAAATAGTCTAAGTTCTGTCCAGTGGAAATATTCATGCATCCATTCATCTTTTGAGACAATGTAAGTGTAGTTGTAATAGTCAAAAGCAAGAAAAGCTTCATGGAAGCTACAGTTCATACAGATTCTGATGTGAGCCTTGCAGAAGAACTAGAAAATAAGGGAAATTACATTTTGTTATGATAAAGTTATGGTGAATAACAGTACTGGAAAATTAGGGCTTTGGGGATAGAATTGACACTGTGATTCTGTCTAACACATTCCCCGGGAGAGATACCTTACATCTCAGAGGCATGAAAAATCACTAGGAAAAAAATCCTCCACTGTGCAAGATTCCTAAGAATTTACTATTAAAAGAAAAAAGCCTGTACCTCTCGTCCTTGATCCATGTTTCTTATGCAGATTTCTAATTATAATCCTGTTTTCTTGGTCCCTTGATACTAGTTAGCTAGATTCAGGCAAAGGCATTTTCATCATGGGAAAGAGCAGGATTGTCTGCAGTCCCTGTTGAGGCTGCACCACTGCCCAGCTTTCCCTTTTGCCCAATCCAGCTTCCATCTCTTCCCTCCTGCAGGCCTTGCTTTCAAGAGCACTGTCTAATATACTTTCCACATGTGACTCTCCAGCTCACATTTTGCATCCCTGGGAACCCAATTTGCAAACTCTATCTTTAAGCACAGCAGGATTCAGGTGTTCAAATGAGGCTGTCAGCAATCTGTATCTTTCAATTCTACATTAAATTCATTCTTAGCAAGTCTCTCCTCTTGGTCAAAAGAAGATTTTAGGACATTTCAGCAAAATTCTCTTTACTACAACCAATTCCATGAATATAAATTTGTATAATGACAATTTCTTTTTGGAAATTTTGGTAAATGATTGCTAGAGATAAAGCAGGCTGGTGTGCCACTTGAGGAATTAGCAGAAGAAAACTAAAATATCTAAAAGTAAAGAAAATGAATGAAATGTTTTTCAGGTTCCTCAGAATAAATAATTGGATATATGAACTTGAAAATTATTCACTATGAGAGCTGACGTTAAAAAGTAAAATTATTCAAAAGCAGTCTTTTAAAAATTAGGATGGCCAGAAACATTTACTATTAATACTGTGATGTACTACACGATTACTGTGTCAGATCTGACATATATGAAAGGAGAATACAAAAATTTGAAGAATAAAAAATTTGCTAAAATCCTAAAATTCTGTCTAAACTATTAATTAACTAGAAAGCAAAAGGAAAAGTCACACTAAATATTAAATATCACTGCCACATTTCAGAAATAAATTAAGGTTTAAATGCCATGTAGATTTGCAAAGTAATCTTGGCAATGCCAAAATACTGAGGGTACAAAAAAAGATGTTAGAAAGATTTGAAATAAATAGAAGAAAGTTTTCACATGAAATGTTATTGGCTATTGATGATGAAATACTGCTTTCAAAAAAACATATATATGAATAAGTCAGTTATAACTCTCACAATTCGCCAGTTAGAACATGATTTAAAACATTTATATAAAGAAAAATAGAAACTAGGACCTTTCAAAAGCTTTTAAAAGCATCCTACCCAGTATAAATTGTGGTAACCTTCATAAATTATTAGAAGAAATAAGATTTTTGGAAATTGGTAGCTTTGTCAAAGTGACTTTTCATTTGGGAAATTTAATTTCAGAAAATTGTTTTTTGGAGAACTGATTTTCCATGGGTTGTTCTTTCTCTAGTCAGGTGGCCAGTGGCAGGTATAGTCTTATATGCTACAGAGTAGATAAACTCCTTCTAAAATGCACACTTTAATCCCAAGAGTGTTAACAGAATTCTTAGCATTAACATTGATCAAGAAATTGTGGATCTTGAATTCATCCCTTCACCAGTGACTGAGGCCAAGGACATGAAATGTGATCATTCCAGCCTGATCTTTGTGACTCTCTCAGAAGCTAGAAGATCAATCAGGCCCATTGAATCCATGCTATATGGAAGCATTATTATAATTTTTCTCTGTTTTTAAGATTTTTTTTAAAATCTCTGATTTTCTGCTTCAATTCCAATATTCAAATTATTCTATACTTCTAATTGACAAGAAGAATGTTCTTAAATTGAAGTGGACACAACTTGATAATAGTTATTATAAACTTCAATTGAAAATAGACTCCAGTATGCAGAATTTTTATGATTTGTACTTATTTTAACTTTCAACCTATGATTTGTCTATTATTACTTTTTACTATGTTTCGTCTTCAAAAAAATTAAGTTTAGCCTTGATAACTGAGAGCGGACATGTTTGTAATAAAACACAATACTATTACAAGAGTCTAAATTGAACCCCTAGAGGATATGGAAAATTTTCTCCCATTCTTTCCTTCAACAATCATCTCATGAATACACACTGAATAACTACTGTGAGCCTAGAATTGTTCCAAGCAATAGAAGTAGAGCTAAAACAAACTTCTTACACTCACAAGCCTTATATTTAGCAAAGAAAACTAATAGTAAACAATACTTTAGCTCAAATGTTGATAAGTATTGAAAAATAAAGCAAAACAAAGCAACAGAGAGTGAAAGAGGGCTATTTTAGTTGGAGTGCTGAGAGACTGGGAAAAAGGACTCAGAAAGTAATATACTCTCGTCTTATTTTAATGAAGAAAAAAGATGAGAAAAATGTACACAACAAACAAAATATTGCCTTATGATGCATAAAGCTAATCTAGGAAAATGCAGCTAGAATGTTTGATATGGAAGTCCAAGACTAGACATGCCCAACAATCCTTTTATTTTCAGTGCTAGAAAACTAAAGACTCCCCATAAGAAGTTCAGACCAGTGTCAAAGAAGCAAAGCACAAAGTTGGGGAATTCATACTTCCTGCAGGCAGACAGATCCCAAGGAAGAAGAGGAAAATATTCCCAATCCCCCCTTTTAATGTCCCAAGTAAATAAAGTCAATTCACCAATTAGAACCTTTCTTCTGTAATGCAGTGAAAGAGGATACAGACAGCAATGCTGTTGACTTTCAAGAAGCTTGCTGAGGATGGTTTTCCTGATGCGAACTTGACTGTTCTCCTTGGAGGAGGAGCTCTGGGACTCGCTGTCACTGGGAATGGCTGCTATTCTCCTCAGGGGAGCTTTGATCTTCACCTTGAGCATCACTTTCTAGCTCCACTGTAGATCCCTCAGCCTGGTGGCACAAATCCTTCACTCCACTGGCACAGGTTTTCTGGCTTCCATCACTGACCTTTGGGTCTTCGTGGTGCAGATCCTCAATATGGATAAGCATGAGTTATTGCCGTGGGCTCTAGGCTACTGGCTGGACTCATGGAGGACCTTGCCTTGGACTCTAGAACTTCAGCTGGACTTGTGTTGGACATTGCTGTGGGATCCAGACCTTTGGCTGGATTTCTTGAGTCTCTAGTGTGTGGCTACATCTCTTGTACTCTTGCATTTGACTTTTGGGGTAACTATTAAAAAATAACCCTATAAATTATGTATCCTGTATTAAATCTATTCCCTTGAAAAACCCTGACTACAACAAGGAGTGTAGAAAGATTCCTAATGAACCTGTGTTTCATTTGTTTCTTTGTTCATTTGTTCAGCCACACTCCACTGGTGAAGTGCATGTACACAGTACGTAGACAAAGAGTTAATTGGGTTTTACCAGGGACAGTCTGTTGAGCCAGAAGGCAGGAGCAGCAAGAGGCATGGGAGAGAAGTATTGGAAGTGTCTACAAGGGAATAATTGTAGTAAAAGACAATTGAATACAAATTGGATAAGGAAAAAAATGAGTCCTTTAAGACAAATAGACAACAAATAAGTGGCACAGTAAATGGATTCTATCCAAAAGTAATCAAATAATTACTAGAGACAAGGAATCAGTTACTAACCTCCAATATAAGATAGTTCAACCAGACATGGTGCCACATGCTGTAGGTTGTGCCTACAGGGTGTCCCGGCCCGCGGGTAAGTCAACGGAGACCCTAGAGGGGGAGCGAGGATGAGAGGGGACAGGGGACACGAGAGATGGAGACAAGACAGGTTTCTGATCAAGTCTCGTTTATTGCGGAAGCTGCTACAACATATATACCGTAGGGCGAGAGGGGAGGAGCAAGAGGAGTGTATACTGGGGCTACTTCCTTGTTGCCGGGTAGATCTGCAACAAGCCCGGGCATGTCCGTAGAAGGCACTCAAGAGTTCCAGCGGGGGGGCAGGTCCCCCTACAACAGGGGGCTGAGGCAAGAGGATCTCCATGAGTTCAAGGCCTGCCTGGGCTACATAGTGAGTTCACGGCCAGTTTGAATTACATAGTGAGATCCTGTCTCAAAAAAAAGCTAGAGAGATGTTCGGTTAGGAGAACAAAATAATGGCCTACCTAAGATGTCCATATCTTAATGCCTCGAAACTGTGAATATGTTAACATACAAAACAAAAGGGACATTATATATGTGATAAAGGATCTCAAAATGGAGAGCTCTTCCTTGGTCATCTGGGTGAGCCTTCTATAATTACAAAAGCCCTTTTAAGATGAAGATGATGGAATTATAAAGAGAAAGTAAATGAGATGGTTAAAAAAAAGGTCAAAGTCAGAGACAATTTCAGATGCTGTGCCCCTGATTTTGAAGTGAAGAAGTAAGCTAAGGAAAGCAGGAGGCCTCTACGAGTTAGGAAAGCTAAAAAAATAATAGTCCCCTAGAAAAAGATAGATCTGTTTATGCCTTGAAAATCTCATTTTTAATGGCTTATGCATAGGACTAAAATTTTTTTAAATCATGCTAATTCACTAAGTTTGTTACATCCACAATACAAAATTACCAGTTGGTTAAAGAGAGATATTTTGAAGGTAGTATTTTGAAAGAGGTACGATTATTGGTAAAACAAAGCCTAGGGTATGACACAGGTTAAAGTATGGTCAGGAAAAGTAAGTTTCAGCAGCTCAGTGACCTAAATATTGAAGTCTCCAGGAAGGAAGATGGCAATCTATATGGTCAGATCTTCAATTAATGAGGGCGGTAGATACCCAAGAGGGATATGCTTTAGAGGATCTTGGATTTTTGTTTATTTGTTTATTTGTTTGTTGTGGGACAAAGAGATACAGTGGTCTGGAAGGAACAATGAAACAGAAAAAGGACACATAAAAACAGGCAGGAGTCCAGAAAGCTAAAAAGCAATTACTATCCTCAAGAATGGCCAGGTTTTAGTTAAACAAAAAGGTGAAGGCAATGATGAGTAGAAAACTGAAGACATCAGCTCATTCCTATTTTGATGACAAACTGTAAGGGGATAGTGAAAGAGTTTGGGGTGTGGGTTAAAAGTAAGTGAAGTGGTTATATTGGACGCATATATTTAAGGCTTATGGAGTCTGGGTCATAATTTATGATTTGAGGTTCCTGGAATTCTGAAGGTGACTTAGGTAAAGAAGGGTATAAAGTATGGTGGAATTTGTCCGGACACTTTCTAAGTAGGGTAAGCAGTTACAAATACAGGATTTCCTGATGATTTTGCTCTTGGGATAGTTGTAGTAATGAGGTAAATGAAGAGAGACTGTCTTACTGGCAAGGATCAAGAACTCTCTGGGCTTCCTTCAAGTACATCTTGGAGTCATAATTGAGAAATGCAGGCGTCTATGGACATCTGAGGCCTACTTCACAGATTTCAGAATGGGTCAGGACTGTAGGAGGTGAGGGGTACTTTAGGAATTTACCAAGTTGCTATCTCAGCTGTTGGGGTCATGGTGGGGAGAAGGGAAGGGCCAATGGAAATTAATGTTATCATGTAAGGGTTTTCTGACGTCTACAGTCATATTACCCCATAAACTCAGGTATCTTAGTAGTAAACATTATTCTTTTTAAAGGTAATCTCTTATTTGGAGTAGGAATGATTTATAAGAAAAAATGATTTAAGGGAATTGGGATATTAAAAGTAAAAAAGAGAAACAATTGCAAATGAGAAACAGCCCAGATGGAAACAGCTTTTGCTGACACAAATGTGAACAACTTTTTAAGACCTATGAGTGTTTGGGAAATCTTAAAATTCAAACCTCTGGTAGAAAAATCTAACTAGGAAAGAAAGATATGTTCATCAAATTTGTTCTAAAAGTGCACTCCGTTCCTTTACAAAAATGAAGTTCTTTTTCTACTATTTTTATTTCCCTCACACAGGAAAGCAAAAGCTCTTAGTTTTTCAACATAAATTCATTTAAAATTTAAAGTCTTCTATTCCATACAGTATAAAGAACTATAGAGGAACAGAGGTTTTTAGCATGTCTTGAGGGTGTGCATGAAGCTAGTGAAATTACATGTGAAAGTATATGATAAGGTAGGCAACGGTCATTATGGGGCCAAGATGCTTGGCTTCCTTCAAATTCTCAAAATGCTTTCAACTGGAAAAAGAAAGAACAAAACACCACTTCTCTAGGAGTTTATAAAGTAAAATAAATTCATTCTCATATTGTTTATAATATATAAATATATTTTAAATATATGAAATTGGCTTAAAAGGTAACAAGAATTCATATATCATCCTCATTTACTATTTAAACAGTAAAAGAGTAAATCACAATTGAAATGAGGAATATTCATTCATTTGACATTAACAGAGCACCAACTTTATGCCACCTTCTGTGAATAAGTAAAGAAACCACAATCTCTCTGCTGCTTAGGAGCTCAAAATCCCAATGTATAAACAGATAAAGAAGGAAACACTGACAAATATATTTTCACTTCTGGATTAGGACTGGAAAGTGACACAAATCCAAATTGGGGAACAAGAAGCCAGGGGGCTGGTGTGGATGAGCATGGCTAGCCTGAGGTTGTGAGGCACAGAGGAAAGCAGTTTGGGAATTGTGAGCAGCACAAGAATAAACACTAAGCAAGATGATTTTCAAAGACAATGGGAGTGAGTCCTTCAGTAGCACAGTCTCATCAACTATTTATTGAGGATATTCTACGTGCTAAACTAGTTTCATAACTGACATAATAGTTAATGGAAAATAGGTATTGCATAAATATTATCAGTAGCTACATATGCCATCATGGGGCAAAGTTAGAAAATACTATCAACTATTAATACTATTAATATATCATAAAAGACCCTGGAGATAGACTACAGTTCAAAAACAAGAAGGCACAGAGCACACCACAGATGAAGTTCTAAAAGATAACTACACATGTGGGGCAGCACATGAAGGGAAAAAGCATTCTTATTTAGTGGGTAATTGTGATGGTGTCATATAATAAGAAATATATATTATATAGATATACTTTCAAATCACATTTCCTGACATAGAATGTCTAAATCCTTTGTAATTTCCTGAGACATAGGGGTAGTAGGAGAAACTCTTTATCTGATATTTGATCTTTGACACCAATTACTGACACAGGGCTCCTAAACCTTTGTACTTTCCTAATTGGGGTATCTGACACAAATCATAAATCCCTTGGCATCTCTAGAGTGATAGGAACATGTTCTGTTCTAATGAGGTAATTCTCAGAAAGCTCCAGAATAGCTTCAAGAGAGGAACCAACAATGTAAGTAGAAGATTGGAACTTTTAACTACTAATATCCAGGGAAAAAAACGAGGCTGAAGGTAGAGCTAATTACCAATAGCTAATAATATAATCAATCATGCCTATGTACTGAAACGTCCATAAAAACCTACCCAAAAGGATAGGATTTGGGGAGTTTATGGACGGCTGAGTACGTGGAGGTGCTGGAGCACAGAGTATGAAAGCTATGGCCCTGCGTTTGTATCCTTATATACATTGTATCTTTATTAGATATATTACATTGTATCTTTATTAGAAATGAACCAACTAAGTAAAGTGTTGCCCTGAGTTATGCCAGCTGTTCTAACAGTAATTTAACTCCAGGAGGAGGGCCATGGGAACCCTGAATAGCTGATGGGACAGAAGAACAAGCCATAACCTGGGACTTGCAATTGATATCCGAAGTTGGGGTAGAATTCTGGAATTGAGCCCTTAACTTAGGAGATCCAATGCTATTTCCAAAATTTCTCCTAATTGAGTCTACCCAGTTGGAATGTCTCACAGAACTGTTTGTTGTGTGGGAGGAAATAACTACATATCTGGAATCTGAAGTGTTTTCCTGAGTAGTTAATGAGAGCAAGGAAAAAAAGTAATTTGTTTTTGTTTTGTTTTTACTATAGGAGTTTTCTAAGTAGGAAAAGCGTTAAGTTTTGTCAACAGTGGAGAAATCATCAAAGAGTCTTAAGTGGAAAGGTTGCATGATCTGAATAAAGATGCTATGGGATAATGCTTTAATAATTAATAACCACCCAAAACATAAAGTGCTAGGTAAAGAGGTTCACTAGTGAATTCTATCCAACATTTAAGAAAGAAATTATATCAATTCTCTATAAACTCCTAGAGAAAATAAAAACAGAGGTAGACTTGCTACTTCTATGAGACTGGCATTTTTACCCTAAAAACAAAGTTAGAGAAAGATATAATAAGGAATAAAAACAACAAGCCAATAGAATTTGTATTAGCAACAAAATGAATAGCTTGAATAATCCTAACAAAATTTGTGTAAAAATAATGTGAAGGAAACTGAACTAATAAATGAGACACATTCCATGTTCATGGATAGGACAGCTCAATATTGTGAAGATTAGTTCAAAGCAAATTGAAACTACAGATTCAATGCAATCACAATCTTAGCAAGTTATTTTGTATATATTTACAGACTTATTCTAAAACATGTATGAAAAAGAAAAGACACAGAATACCCAACAAAATATTACAGAAATATTAAGACCTGACACTCCCTGACTTCAAGACTTATGATGAAATTACAGTAATTAAGACAATGTGATACTGATGAAGAATAGACCAATAGAAAAATGGAACAGAATGAGGCACCTAGAAATAAGACCACATAAATACAGTCAACTTATCTTCACTAAAGGATCACGGGCCATTCAAATAAGAGAGCATAGTGTTTTCTACAAATGGTAACAGAACTATTGAACATGTATTTGTCAATTGAAAAATACAAAAAAAAAAGATTGATTCTACACACAGACTTTATATCCTTCCCAAAACCTAACTCTAAACAAAGACCTAAACAAAATGCAAAGCAATATAACTCCTAAAAGATGACGTACAAGAAAATTTAGGTGAACTTGGATTTGATAACGATTTCTTGGATACAACACAAAACCATGATCCATATAAGAAAAAACTGAGAAACTGGACTTCCTGGCAAATGAAAATTTATATATATAATATTGAGAATGGGAAAACAAGTCACACACTGGGAAAAAAATCTTTGTAAAACACATATTTGAGAAAAGACTGGTAACCAAAATACGAAGAACTCTCAAAAACAAAAAATATAATGAACAAAAATACAAAATAAAAAGGATTCTTAAAATTCAATTTTGAAATGGACAAAAGATCTGTATCCTACCAAACCAGACATACAGGTCGTGAAAAACATGAAATGATATTCAAGATCATATGTAATTAGGAATACCACATTAAAACAATAATGGGATGGTAATCCCAGCACTTGGGAGGCTGAGGCAGGAGGATTGCTGTGAATTGAAGGACAGTCTGGGAAACATGGTGAGTTCAAGGCCAATCTGAACTACATGGTGAGACCCTGTCTCAAACAAACAAACAACAATGGATAGCTGCTATACATCTTCTGGAGTAGTTAAAATTCCAGTAAGTGCTGGCCTGGGTGTGAAACAAGAATTTTCATTCATTGTTCATGGGAATGCAAAATGGTATGGCCACATTGGAAGGAAGTTTGACAGTTTTTTAAATAAAACTAAATATTCATTCCCAAAGGAAGCAATAATAGCATCCTTAATATTTGTCCACAGAGGTTGAAAATGTATGTTCACACAGAAATCTGCACACAAATGTTTATATCATCTTTATTCATAATCGCCAAAAGTTGGAATCAACCAAGATTGTGTATCCAATACATGAAGAGATCAAGAAATTATGGAATATCCATACAATGGAACATTATTCAGCAACATAAGTCACACAAAAGACATGGAAGAAACTTAAATTCACAATGCCAAGTTAAAAAAAACTAATGCAAAGTTTGCATGCTAAATAACCCAAATGTATGATAGTCTGTAAGATGTAAAATTAGCAGAAAAGTAAACAAAAAAAATCATTGCAAGTATTCAGAAGGTAACAAGGGATGAATAGTAAAATACAGGCAAATTCGGGGGCATTAAAATTACACTCCAATGGTGGGTACATGTCATTATAAACTTGTCAAAAATCATAGGATGTCCAACATAGAGTGAACCCTGATGTCAACATGGATTTCGGTATCCATATCAGTTTATTAATTATACAAATGTACCACACTAATGCAAGCAATTACTAAGACAGGAAATTGGGGCTTGGGGAGGTAAATGAGAACTTTGTATTTTCTCCTCAATTTTTCTATAAATCTAAAACTGCTTTAAAATAAACCTTTTAATTTAAACAATGGTCACTGTGAATAAAATGAATCAGAACCCAGCTAGAGTGGAAGCAGGGTTCACTTAGAGACCTGCAATCACTATGGCAAGGGATGATGATGGGTGGACTAAGGCAGATATTGATAGAAAGAGCAGAGTACAATGATATTTTGCAGTTGGTATGAGAACTGCTAATTATTTGGACATGGCTAAAGAGGGAGGGGAAAGTGTCTATAAATGATTTCTAAAATTTTGGTGGTGTAGTAGGAAACAGGCCAAACTCCTAAGTATAGATTTTGAGAGATGGATATTTTCTGAAGCCACCAAGCTGGGTCAGTGGCATCAAGAGTTTATTAAAATACCTAGAAAGTGTAATAATATGTTTCCCAAAAAGAAAGTAATACAGTCATACTGTTTTTTTACATTTTAGAATCATGTTTTCAACCACATCCCTTGCCATAAGAACTACATTATTTTGTAACATAAATTTAAGACCATACAATCTTAAGTACACAGTTATACTTGCATAACAATATTTGCAATTTAAAAGCAGCCAGAGTTGCTTTGAATAATTTAAATATTTAAAATTTTGAAATAAAGTTCTTTCTTTCAAAGGAAATCCAGTATCAATAGAGGCTGTTTCTCTCCCTGCTCCCCTAAAAGCTGTATCTAAAACAAGTTTTATTCTCCAATTCTCTTCAATGTAATCTGAATCCTAGCAGTAAGAATGTTCCAAAAGTCTAATTTGAAGTGTATCACATCAGAAGAGAATACAGTAACGAAGATCCAAATAATTTTGGAATTTATAGTCTGTAGTTAACACCTTAAGTTTCATCTGGAATCCAAGCAGATGAGAGAACCCTGATGTAATATGCAATGGAAACATTATCACAGCTTGATTCCATAGTAATATCATACATTTCTCATGCTGGTTTCATTAAAATAGCATCATATTCACAAAACTCTTGAATAGAACATCTCCAGAGAGATTATTCCAAAATTATCATTTTATTCAAATATAATTCCTGTTTCAGTTGCTTTATACATCTTATCTTCCTCAAATTTCCATAAGGTGGTTTGTGTGGCCAGGAGGCCATAGGTTCTCCCAGCCACTTGTAGGAATCAAATCCCTCTCCCCAATCAACTGTCCATCTTTACATGTAAAAAAAGTAAAATTTATGATCTAAATTTCTCTAAAATGGTAGTGTATGACTTAAAAACAAAAAACAACCCGTAGATGTTTCAACAGCAGCAACTGTAATGGCTGTACAGTATACAGTTGAGATTTGTGTTATCTTCTTTAATTCTAGAGATCAGAGCGCAGCCTTAATATTATACAGAGAGTCATAATGTATTTTCAGTGCACTTTGGGAATTTTTCCCCCTCCCCACCTGCCTGCCATCCACTCACCCCTGGAGCATCATCAACTTCTGCTAGGGCTGAGATGAGTCTCCAGAACTTCGGCCTGTGGGGAAGCGCAGCATTACTCACTTCAATCAGGCATCACTTCCTCCCCGCCCCCTTATTCTCCCCCTCCTCCTTTGGGTCCTCCTTCAATTGTCTCCTGTCACAGAGCCTGGAGAGATCTGCCTCTGGGTGCCATGACTTGTCAGGACCAAAGCTCCTGTTCACTGACAGCAGTCTAGGGGAAAATGAGCTGAGAGAAATAGATGTGGCCAGAGGAAAGTTGGAAAGACAGCTGTGAAATTTTAAAGGGAGGGAGAATTTGTAAGAGTTTTACTCATTTTCTCATTTTCCCCAAATTATACAAACTACTTGAAGCTATTCCTTATCTCTTTAATTTAACATTAACAAAATTATGAGTGTTTCAAGGGTAACAAAAAGGGAAAAACAAAGGCTATTCATCTTGTCCATAAGGGAACAGAAGTGTGAAGTCACCCCTCATTCTACAGTGACTCATCACAAGTGATTAGTTTATGTCAAACTAGAGTTTTCTCCATTTCTTCTTGTATACAAGTGTGAGGTTGTTCAACACTATGATGGGTCACTAAGGTAGCTTATAGATGAGACCTTTAAAGAAGATAAATATCAATCTGAGTAGTTTGAAAGATGGGCAGTGAAGCTCAGCTGGTCCCAGCACCCAGAAGGAAGCTCCCCTGGTGCCATTCCAAGCTCCTAGGGCACAGAAGGTGAGCCGTGTGGGCGCTAGAAGCACCCCACCCCCACCCCGTGGAAATGAGAAGACACATAAACAAGCCTCAAAAATAGACTTCCAGATTACCTACAGCAACCCCAAAGGGAAACAAGATGGAACACTCTGATACTCAACCACCTGGACTCTCCGAACTGGCAACAAAAGAGGATCTGGGAAAA